>CM045761.1:38895682-39495682 GCA_025200525.1 Camellia lanceoleosa | reverse complement strand
TTAACAATTAAATTTTAAATTAAATAGTAAAACATTAAAGAGAAAATTGTTGAAAAAGTTTAAGTTAAGGAGGTTATAAGACATTAGTTCCAGTTTGAAAGAATCTAGAAATCCCCTAGATGTTGATTTGTGATTATGTATCAATTTTAAGCAGTAAGCAACAATCCCAATCAAACAATCAATACAAATCGACACAATGATTTTACGTGGAAAAACCACAATTGGACATCTCCAATTGTGATAAAAAAAACCACGACAACAGCCACAAAACAATCCACTAAGAAGATATAAAGGAATTACACAAGTATACTCTCAATTACCTAGCGAATCCACGCCCGAATTGAACCAACCCTTATGTGTCTCTTCCAACCCCGTCTTCATCTCGAAATTGTCTTGACAATGAGCCACTCCAGAATCTACCAAAGCTTCAGGGTCGAATTCTTCAGAATCCACCGAAGAACAACTTAACACAAGTCAAGTTTTCTCACCCAAACCGCTTTAATATGAAAAAAAATATGAGAATTGCAGTTCTTGGGTAGTGTCTTGACATTGCGGTTCCTTTTCCCTACAATGGGAGCCCGTCTCGACTTGGTTTCCAACTTCCTATTTTTAGGTCTAGGCAAATACACTCTCCCATGCAATTTATAACAAAAACGGCGAATATGACCATACATACCACAATGATGACAAATAAAAACAGGGTATACAGGGTGTACCTTCTTTTCTTTTACCTTACCAACTCTAGAAAGTTTGAGAAGTCCATCCTTATGTTGAATTTTTTGTTCTCCCTTTCCTTGAGTTCTTGTATCATGAGATGTGGAAGCACTTTGTTTTTGCTTTTTCTTACCACCAAAGCCAATGCCACTCTTGTGAGATTAAATTTGTTGAGACCCAATGATATTGTCCAAAGACTTTGATCCTCTATTCCAAAGACCAATGGTAGCCATAGCACACTTGAGTTCTTCCTCTTTCTTGATCATTAGTTCTTCCAAAGCAACTTGAGACCTCTTGAGAGTTTCAATTTTTTCTTCATATGTTGCATAGATTTGTTGTAGCTCATTCCTCTCTGTCTCACAAGTCAAGAGTTTTGCACAAAGAGCTTGTTGATCATTAGAAATCTTAAGGGCATCATTCCTAGCCTCGGAAATCTCCTCCTTTAGTTTGACATTCTCATTTTCACATGCTTTGAGTTTCATAGTGAGTTTGTCATTCAATTTGGATAACTTAAGAGATTCCTTATACAGCTTTTCATAAGCTTGCTCAAGCTCTTCATCATCACTTCCCAAGGATTCATCATCAGTGGCATTCTTAAC
Organism: Camellia lanceoleosa; assembly: GCA_025200525.1. Classification (NCBI taxonomy): domain Eukaryota; kingdom Viridiplantae; phylum Streptophyta; class Magnoliopsida; order Ericales; family Theaceae; genus Camellia; species Camellia lanceoleosa. The sequence goes on along the minus strand of CM045761.1, from coordinate 39,494,369 downwards.
CGGGCTCTTCGGATACTTTGTTCATCCTTCAGTTTCGAAAGCCGTCATGAAAGCAAGGAATTGTTTATATCCCTCTTCACCTTGATCTTCGTTGTCACTTTCATCTTCATCAGATTCTGATTCATCATCCCAAGTGATAGCGAGGGCTTTCTTTTTCTTCAAACGAGTGGGGCATTCTGAAGCAAAGTGGCCACATCCTTGGCATTCATAGCATTGGACTCTTTCAGAGTTCCCTTGTATCTTTCCTTTCTCCTTCTTGGCTATAGAATTAATTTTGAGTTTATCTTTGCCTTTGGATTTATGAGTATGAGTAGATTCCAAAAGATTAGGATTCTTTTTCAAAAAAGATTTTTTAAATTGTTTAACAAAAGCAGCCGTAATCTTTGAATCTATCTCACAATCCTCATCAGAATCCTCTCCAACTCTATGAGCACTACTAAAAGCAATAGCATCTTTTTGTTTCTTTTTGAAATTCCTATGTGCCTCATAAGTTTGGAGATTTCCAACCAAGTAATCCAGCTTAAGGTTGTCAACATCTTGAGCCTCCTCAATAGCCGTAACTTTTGGTTGGAACCGATCGGGCAAGGATCTCAAAATTTTTCCCACAACTTTGGATTCTGGTATTTTTTCACCTAAATTGAAACTGAAATTTACAATGTCACTCAACTTCGCATAAAATTCATCAAAGATCTCACTATCTTTCATTAAAAGGTTTTCAAAACTAGGCGTAAGCCTTTGAAGTTTTGAGCGTTTAACAGAAGGAGTGCCCTCATGAATAGTTTGTAAGATATTCCAAGCCTCTTTTGCGACTTTACAATTACAAATTCAACTAAACTCTTCAGGTGTGACAGCGCAAAAGAGAGAATTGATAGCTTTACTATTCCAGCTACTATTTTGGTAATCAATTTTGTTCCACTTATCAATTGGTTTGGGGAAAGTTACTCCATCAACGGTAATCGTCGGTTCCGTCCACCCATACATGACAGATTGCCAAACTTTTTCATCAATAGATTTTAAAAACGATCTCATTCGAGCTTTCCAAAAAGAATAATTGGATCCGTCAAGTAGGGGTGGTCGAACCATAGAATTTCCCTCATGAATTGTATCCATTATCACAAATCAAATAAGATTTTACTCTAATAGATTTGTAAAACAAAAAAAAAATATAGAGCAACCTGCTCTGATACCAATTGAAGGAATCTAGAAATCCCTTAGATGTTGATTTGTGATTATGTATCAATTTTAAGCAGTAAGCAACAATCCCAATCAAACAATCAAGACAAATCGACACAACGATTTTACGTAGAAAAACCACAATTGGACACCTCCAATTGTGATAAAAAACCACGGGCAACAGCCACAAAACAATCCACTAAGAAGATATAAACGAATTACACAGGTATATTCTCAATTACCTAGCGAATCCACGCCCGAATTGAACCAACCCTTATGTGTCTCTTCCAACCCCGTCTTCACCTCGGAATTGTCTTGACGATGAGCCACTCCAAAATCCACCAAAGCTTCAGGCTCGAATTCTTCAGAATCCACCGAAGAACAACTCTCTCTTTTGTATAGAATGAACAAACAATCCTTTGATGTAATCTCTTTAAACCATGAGTTGAATACTCAATGAAACATCAAAGAAGACTAGCAAAATATCCCCAGATAGAAACCTTAATATCCAAAAAGAAGATCTGAAGGAGTGAGTAAAGTTTTGGGAGAAAACCAACTACTTATAGAAATCCAAAGTAATCCTAGTTTTGGAAGAAAACCAATTCCTTATAGAAATCCGGATTTTGAAGCTCGCTCGAGCGAGAACCTTAACTCGCGTGATTTCTACTAGTGCCTTCGCTTGAGCCACGAATCCTTCGCTCAAGCGAACAATGAACACTTTCAGGTTTTTATACAGACGCAGTTCTTCTCTTGAGCCACCAACTCTTCGCTCGAGTGCACATTCAACTCTCTCAGGTTTTTGCCAGACGCAGTCCTTTGCTCGAGCGAGGACTTCTTCGCTCAAGCGAGCAAGCCCGGACAACCAACTTTGAATGCAATTTTTCATTTTGCTTCGGGCGCGAGCTGTGTAACGCCCTCAAAATAAACCCATAATATATACAATATTAACATGCATTGATTAAGAAAGACAAAACCTTATTCCATTCATCAGAGTAATCTTATTAAAAGACATTACATGTAATAACGAAAGTAAATGCCCTACGAGCTTACATCTTTCCAAGCCAACACTTGGACACAAAAGTCTGAGTACTAACTCAATTACACATTAAGCCCTTGGCTTGAGTTTACATGTAATATCAAACTAAAACAAAATAACAACTAATCTAAACAGAATCTTCAACTCCAAATCCTTCCAAGCTAAGTCCTTTGAGGTAGCATATCACCTAGACCTGAAAATGATGTTTCCATATAGGGTGAGCCACAGCCCAGCAGAAATATACTAAACCAAATATAAGAATTGACTAAATCAATAGCATTCGATAGATGGTTAACACTGTTAAATCCATTATATCACTTTACAGTTTCATGACAATAATGTCCATGACATGTTTTGCTTTACGTTATTAATCAACCTTTCAATTATACAGACATGGCTCAGAACCTGGCCAAACAATAATAATGAGATTACATCTCATATCAACATTACCTCCAATATCAACAAATCAAATGAGACTAAGGCTCATACTAAAACACTTCCATAAATCAATAAGTACACATATTTGTTGTACTAATGGAGTCTATCCCCTTTCTCCTCCTAAACAGGTTTGAGAGTCCATCCCCTATCTTCCCTTAAACCATGGAGTACATCCCCTATCTCTTCCCAAACAATATACATGTACAATGTATTAAACACTTGCCATACACAATATTCAATCAATACACAGATTTGCTGTATTAATTCAACTGTCATATTCAATGACTCATTCAATGTGATTAGTTTCAGTTTTCCTTAATCAACATGCAATGTCTACAACAATCACGACTATCCTCCACCGATAGCCCAAAACAGTTATTTCTAAACAAGAAATAAATGTATCAACAAATGTAAACTCAACATTTTCATAGATGAGTGATTAAACTATTCAACTACACCATTTATCTCATAATTCCCCAATTTCATGAATTAAACTCAATTCCACATCTTTTCCCAAATTAATTATACAAATTAATTTATTACAACAATTAGGGCTTTTCTCCCTTTTTTCAAAATTAACCCTAAGGTTCAATTTTATTAACTTGACACTACCTATGTCATTTTTCATGATTCACAATCACATGGAATTTAATAAATAAACAATTCCCTATTTCTCAAATTATGATACAAACCCTAGTTTTCCCAAAATTACCAAACGACACCAACATATCAAAAATACCAAAACTTAGGACAAAACCTATAATATGGAGTAGGAAATCCCTACCTCGAAGTGAAGAACTCAAATAGAGATGATGGAGATGATGACCCAAAATCCAAAGTGCTCCAAACCGCTAAACTCTCAGATTAAAATAAAGCTCTTGTGACCCTCTATCTTTTTAATAAAGAACCTAGGGTAGAAACACCCTATAATTAGATGAAACCTAAGAGAGAAGGTGAGTGGAGGGAGAGGAAACACGGACCTAGGGTTCTGAAATCAAAAAGAGGATGAAAAAGTGTATTTAAAACTGCTGCTGCGTATTTAAATAAAACAGGCTCGCTCGAGCGAAGGAATAGTCGCTCGAGCAACCAGACACAAAGAATACTTGCTCGAGCGTAGAAAGCCTCGCTCAAGCCAACAATACGATGCTTCAGTGCTTGGTCTGCGAAGCACGCCGGCGATGAATGCTCGCTCGAGCGAAGAACTCGAAAACATACACCTCGCTCGCTCGAGCGAAGGAAAGCTCGCTCGAGCCAAAAAACACAGCTCTCAGGTTCTATACCCAGACGCAATCTCTCGCTCGAGCGAATAAACCCTGGATCGAACGAAGGACCAAAAACAAAGAGCTCGCTCGAACGACAAACTGCTCACTCGAGCGAAGGACCAAAATTCTGGACAGCAACTATTTACTTCCAAACACAACCAACCTGTAACAAACCTGCCCAACACATCCTATAACTCAAAAACAAAGTATGGAAGGACGAAAACAAGATATAAAGTATAACTAACATCCACGAAACCAAGTCCGGATCACTATACAACAAGGGATAAAACCCGGGATCGCTATAAGCTGACCGGGCAGCTCGACCCCCGTTATAATCAACGAAGTGGCAATCTTGAAAGCATTAACGTCACAAACTTCTCTACAAGGCTTGATTCGGGTTGGATTCGCATCTAATAAACTCATAGCCTCACTGAAACAAAAGTGCGAAAACAAATACAACTGAAAGGAGTTTTGTCAAACGGGATTGCCAAAAATAAAAATCTAACACAGTTAATATTTTTTGTTAGTGAAAGGTCCACAATTTGTGAAATTGTTTAGCGAGAAGTCTTTGGTTAGTTTTGCAGAATATTTTATTTTCAATTTTACTCCTTAATTTTTCTGTTGACTTTCGTTGACTATTTGTTCAAAATTTTTGCCCTATATATTCAAATTTTTTCATATCTGTTCAAAAATTTCCCTATCTGTTTAAATATTTGTCTAAATTTTATTATCTGTTTTTTTTTTTATCTATTTAATTTTTTTTATCTGTTTAAATTTTAAACATATTTTATTAGCTGGTCAAATCTTTCCAACAAATTTGTATTCAAATCCAACTACTATCTGTTAAAAATTCCACAAATTTGTGTTGGATCTACTACTATTTTTCTTTCCAATTTCTTTATTCGATCTCACTCAAACCCTAAATTACTAAATCAATACACCACAGAGAGAAAGAAACTAGAAAAACGCCACTTTTTTCATTTTTCTGACTCCTATTTTGCAGATCATATCTCCAATCAACAAAACCCCACTTTGATCATCTTCTCTGTCATTGATCGATTTCTCTGTTTCTTTCAATCTTTCAATCATGGAGATTTATCATAGATAAAGAAAAAAAAAATTATATATATACATATACATATACATTCACATAGAGAGAGAACTTAGAAAAGAGGGATTTCGATCTCAAAAAGAGGTCAATGCATCGTCACGATCGAAGGGACGCAGAGAGAAATCTTCACAAGCTTTGATCGTATCGGATCTAAAGACTCAATCGAGATGGCGGTTTTGGAAGTCGATTGCTACTGTGCATTGTCGAGTTCGGATATCGGACAGTTCATCATTTCTATCATAGCGGTGGTTCGGAGCACACATTTGGATGCTGACAGACATGGCGGTGATTTCCGGTGGTCGAAGAAGCACAGAGGTTACGTGGCAGTCACAGTGGCGGAAGAGGAGACGACGTGGGAGACGTCGGAAGAGTATGCGTAGGAGGCGTCAGAAAAGAAGGTGAAGAGAGAAAGAGAGAGACAGAGACAGAGAGGAGGAGAGACAGATATGTTGGTCATTTTATTTAAGTTTGTTCTTTTAGAAAAAAAATATTTTAGTAGGTGAGACTATTCTAGGGGTGTAATTTTGGCCCTTGGCCCGTGGGCGGCCCGAAACCCGCCCGCAGCCTAAGGTGGGCCCGGCGCGTTAAGGCCTAAGCCTAAGCCCACCCCGAGGCCTTGGGCCTGGGCCATCGTTTTGAAGCCCGGCCCATCGGCCCGCTCAAGGCCCGCCCAAAAGCCCATCCCACCCGAGGCCCAGTATTACTTTTAATGGAAAATAATAAAATTTTGATGAAAAAAATTTTAAAAAAATATTTAGGCCCGTCCAAAGCCCGAATACCCCTGAGCCTGGGCCAGCCCAGCTAGGCCCAGCCCGAGTTTTTGGCAGGAGTCCACAAGGCCTGACATGGGCCCGGCCCAAGCTCGGATGAGCTAGGTCGGGACAAAATTATACACCTAGACTATTCCACCAAACAAATTTAAATTAGAATTTTCAACTAAACGCCGAACCTTAAAATATACAAAAAAAATAATAAATAAAATAAAAAATAAGAGTAAATTTTAACTATTTGCATCAAAATTTCACTTACAGGGTGTTTTTGTTTTCAATCATTTTTCCCCTACAATCAATGCTATGTTTTGAGTTCTAAATAATAAATCAGTATTGATAGAGACTCCCTCCAATCATCACAACCAACACCCCCCACACACACGTGGCGGGTGGTGAAAAAAAAAAAAAAAAAACTGGCCAATAGGAGGGAAATGGGGTCAAAGGAGGTGGGAAGGAAATGGGGTTTGAAACATTTTTCATAACAAATAATGTATCATAACTTAAATAGTAGAAATTAAATAGAAAATATGATAAATTACAAAAAAAAAAAAAAATGTACATTTTTTTTTTTAAGGAATAAAAACTACACTTATGATAAAATATAAATACATTGGCTCCGTTTAGTTTAGTTTAGTTTAGTTTTAAAATCATAATTTAAGTGTGGAGTTGTGAGTTGAGTTTTGAGGGGAAAAAAATTTTATTTGGTTATGAGTTTTGAAAAGAGTTTTAAGTTGTATTTTAAGTTTTGAATTTTGAGTTGTATTTTGAATTTTTTTTTTAAAATTTTAAACTCAAAACACAACTCTTTAAATCATAACCAAACACATAACTCAAAACTCAATTCAAAAACTATTTTCAAAACTCATAACCAAATACATAGCTCAAAATTCAATTCAAAATTGTTTTTTCAAAACTCATAACCAAATTTTTTTCAAAATTCTATTAAAAAAATTATTATTTTATTTTGTTATTAATAATTATTTTTTATTTTTTTAAGTATTAGCTAAATAATTTTTTATGATTTAGATATATATGGCGATTTAAATTTTTAAAAAATTTTGAAAAAGTAATTTTTTTTAAAAAAATATCTAAAAAATTTAAAAAATTATTTATGAAATATTTAAAATAAAAATTATATATTTAATAAATAATAAATTTTTAAAATTTTTAAATATTAAAAAAAATACAACTCAAATATTTTAAAAAAATACAACGCACAATTGTATGAAATACAATGCATATTAAAAAAATACAACTCAAAACTCTTTTTCAAAACTTATAACAAAATAAATTTTCTGTTTTTAAAACTTAATTCAAAACTCATAACTCAAAACACAACTCCAAACTTACATGATGATTCTAAAAATAATTTTAAAGAGTAAAAAAAAAATTGTTTTTTTTTATTTATAATAGAATTTTAAAAAGAATTTAGTTATGAGTTTTGAAAAAAAAATTGAGTTGTGTTAGTTTTGAGTTTTGAAAATAGTTTTTGAATTGAATTTTGAATTGTATGTTTGGTTATGAGTTTTGAAAATAATTTTTGAATTAAGTTTTGAATTATATATTTGGTCATAAATTTTAATTTTTTTAATTAAAATTACAATTCTAAAACTAAACCAAACAAAACTACTATTTTTTTCTAAAGATTTTATAATTTTAATTTGCCATATATATTAGATGCATCTAATGAGGTAGTAGACTGTGTATATAATAATTACTTTTATTTGTTTCTTCTTGTAATGTTTTTTTATTATTTTTTTTTAGAACTCGGTCAAGCATAATATGTCTAAATCAAAATCAAATTCAGTAACGAAACGACAGGGATAAATAACAACCCATAGCCCCGTGTCATCCCACAAATCAGCCTTCATCCAATGAATTATAACTTTCAGATTTTCTAACACTTGTTATCTTTGACAGATTATATTGGGTCATTTTGTTTTGTTCTTCTCTCTTATTCATTTCGTAATTTTCCCAATCCCAATCTTTCTTCAACCCTTTCTCAGATCGGTTGGCTCACAAAAAGTTTTGGTTCACGACTTAGAGTTCAATTCACGATTCAAGTACTAAAGTCCAGCACTCTTGAGAACCCAATGTTGAACTAAGAACCAATGACATTTAAACACTTGTCAAACAGGGAACCAGTCACGTAAGCAGATAAAGATCTACAAAGTTATTGCACCCATACATCAACCATTGATGAGACCTTGGTAGCATTAAATGCTGCAACTCTTTCACGTCGGAGAAAACAGGCTCACCATGAACGAGGTTAGCTAAACCTTAGACTTACGGCCGACGAAACAACTAGGGAAGGGATAAAGAAATAATGAATGAAAAAGATAAGATGTTTCAAAAGAACGACATGAGTTAAGTTTTTTCTCACGCCCCTCGTACATTATTTCTTTAGAAAAACTTCCTTACCTTGAACTAACTTGATCGTTAGAGTGTCCGCCGAGGGACTTTCCCTCATTGGACCGTTTTTGCAGATGTGTTCTGCGAACTATAAGCCCAACAGACCTATTTAAAGTGTGGATCAATCTGGCCCATACATCCTCCAAATTTATAGTATCATCACTTTCTCTTACTAAACATTTTAACTTTTCTTTCAATAACCATTGCCTTCTCGCCACCATTTTGTTAAATCCTTAAGTTCACTTATATTTATAGATGAATTTAGCTAACCTACATAGCCAAACATATTTGGCTTAGATCCTTCTGACCATGAACTATCTTAGAACATTTTATTAGTCAATACCTAGCCCATTAATAAAAAGTTTTGTCAGTCTTTATAATTTTTTAATCGAATTGGACATCTCATTTGATCCACAGTTGAAATTTGGGGATGAAAATATCTTATTTACACACTCTCACACCAGTGTGGGTTAGAATGCTACGTAATAAATTAAGGCTTTTTTAGGAACATGAAAAAGTCAATATATTAATTTATTAATTTATTTGAATCGTATTACTTTTTTATTTTTTATATTATTTTAAAAAGCAATAAAAAAAATTAATCTTATTTTTCAAAACAAGCCTAAGTACGTATATTTTTACTCACAGTTATGCATAACTCACTTTTGGTGTCGTTTGATTTTGGCTTTTTTAGTTAGCTTTTTGATTTTTTTGACTTTTTGGCTTTAGAATGACAAAATTGTCCTTAATATAGAATTATGCTTTTTTGACTTTTTGTTTGTATATGGATTAGTTTGGTACTTTTGTAGCTTTTTTATCTTTTTGTGATTTTGTAGCTTTTTTTTTTTTTTTGTCTTTTGTGATTATTTAGCCTCTAATGAAAACCAAACCAAGGCTAAATCATGTATCTTTAATAGATTTTTAAATTGAGTTATGTTAATTATCATATGTGACATCTTACATGACATTAATTACATTATTTGATAGGCTCCACATAAAATGTAAAGCGCTATGTCAAATGTGATCAGAAAAAATTATTAACATTTTATTTTGAACATTCGTTTTGAAGATTGCAAATTTAAATAACTAAATCTTAAGCAAGAAGAGATATATGTTACTATGCATAGATTCTTTCACAAATGTGTTTCTTACGAAAATTTTATAGAATATTTATATGAAAAAATAATCTTTTTTTTTTCATATTTTTTTTAAACTTTAAATTTGAACTTCAAATCTTATTAGTTATTGTTGAAATTAGATTTGGCTTAAATATGAACTTTTCATCTAATTATTTTTTAAACTTTAAATTAGATAGGTTTGGATGAGTTAATAATTTTATGAGACATGTATTTATTAATGTTTATAAATTTAAATTAATATTTTGAAGCTCTTAAAACATTTTAGATAGAAAATTATTTTGTGTTAATGTACAGATAATAATAGATTTGGAAAAATTATCACTCACTATTAACAATAAATATAGTTTAATTTGTCAATAGAAAATAAAGTGATAATATCTAAATATGTATGTTTTCTATTATAGAAATTAAAGTCAGATTACTGCTCATTAAAGATTCAGGATCATAATCAAGAAAAATTTAAAAACTTACCATATTAATTAACAAAAATTTTCGATTAAATGAAAAAAATAACAAATAAAGAAGAACTATTAATATAATTAAAAAGCCCATAACGTTAAATAGATAGTAGACATGTAAATAAATTTTAAAAAGAATATCATGATTAATAAAATCTATTATTTATTAATTTTATTATTTTATAACATGTGTATTTTCATATTATAAATTTAAAAAAAAATATTTTTTTAAAAGTATCATGATTTTAGAGAATATATTACCTTATTGATCAATAAATTAATAATGACATGAATTTTTTTATTTCGAAATATAAAATTTTTTTTACTTGATTTCCATAAAAAAATATTTTAAAGGAGTTAAGTTTAAATGTAAATATATTACCATAGTGATCAAATAACCAATGACCAATAATTTCTTGACATATGTATTTTTATATTTTTTAAATTCAACAAATTGATAAAAAAAAAAAAAAAAGCTTTGAGACTTTGAATTACAAAAATCCTACAACGTTTCTACTTATATTACATAATGAATATATATACATAATATATTCTAACACAAAGAAATTTTGATTTCCAAAACAAAATTTTCATTTTTAAGAATCAACAACTAAACAAAGCATAAAACTTGAAACATTTTTCTTCTCCTCTTTACTTTTCCTTAAATTTCTAGCTACAAATCATAAAATTAAATACAAATGCATGAAAAAGAATTCAAATTGAACCCAGAAAAACCCAAAAAGATAAAATCCAAAATATTTTGAAATTAAACATTTAAGCAACATGAAAGCAATAAGATAAAATCAACAATAGATTGAGCACATTCCAATCACACACAAACAAGTATTATGGGTTGAGAGTGAAAAAAAAAAAAACAGTAGAAAAGAGTATTTATGAAAGAGAATTCACCCCACTCCTTTGGTGATTCTTTAGTTTATATATATATATATATAGTCAATGATTTACAATCAATTAGGGAATTATTACAACTTTACAGGCTGAAATTTTGCAAAAAAAAATTAGAATAAGATCACAATAGTATTATGGCAAAAAATCTACAATGGAATCTCATTTGATTATGTAATGATTCATTCAATTTCCTTGACTGAATGGGTGGTCTGCTGATTTTTTTGAGCTAAACATTTATCACTATCAGTGAGCCCTTTTTTTCTTTTTCTTTTTTGTGGAAATAAGCATAATTGGTTCAGCACAAAATATGATTGAAAACAAGTTGAGTCAATTTCCTTTACTGAATTATTGACTGAATGGGTGGTCTGCTGATTTTTTTGAGCTAAACATCTATCACTATCAGTGAGCCCTTTTTTTTCTTTTCCTTTTTTGTGGAAACAAGCATAATTGGTTCAGCAATTGGTCATCTTGGAAAATAAGAATAGTAATAAATATGATTGAAAACAAGTTGAGTTTTTTATTTTTATTATTTTAATAATAAAAATCTATAATATATTTTTTTTAGGAAAAAGGTAAAAATGTTAAAATAATAAATTTTCAATGGTAAATATTTCTTTTAAATATGTAAAATTTACATAAGTTAATTTCAACTTAAACTTTTTAAAAGTTTGGCATAACCTAAATAATACAAAAAGTCAGTATCCTATTTAAGTCATATCATCTTATTTAAATCACATCACCTCTCTAACACATCACATCAAACCCAATCCATATAAACCAATAAGTCAAAAAATATATTTTTTTATAACATCCCAAACCAAATTTAACACAATTATGAAAGTTTTGGTGGAAATACTCACACGTTTAAATAAGTTTTGACTGGATAGTGGAAATTGTTTTGTACAGAACATTTGTTGAAACAAAGAAAAACATGGCACACCTCATCGTGCAAAAAATAGCCTTTGTTTGGCAATTTGACTTGAGTTGAGTTGGATTGGGTTTTGAATTATTTTAGTCATAAAAAGATAAAATAAATTTTTTATAATATGATAAAATGTCACATCTAATTTATAATTATTATATTTTTTCTCATATAAAAAGTCAAAAAAACTAAAAAAATCTATTCCAAATGAGACTTTTTAACCCTAAATTAAAATAATCAAAAAATTAAAAAATCTACCTACTTCCAAACAAACTCTTATTGGTTGATTTAAGGTACTGCATAATCATGCTTCTTAACAATTATATTTTATCATATCTTTTTTATATTTCATAATTATTTAATATAAATTTATAAATCTCATCTTAACAACATCATTAAAATATGGGCAAATTACATATACCCCTCAAGGTTTAGCAAAATTACAGATACCTCCTTAAGATTTGAGAAATTACAGATACCCTCTGCAGGTACTATTTGCATAACAAATTATGGGACAAATTGTTATGAAAATATAAACCTCCTAAGACAATTTATTATAAAAATACAAACCTCAGGAGAATATCTATAATTTCTTAAATCTCAAAAAATATCGATAATTTAACTAAATCTCAAGAGAGATATATATAATTTATCCTTAAAATATCACATACCAATACCTCAAAACTAACCAATACCTTCATCTATAGAAGTGTTTTCCATGGTTGATGTGATATTGTCGACTTCCTCTGAAAAATCAAATTGACGTGTCCTCCACACACATTCTCTCTTCCATTGCAGTTCCAACCGCGATTGGTAGCTCGAATTACTCAGGCTCGAAGTTGGCTCGAATTTTAAACGGTATCGTTTTTTCAGCAGAAGAAAGAAGACGAAGAAAAGAAGGAGGAGGAGGGGAGGGGAGGGGAGGGGAGGAAGGACTGGAGGGGGCCTAAAAAATGGAGGAGGAGGGGGCGGAGGCGAGGCAAAGGCATGGCGACTGCACTGCGACGACGACTGCCGCTTTACGACGACCAGGATTTACAACTCGCCGCCAATGACGACAACGACAACTCGCTTCAGGACGACGACCTGCTACCAGTGACGACGACGACTCGCCACATGACGACTCTCGCCTCTGTTTCGCCTCCTAGAATGAAGAAGGAAGAAAAAGAATGGAAAAAAAAAAATCGATTTCGAGCCAGATTCGAGCCACACATTTCGAGCACTCAAACATTTTTGTTACTGTTCAAGGTTTTTGAACGTCTCAAACAATTATTACTGTCTTAAAATATTTTTTTTTTTTCAGGAATTCATTTTTTTATAATATAATTATTATATTTTAAGAATATTAACTTTTTAAAATTAATTTTTGATAATACAATTAGTACACTTCAAAAAGATGTTAATAAATTTAAAAAAAAAAGAACAAAATTAAAAATTTATATTATTTTAGTTCTTTATTTTTTAAAAAGAATTAATATTTTGAGATAATAAAAAAATGAAATAAGACACTAATATTTTGAAATAAAGAGAATAAAACGAGTCTTATTTGAAAAATGTTATGTAAAGTTTGGAAATTTTTTTTTTTTTTTTTTATGTAGATCTTAAGTGATAGTTTAAGGCCTCATTTGAGAAAAAAATTATTTTAATAATTTTTTTGACTTTTTATAAAAAAAATATATATATATATAAAAAAAATAAAAAATAATAATATAATAATTTTTTAAAATTTTTTACTAAAATACGTGGCACAAGTCATCTAATAATTGAGAAATAAATTGGCAAGCTAGCAAAAAGCTAGCTTTTAGTTTTTTTAACTAAAAAAGTTAGTTTTTTTTATCCAAGTCACTATCCAAAAAATTAACTTTTTTGACTAAAAAAAGTCAAAAACTAACTTTTTTTGACTAAAAAAAATAAAAATGTACTTTTTACCAATTTTTCAAAACACCAATGAATCACCTCTTGAACAATGGTCCTGTTTGGTAGAGCTGTGGGAAAGTGCTTATAACTTATGCCTAAACAGCTTATAGCTTATAACTTTCAGCTTAAGCTGATTTCCAGCTTATTCTTAAAACATCTTCTACCCCACTCAAAGAATAAGTTAATTTCTGATTTCCAAAAACTTATAAGTTATAAGCTATAAGCTAAACCAAACATATCAAAATAGTTTAAATTAAGTTGAAAATTAAAATAAACTGTAATTAAACTCTGCCAAACAAGCACAATGTCAATGTTAGAATATTCAAGCGACCAATAGTAAAAGAGACGATGGCCTGACTTATGTTGATGGAGGCGACCGACCGCCCACCGTCTATTTCTTTTTATTCATTCAAAAATTCTCATTTAACAAATTAAAATTAAGAGATATTTAAAATTATCTATATATATATATATATCTTTTAAATTTTTATAAAAAATATATATATAAAAAAATAAAAAGATGATATAACCAAAATAAATATACTTATATAAATAAGGACACTTATATAGTCCATGCCAAATAGTTCATAAACATAAAAGGATAAAATTGTCTATAAATATAACAAATACTGTTTGGGAAGATGATTGAATTAAAATAGTCTACTAAAAGAAAAAATAGGTTCAAATAGCTAACAAAATAAAATATCACATTCAACTCATAATCATTTTATTTTTATTTTTTTACAATCATCAAATCAATTATAAAAAAAGCTAACTAACTTCCCAAACACAATTTTTTTTGCTAGGTTAAAATAATCAAAAAAGCAAATAGCCAACCAAAATAGTCAACTTTTCAAATAAGGCCAAAATGTATTATCAAATTCTTAGAAACAATGGAAGCTTTGTTTGGTTTGTATTTGTGAAACAATTTTGAAAAATAAATTTTTCAAAAAGTTTATAAAATTTGAAAATTTGTTTGGTTATATATTTTGAAAACAGTTTGAGTTTTAGAGTTCAGGATAATCTTTTTTTTTTTTTTTTGGGTAGTTAAATAGATGAATGTGAGAGAAAAAATGATTAATTGATGTGTAAGATGTGAGAGAATGAGGGAGGAGAGAGAAAAAGTAATTGATTGATGGATAACAAAAAGAAAAATAATTTTGAATTTTTTTTCCTAAAATTTTCAACCAAACAAATTTTTGAAATTTTTCCTCAAAAATTATCTCTCAACAGTGACAAACCAACCAAGGCTGAAATATTTTAAATATACCTCAAAATTTTTAATGAGTACCCCAATTTTTATTTATTTTTATTTTAATATAATTTTACCTCTGAAGCAAATTACCAAAATAACAAAACCATGACCCTAGTCCTAACCGTCCTCTTTCCAGCACCAACAAGGCTTTGGTTAGCCATTTCCATCTCTCGTCAATTCTTTTGCTTCTTCTTCCCCGCCACCACTACATCCGGATGCTCTTCCCCAACTCTTGTTGCCACTCTAGCCCCCTTTCTAACAACTCTTCCTCACCCCCAACAACTTTTTTTGCACTCTTCTTTTTCTGTGTTCAAATTTTATTCGGATAATCAATGCCAAACAAACTAAACACTACAAAAAAAGGCGTTTTTTGCGACGGTAACGAGCCGTCGCAAATGTTCCCGGACCCCGTCGCTAATGCTTTTTGCGACGGTAAGATGCCCTTTTGCGACGGTAATGAGGGGTCGCGACAAAGGGGGTTGCAAAAGAGCTTTAGCGACGGTACGTACCGTCGCCATTAGTTTCTGCGACGGTAAGGTCTATTTTTTGCGACGGTATTTTTCCCGTCGCCAATAATGGCAAAAAAATCAGTTTTCGCGACGGTACGTATTTACCGTCGCTAAAAGTGAGCTTTTGAGACGGCAACCACCCCGTCGCTAAAACTCTGAGATCATATAAGTATTGGCGACAGCAAAGGTTACCGTCGCTAAAGGTGTCTTCTACATTCAATAGGCACAGCTTTTGCGACTATATTTGTTGCCGTCGCAAAAGCCTATATTTGGTTTTTGCGACGGGTTCTTATCCCGTCTCAAAAAAAAAACCCTGCTGAAAAATTATTAAAAAAATTAAAATAACCTGTATTAAATAAAAAATAACTATAAAAAAATCCAAAAATTACAGAATAATATAAATACATACATAAACAAAAGTTGACAAATAATGAAAATTAATAATATTGTTCCATTCATAACAATACATAAATAAAAATTCATAACAATAAAAATTACGCCACTACATAACATCCCATAATACATACATAATGTTGCTCACAAATTTAAATAACATAAATCAAAATCAAAACTAAAAGTTTTCGTCTTCATTCGTTCGTGGGTTACAAAAAAAAAATTTGTCATAATCTTGATACGCCTGCATTCCGTATAGCCAAGCGCTACTCAGAAATATCTGAAAAAACAAGATAAACATAATTAAAAACCATATAATGGTGTTAATATTTTAATTATAGAAAAATATAAAAAAAATTGACTAATATATAATTAGAAAGATTGTTTAGTAAATAATTTTGATCGACAAAAATCCGGCTCTAACTCCCAAACCGAAATCCGATTCGAGCCCCGCCTTCTCCCACAAGTCTCTCATACCTAGGCGGTCGGTGTGCCAAGTTTCGTGCTAAACCGACGCCAAGCAGGATTTTGGGGCGTTAACGCCGAATTAAAGTTTCTTAAAAAGTAGTTTGCCTAAAGTGAAATCCGGCTCTAACTCCCAAACCGAACCCGATTCGAGCCCGTCTTCTCCCACAAGTCTCGTGCCTAGACGGTCGTGTGTGCCAAGTTCCGTCCTAAACCGACGCCGTTTGGTGATTTTGGGGCGTTAACTCCTCAAATTCAAGTTTCTTAAGGAAGTAGTTTGCTTAGAGTGAAATCCGGCTCTAACTCTTAAACTGAAAACCCGATTCAAGTCCCGTTTTCTCCCATAAGTCTCTCGTGCCTATGCAGTCGTGTGTGCCAAATTTTGTGCTAATCCAACACCGTTTGGTATTTTGGAGCGTTAACACCTTGAATTCTAAGTTTTTTAAAGAACTAGTTGGCCTAGAGTGAAATTCGGCTCTAACTCCCAAACCATGAACCCGATTCGAGTGCCGTCTTCTCCCACAAGTCTCTCGTGCCTAGGCGGTTGTGTGTGTCAAGTTTCATGCTAATTCGATGCCATTTGGTGATTTTGGGACGTCAACATCTCGAATTCTATTTTTTTTAAAGAACTAGTTTGCCTAAACCGAAATATGGCTCTAACTCAAACCGAACCCGATTCGAGCCCGTCTTCTCCCCACAAGTCTCTCGTGCCTAGGCGGTTGTTTGTGCCAAGTTCCGTGCCAATCCGCCCCCATCTGGTGATTTTGGCGCGTTAACTCCCCAATTCAAGTTTCTTAAGGAAGTAGTTTGCCTAAAGTGAAATCCGGCTCTAACTCCCAAACCGAACCCGATTCGAGCCCCGCTTCTCCCACAAGTCTTCGTGCCTAGGCGGTCGTGTGTGCCAAGTTTCGCTAAACCGACGCTGCTTGGTGATTTTGGCGCGTTAACTCCCCAATTCAAGTTTCTTAAGGAAGTAGTTTGCCTAAAGTGAAATCCGCTCTAACTCCCAAACCGGAACCCGATTCGAGCCCCGTCTTCTCCCACAAGTCTTCGTGCCTAGGCGGTCGGTGTGCTAAGTTTCGCTAAACCGACGCCGTTTGGTGATTTTGGCGCGTTAACTCCCCGAATTCAAGTTTCTAAGGAAGTAGTTTGCCTAAAGAAAAAGTCGGCTCTAACTCCCAAACCGGAAAGCCTAATCGAGCCCCGTCTTCTCCCACAAGTCTCTCGTGCCTAGGAGGTCGTGTGTGCCAAGTTTCGTGCTAAACCGACGCGCTTTGGTGATTTTGGGGCGTTAACGCTTCGAATTCAAGTTTCTTAAGGAAGTAGTTTGCCAAAAGTGAAATCCGACACTAACTCCCAAACCGGGAACCCGATTCGAGCCCCGTCTTCTCCCACAAGTCTCTCGTGCCTAGGCAGTCCTGGGTGCCAAGTTTTGCGCCAAACTGACTGCCTTTGGTATTTTGGGGCGTCAACACCCCGAAGTCAAGTTTCTTAAAGAACTAGTTTGCCTAAAGTGAAATCCGGCTCTAACTCCGAAACCGAACCCGATTCGAGCCCGTCTTCTCCCACAAGTCTCGTGCCTAGGCGGTCGTGTGCCAAGTTTCGTGCCAAACCCCCGCCATTTGTTGATTTTGGCGCGTTAACTCCCCGAATTCAAGTTTCTTAAGGGAGTAGTTTGCCTAAAGTGCAATCCGCCCCTAACCCCCAAACCGGGAACCCGATTCGAGCCCCGCCTTCTCCTACAAGTCCCTCGTGCCTAGGCGGTCGGGTGTGCCAAGTTTTGTGCTCAACGGACGCCGTTTGGTGATTTTGGCGTTAACTCCCGAATTCAAGTTTCTTAAGGAAGTAGTTTGCCTAAAGTGAAATCCGGCTCTAACCCCCAAACCGGATCCCGATTCGAGCCCCGTCTTCTCCCACAAGTCTCGTGCCTAGGTGGTCGTGTGTGCCACGTTAACTCCCAAACCGAAACCCGATTCGAGCCCTGCTTTTCTCCCACAAGTCTCGTCTTCTCCCACAAGTCTCTTAACTTAGAATGTAAAGAATGCAAAGATACATTTTATACCGATCTTCGTGGTGGTGTATATGGATTCTCGTCTTCGCAGATTCCCTAAATGCCCGTGGCCACTGATGCATCGAGGAACCTATGTTAGTCAAGGCATAATGTGTTAATCATATTCAATTTCATACATAAGCTTCAGTGAAAATTGAACTATCAAACAATTGTGATGTTTATATGGAACCCGTCTGCTGGGATCCACACTGCCTCGTGACACAAGGGCCATCATCTCACTCTCATCTGCTGCAATCGTAGAGAACTCGTCAATCTCCTCCTCAACTCATCCCTTAGCTCAAGACGAATCGATCAATAGTCGATGGTCAGTGTTGACCGTGATGGCCCAACACCATCTTTATACACCACTCTCCGAGGCACGATTCTCCCGTATGTGCGACAATATCCATGTGTGTCATGACCTATCAACTCATGGAAAATGGCATTCCTAGCCTCCAAAGTCTGGCCATCCTCAGGAAGCATAGCGAGTTGAGGATGAAACACATCCTGCATAGAATAAGACACACAAGAATACGCCAAATTAAGATGGTTGACACACAAAAAATAAACTTTAAATACAATCACAGGTGTTTGGAAACTACCAAGGTCTGGATAACCTCTGGGTCATCTACTCTACGTGTCATAAGCCAAACATTCATCTTATCAGTAGACGCTCCCTTACTGGTCATCTAAATTTTTTTTAGAAATATGAAAATTAGAATCCAAATAATTTGCAAATATACAATGTTTATTTATATACAAAAATAAAACAATAAAATGTAAACCTCATGCCGTATCTGAGAGAAAGTAGTACGCCCTGTGGTATGAGCTATGCCGTGAGCTCGCCGATTTTTAGCGTTCCTACTTGCAATTTTCTATAACAAGTTCAACAAATGTAAGTATGTAAATATGATTTGTATGTTTACATATCATAAATATAACGTAATTGTATACCTCAGCATCGGAAGTACGCCAATACTCCACAAGTTGTTCCCACTGGCTTGGCACAACGTTCATAGGAACATCATCCTTCAGATTAGGATCAGAGCTTCTAGGCTTGAAATACTTAGCCTTAAGCTTGTTCTTGTGATCCTTCCATATGTCATTGCGCTTTTTCATGCAGAGTGGCTTGTACCTCCTCGACATAGATTCAAATCGTCCTATAAAACACAAAGTTTAAGGCTAAGTATAACACAAATTTGGAATTGAATTTGTGGACAAAAATATACTTTACCTTCACATCCTTCCAGATAGCATCAATAATATCATCGCACACTGCTCCAAATAACAAAAGTAAGAGGAACAATGTTACCATTCCGACAATAATGCCAAGTTGAGTAGTTAACTTGGTCGTTATCCCTATTGGGCAGTAATTTCCATCAAATTGTATGTCCAGCTTTTTACCAGGACCCCACTCTTTAATGCCCTTGGCACATCCTCTACCACGCCTACTCGAGGTTGATGGAGGACAAACATGACCTGCGATATACAATAATAATAAAAATATCAATGGTAACAACCAAATACAAATTTAAATAATGTGAATACAAATCATATCAAATAAACCTGATGTGGGCTGTGAAGAAGTCGAAGGGTCTGCAAAATACAATGACAATAAACAAGTTATATATAATGAGCATAAATAAATGTATGTGTAAATAATTTTCATGCAAATCAAAGCAAATTTATATACCTGCGGATGGCTCATAAGCTGATGATGATAGCTGCTGTGGTGCCACTGATGGTGGACGCACCGATGGTAGGCGTGGAGGCTGAGTACATGGTAGCTGCTGTGGTGCCACTGATGGAGGTCGATACGGTGGTAATGGCCCCTCAGATGGTGGTGGCACTAATGGCCCCTCCGATGCTGGCCGATGTGATGCCTCCTCTGATGGTGGTGCTACTGATGTCCTGTTATGTAGCACATCAGACATCATGCGCCGGGGATGATCAGGCTTCCTCTTCCTTCCCATAATAATCTGCAAGCAATATAACATTAATTGACATTAGAAACATAGACAATGGTTTGTCATCAACTATAATATGACATGAATTGAACTAATACAATTACAAAGACAAAGTAAATTAAGAAATTGATGATTAACTACAACCTTGGCCTTAATTGAATTACTAATTGATTACATATCAGCCTATTTGAACATCAACTGTTTTCCTTCGCGCTTCCTCACCCAACCAACTTCTTCATCACGATGCATTCTATTTTCTTGGAACTGTTGGCTCCTCTATGGCTCGATTTGTGGATCAGTCGAACTCATATCAAATAAACCTCTTTGAGACATCTTCACTACGACTTGCGCCGGGTTGTAACAGGTCCGCAACATACCAAACTTGCTCGCT
Organism: Camellia lanceoleosa; assembly: GCA_025200525.1. Classification (NCBI taxonomy): domain Eukaryota; kingdom Viridiplantae; phylum Streptophyta; class Magnoliopsida; order Ericales; family Theaceae; genus Camellia; species Camellia lanceoleosa. Next base: position 39,473,792 of record CM045761.1, on the reverse strand, counting down.
TGGGACGCCAAGATGAAAGGTTCATTGGTAATTCGATCATCTCGGTACAACAAATGATTGAAGGTCACCAACGTGAAATTGAAGACATCTTCTTTCTTTCTGTGAATGTTGTCAATCCAATCACACTTAAACAACACATGTTTCTTCTCATTGGAATATCGAATCTCAACAATATCCGCTAATTGTCCATAATAGTACATGCATCTTGACGAGGATTCTTGTCTTTTCGACTAGCATAACTTATGGTATCTGCCTTCAAAGCTACACCACAATTTTGTGTGGATCGACGATCATCCATGGCCTTTACTCGATAACGAAACCCATTCAGTATATACCCGTTGAACCTCCTTGCCAGGTTATGAGGACCATTTGCCAATAGAATAATCTCTTCAGAAAGTATGACATCAGTAGTCCTTCGCAAAGTTTGGACCTATTTAACACGAAAATGTAAAATTTAAAATGTAGATCGACTTAAGTAACTAGAATCTATAGAGTTAAATACATACATGTTCCTTGAACCAAATGTGAAAAGTTTCAAAATGTTCACGCCGGTTGATGATCGCTTATTACACGAGGCATTTTGAGCTTAAGTACTTCAAGGTGTTTTTGTGTAGATTGAAATTTTAGCCATACCAAAAATTTAGTTGAAAATTCAATAAAGCATAATAAAATATTGAGTGAGTGACTTAACCTACTTTATGAATGGTTGAACCGCGCTTGTATTGCATAAGATGTACCGATGAGCTTGTACCCAAGAAGTATTATCAAGATAAAAGCTTGTGTTTTCACCAAAGAGCATGACCCAAATTATCAAGACCACTATAGTTCCTCACGGGTCGACTAGATTTGGTTTCACATCACCGAGATATTGTGCACAAAAATTCATGCATTCTTCCATAAGATATCCTTTAGCAATTGATCCTTCAGATTTGAGCTCTATTCCGCACGTATTGCTTCAAAGTAAGAAGATACCTCTCAATTGGATACATCCATCGAAACCAATCGCTTCCACCCAATAAGGCTTCATCACTAGATGTATAGGCAAGTGCTCCATTATATCAAAAAACTCGGAGGAAATATTTTCTCTAGATGACAAAGTGTTACAGCGATACGATCTTTAATATATTGCAAATCCGTCGCACGATTCACTTTCGAACACAATTGTCTAAAGAAATTGCTCAATTCAATCAAAGGTTCAATTACATTCTTCGGTAACGATCTGCGAATAGCCAATGGAATAAGTTGTTGCATCAAAATATGACTATCGTGGCTCTTAAGACCCCCAACGCTTCTATCATGTAAGCGCACACGACGTGATATATTGGATGAATACCCGTCGGGAACTCTTACTTCCTTCAACACTTTCAAGAACAAATCTTTCTCATCCTTGGTCATCGTGAATTGTGCTGGTGGTAAATAGGCTTTATTCGACCCTCTTAACTGCAAATGTAGGGGTTTTCTAATATTCATATCTTGTAAATCACGCCGAGCATTAACACCATCCTTCGATTTTCCTGCAACCCCTAATATTGTCCACAACACATTGTCACAAACATTCTTCTCTATATGCATCACATCGAGGTTGTGTCTAATTAGATTGTGCTCCCAATATGGCAATTCATAAAAGATACTCTTTTTCTTCCAACTATGGGTGCGATGTCCAACTTTCTCCTTCTCTACCGCTCCTATGCCTCTCCTTAAGGTCATCCCTATTGTATTGGGTTAAAATACCCTCGATTCTAATTGTAGCAACATCTCGCCTGCATAACAATTTTGGTTTGAGTCCGACTTCCGACTACCATCAAATGATACTTTATCCTTCCAAATTTATGGCCAAGAGGTAAAAATCATGATGACCCAAGTATGATTGTTTCCTACTATGCTTCAACCAACACGATGTAGTTTCCTTATTGCAACAAGGACATGCATATTCGCCTTTAGTGCTCCATCTTGACAAGTTTATGATGCAGAAAATCACTAATTGTCCACAAGAAAGTCGCATGCATTTGAAACATTTGATTTGTTGATGCATCAAATGTTGACACACCCTCATTCCATAGTTCTTTCAACTCCTCAATCAACGGTTGCATATAAACATCAATCTTGTCACCAGTCCTTTCGCCGTCAATAAGCACAGATAAAATTAGAAATGGTTGCTTCATGCACATCCATGGCGGCAAGTTGTATGGAATGAGCACAACAGTTAAGTGCTATGAACTATGTTCATCGTCTCCGAATGGGTTAAAACCATCGATGCTAAGCCAAGCCTTACACTTCGCAATCATTACTAAAGTCAATATTCCGACGGTCAAAATCTTTCCATGCAAGGGAGTCACAGGATGCTCAAGACACCATCATCGATTCGTTCCTCTGCATGCCATCTCATTAACTTGGCCGTCTTGGATGACATAAACAACCTCTCGCAACCTTGACTTTAAAGGAAAATACCTCATCTGCTTTTGGTACTATTTGTTTGCCACATTGTTAGGACTATTTGAACCACCATCACCATTTGATTTCCATCTAGAACTGTTGCATATGACACATTTATCAAGATTACGCCTCGTTTCAAACAACATGCAACTGTTGGGACATGCATCCCACGTCTCATACGTGAAGCCCAAATCTGTTGTGACCTTTTGAGCTTTATAATATGAGTCCGGAAGTTTCACACCCAACGGAAACGCCTCATTCAATAACTCAAGCAACATGTCAAAAGACTTGTCCGTCCACTGATTAAGCACCTTCAAATGTAGAAGTCGAACAATGAATGACAAAGATGTGAACTTCTGACAACCCGGATACAATTCACTTTGTGCATCTTGAAGAAGTTTGAAATACTTTGCGCCTCTCAGATTTGGACCGAGCTGGGTTCGATGCATGGGGATCGTGCCCCGTGGTTCATCACCCTCAACACTTGTACCGGCATGTGGATTTCCCATAGCCCCTTGTATCATTCCAATCATATCATCTCCTATGTCTAAATTAGCTAATGTTTCATTCTCTCGATTACTATGCAGAGATATGTAAGATTCCCCATGATTAATCCAATGTTTGTATTTTTTAAAAAACCATTCAAAATCGATGCTCCTAGACACCATCTCGTACAAAATAGTATCGATTCTCACACTTCCTACACGGACAACTGATCATCGAACCTTCAACCCTATTGGTGTAGGCAAACACAAGCAATTCATCAATCCCATTAATGTATTCACTGACATCCTATTTGGCAAATCAATCCAACTCTTATCCATCATCTGTACACATCCACAAAAATATCTCACAAATGTAACTCTAAATATAATACCTACACATAAATATTCACTCGACATCCTATTTAAAGTACTACTACTTAAATATGTTATATTTTTTAAGTACGACTGGTTAAGCATATTATTTCAACTATTAATTTAAATAAACTACAAATAATTAAAAAAATTAATAGTAGCATGAAAATTAATAAACTACATAAACTTAAACAAAAAAATAAAAATTAATTAATAAGGGCTATGAATGATATGTAGCATGTTATGCATGATGGTGAGTAAGAATGATTTATATTTTATCATCTCTTGTCATAATTCCACATGCAATGCAAGGTAGTGAACAATCATGAATTGGGCTTTCTTCATCTTTTGTCTGCAATTTTTTTATTTTTTAAATTATACTTACTTATTTCTTATAGTTAAACCTCTCTCACTCCAACAAGAATGAGTTCTTCAATGCTTATTTTATGAACCAAAAAAAAAATATTATTGAAACAAAATATTATTGAAACAATGCTTATATATATATATATAGACAGATTTATAGACAGATTGAAACAAAATATATATAGACAGATTTATATATATATATATAGACAGATTTATATATATATAGACAGATTTCAGATTTATATATATATAGATTTATATACATTGCATATATATACAGATTTATATATATATCGACATTCATCAAATTAAAACAAAATATTATTGAAACAATGCTTATATATATTTTATTAGTATGAAAAAAAAAATCCAGGTTTGATCAAATCAACATTTCCTAGTATAGAAAAAATCCACATTTAATTCAATCCTCTTCTTCACTTTCTAAAAATTTCAAGGCATGTGCTTTACCAACAAATCTCGTAATTTTTTCTAAAATGAAAAAAAAAATCCAGATTTAATAGAATCTATACTTTATAAAATTTAAAAATAAGATTCAAATCAAATGTTCAAACAATCAATCAACGTCCAATATACAACAAAATCTTTCCATGAAACACACAAAGGGTAAACACTAATTTTCAAATTAGAGGACACCAATTGAAGCCACGATTGAATCGTAATGTATAAGCATGAACAAAATCGAAAAACACCATCCACATACAATCACACCTCAAATATTCAGAATTCAATCAAATCAATGTTTCAGAAATTTGATAAACTCCAAAAAAGGAAACTACCAAGTTATTATCTTTTGATGAAAAGAATGAGAAATCTTTCCATGAAACGAAAAAAAAGATTGAAACAAAATATATATAGACAGATTTATATATATATATATATAGACAGATTTATATATATATAGACAGATTTCAGATTTATATATATAGATTTATATACATTGCATATATATACATATTTATATATATCGACATTCATCTATATATATATATACAGAGACCGATACAGAGACTGAGAGAGAGAGAGAGAGAGAGAGAGAGCATACGCAGAGCGAGAGAGAGTCGTCGCCGGAGCCACACCATCAAGACCACCGCAAAGACTCAGTGTCTTGGTCAGAGTCTGCTTGAGAAATTTGGGGGTGAAGTTAGGGATTTGGGAGGAAGGATCGAGCGCAAAGGAAAAAGAAGAGGGTTTTTTTTATTTTGAGTTTTTATGACGGTATGTCAGAGTCCGCAAATAAAAGGCATAACTTCCTAAAACGCCGTTTGACTTAATAATTTTTTATGACGGTACATTTCCGTCGCAAATGAGATATGCCGTCTCAAAAAAAGGTGCTTTTGCGACGGTTTTTTTTACCGTCGCTAATACGTCCGCATTTCCGACCCCTCCGCTAAGTTTCATGACCGACGGGGAACTACCGTCGCTAAAGGTCATTATCTGCGAAGGGTGACGCTACCGTCAAGAAACCGTTACCGCGACGGGCGCAAGGCCGCTAAAAGCTCCGTGGTTTTTGATCCCTTTTCTTGTAGTGAAATCTCATTCGACTTTAATAGTCTGAACAATTTAAAATAATTCAGATATCAAATGCCGAATAATTATAAAGATTAAAATGTTAGGGAAAATCGATGTGATTCCCCACAAGTAAATCAATCAATGAGAATAAAAACTAATGCGGAAAAATTAAATCAAAGGCAACACACGAATTTTACGTGGTTCCCTCAATGTGAGGTACGTCCACGGGATCGAAATCCGATTCCACTATCAACCAAATACGTTCTAAACGATTACAAACGAGACACTAATGGTCTCACAAAACCACCCTTAAGTGAATTCCAAATAATCACAAATAAACAAGAGGAAAGACCTCACCAAATAGATGAACCAAAATCTTCAGAATCAGAGTTGAAGAAGACCCAAAATAACAACCCAAATCAAATCACAAGCACACTCCAATGTGCGTAGCAGCCACCAAAAATCGAACCAAGCATAGCACGATTTGACTTTATGGTAGACAAGAACAAAGGCACTATCTCACCAAAATTGTATGCTGCTGCCGCCTTTCTTTCTTGGGAAAAACAACACACACATAATATTTTGAATTTAGGGTTTTCTTCTCAAAACCTTAGTTGTTTCCAAATTAGGTTGGGTCTCCACAAATTAAATATAAGATATAAAAATATATTATAATTAATACTAAACTAAATTAAACTCTTTTTCCAAAACTAATTGGGTCCCACACTCCAATAAGGAGGTATACCCAACAATTCTCCCCCTACCGACTTAGGTGGAGACATCAACCATACCCGCCAAAGTTCGACACTTCAAATGTTTGTCCCTCGACAAAGTCTTTGTCAACATATCCAAGATATTATCATCTGTGTGAACCTTTTCGAGTCTAACACATCACGAATCAAATAGTATCTCACATTAATGTGTTTCGATCTTGAATGAAAGCTAGAATTTTTACTCAAGTGAATAGTACTTTGACTATCACAATAAAGCACATACCTTTCTTGCTTCAAACCCAACTTTTGCAAAAATTTCTTTAACCATAACTCTTCTTTGCAAGCTTCTGTAATGGCAATAAATTCAGCTTCGGTAGTTGAGAGAGCAACACATTTTTGTAATTTAGATTGCCATGACACAGCTCCCTCTGCAAAAGTCATCAAATACCCCGAAGTAGATTTCCTAGAATCAACATCACCAGCCATGTCAGAATCCGTGAACCCATCAAGCATCGGTTTACCATCTCCAAAACACAAACACACCTTCGAAGTCCCTCGAAGATACCTGCGAATCCATTTTACCGCTACCCAATGTTCTTTACCCGGATTAGAGAGAAACCGACACACCACACCAACGGCGTGAGCAATATCCGGCCTTGTACAAACCATGGCGTACATCAAAGAACCAACTGCTGAAGCATAAGGAACTTTCAACATCTCTTCCTTGTCTTTCTCACTTGTAGGACATTGATTCGAACTAAGTTTGAAGTGACCCACAAGTGGACAACCAACCGGCTTTGCTTTATCCATGTTAAACCTCTCAAGAACTTTCTCAATGTAGCTCTCTTGAAACAACCAAATCAGCCCCTTTTTGCGATCACGAACAATTTTCATACCAAGTATTTGCTTTGCCGGTCCCAAATCTTTCATAACAAAAGATTTGCTCAACTCCAATTTCAACCTGTTAATCATGGTAGAATCTTGGCCCACAATTAACATGTCATCAACATAAAGCAAAAGAATAATAAATTTGCCATTTGGGAAATTTTTCACAAACACACAATGGTCCGAAGTGGTTTTAAAAAAACCATTATTCATCATGAAAGAGTCAAATTTTTTGTACCATTGCCGTGGAGCTTACTTGAGGCCATACAAACTTTTCTTCAATTTGCAAACAAATTTCTCTTTCCCTTTCTCTACAAAACCTTCCGGTTGCTCCATGTAAATTTCTTCTTCAAGATCACCATGAAGAAATGCGGTTTTCACATCAAGTTGCTCAACTTCAAGGTTCATACTTACAGCTATGCCAAGTACAACCCGAATAGAAGACATCTTCACAACCGGCGAGAAAATCTCGTCAAAGTTAATACCTTTCTTTTGCCCAAAGCCTTTCACAACAAGGCGTGCTTTGTACCTCAGATTCTTCCTATCATTCTTCAATTTGAAAACTCACTTATTTTTCAGAATTTTCCTCTTTTAGGTAACTTCACTAAATCATAAGTCTGGTTTTCAAGCAAGGAATTCATCTCCTCTTCCATGGCCTTTTTCCAATCATCTTTCTTTGCATGTTCAATTGCTTCTTGGTAGCTCTCAGGCTCCCCTTGATCAGAAATCAACACAAATTCATTGGAAAGATACTTTCTTGAAGGTTGTCGGTCCCTTGTAGATTTTCTTAACTCAAGTTGTGGTGGCGATTCTTGAGTTAGATGCTCTTTCTCAATTTCTGGCTCAACCTCATTAGGATTAGCATCATCCTCCACATCTTCAATAGGTGGCTGCACATCTCCCCCATTTTCATCATCAACTGGAGATGAAGGAGATGGATCCATGTTAATGAGATCACTAGTTTTTGGCTCCGATTGATCACCTTTATCAAAGTCTTCAATTGTTTGGTCTTCAAGAAACACAACATCACGGCTTCGAATGACTTTTTTGTCGACCGGATCCCATAATCTATATCCGAATTCATCACGCCTATAGCCAAGAAAAATACATTGTCTTGACTTACTATCAAGCTTGGACCTCTTATCCTTTGGAATGTGAACAAAAGCTCGGCAACCAAACACTCTCAAGTGCTCATAAGACACATCTTTGCCAGTCCAAACTCTTTCAGGAACATCACCATTCAAAGGATAGCAAGGAGATAAATTGATCACGTCAACCGCTGTACTCATTGCCTCACCCCAAAAGGATCTTAGCAATTTAGCTTGTGAAAGCAAACACCTTGTTCTTTCTATAATGGTGCGGTTCATCCTCTCAGCAACGCCATTTTGTTGAGGAGTCTTCTTAACTGTCTGTTGGTGCCGAATACTTTGACTGCGACAATACTCATCAAATGGCCCAATGTTTCTCTTTCAACCATGGCCTGAAAATGCTTAAATACTTCTAGAACTTGATCTTTAGTTTTTAGTAGAAAAGCCCAAACTTTCCTTGAATAATCATCAATGAAAGTAACAAAATAAAGTGCACCACTATGTGTTCTAACTTTTAAAGGACCACAAACATCCGAATGAATCAACTCCAAAACCTTTTCTTTTCTAGAAGCAACATTTTTATGAAAAGAAACTCTATGTTGTTTACCTGCCAAACAATGAACACAAGTTTTAAGATGTTTACCTTTCAAACCGGGTAGAAACTCTTTCTTGAACAAAACTTGCAGCCCCTTTTCACTCATATGGCCAAGCCGCTTGTGCCACAATTCGGTAGAAGTACCATCTTCAAGTGCATTGACAACACCTTTACAAATTTTTCCTTGCATCAAATAAAGTGTATGAGTCTTCTTGCACTTAGCCACCACCAAAGAACCCTTTGTGAGCTTCCATATTCCATCGCCAAATTTGTTGTTGAAGCCTTCATCATCTAGCTTCCCAGTAGAGATCAAATTAAGGCGAATGTCGGGAACATGCCTCACATCTTTAAGTAACAACTTGCAACCCAAATTTGTTTTCAAGCAAACATCACCCATGCCGATAATCTTGGACAAACCTTCATTACCCATTCGAACAGAACCATAATCTCCTGCAGTGTAGGTAGTAAAGAAATCAACTTGAAAAGTCACATGAAAAGAAGCACCAGAATCAATCACCCAATTACTCTCTTGGCCCACAAAATTGACACAATCATCTTTACAAACGACCATGAGATCATCGGTAGTAACTGCCGTTGTGTCTTCTTATTTCTTATCCACACTTTTGTCACGCCTTTTCTCCTTGTTCTTGAGCTTTCGGCATTCCCGCTTCATGTGCCCTTTCTCATGGCAATAGTAGCACTCAACGTCTTTCTTTGAAAAAGAACCATCTTTTGATTTGTCACGACTTTGATCACGACCATGAGGAGTCTTACTCCTCCCCCTTGTTTTGCTTCAGCCTCTCACAACAAATGCTTCCGAATGAGAGGAACCCGCTGATTTTCTTCTGGTTTCTTCATTCAACAGGCTACTAGTGACTTGGCCCATTGTGACAACTCCATCGGGCACCGAATTACTAACCGTCACAACCAAAGTCTCCCAACTTTCGGGCAAAGAACTAAATAGCATCAAAGCCTGCAACTCATCATCAAAAATAATTTTCAGAGAAGCAAGTTGGTTAACAATAATCTTTATTTCATTCAGATGTTCCGGAATAGGGCTGCCCTCTTTATATTTTAAATTAACCAACTTACGAAACAGAAAGGCTTTATTTGTGGCTGATTTTCTATCATAAAGACTCTCTAATTTTTTCCATAAATCATGTGCCGAAGTTTTAGTGGCAACATGATGAAACACACTGTCATCAATCCATTGACGGATAACACCAACAGCTTTTCGATTTAACCTCTTCCACTCATCATCTTTCATATCATCAGGTTTGCCACTATCACACTCAATAGGCCTATACAAGTCTTTACAAAATAATAGGTCCTCCATTTTAGTTTTTCAAGTTACCCAATTGCTTCCATTGAAGCTAGACATACGACCCACATTCTCCTCCATTGATTTACACAAATAAATAAACCCCAATAAACCGTAAGCTCTGATACCAGTTGTTAGGGAAAATCGATGTGATTCCCTACAAGTAAATCAATCAATGGGAATAAAAACTAATGCGAAAAAATTAAATCAAAGGCAACACACGAATTTTACGTGGTTCCCTCAATGTGAGGTACGTCCACAGGATCGAAATTCGATTCCACTATCAATAAATACGTTCCAAACGATTACAAACGAGATACTAATGGTCTCACAAAACCACCCTTAGGTGAATTCCAAATAATCACAAATAAACAAGAGGAAAGACCTCACCAAATAGATGAACCAAAATCTTCAGAATCAGAGTTGAAGAAAACCCAAAATAACAACCCAAATCAAATCACAAGCACACTCCAATGTGCGTAGCAACCACCAAAAACCGAACCAAGCATAGCACGATTTGACTTTATGGTAGACAAGAACAAAGGCACTATCTCACCAAAATTGTATGTTGCTACCGCCCTTCTTCCTTGGGAAAAACAACACACACATAATATTTTGAATCTAGGGTTTTCTTCTCAAAACCTTAGTTGTTTCCAAATTAGGGTGGGTCTCCACAAATTAAATATAATATATAAAAATATATTATAATTAATACTAAACCAAATTAAACTCTTTTTTCAAAACCAATTGGGTCCCACACTCCAATAAAGAGGTATACCCAACATAAACTTATAATTTTATCCATTAAAAATTATAAAAATGCCATTTTTTTTCACTTCTTTGATAATTGACATTTTTGTAACTTTTTTTTGTTTTTTTACGAATAAACTTGTAAAAAGTAGAGCGAATGATTTTTGAACTGACTTTTTGACTAAGTTTTGAAACAAGGCCTAAGTTCAATTTCTATGATATATCTAATTTCTAAACAAATTTTAAGATAAATTGTAAATACTTTTTTTGAGATTTGCTTAAAATACAAATAGTCTTTTGTAGTTTTGAAAATTAAAAATATCTCATTGTTAGAATTTTTTATTTAATACAATAAATAGAAAAATAAAATTCCTCATTATTCTTTTAAGTAATAATAAAATTACCTAAATTATTAATTGAAATATATTTTTAACATCATTACAAATTATTAATTGAGTTGACATAAAGGAATATAATCATAATATAATTTAAAAAATTATAAGGAATAATTCGTATTTTAAAAAAATTCAAAAATGTAATATTAATTTACCCTAGATTTTATGACAAACTTTCTAAGACTGTATAATTTCTGATCACTGTTTACTTGGGACTTCTTTTTTCCATACCGTACCACTTTCTAAGACTGTATAATTTCTTATCACTATTTACTCGGGACTTCTTTTTTCCATATCGTGCCACTTGGTGTATGAAAACACAATTGACTTGTCTCAATATAAGTTTGTCAATTAATTTGAGTCAACACGATCTTCAGGTTATATATGTGGTGTTTTGAGGAGTTAGTGAAAAGTTGATTTTTTTAATTTTTTTTAATTTATAGTTTTTTGGTTTTTTTGTGTTAAATAAGCTGACTTTTTGGTGACTTTTTTTTTTTTTTTTTTTTTTGTGTAGTTAGCTTTTTTAGCTTCTTTCCAAATTGCCGCTATGTGGCGCTTTGAAAAGTTGGTAAAAAATTGATTTTTTGACTTTTTTGTAACTTTTTAAACTTTTTTATTTTTGTAAAAAAGTAAGGAAATAATGTAACCTAAAAAAATCAAAAAAAATTAAAAAATTAACTTTTTACCAACTTATCAAAACGGCCCCATATGATATGTTACCATTCAAGTCACAAGACGCCCTATATGATATGTTACCATTCAACTCAAAAGAAGTATTGACCAAGAAAGTTCAAAATCACTTAAGTTGACTTGTATTTTATTAATCCAAACTCATGATTATGAAATTTTAATATTGATTTATTCATAAAATACTATAAGAATGATATGACAATACTATTTTAGGTAACTTATATTGACCGCCTTTGAGGTTTTTTAAAAATACAATAAGCTCCACAACTTTTTTTTTATATATCTATCTCTTTTAATAAGACTAAAATAACCAAAAATAATACTGACGTGTGTAAATATAGAGATAAATAAGGCAAATTATACATTTCAGTGTAAAAAAAATGACATTATCATTTTCTCATCCAAACGACTAATGAATTTATGATGACAAAGGAGCAAAGTGCTATTTGAATTAAAACATTAAGAGTGCCAAATGTAATTATATCAAACTTGTGGGGCTTAATGTACTTTTTTTAACTCTAAGTGAGGTTAGGTAATTTACCCTACTATTTTTGTAAATAAAAATGATCTTTGTGGATATTTTGTTTTAAAGTTAAAATTTAACATCTTTATTTTTAACCAAAAAATGTTCACATTGAGCCAAATCAATTTATATACAAAATTTTGTATTAATTGTTTGTTGGTACATCATAATGCCTTATTAGAAAGTCGGGTGTTTAAAAAGTTTTGAAGTAATATATGGTATTGTTTGCAAATGTCATATTTGTTTGGATGGATTGAACTAGATGGATAATTTTTGAGTGTGTAAGGCCTTTTACTTATATATTTTTCTGACTTAAGTTATATATTTTTGTGAGAATTTACAACACATTTTATGGATTAACTTACGCAAATTAGTGTTAAGTTGCATAATTTTGTGAGGTGTTAAATTGTGTAATTTTATGAGGTGATTTATGTATATTTGTGAAAACTTATATCAACTTGTGATTTCTCAAATTTTTATAAGTTAACTTACATGAATTTGTGTTTAAATTATATCATTTTGTGAGGTGACCTGAGTATGTTTGTGAGAATTTATGCCAAATTGTGAAATCTCAAATTTTTATGAGTTAGCTTATATGAATTTGTGTTTAAATTGTGTAATTTTGTGAAGTAGTTTACGTGTATTTGTGAGAACTTAATCAAATTACATATGCCCAAGGCCGGCTTTGGCCCAACGCCGGCAAAACCGTGGCTTTGGGCCCCGGAAATTGATTAAAAAAAAAGGCCCCAAAATATTTTTAGCTATTATACTAGTTCATAAAAGAAATCTAAAATTAAAAGGTTTCGACAAAATTTGATGAAAATTCAAAACTAATAAATGGTTAATGTGATGAATTATTTAAAACTAATAAATGATTGTTTTTACTCTAAAAAAATTGAAAAGCCTATTGATTTGATGAATTATTTGAAATTAATGGATGATTGTTTTAAATTTATAAATTGTGTTCAAAATACAATTAATTATGCCAATTATAATTGTTTCTAGAGAGAAAAAAAGCAAATTTAAAATATCTTACCTATGTCACAATAAAGATTAAATGGATTAGTAAATTGCAGCCATTGAAAAATATTTAGTTGATAAGTTGAATTATGCAAGTTTGATTAGCAATTTTGCAACTTGAAATGTGAGAATTGTGGTGTTTAAGCGATATTTTATTATAATTTGTGTACTTTTTATTTAATATTTGAGTTTAGATTATTTTGGTTATTTTTCTCGTTAAACTTTGTTATATATATAAGTAATTTTATTGTAAAAAAAAAATTTTAAAACATATAAACGATCCTTTATTGGGAGGTCATTTTGGGCCCAAAAACTATCAGAGCCAGCCCTGCATATGCCCTTCCATATGGTGTGCAACCCTTAAGGGGTTGGGCATCCAAACATTTCTCCAATTAGATATAAGGGTTAATTACACTATTAGTCCCTATTATAGCGACCCCGGTCTTTTTCCCATTTAATTATTGTATCCGGACTTACGTTCCGCGAATTCTGTTGTTATATTTGTTGTTCTCTAATTCCTCAATTGAGTTATAGGATGTGTTGGGCAGGTTTGTTTCAGGTTGGTTGGGTTCGGAAATCAAATCTTGCCCGCTTTTGAGTTGGTCGCCGAGCGAGGGTTTGGTCGCCGAGCGAGGGTTGAGTTTTGTTTCTAGTGGCTCGAGCGTGATTTCTTAGCTCGGCGAGAGATTGCGTCTAGTATAGACCGAGAGCGAGTGTTTTCGCCGAAGCGAAGCTTTCTTCGCCGAGCGAGCGAAGCCGAGTGTTTCGAGTTCTTCGCTCGGCGAGCATTCTGTCGCCGAGCATGCTTCGCTGCGCACTGAAGCATCGAGTTCTTGGCTCGAGCGAGCTTTTCTTCGCTCGAGCGAGTATTTCTTGTGTCTGGTCGCTCGAGCGACCATGTCTTCGCTCGAGCGAGCCTGTCCAGTATTTAAACGCAGCAGCAGTTTTAAAACGTCCTTTTTCACATTTTTGATCCAAAAACCCTAGTTCCGAGTTTCTTCTTTCTCAACTCATCTTTTCCTTGGGTTTGATCTATCTAGAGGGTGTTTCTAACCTAGTTCCTTCATTAAAAAGGTAGAGGAGAGTGAGGGCTTTCATTTAATCGGAGCATTGTTGGATTTGGAGCACTTTAACATTTGGGCAAACATCTTCATCTTCTTCTATCGGGTTCATTGCTTTGAGGTAGGGATTTCCTACTCCTTGTATACGTTTTAATCCTAAGTGTTGGTGTTCTAGTATGTGGGAGGGGGTGGTTTAGTAATTCTGGGAGAAATCTTAGGGTTTTGTCATAGATTAATTCATGTAATTAATTTAAAAAGGGGAAATGTGTATTGGGTTAAATTCATGAGATTTGGGAAATTGAGATTGGTTGATGTAATTGAATATTTAATCACTCATATGTGGATTTGATAATGTATATACATTGTGATATTTATTTCTCGCTTAGAAATAACTGTTTTGGGCTATCGTGGAGGATAGCCATTGATTGTTGTAGACCTTGCATGCCGCTTAGGTATAATCGAATTAAGTCACATATGTTGACGTTGAATTAATACGTAACATTACTTGTATTGATTGTGTGTTGCATATGGCAATTTGTATGTTTCATTGCATATGCATGATGTTTGGAGGAGATAGGGATGAACTCCACGGTTTAGGGAAGATAGGGATGGACCTCTAAACCGGATTTGTTTGGAGGAGATAGGGATGAACTCCACGGTTTAGGGAAGATAGGGATGGACCTCTAAACCGGATTTTTGTTTGGGAGGAGATAGGATGGACTCCATTAGCATCACTTTTATGTGTGCTTATTTATATTGAAGTGTTTTTATTGATACAGCACAAAAATAAGTGTCAATTGGGAAGTATGGAAGTGAAATGATTATGATTGATATAATATCAACTCGTGAATTTGTTATGATTAGGTTTAACTTGAATTGTTATTCTGTGGAATTGGAAGTCTTGTTAATAAAAGATGAAACCCGTTGAGTTATTTGGCCGTGTTCGAGCCATAGATGAAAAGTAAGATGTGCCATAGACAATGTGTCATAGGCAATATAGACATTCATGTCTTAAAAAGTGTAATGGATTATAGTGTGTTAACCATGTATTAGATGCTAATACTTTAGTTAATTCTTATGCTTGGTTTAGTATTTCTCTATTGGGCTGTGGCTCACCCTATATGGGAACTTCATTTTTCAGGTACAGGTGGTTCACTACCTCCAAGGACTTAGCTTGTGAGGAATTGAATTGGAAGACTTGTTTTATTTTTTTTATTTATTTTATTTGAACAATGTAAACTTTCAAGCCTAGGCTTTATTTGTTTTGAGTTAGAACTCATGAATTTGTGTCCAAGTGTTGGCTTGGCAAGATGTAAGCCCATAGGGCATTTATTTGATGTTTTATTCCATATTACTCTGGCGACTTAAATAATATACTGTTTTCCTTTTATTAATGCATGTCATGTTTCGGGTTAAATTTTGAGGGCGTGACAACTTGGTATCAGAGCGTACCGGGTTTGAATACTTTGGGTACGTGGGAAGTGATTAGAATCACAATGGGTTCGTCTCGTTTGATAGAGACTTAGTGTAATGATTGCATGCTTATATGATAACATGTTTATGTGACTATGTGGGTATGGAATGTAGTTGCTGGATGTTGATTGGACCCTTGAGTCTCTGAATGTCTTGTTGGAAAGGCACTTGATCAATGTTGTTTCCAACCGGAACTTTAGCGACGTCTCGACCGCTATTATCCAGAATGAAATTGTAGGTGCTTATGTGATTATGTGCTTACGTGGTGTGATTTATTGTTGTCCAATGTATTAGGACGCAAGTATTATAGTTTTGGCACATTATTTAGAGTGCTAACGTCTTTGTTTCCTTCATTAGGATGTCAGGACGAGGACGAGGTCGTGGTAGGCGTGGTAGGCAGGCTAGGCAGGAAATGCCTATACCGGAGGAGATACCGAAGCGATTCAGAGGGTGTTGGCTGCCAATGTGGCGAGCCAAGAAGCCAAGAAGGTATGGGCGCTTTGGCCCAAGAGATAGCTGGAGCTTTTAGGGAGTCAGTGGGCATTCTTAGGGCTCAGAATCAGGCTCAGGTAGTTGTGGCAGATGCAGGGCCTTCTTTTCTGAAGAGGGAATTCTTCCGGTCTCAACCGGACGTGTTTGTAGGTGATCCTAGCGAGCCGCTTAAGGCAGACGAATGGCTCGAGCAGACAACGAAAACGTTTGAGATGCTTGGCATCGTTGACGAGGGGTTGAAGGTGACCTTGGCATCGTTCCAGCTGAAGGGAGATGCGGGTCAGTGGTGGAAGTTCACCAAGGGTCGTATTGGGGGTACGTGGAAGGCTTTTGTTGATGCTTTTCAGGAGAAGTACTTGTCTCCAGCTGTTCAGGAGAAGTTGAGAGATCGGCCCGCCATCTTGAGCGTAACAGTTTATCAAGGTCGAGTTTGAAGCGGCATTCACTAGTCTGTCTGTGTTTGCACCGAAGTTGGTGGCAACCGAGGAGCGCCACGATTGAGTTTGAGAAGAAGTTGAGGCGTGGCCTCATCCGAGAGTTGTTGGGTCTATGATTAGGGATTTGGCGATTGGTTGATGCAGCTGACCACACCGAGATTATGATGCAGAAGAGGAAAGGCGTAAAGGCTCCAAGAGGAGTCAGGATGGCCAGAGTGATGGCAGGAGGCAGAGAGGTTTCACTACTCAGCAGCCTCAGAGTAGTTTTTCTAGATCCACTTTTCCAGTGTCGAGTGCTAGTTCTGGGAAAGGCAGTCAGGGAGACATTACCTGTTTCAAGTGTGGTCAGCTGGGCCACAAGTCTCCAGTTTGTCCTCAGAGGGGAGGAGTTCAGAGGGCGAGATCTTCTTCTCGATCTCGAGCGAGTCGAGTAGAGGTCACCGTCCTCTTGTTTTCAAGCGGTCACCAGGCACATGAAGAGGTTTTGCCCATTAGCTTGGGTGGCACACCCTGCACATCGTTCGAGGCGACTCGAGTCGATGCCCGCCACGATTCAGGCCTTGAGGGCCAACCAGGGGGCTTCTTCGTCCCAATCTGGGCAACAGTCGTGTGCTCCGAGGGGTGCGCAGGTTGATCAGAGGTCATCTGGGCGCGTGTATGTCTTTATCAAGACAGATCTTATACCAGCTCCATCTGTGGTTAGAGGTACCTTCTTGTTTTGCAATTCAGTTGCTAGTGTATTGATCGATACGGGTGCGTCTCATTCCTTTGTGTCTGCTGCATTTGCATCTATTTTGGAGTTGGAGTTAGCTCAGTTAGCATCTCCTATTTGTGTAGTGTCGCCTCTTGGGGGTGAGTTGATTTTGAAACAAGGTGTTAGGGGTTGTGATATAGAGGTCGATGATCATAGAATCCCTTTCTCTTTTGTAGTGATGCCCATGAAGGGCTTCGATGTTATTTTGGGTATGGATCGTTATCATCATACCGGCATTTATTGATTGCTACCGCCGAGGGTAACTTGTTGTACAATGGAGCGGAGAACGCTTTCATTTTCTCGGGGACAGGTTGGTAGTGTTTTGCCACCGAGGTATGATCCGCGAGGCGGAGTGAGCTTAGTAGTTTACTTGCTAGTCTTGCGATTAGTGAGGATGTTGAGACTTCGATTGTGTTACCAAGGGTGGTTTGTGAGTACTGGACGTTTTCCCGAGGATCTCGTCATTTACCACCGCATCGAGAGATTGAGTTCTCTATTGACTTAGTGCCCAGACGCCCGATTTCTATAGCACCTTATCGCTTTTGCCCGCCGAGCTAGTTGAATTGAAGATTCACTCGAGTTGTTAGATAAGGGTTATATCCGTCTAGTGTTTCACCGTGAGCGCCAAATTTTTCGTTAAAAAGAAAGGTGGTGCTTTGAGACTTTGTATAGATTACGGAAGTTGAATCGGTGACTTAAGAATAAGTACCGATGCCTCGTATAGATGATTTGTTCGATCAGTTGAAGGGTTCTCGTTGTTTCTCTAAGATAGACTTGAGATCGGGTTATCATCAGTTGAGAGTCAGGGAGGAGGATATTCCAAAGACGGCATTCCGTACGCGGTATGGCCACTACGAGTTTCTGGTGATGCCGTTTGGGCTCACCAATGCACCACATGTGTTTATGGATTTGATGAACCGGATCTTCCGAGCATTTTTGGATCGTTTTGTGGTCGTCTTCGTGGACGACATTTTGATTTATTCACCTTCAGAGGAAGAGCACGAGGAACACTTGAGAGTGGTGCTAGAATTACTTAGAACCCATAAGCTTTATGCTAAGTTTGGGAAGTGTGAGTTCTGGCTAGAAGAGGTGAAGTTCTTAGGCCATGTAGTTTCCGGGAAGGGGGTGTCTGTTGATACATCCAAGACGGAGGCAGTGCAAGATTGGGCACAACCTAAGAGTGTATTTGAGATCCGCAGTTTTCTGGGATTAGCTGGGTATTACCGTCGGTTTGTGAAGGATTTCTCCAGGTTAGCTTCACCGTTGACTAGATTGACTCGGAAGGGAGTTAAATTTGTTTGGAGTGAGACTTGTGAAAGGTCATTTCAGGAGTTGAAAGTTAGATTGACCACCGCTCCGGTTTTGATTATTCCGGAGAGAGGGTTGGGTTATTCAGTTTACTGTGACGCCTCACGAGAGGGTCTGGGTTGTGTGTTGATGCAAGAGGGGAAAGTGGTTGCCTATGGCTCACGTCAGTTGAAAATTCACGAGAAGAATTACCCTACGCATGATCTAGAGCTAGCAGCTGTGATATTTGCCCTAAAAATTTGGAGACATTATTTGTATGGTGAGAAATTTGAGGTATTCTCCGACCATAAGAGTTTAAAATATTTGTTCACTCAGAAGGACTTGAATTTGAGGCAGAGGAGGTGGATGGAGTTCATTGAGGATTATGACTTCAAGTTGCACTATCATCCAGGGAAGGCCAATGTTGTGGCCGATGCCCTTAGCGTAAAAATCTGTTGGTGACGTTGCCAAGATAGCCATCCCGAGTGGGAGATGTTGGGTACTTGGGGAGTTTGATTTGCATTTGGGCGAATCCGCTGAGGTCTTGACCTTGTTTTCGATTGTTGCACGACCTACACTTGTGACTCGAGTGTTAGAGGCTCGAGGGGTGATCTTGAGGTAGAATCTCCCGAGAAAAGATTTCCAATGGGAAGGTTGAGGAGGGTGTGACGGTGTATCCCCACCTGAGCGTGGGATACCGAGATCGTCTGTTTGGACCGGAAACTTGCCATGGGGAGATACTCCGAGGGTTTCATCATTCGCGGCTTGCCGTGCATCCGGAGGTACTAAGATGTATCGATTTGGGCCGCCAGCTTTTGGTGGCGGGGTATGAAGAGAGATGTGGCGACTTCAGATCTAAGTGCCTTACTTGTCGCCAGTGAAGGTCGAACATCGAGGCCGCCGGTTTGTTGCAACCCTTGCCTATTGCCGAGTGGAAGTGGGAGCATGTCACTATGGACTTCGTTGTGGGTCTTCCAAGACTTCACGAGGTAGTGATGCTATTTGGGTTGTAGACCGGTTGTCAACAAGACTTCATTCCTATGCGTGTTAGAAATTCGGTAGATCATCTTGCCGATTTGTATGTTCGGGACATAGTGAGGTTGCACGGGTCCCAAAGGACGATTGTTTCATAGAGATCTCGCTTTCCTTTGCCGGGTTGTGGCGAGTTTGCAGAGTGCTTTAGGCACTAAGTTGACCCTTAGTACGGCTTATCATCCTCGACCGACGGGCACCGAAAGGCATTATTCAGATCCTCGGAGGATATGCTTCGAGGTTGTGTTCTCGACCTTAATGGGTCGTGGGAAAAGCACTTGCCATTAGTGGAGTTTGCTTACAACAATAGCTTTCATCTAGTATCGGTATGGCACCGCTTGAGGCCTTATATGGCCGTAATCGTGTAGATCTCCGGTTTGTTGGGCCGAGGTGGGTGACGACCTTTGTTGGGTCCGGAGTTGGTGAGGGAAACCACGGAGAAAGTTGAGCTTATCCGTAAGAGGTCGGTTAAAGACGTAGTCGCCGAAATCTTATGCCGACCGTAGGAGGAGACCTTTGGTGTTTGAGGTAGGTGATCATGTCTTTCAAAATATCACCTAGGCGAGGTTTGATGAGATTTGGGAAGAGCGGAAGTTGTCCCCTCGGTTCATTGGGCCTTTTGAGATCCTTGAGAGGATTGGCGAGGCGCTTATCGCTTAGCTTTGCCACCGCAGCTTATCCGGAGTTCATGACGTGTTTCATGTGAGTATGCTCCTAAGTATGAGCGATCCGTCACATGTGTTGGATTGACCGAATTAGTTGTTGATGAGGATGTCTCGATGAGGAGAGACCGGTCCGGTTTTGGATAGGCGGGATCAAGTTTTATGCGGCAAGACTATCCCTTTGGTGAAAGTTCTGTGGAAGCATCACGGAGTGGAGGAAGCCACTTGGGAACGTGAGTTGGAAGTCCGTGAGAAATATCCGGATTTGTTTATTGATTTGGAATCTTGTACTTAGATTATATAATATTGCGGAACTTGAGAATTTTATATATGTCTTGAGTTGGAAAACATTGAGAACAGTTTGATTGAATGTTAACATGTTGAAACTTGCCACATAATGGGAGTAATGTGTTGTTTATACCATGAGATTGAATACGATATGGAATTTGTTAACATCGAAAGGGATAATGCATAATATTGATGCAGGTTGAAATATATGTTGGTTTATACATATTGTGAGATGCCTCTTAATGAGAGATGTAGTGACCAATATTGGTCAAGATTGTTGATTATTGTTTTATATATCATTGGGAATTAAGAAAAACTTGTTTTTTTACAAACTCATGCTTAATTTCGGGGACGAAATTCTTTTAAGGGGGGGAGGTTATAGCGACCCCGGTCTTTTTCCCATTTAATTATTGTATCCGGACTTACGTTCCGCGAATTCTGTTGTTATATTTGTTGTTCTCTAATTCCTCAATTGAGTTATAGGATGTGTTGGGCAGGTTTGTTTCAGGTTGGTTGGGTTCGGAAATCAAATCTTGCTGTCCAGTTTTTGAGTTGGTCGCTCGAGCGAGGGTTTGGTCGCTCGAGCGAGGGTTGAGTTTTGTTTCTAGTGGCTCGAGCCAGGATTTCTTAGCTCGAGCGAGAGATTGCGTCTAGTATAGACCAGAGAGCAGAGCTTTCTTCGCTCGAGCGAGCGAGCTGTATGTTTTCGAGTTCTTCGCTCGAGCGAGCATTCTGTCGCTCGAGCATGCTTCTGGGTTGCAGACCTGAAGCATCGAGTTCTTGGCTCGAGCGAGCTTTTCTTCGCTCGAGCGAGTATTTCTTGTGTCTGGTCGCTCGAGCGACCATGTCTTCGCTCGAGCGAGCCTGTCCAGTATTTAAACGCAGCAGCAGTTTTAAAACGTCCTTTTTCACAATTTTTGATCCAAAAACCCTAGTTCCGAGTTTCTTCTTTCTCAACTCATCTTTTCCTTGGGTTTGATCTATCTAGAGGGTGTTTCTAACCTAGTTCCTTCATTAAAAAGGTAGAGGAGAGTGAGGGCTTTCATTTAATCGGAGCATTGTTGGATTTGGAGCACTTTAACATTTGGGCAAACATCTTCATCTTCTTCTATCGGGTTCATTGCTTTGAGGTAGGGATTTCCTACTCCTTGTATAATGCTTTTAATCCTAAGTGTTGGTGTTCTAGTATGTGGGAGGGTGGTTTAGTAATTCTCAGGAGAAATCTTAGGGTTTTGTCATAGATTAATTCATGTAATTAATTTAAAAGGAATTGTGTATTGGGTTAAATTCATGAGATTTGGGAAATTGAGATTGGTTGATGTAATTGAATATTTAATCACTCATATGTGGATTTGATAATGTATATACATTGTGATATTTATTTCTCGCTTAGAAATAACTGTTTTGGGCTATCGGTGGAGGATAGCCATTGATTGTTGTAGACCTTGCATGCTGCTTAGGTATAACTGGAATTAAGTCACATATGTTGACTGTTGAATTAATACAGAACATTACTTGTATTGATTGTGTGTTGCATATGGCAATTTGTATGTTTCATTGCATATGCATGATGTTTGGAGGAGATAGGGGATGAACTCCACGGTTTAGGGGAAGATAGGGGATGGACCTCTAAACCGGATTTGTTTGGAGGAGATAGCGGATGATCTCCTCGGGTTAGGGGAAGATAGGGGATGGACCTCTAAACCGGATTTTTGTTTGGGAGGAGATAGGGGATGGACTCCATTAGCATCACTTTTATGTGTGCTTATTTATATTGAAGTGTTTTTATTGATACAGCACAAAAATATGTGTCAATTGGGAAGTATGGAAGTGAATTGATTATGATTGATATAATATCAACTCGTGTATTTGTTATGATTAGGTTTAACTTGAATTGTTATTCCTGTGGAATTGGAAGTCTTGTTAATAAAAGATGAAACCCCGTTGAGTTATTTGGCCAGGTTCTGAGCCATAGATGAAAAGTAAGATGTGCCATAGACAATGTGTCATAGGCAATATAGACATTCATGTCTTAAAAAGTGTAACTGGATTATAGTGTGTTAACCATGTATTAGATGCTAATACTTTAGTTAATTCTTATGCTTGGTTTAGTATTTCTCTATTGGGCTGTGGCTCACCCTATATGGGAACTTCATTTTTCAGGTACAGGTGGTTCACTACCTCCAAGGACTTAGCTTGTGAGGAATTGAATTGGAAGACTTGTTTTATTTTTTTTATTTATTTTATTTGAACAATGTAAACTTTCAAGCCTAGGCTTTATTTGTTTTGAGTTAGAACTCATGAATTTGTGTCCAAGTGTTGGCTTGGCAAGATGTAAGCCCATAGGGCATTTATTTGATGTTTTATTCCATATTACTCTGGCGACTTAAATAATATACTGTTTTCCTTTTATTAATGCATGTCATGTTTCGGGTTAAATTTTGAGGGCGTGACACCTATAGTTTAGGACTTATGTCACTTTGGTCTTTGACTTTTCAATTGTGACACATTTGACCCTGAATTTTGAATTTTGTTTCAAATAAGGACAATTGAAAATATTATTAGATTTTTCAAAGGTAAAATCGTCAATTTGATAAAATATAAACTAATTTGACAAAAATAAATGTCAAAAAAATATTTTTAATTTTTTTAAAATTATTTTTATCCACCAATGATAAAATTATGTAAAATTAATAAAAATTGCATGATTAATTTTTTAAAATTAATTTTACATGATCATCATCCAAACACATAATAAAAATTAATTTGGTAAAAAAAAAATAAATGTCTAAAAAATTTATCAATTTTACATAATTTTATTTTTAGTAGGTAGAAATAATTTTTAAAAATTCAAAAATATTTGTTTGACATTTATTTTTGTCAAATTAGTTTATATTTTATCAAATTGACAATTTTACCCTTAAAAATCTAATTATATATTCAATTGTCCTTATTTGAAACAATATTCAAAATTCAGAGTCAAATGTGTCACAATTGAAAAGTCAGGGACCAAAGTGACACAAGCCCCAAACTATAGAAACTATCTGTGTAATTTGCCCTAGATATAATTAGGCATTTATTGGACTATTAGTTTTAGGATTATCAATTCCTTTATCACATCCCAATATTTGGATAGGCATAGAATTATGGGAGAGGGACTAACAAATTTTATCAATGGGAAATGATTGAGACCCCCTCCAATCACCACCTCCACTATACCCACACACACGTGGCGGGTGATGATTGAAGGAGAAGGAAAAAAAAAAAAAAAAAAATTGGCCAATCAAAGAGAAAGGGGGTTAAAGGGCGTGCCTCATTGAGGAGGTCTAACTCATTTTCTTTTTATCAATTTTGTAATTTAACTAACCATTCTATTTCTCCCTAGTCAAACATCAAATTATGTAGTTTATTAGATTATTAATTCAATCTCAAAGTCCTATTTGTATAAACAAGCATGCTAGTAGTGCTCTTAACCAATAACATAACAGAAAATTGTAAGAGTATTCTATAATTTCTCATTTGTTGGGAGCATCCGACAAAAAATAACATGATACTTCAAAACAAATAATTATTTAATAATTTTAGAATACCATACCACAATAATTAGGAAGTGTTCCAAATTAATCATATTTCAAAAAAAATTTATAGATGTTTCATGATTACTCATTTTTATTAAGTAATTGAGGAAAAAAAAGATATCCATTTTAACATGTATTGCAAATTTTCAATTACTAAAAATATTACCTAAAAACACTATCGCATAATTCTTTGATCCTCTGACAAAAATTTTACCTTGGAAACTACCTCATAATTCTCCTTCATCAAACCGACCCTCTCATGTTATATATCCAAAAAATGAAATGAAGGACGAAGCTTCATAGAAAGCCCAAAGAATATGAGAGAGAAAGACAGACAAAAGTGACAAAGCTAAAAACAATTTCATCATCGAAAAATTATTACATAGATCGTTCCATATCGTGGTATGTCGTTATATGTATTACATAGCCTAATTAAAATTTTGGTAAATTACACTTACACCCCTTTGAGATTTGGGTTTAATATATATCACCTTTTGATGTTTACTAATCCCCTTGTCATTGTAATTATTTAGACGGAATGAAGACATTGAACTCATGCACTCTCTCTTTTTTTACTTTGCTTTACTTTCTCTCATTTTTTTTTTCATTTTTCTTTACTTTTTTTTTTAAAAAAATGTAATTTTCTCTATTTTTCTACTAAGAGTTGTTACCTTTTATATAAATAGGGAATTTGTGAAATGAAACTATTAACCACAGAGATGATAATGTAATTTCCAAAATGTCAAAGAGTGGATAATAATTGAACCAAACCTCAAGGATCGTCAATATAATTTACCCTAAAAATTTTAAAATATAGAATAATTCCTTCTCATCATCAATTTGATCAAAACTACGGCACCAATATGTACAAGTAATCCATGTCATCGTCTACATCATTTCAATACAAACCCATGTATATAATCATCTCAAAACCTTTAAAAAATAAAAAAAAAAAATCACAAAACTAAATTTTATTTTATATAAACTCTTCAACCAAGTGTCCAAAATCAAACTTGGCATTGCAGCATTGAACAGCACTCACCACCTCTTGAAACGCCGCCACGCTACAAGGAACCACCAACCCACCTCTCTGCTCGAACCCAAACTCATCATAAGCTTTCTCTAACAGCATCTTGAACAGCGGATGAGAGAGAAACCCTATCGGCACCACGAACCGCCGCCTCTCCTCCCCCACGTAGACTGCAAAATGCCCAGTTGGTGTCCCCGGCGACGCCGTCTGCGGCGGCGATGATGATCCTTCTTCTTCGTGATCGTCGCATTTGGTTTGGAGAAGACATTCTTTTGGGGATGGATTTGGGTTGCTGCGTACTTTCACTTTCTTTGCTAGTTTCTTGACTGAACTTATTTTCTTTCCCAGCATTTTTGAAGAGAGAGAGAGAGAGAGAGAGAGAGAGGGTGGAGAGGGACTAATGGCTTGAGGGGAGAGGGAGGTGGGTGGGGGTGGATTTGTTTATTATGGGTTTAAGAGGAGGAATGTCTCAAATATTTTACAGGACACCTTCTTGACTTATAAAATAATGAAGAGAATTTATGATTGGGTATGAATCTTTTGTCATTTAGGGGATAATTGGGATATATTATATAAGTATATATATATATATTTTTTATCTTATTTGAGTTATATTATATCATTATATTTTTTATACATTTTTTATTAAAAAATATACTTATTTAGATTATTTCAAACAATTTCTAAATTTATATTTATTTTGTTTTAATGTAATTTCAATAATTAAATATTCATATATGATTTTCATGTAGAATTTAAAATTTAAATGATGTAATAATAACATGAAAAATAATATGCAAATCTATTTTTTGGATACTTTTTTTAGATTTAATAATGTGTAAGTGAGATGATTGATTAGAGAAAAAGTTACATTAAATATTCTTATAGATTATCAATTCGATAAGTATATCTAATTTTTAGACTAAATTAAAAAAAATAAAAAAAGAAAATAAAAGAAAAGAAGAAGAAGCTAGAATTTAAAATCTAAGGCTAAAAATCATTCATGAAGTAACTGTGCAACTAGAAAATTAAATCCACGCCTTACGTAATGGAATTCTAAAGTAGATAGATTTTATATTTTCTTGAAATTTATTGATTCATAAGATTACTTTTGTTGATATAAATAACCTGATAAACTAATAAAATATAAGGAAATAAAGAATAAGACATAAAGGGTGCAGCTGATTTTGATTTATTGTGATTATAAATTATAGTAATAAATATATTAACTTACAATAAATAGACATAAATACACTACAACATATAAGGCTTTTGGCGATCAATTATTTTGGTCCCTAAAACTATTATGTTAGTCTCTAAATGGTTTTTGTGACAAAATTAATTTCGTCACTAAAAAAGTCACTAAAAGTGCGTCTAGAAAAGTCTTTAGCGACCAATTTTTGAAAATGTCTCCAAAAATGACAATTAGTGACCAATTTTATATTGTCGCAAAATGTTCAATTTTACAAGACTAAACATTTGGTCGCTAATACTTCGTCATAAAATGCCCCAATTTGGTCGCAAAAAACAAAATAATGACACTTTTAATGACTATAATATTTGGTCGCTAAAAGATATATAACTTTCTCTACAACACATTTTCGTCGCTAAAATCAAAGTAAAATTTTGTAATCATTTAATCTCATAGCTAAAATGCACAATATTAAATGTCATCCAATCATATTAAAAAAATTGACAGCCACATATCAAACCCACTCTATTCCCAAACCATAATGAGTATTTAGAAAGTAAAGTTGACGAAAATTGAAACGAAAAGTTTCCAAATTCAAATCAAAGTAGTAACAGTTCAAATGAAGAATAGCAACAATACAATAGTTTCTTCACGAAAATATCGAAAAAGCATTTTCTCAACATCAATGTCGGCTCTATATCGATGGGCTTGGTACAAGAGGCTTTAAGCTGTACTTAGGTGTGACACCCTTTGGACATCCCTGCAACCTAAAATTCAAAAAGAAGAATCAAATAATAAGAATCAACACAACATAACCTCATTAAATAATCAATAGTCATTCATACTCAAATAAGTTACAAATAATGAAAAAACACGTTATCTCAGTTTACTAGAAGTATTAGTGAGCTATAATAAGAATCAACACAATAAGGTTATCATAATCCAAGCACGTTATCATAATCAAATGTTCTAAATAACAAACACACTAAATTTATAACTATGACAGATCTATCTAGAGCAAAAGGTACTCACTATGATGGTAAATCAGAAGTAAAACCTCCCCGACTAATCATGGTGAATTTATCAGACCACGGTCCCAATGGATTCCTAGTAATCCCACAAATTTCAACATCCAATCGCTTCCCTTGACTTTTTATCTTGAGTAATGCGAGGCTTCGTGACTTCCCACGTCCTTTCTTACGCTCTGTTGTATCTATTAAAAACAACATATAGAAAAAACACATCAATGTCTAACATATGCATTGGATGAAAAGAATAAACAACCAACCAAAAAAGAATATAAAACTAAAATATTTACAAACCTACCAGCAATACAACAATCCGTGCTAAAAGTATCCAAGTATGTGGCTTGTGTTGTAACTTCATGCATAGATGTCTTGATGCAAACATTGCAGATGTTGATGCAGATGTTGTTGAGGGCACAAACTTTGACGTAAGTGAAGGAATTGACTAAATAGATGTGGATGCAAAAGATGTAGCTACTAATTTGTTGGGCACATAGCCTCCCTGTCCTCTACCTCTAAAAATCAATAACAAGAACAATAAAATGGTTTCAGCTGTCTTACATAGAAATGTCTAGTGTATCTATATGATGATCTTAGTAGGTTTAATAATATAAAATGGTTTCAGCTGTCTTGCATAGAAATGAAGTTTCTTAACAAATTTTGCAGCCTTCTACTTAGATGAAAAAGATAAACTCTACATTTTCATGCTCTATTTTCCAATTCTATTGCTAACTTCCAAAACTTTGGACCTTACTATCCATGAGGGGACTTGGGGCTATTCTTTCATAGTTTTACTCTTCATTTGATTTTATTCAGTTATTTCTTCGGGAGGGGGAACTATTATGTACAATTATACAATTTCTTGTTAACAGATATATCATCCTTGTGCATGCTTACTGTAGACACCCCATTTTTGACCGGCCTTAAGACTCAGACGTCACCGATTGAGTACTCGGTGATGTTACATATTGTGCTCGCGTTCGTCTCTCGAGTTTGCGTCGCGCCTCCGGACTCTCGGGACAACCCTCTTCAGGCCTTGTCTCGGTTTGCCATAACCAAACTGGTTTTCTGTTTTCTTTCTGAGGGAGTGGTCCGTGAGACTATCTCTCGGGTCAGAGGCCATTTTGCCCGTTCGGAGCTCGGTTCCGGTTTTGAGCCGTCAGTTGCGCTTCGGTTGGACCGCCCAACCATCTCCGATTTCGCTGCAGTACCTCTGCTTTATCATACCGAGGGACACTGGCCCTTCGATGTTTACTTCGTGGTCAGACGCCACTTTTGCTTATGCCATTTTTGGCCCCCAACCGCTGCTTAGGCCCCGAGCCATTTTGCATCGCTTTTGTTCAATTTTGGCAGACACCTCTGTTTTAGCATCAGAAGATCACTGGAGGGTGGGAGGCCAAGAATTGTTCCAAAAACCGCCAGCTTCTTCCTGCTTTTGCTCACTTCCGCCAATGTTGAACACCCTAGGATATTTTCTTCCAACCAAAGCTACATATCTGTGATGAGGGCACATGGGAGGACCCTAAAAGTGGTGGTCGGCCAAGAATTGTTACTTTCATTTTTGAGCCTCTCCTTCAAGTGCAATGTTGTGACTCTGTTCAGAGTTGCCAAATTCCAACCATGGAGTCTTGTTCTACACACATGGGAGGACCCTAAAAGTGGTGGTCGGCCAAGAATTCTTGTTTTCATTTTGAGCCTCTCCTTCAAGTTGAGTGTTGTCTCTCTGGTTCACGATTGCCAATTTTCAACTACATGGTTCTGCTGAGGACACATGGGAGGACCCTAATCTCCTATGGTCGGCCATTAATTCAACATTTCATTTTTGCCCTTGGTCGGCCATGGGGTGGTGGCCCGGCCATGAGGGTGGTGGCGGCCACTTGCAAAGAAAACCACTGGCCTACTGCTTCTCGCCTTTTGAGTACTTTTACAACGTCATTTGTTTTCCAAATATCTTCGCCTCCGGATATTTTGGGAGGAAAGCTTAGTGCATTTCCTCCTTTTACACCCTTTCTTGCCCATTTAAGTGACCCTCTTCTTTGTCAAGGTTAGAATCTTTGATCTCAAGGGCCTCTCTTCCAAAAGCTCCATTTCCATAGCCAAAAATCCTAAAAAGTTTCAAGTCCCTAGCTAATTCCTTCATCAACCCTAAGCCTCACCATCACCACTACCATTCCAAAGAAGAAAGGAAGGTTCTTCAAGGGCTAAGAAGCAACAAATTCAAGCCAAGAGGTAGCAAAGTTGGATCTTCAAGGGTAAGTCTCAAATTCCATCTTTTGTGACATTTTCTTGCTTCCTATTTCTACCCTACTTGCTTCTGTTTTGGGCTCACCCCTCTTGGTTTTAGGCTCATTTTGAGCCCCTCTACAACATTGTAGAAGGGCTCAACCTTGTTTGATGCTTCTATATACCACTTGTTTCAATATCCACCTTGTATATCACAATCTTGCATGCTATTTTTGGCTTATATACATTTGTTTTTTGGGCTCCGACCCCTACTGGTTTTAGGCTTATTTTGAGCCTCTCTACAACATTGTAGAAGGGCTCAACCTCATTTGGTGCTTCCATGCATAACCTATCATTATAGCTTACTTTTGGTCCATATATTGCATGCTATTTTGAGCATATCTACATACTGATTTTGGGGTTGTCATTCACTGTAAATATGCATATTTTTGGCTCCTATTTAATGTTTTAGAACTGTGTTTTTCAGTTTGAGCACTGTAGATACCACTTGCTTTGTAATTCTCCTCTTTTTCCCCATTTTTGCATGCTATTTTTGCCGTACTTGTGGTTGTTATCTAGCCTTGTTTTGTACTGAAAAGATGCTATTTTTGGGACTGCCTTGCTACTGTTTTTACTTTCATGTGCCAATTTTGCATGTTTAGCATAGCCGTAGGCCATTTCGGGTACTTAAAATCACATTTCGGGATGATTTCATGCATTGATTGTCATTTCGTATCATTTCTCAATTTTTTCCCCTTTATTTAGCTGCTGAAATTTGGTTTGCATGCTTGCATATCATTTCCCATGTCATTTCATGCCTTAGTGCATTGGCTCGGTTTGCGTGCCAGTGGGCACGCATTTCGAGGCACTTCATTTTTATCATTTCGGCATCTTATGTGAGTGCGGCTGAGGTCCTCTCATGTTAGTGTAAGCCCGATCTGCATTTTTCATGCCTGTACATCACCGCCTCGGTTTGCGTGCCCGTGTGCACGCATTTCGAGGCACTTCTTTTTTATCCGACGGCAGCTTATGTGAGTGCGGCTGAAGCTCTCTCATGTTAGTGTAAGCCCAATTTACATTTTCCATGTCATTTGCATTCCGTATGCCATTGCTTCGGTTTGCGTGCCCGTGTGCACGCATTTCGAGGCACCTCATTTTCATCTCTCGGCAGCTCATGTGAGTGCGGCTGAGGTCCTCTCATATTAGTGTAAGCCCAATTTGCCATTTTTATGCTTCTATGCCATTGCCTCGATTTGCGTGCCCGTGTGCATGCATTTCGAGGCACTTTTTTTTTATCCGACGGCCTCCTATGTGAGTGAGCTGAGGCTATCCCATGTTGGTGTAAGCCCATCGTGGCATTCCGTATGCCATTTCATTCCATCGCATCATCGCCTCGGTTTGCGTGCCTGTGTGTACGCATTTCGAGGCACTTCGGTTTTATCCGATTTCCATTTCATCATCGCATCGGTTTACGTGCCTGTGTGCACGCATTTCGAGGCACTTCGGTTTTATCCGATTTGCATTTCACATCATCGCCTCGGTTTACGTGCCCGTGTGCACGCAGTTCGAGGCATTTCGATTTTATCCGATTTGCATCTCACACCATGTCTCGGTTTGCGTGCCCGTGGGCACGCATTTCGAGACATCTCAATTTAGTCTCATTGTATATCATATTCCATGTCATTTCATACCTTTATGTCATTGCCTCGGTTTGCGTGCCCGCAGGCACGCATTTCGAGGCACTTTTTTTTTATCTGACGGCCTCTTATGTGAGTGTGGCTGAGGCTCCACTCATGTTAGTGTAAGTCCATTTGCATTGTGCATACCATTTTATGCCTTAAGATCATTTCCTCGGTTTGCGTGCTTGCGTGCACGCATTTCGAGGCATCTCATTTTCATAAGCATTGTGCATGCTAGGATTGTAATTTAGTTGCATTTATGCATATCATGCATATTGCATCGTGTTCGGGATAGGAGTTACCCCGGGCACGGGAAACGAGGCACGTTCAGACTCACTGGAGCGGGTCTCAATTCCTAAGTCACCGACACTCCGGATTACTCATGATGGAGTTAGGTTTTGTTGTAGCATTCATCTGCATTCATCCTATATTGAGTTGTGCAATTCGGTTCCTCGGCCATCATGCATCGATATGCGTGATTGGT
This sequence comes from Camellia lanceoleosa, assembly GCA_025200525.1. Lineage (NCBI taxonomy): Eukaryota > Viridiplantae > Streptophyta > Magnoliopsida > Ericales > Theaceae > Camellia > Camellia lanceoleosa. Next base: position 39,441,926 of record CM045761.1, on the reverse strand, counting down.
GGCACGAGGATCGAGGCATGCATATATTTGTGAAATACATTGCTATGCCCTTTTCCTGCTCTCTGTTGCAGCAAAATGAAGAATCAGCGACTTTCCGGAGTTTGGCACGCATTTCGAGAAACATTGCAAACAGAGGCAAATTGGGGCATCCGAAGGATTTCGCGCCAAATTTCAAAGATACATCATTCATCGAAGCAAAGCGTCCTGGCTTGGATGCGATTCTGATTTTTCGTAGTTAATTTGTTAATTAATTAGGAATCAGATTATTCGATCAGATTATTTATTGGACCCCTGCGCGAGGGCAATGTTGTAATAAGGGTGTGTGAGTGGGATGTATGTCTTCCAACCCCCATTTCTTTCTCCCTTTTATTTATCTGCTTATGATGGTTAGATATAGAGCATATTTCAATTAGCATACAGTATGACAGCATGTTTGCATCATTCATCTGTTTTGCACGCACTGGGCTCGGCACATCATACAAACTGCATTTGTATTTCAATTCCAAATTGAATACGTGATAACTGTAGCATCTCATATACCATGTTTAGAATAGCCGAGCCTGCTATAATTGCATCTTTACATGTGTTGCATTAGGCAATTCTGTATACTTAGGATCATGCATGATTTCTAATCGGTTTTTCTGTTTTGGCTTGGAGTACTCGGTGAGTTTTTATGCTTTAGCATCCTTACATGCGTGTGAGTGTTGCCATGAATAGCATGCTTACCATGAGGCTAACTGCTTATGTGATATAACTGCCTTGAATGCCTGTGAGTGGAGGTTGAGTTATCTGAATTGGACAAATCATTGACTGTTTGTTTTAAGCCCACTAGATTGTGGCAAAATCATATTTTCTAAGCCCACCCGAGGGTGGCAAATCCGCGTCTTAGCCTACTTGCGGGTAGCACCATCAAACCATTTTCAAACAAACAAACATGAGATGTTGGCCCAATTCAGCGATTGGTCTATACTTGTATGTTGCGTATCACATAGTAACCTAGGCTAATAACCTAATAAGAACTCACAATGTTTTCAAACACGATATCATGGTTAGTAGAGGCGGTCTTTGGCCGGGCGGCGGGTGCTCACGATGTGACCTTCCCCAATCGTACCCAAGTTCCCGATCCAACTTTGGTGATGACGGACACGTGGCCTTTGGCACTGAGTTAGGGTTTCCTAAATTTCCCATTTTAAAAAATATTTAGGTGGCGACTCTGTTATCTGGCAAAGCAGTCCATGTTTGGCACTTCTTTCAAAAAAATCTGTTTTTCTTCAAAACGATTTGCCGGATTTGGACTCTTTGGTTCTAGATTTGGAACCGCGACAAAATCGAGTCCGAACTGTAGCGAGGTCCCTCGCGGGCTTGTTACACTTACTTCCAAAACTTCAACCAAATTTTATTGTGTCTTATTAAAAAAAATAATAATGAACAAACAAATAGAATGTCTACTTATTAGCCTACTCTAAATACTAGGGAGAGGGCTTTGTTGAGTGGTCATCTAAGCTCCTCATGTCAATCCAAACTTCAACTAATCAAAGGTACTCATATTGATAAATCTATTCCAACATATTGATAAAAAAATAATTACCCTAGCCGGGACTACAAATCTGTGTATTATCATGATGCAGGAAATTTGAATAAGCAAAATAGGACACAGACTTCTGTATGGCCTAAACAAAAATTATGTACAAGCCTGAGTGCAGACCCTCATAAATAACCATCTTCCTCTCCCAAACAAAGTGTTCACCTACATCCAAGTGACAACAGGAGACCATATGCTTTCCTCAGTGTCTAAAGTAAAGAAATGTGAGTATAGAAGTGATCAAACAAGTGAGCATAAGAACCCAAGAAGTAACAGTGAAGCAGGGGATTTCGAAATAGAATAAGACCTAGAGATCACAAGAGATGTAAACCAGATAAAATTATTCAAGTTATGATTAAAAAACAAAGAAGCAATGACAAGTGGACGAGTAACAATATCTTGGCTAATATTTGCAGGCTTGTAGTTTTGATGCTGATTTATTAAATCCAATGTACCAGGCAAGGTTAGAATTTTTTTATTTTTTTTTCCAATTTATTTCTTTTTGCACTAGAATGTTTTACTATGTATGTGCATCTATGAGTACTTGCACAGCACATATGGGGACATATCTATGCAGTTACACGCATATACATCTACAATACTACATAAAGGAAAAATCCCTGATAACAATATCTTGGGATTAAATTTTAATTGTTAAATTCTTAACGAAGTCAAAAATTGACATGGGATTAAATTTTAATTGTTAAATTCTTAAAGAAGTCAAAAATTGACATGTGGGTGGGCAACATATTAACGCAACAGAGATATCAAAAAGAGTAATATAAAAAACATCATCATCATGGGATTAAATTTTAGTTGTTCCATTGCTAAAGAAGTCAAAAATTGACATGTGGGTGGCAACATATTAATGCAACAGATATATCAAAAAGAGCAATACAAAAAGCATCATCGCCATGGGATTAATTTTAGTTGTTCAATTCCTAAAGAAATCAAAAATTGACCTGTGGGTGGCAACATATTATTAACTTCCCACTCGTTAAAATCACTGAAAATGATACAAATTTAGTTTGAAAAATATGCATCTTCCTAAACCATAAATTTTTGGTAGATGAAGAAATAGATATTCTTCCAGAATTTTTATATATGATATTCCATCATAATAGTGGTACGGATATTCTTTGAAATTGAAAAGAATCTTGTGAGATTTTTTTAATGACCAGTCCATCCAACCATATAATTGTGTATGAATGTTAAGCTATATATATATGATATTCCATCATAATAATAGTATGGATATTCTTTGAAATTGAAAAGTATCTTGTTAGATTTTTTTTTTTAATGACCAGTCCATCCAACCATATAATTGTGTATGAATGTTTTTTAAGGTTATAATTTTTTTTTAATGACCAGTCCTTCCACTTTTTCCAGGGTAATATAACCAATGTCATTAGCACCATTCAAGCTAACAAGATAATGGAAGATGCCACACACGCAGTGCAGGGCTTAATGATACGTTAAAGTGCTCTGTCATTTGCAATTGAGTTCCGACCACATCCTGCTCTTTGTTAAGTGATAGGTCAGGCCCAAACTACGGTAGTTGCGATTATCTTTTGTTTTAGTTGAACTGAATTTATATACCCTGGAAATTTTGACGAAGACAAGTCATTTTTATATATCCTCCAAAATTTTGATGTTTGATGGATGGAATGTATCATTAGCGCACATATGTATTTTATTTTTACTTTATCAGAGAGCTAGGCTTTTGGTTACATAGGCCATCTCACTTTACCTGCTTAATTTCTGTTTCTAATGGTTAATTACAGGAAGTGATAACCTTACAAAATGATTGAAAAGGGTATATTGCAATTTGGCTATTTATTTTTTCTGGTATAAATTTGGTTTATGTTCTATGGAAATAGAACAATAGCATCATTAGTTAGGGACTCTCTCTCTCTCTCTCTCTGGGGGTGATGGTTGTGTAAGTTTAGACTTGTGTGACAGACCTAATAGTGTTCTTTGCATGTGCTGAATTGTTATTCTTAGATGGTCAGTCGAATAAGCAAACTTAAAGAATTGTCAATCCATCTGGCTATAAAGAGCTAAATTAAGATTTGTGAAGGATTATAAAAATAAAAATAAAAAAGAAAATGAAAAAATCATCAGTCACCAACAGATATCATTTAAATAGTAGTTGTGTCAATCATAGCAACCTTACCTACTAAAAACAAAAAAATAGAGAACTACTATTAATTGCAAAATTCGTCCTAAAAAAGTTACGGTTCGGTTGATAGTGTTACCAAAGATGGGCAGATGGATGTAAAAAGGGATCCCATCGCATAAATGATGCAGTAAACAAAAGAAATCACATATACATTTGTTCAGAAACTAACAAAAGAAATCACATATACATTTGTTCAAAAAATATACTAACATGAAATTTGATAATCATGCAATATCAGAATATCAGATATACTGAAAAAAAAATCCACATATACATCCATACATCTAATATTCGCATACAATTTATGCAGAGTACACATCATCCAAGTAGCAAGTTGAGGCAAAAGTGTATTGCATCTACATGGACAATTTACTTCAATTGAATATAAAGGAAGATAGAAAATTTATGACCTGTTTAGAGATAGGATATAGAGATTTCAAAAAATGCCAGTACCTTTGCTTTCTCCAGGACTTCTTCTCTACAATTGCATCATGTACGTATATTGTGAGATACCATCAAATTAACAGAGGGAGAGAGAGAGAGATTGAAAACACACCAAATCGTTATTGAATCCAAATTACTACGATCTCTGTTAGACACCAAGTCGATTTACTCAAACTTATATATATCTGTAAAAATTTTTGAAGAAGATGAAGAATAAATCATATAAGATCTCAGAATATGTGTGTATATATGTGTGTGTGTGTGTGAAGCCAAAAAAAAATGATAGAAAATCTCAAAAAATTGTGCATCAAGATGAAGATCTCAGCAGCCATGAAAATCATTGATTTACCTTCCGATTGAAGCCGAAGAACTCAGATCTTCAACGATCGATTCAGATTGAAGCTGAGATCAGTAGCTGAGATCTTAATGGACTCGGATTGAAGTAGAGATCGATTCGGATTGAAGTGAAGATCGATTCTGATATGAGGCGGCACAACGATGGATTCGGATTGACGCTAAAGATCGATCGAAGTTGAAGATCGATTGAGTCCTAGACAGAAGAAATAGCTGAGATCGATTGAGTCCTAGTGAAGATCGATTCTATATCGTGTATTTGACAACCTTTAGCAACCAAATTAATTAGTCTCCAGCTTTTACCCACCACACAGACACGCGGGTGTGAGGGTCAAGTGTCGAAATGAACACACGTATTAATTTTTTGGTCCCTAAAAGTCTCCAAATAATTTCTTTTTTGGCCTATTCTAAAAAATACGGTGTGGTTGTATAATTTTTCCTTAAAGTTTATTTTAGTCCCTAAATGATAGTTTTTAGAGACTAAATTCAATTAGTCTCTAAATATTAGTCTCTAATTCACTATTTTCTTGTAGTGATAAGAAATTTTTCTATAGAGTTTTTATATATAAATTTTGTATATATAATATTGCCATATCAAAATTAGGGAAATGATTTGGAGCCCTAAAAAGTGTCCTCCCTCATCCCTCTAATTTCCATTCTGGGTAACTGTTTCCTTGTTTTTTTTTTTTTTTTTACTTAATATGGAAATTAGGGGGATTCGGGGGGTGTTTTTAGGGGGATGTAGCAAGGTCCTCAAAATTATCCCATGATTCAATCAACAATAGTGCATTAAAACAAAGGGAAAAAAAATTTGGTGACAAAATCCCTAGTTCTATGATTGTGATGCACTACAAGAATTAACACTTTTGGCAACAAAAAAATTGGTCGCTAAAAGTCAATTTTTGGTCGGCAAAAGTTATTCGCGACTAATTTTTTTGGTCGCTAGTTTGGTCGCCAATTGAGGGTCGCGGAAAGTAATTCGCGACCAAAATTTTCGTTGGTCGGGAAAAGTTACATTTGCCGACTAAATTTTTGGTCGCTAAATATTTATTTACTGCGACTAATCCATTTTGCCGCTAAAACACTTTGGTCGTGAAAAGTCGCCTTTTGCCGACTACATTTCTTAGTCGCCAATTGTCACATTCCACGACCAAAATTAGTTTGGTCGCCAATTGTGACATTCTGCGACCAAAATTAGTTTAGTCGCCAATTGTCACATTCCACGACCAAAATTAGTTTGGTCGCCAATTGTGACATTCTGCGACCAAAATTAGTTTGGTCGCCAATTGTGACATTCTGCGACCAAAATTAATTTTGTCGCCAATTGTGACATTTCGCGACCAAAATTAGTTTGGTCACCAATTGTGACATTTCGCGACCAAAAAATTTGGTCGCCATTTGTTACTTTTCGCGACCAAAACTTTTGGTCGGCAAAAGTGAGATTCCACGACCAATAGCTGTTTTGGTCGGCAATAGATATATTTTTTGCGACCAAAACTCTTGGTCGGCAATTGTCATTTTTTGCGAAAAAAAATTATTTATTTGTCGCGACTAATAAATTGGTCGCCAAAGCCGGAAAACAATACACTTGTAATTCCTAATAATTCATTCAATCCATAATAAACCTATAATTTTAAAGCATCATTCAAATTAACTGAATCATTAACATTCGACGCAATACATAATTCATTAACATTCGACACAATACAACTATTCTAAGTTTTCATTCACAAGTCACATCCATCTAGCATAACAATTTGAAACAATACATAATTTAGATTTACAGCATCAGGAAAATTGCTTAATCCACTAAGTTGCCTTGATAGCCAATCAAAAAGATCCTTGCGCCCTTCCGTGCCAAGCTTCGCATCCATCAAAGCAGTAGTGATGTAAGGCACCTAATAAAAAAACAGAATTGGAAAATTTATCAGAGAAGCATGATAAATAAATAAAATTGATTAAAAAATAAACGAAATAGATAAATTGGAACCCAACCATTTTGTCGAGATGAACAGCAGCAAGCCAAGCATCTAAAGTAGTCAGAGTACTTTCTCTCATATGTTTTTTATTGTCACCAAGGCATTAATATTAAAGTCAAATTTAAAGGACAATAGAATACAAAGTTAGAAGGAAATTTAGGTTTAGAGCAAACAACCTTGCTAGACTTCTCAACTGCAAGTCCCATTTATTTCACACTGGATTTATTTCACACTCAGCTTCAAGTGCACTTAGAAGAGCAGGTTTGACATCTGAAAGAAATCCCTTGATGTCTGCAACAACAGGTGCATCTTAGAATTCTTATCCTTAACTCAACATATCCCCGCCACAAACCAAATTACAAGTTACCTGGACCAACATATATGTAAAGCACCAATTAGTTTAATAGTGGCATTTCTAGTGGCAGCAACACTGGATTGCAAACCTGTATCTTTGCAAAAATCAATTAAATCCTATAAACATGTACATCATATTGAGACAACTACCTAGCATAATAAAATTGCAACTTAATCAAAAAAGTTATCCAGCCAAATTCCTTAAAGACAATTAGCTGAGCAATCAAGCCCCTAGACACCAATATTACTCCTGGATGTTTAACAACCTAATTACTCACCATGTAGGCAAAGAACAACACATTTTCTTGGAAGGGGTCAGTCAAGCGCAACACATCTAACAATTAACAATTGAAATAGTTGTTCAAATTTCCCAGAATCTTTTCAAATTTATTGATTGATTTTGTAGTTGTCTCTACTATTCCCGATTAGGACATGCTTAGCTACTAACAATTTCTATGGATTTTGAATAATCGAAGACCACATAAAATAGACCGACCTAGTTACAAACTCAAGTTTCTCTAGGCCCGTGAACAATCTATAGATGCTTATTATGTTAGGGTTTAGACAAGTGTAACTGCACAAGGATCAATCTCATTTCAAAGTGTTGTTTAAGTTAGCTTGGCAATCAAACATTTTGGAAACATAAGGAAATAAAACAATTTGGAAACATATGAGGAGAGGTGGGAACAAAATATAATGCCTAAATAAATGTTTATACATTCTCAATAATTAAATCATTGAACATATTGAGGTTTATAATCTCTTTGCATAAAAGGAACAAGTGTATAATCTGGAAGTAAGCTATACTTATCCCCCAAAAAATGGGAAAATAAGCTCAATGATGATGATGATAACGCACAAATTGCATCAATTGCTTCCTTGGTCTGGCTTTTCAAAGTTCATAAAGACGTTTCATCTCTACTTAGGCGATGATGGTCACAATGACAACAACAAAAACAATAATATCATCGAGTGGAGTGTCATAATGCACCAATTTTGGTGAAATGAAATTGAAAGATATGAGAAACCAACTAAACAAGAACCTCCATTCAACCTCAATGAATTGAACAGGACTTGTTCAATAAAATGTATGAAAAATAAACAATAAGGTATTAACAACCTCATTAAGCTGAGTGTTATGCTCAAACATGATAATCATAGGAAAGCTGTTAAAAGAAGGTACATAAATAATGGAAAGGGAAAACAAATCTTTCCCGGCTAACACAAATGTTAACAAAACAAATTTTAGAAGAAGCGCACAAGATAAGAAACAAGAAAAAAATAGCGAAGAAGCAAAATAATAACACTGCTCAATTATGTAAAAAGAGCTAGGTGGTCATCAAGAAAGTGTCTCTCTTCTGCGCCTTACTCCCATGACCTACCCACAAATGCAATATTGTCCATGACAAAAATGTGACCAAGTTTCGAAGATAACGAGCAATGTCATTTATACAATTATTTGTGTCCAAAGGCCTAGGTAAACATGACCATTTGGAATCCTAACAACAAATTAGTTGGAATAAGCATGCAAGGAATGATCTATTTCACAAACTCTATACAATAGAAATACTATGATACCTTCTCGTGCCTTGTCTCCACCTCAAAAGCGGATTAGACCGAAACAAAGTATAAGAACAATCGCCAATGATGAGCACTGACGAGTGTGGGATTCCTAGCAACCCATGTTCAGATTTCAACACGATATCCAAAATCTCCAACGTTTACAGCCAAATAAAAGAATACCAAAAAAATATGATAAATAATGGCATAGGTGTTGACCTGAAAAACCTTGACATGTAACCTTGAAGAATGGATAGTTGGACCATTTTAGGATCCAGTTCATGCACCTTATAATTACCAAACAAAAAGAAAAGAAAGATGCATATGAGATTAGCAAATCTATAAAAAGATTAGTATAAAATGAAAATAGACAAGAACAATACCTCAACTAAAATCACACAGTACATAAAGAGCATTGTACCTCTCTCTCTCTCACTCTCTCTATTTGTGTGTGTGTGTGTGTGTGTGTGTTTGTTAGCATACATGCACATCAATTCAGAGATATTAGACCACGGAAATATAGTACATAAAAGCAAGCACCTTCATCTCATCCTTCTGCACATGACCTGCCAACATCAATCAACAGTCTTATGCCCAAGTTCATGAAATACATTTCATGACAAAATTCACACACTAATAGACAATTACTTTTACAATGCCCAGTCAGTCATTAACATATTGCAACCAAGACAAATTCGTGAATCACTATAATATCCAACAAAAAAGTGAAAAATCTGCTTCACAACTCAAACCTTAAGAGACCCTATTCTGATGGAGCATGGATCCTAATAGGGAACACATTTCTAGGAAGAAAGGGAAGAGACTGACCACCACATGTCTCAATCTGCGAGAAATAATAGCACAGACTATCATCAATCATTTTCCATTCCAAAATGCAAGCAACAACATCACACTCTAAAGAATATGAGAGATGATCTTGTGAGATACAAAAGCAGTACGATAGCCCAAGGATGTGATTCAAGGGCATGGTTCAAGAAAAATCTCTTATCTATGTTGTTTGATTGTTGTAGTAATTAACAATCATGATTTGAAATAAATATAACTTCGACGAGGCAAAGTATAGTCTATACCATGTGTATCAAGAAGAACAAAATATATATATATATATATTTATTTATCAATATCAATATCATACATGAACCACCAAGAATAAGAGTAATTGGTCAGAGTTGAATAAAGTATCATTGCGATTTACTATGTAACAGTTCTGTTGAGACATAATAAATCAATTTGAGTTCACAAATACAATCAGTATATAGGGCAAGTGGTCGACTTTTGGTTTTCAAGCCGAGAGGCAAGAAAAACTCAATACGTAATAGCATCCATTATTGACTAATTTATACCAAGAAACCAACCTACAAGTGTTGAATTGTTAATTAAAATAGATATTACACAAAAATATGCATCAGCTTATAATGATTTTTGGGTGAATAGGCTTATAACAGATTTACCATGAACCTAAGCAGAATTTCTAATAGAGATGATGTATGAAAATTCTAGACATTCATCTAGGAGAACATAAATGATAAACATCACCAAGAGATAAACAGCACTAACACCCATATCCTGAAGTAGAAAATTGAGAAACATTTATAAAAAAAAATTATTGCTCACATCACCCCTCAAAAAGAGTTCCACTAAATATTTTCATATATTTTATACGGATAACTGACTAACCTCTTTACAAACTTCTTTTGCCTCGTTGGATGACCTAGCATAATTAACCAGGACTTGTCATAGAAATTCCGTAATCAATATTTGGGAGGAAGGGATGGTGAATGAAAAAGCACTCTACTACTCATGACATCACTTATCAGTTATTACTCTAAGATAATCAAAAGCAAGTAATTGCAGCATGTAGACTCCATTCCACAGAGTCATGTAGACTCCATTCAGAAAGCTAGAAGTACTGAAATCACAAAATTATTGTGGTCAGTTGTCATGGGTAATAAAGTTTGTAGTCCTTGAAATGCAAATGAGTTGGCATTAAAAAATGTGACGGCTGAAATTATAAAATTGCATCAAGTTGAGATCCCTTCAGATTCAAATGGATTGTAATAACTGAAAATGCAAACAACTAAACAACCATGAAACCACCAAAAACCCACAAAGAAGAATGTTTGACAGGTGAAGGTTCTAGGATTTATAGCTTAATTTTGCAGAGAATCACTGCATTATTTGCCACTCTTCTTTTAAGAATCACACATTATTAATCTTAAACTTTATATTCTACTTTTGGAGATTAGCCTTCTTTCTTATTAGTGTGAAGAGTGGTGCACAACAATACCCCCAAGATACCAAGTTCTAGGAGGTGACACCTTAAATACTTAACACAGAGTGGTTTTCTTCAAATAGCTCACATTATTTTCTCATTACTATCTCCTAAATTTTGAATTGAATTCAAAAGTCGTGTTTTTGTCAGAGAAACCGCACATCCACCACGTAAACTCACCAAGTTTCAAACTTTATGAACAAAATTCTCAAATAAAAAACCAACATTTCGAATGAATAATAATTCAAAATCGTATCCTCAAAATTCATTCTTTAAATTTCTCAAACAATTTCTTGAGATATTCAATCAAACTCCAAAAAAAAAATATATACCAAATTGATCCAAATGCGTAATGATTCTAACACAAAATCAGACCTTTTACTTTAATATCACCAAATTATATTAAACCTAAGAAATTAGGAGTGCCTCTGCAATTAACTGATTCAATTCAACAAGGATATCATTAAGAGCATAGAGTGATGATTAGGAACCAATTGTGACATTTCTCCGCTAAAGGTTTTATAACTATAACTAGGAACCAAAAGGGCAAAATAGCAAGGCAAAGCACCAATCTATCTCATGCGCTATAAAGACCAATTTTTTCATCTTCGAACCTAAATCATCATGAAGCACCAATCACTGAAATCAAACTGCAATACATAAACATGCCACAAGTCTGAGATTCAAACACACAAATTATCCCATTATCCCATTGCAATTATCCTAAAATCAAATTACGAAAAACCCTCTTCAAAATCAAGTGTAGAGAAACACACAACTGAACTCAAACTTACTGCGAGTTTTGCGCGGCACCTCCATCCCCACTGTAACGGGCGAAAATGTTATCAAAACCCTAATTACGAAAAAAACCCAATTGAGAAAGTAAACAAGGAGGAGGACATACGAGTCTACAAGTAATCAAGAAGTAAAGATACAACCAAACTGAGCACAACAAGAATAACCCGGCGTAGCTGTAGGGTCGAGAGAATGAGGAGAAGTCGAAGAGCTCTTTCCATGGGCGGTGCGTGGACATTAGGGATTGAGTCTGAGCTTTGGTGTGAGAGATGAAGGTTGAAGGTAGTGGTGGTGGTGGTGATGGTGGCCGTCTGCTGCTGGTGGCGGTGGTGGGGGACGTTCCATAACCAGATAGTGATTTGTTTGACATTTTTGGATCCACAAACAACACAAATCAACTAGATTCAGAGAAAGAGAGAGAGAGAAACCCTAACCCTAGAGGGCCTCTGTGGGTGGTGGGTTTCTCTTTGATAACAGCGGTGGAAGGAGGGAGGAGGGGACGGAAGCCTTAGGCTGTGCAAACTTGAAAGGAAATGGAAAGGGGGGAAAGACAGGGAAAAAATGGGGGAAGTTTGGGCGGGCGGGTACTGAAAAATGGAAGAAAATTTGTTTCATTTTTATTTTTACGATTTTTTTTTTTTTCTATTTGGTAGGAGTAGGGGTAATATTTTAATGAACAATATTTTTGTTAAAATAAAATTAATTTTTTATAGTCAATGAAAAATATTTTTTTGTAGCCCATTTTTTTTGTGTTACTAAAAATCAATTTTTTTTTTTGTCGTCAAAGATAAAAAATAAATTTTTATTTTTCATTCAGCGACTAAATTATTTTAGTCGCCAAAACTATCTATACCGCGACTAACATATTTTTTAGTCGCTGAAATTAAATTTTTTCCGACCAAACTTTTGTGGTAGAGGAGAGGGAGCGGCAGTAGTGGTGAAGGTGGTGGATAAGAGGTGATGGTGGTGGTGGTGGTAGCAAAGGAGATTAGTGGTAAAGTTGTGGTGGGGGTGGTGGTGGTGGCAAAGGAGATGAGTGGTGAACTTGTGGTAGTGGTAGAAGAGATGGAGTGGCGTTGTGTCACGACCAAAACCCTACTATGGGTTTAGCATCAGAACCGCCAAGAATCCGAGATTACCAAGGCCTACTTAACAAGAATACAAGAAACAGTAGTATGGCCGGAAGCCAATACAAGAAATAAGTAATGTCCAATGAGTCAGGATACCAGATGCCAAAAGATTTTTCATGCATATTTACAGAACAGTACAAATACATACATGTCATTCAGTGAAACAGGGACTTAATCCCTATCACAGTACAGTAAACATTCAGTCTATACAATCTATTCGGTTATTACAAAACAGTACGGCAGTACAAAAAGGGGAAATACTAAAACACCCCTAAGCCTTAGCATGATAGGCTCGGAACCTCGCAGGGAGGCACTTAGGCTAGCTTGACAAAACTAGAGTCTAACCCATGCTCCTAGCTCCGGTCTGGTGGCTGAGCACCTACATATATATATATAGACAGTGAGCTAAAGCCCAGTGAATAACATAAAGCGTAAAGAGGTTAAGAATGAAATGTCCTTACAGTAATGAAAACAGTTCATTAAACAGTATTTCAGTCTTTCAGTCAGAACAGTTATTCGGTCATATGTGGTACATCCATTAGCATAGCAGTAAACAGTAGGTCTTAAAGACCGAACAATAATGATGGCCATCAATCAGTAAACAGTAATGGTTCCACGAGGGAACCGACAAAGATCTCTGTAACAATGACAATAAACAGTAGGTGCTAAGGATGCCACAGTACATTTCAGAATATAGGACATACATTCAATCAAATAACAGTAATCATTTCAGTAAATAGTTCCGTAAACAGTCAAAAAACATTCTCAGTTGAACATATCTTTACACAATTGTTACTCACAGAGTTTGGGCTACAGTATGCTAGAGCGTGTCTCCCCAGTCGCCAACCCTACACAGTTCACAGGTTGAACACACACTAAGCTACAAAGTTGGGAGATATCGTAATTTAATCCCTAATTTGCCTTGGTGTGTTCTACATCTATATCCTCATTAAGATGCCTTAAACTAGGCTTAAGAATGCCTAGGATGGAATGAGGATGCAAAAATACACTTAGAAAACATTTCGCAAGGTTTACTGAAAATAGGACCCTCGCTCGAGCGAGCCTTCCTTCGCTCGAGCGAGCTTCCAAAATCAAAGGCTTCGCTCGAGCGAGAAATCCTTTGCTCGAGCAGTCTAATGAAACAGTAAAAGTACTGGACGCTCGAATTTTACGCTCGAGTCACCAATCCTTCGCTCGAGCGTAGGCTTCGAACAAAGGTTAGTCGCTCGAGCGAAGAATCCTTCGCTCGAGCGAAGAAGCCAAATTCTGGAATTTCCAGATTTGTCTCCTAAGCTCAAACCAAGCATTCTTTCACTCAAAACTCGACCTCTTGGGCCCAAATTCTGGAAAACACATCTAAATTCAATATACAACAAGTTTCAAAGCTCAATTTGTGAATTCAAAGCCCAAGAGTGAGTCAATTAAAACCATATTCAATCTCATTTTCAAGAATATGAAGAACATGCAACATGTATGAAATTAAACTATTTCAAAGCTCCAATTCTTGTTCAAATGAACTCATTTCTTTCAAAAACAAGTTGAAAACATGGACTTAAGCTTGATTATGCACATGCATGTGACAATTGGCCATGAAATCAATTCAAAATTTATTAACACACACATGCATGCATGAAATGAGTTCTAATTCAACACTATAAAACCAATTTATGTCTTAACTCTATAACTTGCCAAGAATCTAGCAAGAATCAACCTTAAAGACATCAATGAGGGGTTGAAATTCATACCTAAGTCTTGTATTCAAGAATGGAAGCACAATTTTGAATTCAATCTTCAATTTCCAAGCAATTCTACAAGTTGAACCCAATTCCCTCTTAATTCTCTCCTACTCCCTCTAATTCTCCTCTCTTGGTCGACTAGCACAAGGAAAGGGCTGAGGAAATGGTTTTGTTCAAGTGTAATACAAGTCCCTAATTGTGTAGGATAGTGGCCCACTTAGTGGCATTTTGGGTAAATAAGTCAAAGTTTGCAATAAAATAATATTTAATCTAATTTAATCATACCTAATCACATTTTAATTGAATACACCATTAAATCACATAAATTCCAATGATTCCAAAACATCAATCTATTTTCGATTCGACCGCCGATAAGGCTTTCAATTTACAGCTTAAACATAAAACATGGACAGATAAACACATAAGTCAAACAGATAGAAATGCAATGCAATAGATATACTTAGTCAATTGGGCCATTTTCAATCACCGCTCAAGATTTCCGCTTAGTTCAATTATCACCATACACAAATTCCGCTTTAGCAAGAATCGAGGTAGTTCGGATTTATCGAAACAAGATGGGGTTGTTACAGCCTCCTCCTTATAAAGAGTTTAGTCCTCTAAACTCGAGTTACCTTCATTCCGAAGAAAACAGATTCAAAGAGAAGATCAGGATATCGCCTAGCCATGTCATCTTCCATTTCCCAGGTGGCATACACACCACCATGGTTCTGCTAGTCAACTTTCACTAACGGGATCTCTTTGTTTCTCAGCTTCTTAATTCGTCTGTTTACAATCTGTATAGGCCGTTCCTCGTAAGTGTAGTCATCACTCAACACGATACGAGTAGGCTTAATCACGTGGAAGGGATCCCGGAGATAATCTCTCAACATCGAAATGTGGAAAACATTATACATATGCTCCATTTCAGGAGGAAGCGCAACTTGATACGCCACAGGATTAATTTTCTCAATAATCTCATACGGTCCGACATACAAGCGCTTAACTTGCCTTTGACTCCAAAACGAAGTCCGCCTTTCATTGGTGTCACTTTCACAAAAACATGATCACCCACTTCATACTCTCGTCCGTTTCTCGACGTCCGCATAACTTTTTCTCGGTTTACTGCGGTTCATCTTTTGTCAGACGCTTTTATCTTTTTCACCATTTCATATACAATCTTGCCCAAGAAAAGGCCCATCTCCAACTTCGCCCAAAGAACGGAGATCGACATTTCGCCATACAATGCCTCGAAGGCGCCATATCAATCCTCGAATGGTAGCCGTTGTTATAGGCGAATTTAGCCAATGGCAAATGACTTTCCCAGTTTCCCTGGAAATCAAGGACACACATTCTCAGTAAATCCTCCAGAGTCTGGATGGTCCTTCCTGACTGGCCATCTGTCTGAGGATGGTAGGCACTACTCAGCCTCAATTCAAGACTAATATCAGAGGCTTTGTCAAAACCTTGATGTAAACTTCAATCCTCGTCAAACAATGGACACAGCACTCCATGCGCCTCACAATTTCATCAATATAGATAACAGCCAATTTGTCCGCATTATAGATTGTTTTGACAGGTAAGAAGTGAGCAGATTTGGTTAATCTATCAACAATAACCCAAATTGAATCCATACCTTTTCTGGAGCGAGGTAACCCAACGATAAAATCCATCGTGATATGCTCCCATTTCCACTCTGGTATGGGTAAGGGTTGCAATAATTCGGCAGGTCATTGATGTTCAGCTTTGACTTGTTGGCAATGAAGACATTTGGACACAAAGTCAACAATTTCTTTCTTCATTCCCGGCCACCAGAAATTCTGTTTCAGATCTTGGTACATTTTCGTATTCCTCGGGTGGATAGACAATTTTGAATTGTGGCCCTCTTGCAGAACTCTTCTTTTCAGTTCAGTGTCATTCGGCACACATAGTCTTTCTTGAAATTTCAGTACATTATTCTCAAATTTGAAACCCGGTCTCGGCTTAGATTCTCTTTCCTCGATGATCTTTTTCAAAAAGTCATCCAATTGCTGTTTCTCTTTAACTTCTTCAATCAAGGCTGGTTGAGTAGTAATGGAAACCATTGTTCCACCTTGTTCTCTCAAAACAACTTCAATTTCAAATTTTTCTAGATCATAAAGCAATTCTTTCTGTCCGGTGAGCAAACAAGCTAAGTTGGCAATTGACTTTCGACTCAATGCATCGGCAACAGTGTTGGCCTTTCCTGGATGGTACAAAATCTGTAAGTCATAGTCTTTGATCAATTCTAGCCATCTGCGCTGCCTCATATTTAGTTCTTTCTGTGTGAAGAAATATTTCAAACTCTTGTGGTCGGTGTATACTTCACATGTCGCCCCATAAAGGTAGTGACGCCAAATTTTAAGTGTAAACACTACTGCAGCAAGTTCCAGATCATGGGTTGGGTAGTTCTTTTCGTGTGGTCTCAACTGTCGGGAAGCATAAGCAATAACTCTCCCATTCTGCATTAAAACACACCTCAAACCCTTATGAGAAGCATCACTAAATACAGTATAACCATCCGTACCTGAAGGTAAAGTCAGAACCGGTGCAGTCACAAGTCGGGTTTTCAATTCTTGGAATGCTGATTCCCTTTGGTCAGTCCAGTCAAATGATGTCCCCTTCTGAGTCAACTGAGTCAATGATAAGGCAATTTTGGAGAAGTCTTTAACAAACCTTCTGTAATATCCAGCCAATCCCAAAAAGCTTCGGACTTCAATCACATTCGTTGGTCTAGGCCAGTTCACCACAGCTTCGATTTCCTGCGAATCAACAGAAATTCCATTTTTGCTAACAACATGCCCCAAAAACATAACATGATCAAGCCAGAATTCACATTTAGACAGTTTAGCATACAATTTCTGTTCTCTTAGGGTCTGCAGGGCAAGTCTCAGATGGTGTTCATGTTCTTCTCTACTTTTTGAATAAATCAGTATGTCATCAATAAATACTACAATAAAGTCATCAAGGTATGGTTTAAAGATTCTGTTCATAAGGTCCATAAAAGCAGCAGGGGCATTCGTGACTCCGAATGGCATAACTAAAAATTCATAATAGTCATACCTCGTTCTAAAAGCAGTTTTATCAATGTCTTCTGGTTTAACTTTCAGTTGGTGATACCCCGATCTGAGATCAATCTTGGAAAACACTTGTGCACCAGAATCGATCAAATAAATCATCAATATGTGGCAATGGGTATTTATTTTTCACGATTACCTTGTTCAATTCACGGTAATCAATGCACGCCTCATGAGCCATCTTTCTTCTTTACAAACAAAACAGTGCACCCCGGTGAAGCATCGGGCCTAATAAACTTCTTGTCTAACAGCTTCTTGCTTGCACTTTCAACTCCTTCGGTTGGGGCCATTCTCAGAAGGAGCTTTAGATATTAGTCGTATGCGAACCACATCCATAGTAAATTCAATTTCCCTGTCAATTAAATCCCCTGGCAGATCATCTGGAAATACATCTGGGAATTCTCTGACTATAGGAATACAATTCACGTCAGTTTTAACATTATCATCAATAGATACAGTCAGTATAGAACACAGATATCCTTTACACCCCTTTCTAATCAATTTAACGGCTTTCACAGAAGAAATCAAATACGGAGGAGGTACTACTCCACTCCCATTAAACACGAATTCAGGCAAACCAGGTGGACAGAAAACAACTTGTTTTGTCACACAGTCAATAGTGGCATGGTATTTTTGTAACCAGTCCATCCCTAATATTACATCAAAATGATCAATGTTCAATGGCAGTAAATCGATAAACAGATGCATATCCCCAACAAAAATTTCACAAGCAGGATACATATATGCACATGTCATGGATCCCCCTATGGGTGATGATACAGCTAGCAAGTAATTCATGGGCTCTAAGGGTTTATTTAATTTCCGTGAAAAAGCATGCGACACATAAGAATGTGTAGACCCTGAATCAATCAGTACGTATGCACTTTGAGCACAAATAGAAAGAATACCTGACACTACGGTCTCGGTATTTTGCACGTCTCCCAAGACTAGGCGAAGACTGCCCCGCCTCATAGGCTCTTTCCTGTAGCTTTGGGGTTCGGTTGTCTTTGTGATACGGCAGCCTTTACTATTACTCGGAGCAAAGGAGGGCAATCTTTCACCATGTGGCCCACCTTGCCACACAGAATAAGCACTATAAATTTTATAACAAACTCCCTTATGGTTATTATCACATTCGGGACATGGCGGTATAGAAGCACTCCCTTGGCTGGGGCTATTTGTTGACCCCGTATTCTGTTTCTTGTTCAATTGATTATGCTTGCCTTTCTTGAATTTGAAATTCTGTCTATTACCACGCCAATGACCTGGTGTTTCAGATTGTTTCACAGCTTCGATGTTCGACTCGGCCATCAATGCTCGGCAAGAACACCCACATAAGTCGGTAGCTTTAAAACATTTATCCTGTCCAGTATTGCAACATTTAGGCCGCCTTCAAACCTTCTGGCCTTTTTGTAATCGGTATCCACCATATGTGGTGCGATCCGCAAGTCCAAGAACTTTGTTTCATACTCAAGAATGCACATTGTGCCCTGTTTTAACTGTTCAAATTCAGTGACCTTCCTGTCCCTGACACACTGAGGGAAGTACTTTTCAAAGAATGCTACTTTAAATTAAGCCCAAGTCATAACAGTGTTGTCATCCCGAGTAAGCATCCACCACCTTCTTGCTTCCTCTTGCAGAGTAAAGGTAGCCAACAGTACCTTATGTGCCTCCAAGCACGGAAACACCTCAAACAGTTTCTCAGTCTCCAAAACCCATGCTTCAGCCTTTAATGGTTTAAGGCCTCCCTGGAAGGATGGCGGTTTTAGTTTGCTGAACTTCTGGGTAAGAGCAATTATGTCCCCATCATTAACATTCACATTTTGGTCCGGCTGTACCGGATGAGGAGGAGGTGGGGGCTGTTGGTTCTGTTGTTGATCTAGTCTTTCAGTTATTCGTTCCAACATTCTTTCCAGTTTGGCCATTCTGGCCTCAGATGATTCAGGTTCAATAGCAGCATTTGCATTACCCATTTCACTATAAGCAATTATGGCAATTATAACAGTCATCAATATAAACAGTCATTTCCTTAAACAGGTTAACACATTGGCATATAATCAGTCATGTCATAACCACACACTTTTCATGCTCATGTAATGCCCTATTACTTTTCTAGGACACCCTATAGCTCATTTGGACACGTGTGTGGGGTATAACTCGTGGTTAAGTATCGCTCTGATACCACTCTGTCACACGACCCAAACCCTACTATGGGTTTAGCATCAGAATCGCCAAGAATCCGAGATTACCAAGGCCTACTTAACAAGAATACAAGAAAATAGAGTACGAGTTGGCGGAAGCCAATACAAGAAATAATGTCCAATGAGTCAGTGATGATCAGATGCCAAAAAGATTTTTCATGCATATTTACAGAACAGTACAAATACATACATGTCATTCAGTGAAACAGGGACTTAATCTCTATCACAGTACAGTAAACATTTAGTCTATACAATCCATTCGGTTATTACAAAATAGTACGGCAGTGCAAAAAAGGGAAATACTAAAACACCCCTAAGCCTTAGCATGATAGGCTCGGAACCTCGCAGGGAGGCACTTAGGCTGGCTTGACAAAACTGGAGTCTAACCCATACTACTAGCTCCGGTCTGGTGGCTGAGCACCTACATATATATATATATAGACAGTGAGCTAAAGCCCAATGAATAACATAAAGCGTAAAGAGGTTAAGAATGAAATGTCCTTACAGTAATGAAAACAGTTCATTAAACAGTATTTCAGTCTTTCAGTCAGAACAGTTATTCGGTCATATGTGGTACATCCATTAGCATAGCAGTAAACAGTAGGTCTTAAAGACCGAACAGTAATGATGGCCATCAATCAGTAAACAGTAATGGTTCCACGAGAGAACCGACAGAGATCTCTATAACAGTGACAGTAAACAGTAGGTGCTAAGGATACCACAGTACATTTCAGAATATAGGACATACATTCAATCAAATAACAGTAATCATTTCAGTAAACAGTTCCGTAAACAGTCAGAAAACATTCTCAGTTGAACATATCTTTACACAATTGTTACTCATAGAGTTTGGGCTACAGTATGCTAGAGCGTGTCTCCCCAGTCGCCAACCCTACACAGTTCACAGGTTGAACACACACTAATATCGTAATTTAATCCCTAATTTGCCTTGGTGTGTTCTACATCTATATCCTCATTAAGATGCCTTAAACTAGGCCTAAGAATGCCTAGGATGGGATGAGGATGCAAAAATACACTTAGAAAACATTTCGCAAGATTTACTGAAAATAGGACCCTCGCTCGAGCGAGCTTCCAAAATCAAAGGCTTCGCTCGAGCGAGAAATCCTTCGCTCGAGCGGTCTGATGAAACAGTAAAAGTACTGGATGTTCGAATTTTACGCTCGAGCCACCAATCCTTCGCTCGAGCGTAGGCTTCGAACAAAGGTTGGTCGCTCGAGTGAAGAATCCTTCGCTCGAGCGAAGAAGCCAAATTCTGGAATTTCCAAATTGTCTCCTAAGCTCAAACCAAGCATTCTTTCACTCAAAACTCGACCTCTTGGGCCCAAATTCTGGAAAACACATCTAGATTCAATATACAACAAGTTTCAAAGCTCAATTTGTGAATTCAAAGCCCAAGAGTGAGTCAATTAAAACCATATTCAATCCCATTTGCAAGAATATGAAGAACATGCAACATGTATGAAATTAAACTATTTCAAAGCTCCAATTCTTGTTCAAATGAACTCATTTCTTTCAAAAACAAGTTGAAAACATGGACTTAAGCTTGATTATGCACATGCATGTGACAATTGGCCATGAAATCAATTCAAAATTTATCAACACACACATGCATGCATGAAATGAGTTCTAATTCAACACTATAAAACCAATTTATGTCTTAACTCTATAATTTGCCAAGAATCTAGCAAGAATCAACCTTAAGGACATCAATGAGGGGTTGAAATTCATACCTAAGTCTTGTATTCAAGAATGGAAGCACAATTTTGAATTCAATCTTCAATTTCCAAGCAATTCTACAAGTTGAACCCAATTCCCTCTTAATTCTCTCCTACTCCCTCTAATTCTCCTCTCTTGGTCGACTAGCACAAGGAAAGGGCTGAGGAAATGGTTTTGTTCAAGTGTAATACAAGTCCCTAATTGTGTAGGATAGTGGCCCACTTAGTGGCATTTTGGGTAAATAAGTCAAAGTTTGCAATAAAACAATATTTAATCTAATTTAATCATACCTAATCACATTTTAATTGAATACACCATTAAATCACATAAATTCCAATGATTCCAAAACATCAATCTATTTTCGATTCGGCCGCCGATAAGGCCTTCAATTTACAGCTTAAACATAAAACATGGACAGATAAACACATAAGTCAAACAGATAGAAATGCAATGCAATAGATATACTTAGTCAATTCAGTTTCATTTTCAATCAGTCCGTTCAGTACTTCAGTTAGTTCAATTATCAGTCATAGACAGTCCAGTTTAGCAGTAATCAGTAGGTAGTTCAGTGATTTATCGGTAAACAGTATGGGGGTTGTTATACGTTGGTAGTTGAAAGGTAATAGTAGTAGTGGTGGTGGTAGTGGAGTGGTAACGACGGTGATAGTAATAGTAGTCGTAGAAGTGGAGTGGCAACAATGGTATAATGCTGGTAGTGGAATGACATTTACAGTAGTAGTGAATGTGGTAGAGGAGATAGGTGGTGAGAGAGAGATGAGTGGAAGACAAATAGAGAAGAGAGATAGAGAGAGACAGAAACAGACAGAGATGAGAAATGAGAAATGAGTGAGAGAGACAGAAAAAAAAGAGATGAGAAAAGAAATAGATAAGTGAGAGACACACAGAGAGAGACATGAAGACAGATGAGCAGACAGAGAGAAGAGTGATGAGTAAGAGAGAAAGAGAAGAGAGAGAAAAATAAAAAATGGGTGAAAAGAGACAAACAAAGAGAGAGAGAGAGAAAAGGAGCGAAAAGAGATAAACGAGAGAGAGAGAGAGAGAGAGAGAGATAAAGAGAGAGAGATAAGAGAGAGAGAGAAAGAGAAGAGAAAAGAGATGAGAGAGATAGAAAGAGAGATGAAGCGAGAGACAGAGAGAGAGAGAAGAGTGATGAGTGAGAGAGAGACAGAGAAAGACACAGAGACACGGAAAGAAAGAGAAACAGACAGACAGAGATAGAGAAAAGTGATGAGTGAGAGAGAGAGAAAGAGAAGAGAGATAGAGAAAGAGAGAAATACATAAATAGAGAAAGAGACATAGATAGAGAAAGAGAGAGAGAAGAGTGATGAGTAAAAGAGAGACAGACAGATAGACAGATAGAGAGAGACACACACATAGAGAAAAGATAGAGACATAGACAGAGAGAAACAAGAGATAAGTGAGAGATAGACAAAGAGAAAGAGAAAGAGAACGAAAAGATATGATCGAGAAAAAGACATAGAAAAAGAGAAAGATAGAGAGAAAAGAAAGATAAGTAGGAAAGACATAGACAGAGATAAAGAGAAGTAAGATAAATGAGAGAGATAGAAAGAAAAAAGATGAAAGAGATAGAAAAGAAGAGATGAAGCGAGAGACAAAGAAAAGAGAGAAGAGCAGAGACAAAAGCGGACAGGATAGAGAAGAGTGATGAGTGAGAGAGAGAAAAGAAGAGATAAAGAGAGAGAGAGACAAAGAGAAAGAAATAGAGAGTAATAGTCAGAAAAAGAGACAGAGAGAGAAGAGAGATGAACGAGAGAGACAGAGAGAAAGATAGAAATAAGAGAGATGAGCAATAGAGACAGGGAGAAAAGAGAGATGAGAGAGATGAGCAAGAGAGATAGAGACAAGAGAGCTGAACAAAAGAGACAGAGAAACGAAAGAAATGAGGGAAGTGATAGATGAGTGAGAGACACAGAAAAAGAGAGAGACAGACAGATAGAGAGAGAAGAGTTATGAGTAAGAGAGAAAGAAAATACAGAGAGGAAGATGAAAAAATGGGTGAAAAGAGATAGACAAAGAGAGAGAGAAAAAGAACGAAAAGAGATAAACGAGAGAGATACATGGAGAGATAAGCGAGAGAAATAAAGAGAAGAGAGACAGAGAGAGATAGAGAAAAGAGATGAAGCGAGAGACACAGAGAAAAGAGCGAAAAGACAGAGAAGAGTGATGAGTGAGAGAGAGAAAAAGAAGAGAGACAAAGACAAAAATAGAGACATAGAGAGAGATAGATAAATAGAGAAGAGTGATGAGTGAGAGAAAAAGAAAGAGAAAGAGAAAAGAGATAGAGACACATAGAGAGAGATAGATAGAAAGAGAGAAAGTGATGAGTGAAAGTAAATTTTTATTTTTCTTTCAATGACGAAAATATTTGAGTTGTCAAAACTATATATACATGACAAAAATAATTTGTAGTCATTTGAAATTAAAGTTTTGCCGACCAAATTTTTGTTCGAAAGATAAAAAATAATTTTTATTTTTTTTCATACTAAAATATTTTAGTTGCCAAAACTATATATACCGCGACCAAAATAATTTTTAGTCGCTGAAATTAAGGTTTTGCTGACCAAACTTTTGGTTGCGAAAGATAAAAAATAATTTTTTATTTTTCTTTCAGCGACTAAAATATTTTAGTTGCCAAAACTATATATACCGCGACCAAAATAATTTTTAATCGCTGAAATTAAGGTTTTGCCAACCAAACTTTTGGTCACGAAAGATAAAAAATAATTTTTTATTTTTCTTTCAGCGACTAAAATATTTTAGTTGCCAAAACTATATATACCGCGACCAAAATAATTTTTAGTCACTGAAATTAAAGTTTTGCCGACCAAACTTTTGGTCGCGAAAGATAAAAAATAATTTTTTATTTTTCTTTCAACGACGAAAGTATTTTAGTTGCCAAAACTATTTATACTGCGACCAAAATAATTTTTAGTCGCTGAAATTAAGGTTTTGCCGACCAAACTTTTGGTCGCGAAAGATAAAAAATAATTTTTTATTTTTCTTTCAACGACTAAAATATTTTAGTTGCCAAAACTATATATACCGCGACCAAAATAATTTTTAGTCGCTAAAATTAAGGTTTTGCCGACCAAACTTTTGGTCGCGAAAGATAAAAAATAATTTTTTATTTTTCTTTTAGCAACTAAAATATTTTAGTTGCCAAAACTATATATACTGCGACCAAAATAATTTTTAGTCGCTGAAATTAAGGTTTTGCCGACCAAACTTTTGGTCGCGAAAGATAAAAAATAATTTTTTATTTTTCTTTTAGCGACTAAAATATTTTAGTTGTCAAAACTATATATACCGCGACAAAAATAATTTTTAGTCGCTGAAATTAAGGTTTTGCCGACCAAACTTTTGGTCGCGAAAGATAAAAAATAATTTTTTATTTTTCTTTTAGCGACTAAAATATTTTAGTTGCCAAAACTATATATACCGCGACAAAAAATAATTTTTAGTTGCTGAAATTAAAGTTTTGCCGACCAAACTTTTGGTCGTGAAAGATAAAAAATAAATTTTTATTTTTCTTTCAACGACTAAATTATTTTAGTTGCCAAAACTATATATACAACGACAAATATATTTTTTTAGTCGCCAATTGTGATATTTTTAGCGACTAAATTTTTTTTAGTTACTAAAAATTAATATTCCCGATTAACATAATTTTTGGTCGCCAATTCCACAACTTTTAGCAACTAAAATATTTTTACTCGGCAAAAGTGATCGCCAATTGTGTATTTTCTTGTAGTGGTGGTTTCCATTGTCTTTTTTTAGATGGGTTTTAATTGTCTTTAGGAATTGTCTTCATGTTATTTTGACTTATGAATAGTTTATAAGAGCAATAAGAACTGATTTTAATAATCCTTTAAACATTGATAATATAAATAAATAAATAAAAATAAGGATTGCTTACAATGATGAAATGCCACTCAATTATAGCTTTCAAATTTACTCTATAAATGTCTCTTCTTCACTATTATGCAAGATGTAAAGTATTGGCTAATTATCTTTTAATATAAAATATTTCAATCTATAAAATTTTTAAAGAAGGTATGGAGTTACTCTATAAATGTCACTTCTTCACTATTATGCAAAATGTAAAGTATTGGCTAATTATCTTTTAATATAAAATATTTAAATATTATAATTATAATATTTCAATCAATATTTATGTAAAAAGATTTAAAACAAAAACAGACCGAATTTTATAATTTTTTTTTGTACTCTCAACCTACTATATAAGTAAAAAAGAAGATTCAAATACCAACCACTTAAATAATATATGTCTAACCTTAAATCTGATATAAAAAAAAAAAAAAAAAAAAAAACCTTAAATAATAATAAATAAATAATTTTTTTTTGATATATATCTAATCTTTTTGAGAAGTGGGAATATGGTGAATCCAATCATCTTTTAATCGAAAAAAAAAATGATTTGTTATAACCATTCAATATAATTGAGTCAAGTGCCATATTTTAAGACCTAATTAGCTTCCCTCTCTTCTCTCCCAATAATTATTTAACAAAAAAATGAAGAAGTTAATTTACCAAGCAAGAGAGAATCCTTATACCCACCTCCCTCTATAAACCAAAGAGAGAATCCTCAAACAGCAATGTTAGGTATTATAAAAAAAAATTTCATGAAAATAATCATGAAAGTTTTGTGACATTTGGATTACACTTAGAATAAAGCACCATACACTAATCAAGGTAATCCAAGGATTATAAATTTTTCATAATCATTTTCATGAAAAAAATTTTATGATGCCTAACTTTTTCCATCCTCAAAACCTACTACACAATATTAAGAGAGAGAAAGAGAGAGAGAGAGAGAGAGAGAGGGTGTTTGGTGGAGGGCTGAAAATGATGGATTAACATGAAGAAAGTGGGAAACTTGTAGGGTTTATCATGTAATTTACCTCTAGGGTAAATCGTCAACTTTAGTATGTGGCCCATAACGTGCGTGGAGGGAAGTAGAAAGTTGAAAAGTTTTCGTGATCAATTAATTCCAATGAGTTTGATTATGTGATTTGTTTTTGTACAAATACAAAGACTATAAAGAATTAAGGTCATGTTTGTTTGGGTGGACATGAGCTTGGGATTGGATTAATAGTCCAATAAAATTATCAATTCGATGTTTGATTAAACAATTAAAGTACGGACTAATTATTTTAAGCTTGACTATTAGTTAAGATAGGATACATAATCCAACGAATTTATAATCCTAGGACTATTAGTCATGGGAATGCTAATCCAATCTGCCCAAACAAACATGACATAAGAGATATAGAAATCAAACACAAAAATTCCATAAAAAAATCACTTTCTTCTTTTTTTTTTTTTTTCTTCTTTTTAATATGAGTGCAACTGTTTAAAAATTATAGTACCTCATGTAATTCCCCCAAATTAAATTCAACATTCTCAAATTTTTTGGAAAGCCTACTTTGTATAAGGGTTGTTTTATCAAAATTTAATGTCCCATGTAATACTCTCAAATAACTTAAATTTTTTTTTTTTTTTTGAACGCCTCAAAAAACTTAATTTGAACACCAATTAAAAATCTATTGATAGCCATATGTTAAAAAAAAAACCTTACGGTAAACAAAAAATATAATCTACTCTTTTTTTTTTTCTTTTTTTCTTTTTCTCTAATTAGAAATATAGTCTATTTGATTGGTATGAAATCATGTTCAACAAAACATTTTTGGGTAAAAAGTAGCGAAATTTTGTTAGAGTAAATAGATTGGTTTTCTTATAATTAATTATTTAAATAACTTGTGAAGCTTTACAAGCTTAAATATATTGAATAATATTCAAATAATTACATAGGCATATGAGAGTGAGTAGCATATCTAAATTGAGACTAGTTTTTTTTTTTTGTTTTTTTGTTTTTTGTTTTTTATTACATTAATTGGCCTATATTATGTATTATTTTATTAAATATTTAGACCAAGTTTGGCATGACCTAAATAATACAAAAAGTCACTATCCTATTTAAGTCACATCATCTTATTTAAATCACATCACCTCTCTAACACATCACACCAAACTCAATCTTAATCTATTAAAACTCGACCTGACCCACCATCTGTTGGACAAAATTTGCCACATGCCTTTTTTGTTTGACTCGTTATTAGAGGAAATTGTCTCAATCCAATATATGAACGAATAAGATTTTTTTAAAATAAAACCTACCAAATATTTTTATGAAATTTTAATTCATCCATACATATATATATATATATATATTGTGTTTTATTTTTATATTGATCAATAAATTTTATTGGTATTTTATTGTATATGTAATCCAAAGTAAAGAATCTTTCATGATCATTTTCATGACATTTTTTTTCATGATTCCTAACATTATTCATTTGAAAAGAGTAATATTAGGGATTATAAAAAAATATTATGAAATGAAAATTTTTCATTGTAACGCCCTGGAAATAATGACATTTAACCCAACAATATTGACATGCTATGATATATAAAAGATCCACGTTCTTTCATTCAACAGGGTTCTATTACAAAACGTATTACATGTTAACAACAAAAGCAAATGCCCTAAGGGCTTCTGACTTTCAAGTTAACACTTGGTTACAAGAAAATAGAGTGCTAGCTCATTTACACATTAAGCCCTAGGCTTGAATTTACATGTAACACTGCAAAAGGAAAGACAAACAAAAGTCCATCCGCCACTAGCCTTCCAAGCTAAGTCCTTGGAGGTGGCATGCTACCAAGACTAAAAATGATGTTCCCATATAGGGTGAGCCACCAAAGAGAAATATACTAAACCAATTATAAATAATGACTAAAAGACTAACAATTGATAGATGGCCAACTCTTTTACATTCTTTCATCACTTCAACAAATATAAACAAAACAGATATATTCACACTTTCCATGACAAGCATACATGCTCGCCAATATTTTCTAGATAAGCATACATGCTCTATCTACGGAGTTCATCCCTATCTCCTCCCAGAACATCCGGTTTAGAGGTCCATCCCTATCTTCCCTAAACCATGAGTACATCCCCTATCTCCTCCAAAGACAACACAATGCATATGTATACAACAATTATACACATCACATATCAATACATAAAATCAATGTATTCTTTCCATCGTCATAACCCATGACCCAATTCTATCTCAATTCCTCATTTTCCACAATTAATTGTTCAAATTAATTAATCAATGTAATTAGGACATTTCCATAATTAACATTACCACCCTTAGGTTCCAATTTCACTAATGTTTCAACATTAATTCCATGTTTCTATACCAAACATGCTTCTAGGTTTATTATAGACAAAACCCCAACTTTTGTAAAATTACACAATGGCCCAAAGTTTCCCAAAATTTCACAACAACTACCCACATATCAAAGTGCTAAAATTCAAAGACAAAATCTATAAAAAGGAGTAGGATATCCCTACCTCAAAAGATGAGCTCCAAAGAAGAAGGACCCAAAACCAAAATGCTCCAAACACCAAACTATTCGGATCAAAATGACGCCCTCGACGATCAACACCCTTTTTGTGAAGACAAAAGATGAACAACACACTCTAACTAGATCAATACTTAGAGAGAAGTTATGGTTTTTGAGTGAGAAGCTCAAAATGGTGTTTTGGTAAAGTAAGAAAGAAGAAGATAAGTCAAAAGTGATTTAAAAATGCCAGTCCCCACCCGATTATCAGACGAAGTCCGCTGAGCGTAAGACTCTCCGCCGAGCGTAAAGACACATAAAAGAGTTCCGCCGAGCGCGACATTGTCGCCGAGCTCCATTCTGAACACAAAGTTCGTCGCTCGGCGTAGACCAGCCAGCCGGCGCAGTCTCCCCTGAACTCTCACCAAAAACATACTATGCGCTCGAGCGCACAAAGACCCGCCGGCGCGAAACCACACTTGCGAAGTTTTGCGGTGCGAAATCGAAAGGGTGCATTCTCCGCCGGCGCCAAAACCTCCGCCGGCGTATAAGCAACAACAACCCATCCGCTCGGCGCAAACATGTCCGCCGAAAGCGGACGATTAAACTCCGGGCAACTAGACTTGGTTCTAAAGCTTAACCAACTGTGACAAACTCGCCAACACATCTCAGTAACTCAAAAACAAAGCAAGAAAGGACGTAAATAAGACAATACTCAATTATCGACATCCACGGACACATGTCAGGACCACTATACAACAAGGGGTAAACCGGACCGCTATAACCTCCCCTTAAGGAATTTCGTCCCGAAATTAAAACAAGTTTTGAAAGGCAAGTTTTCCTCTCCGTTAAACAATGTTATATCACAACATTACACAATTCGACCCATTCTGGTCATTCCATCTCTCATCAAGAGGCATTTAACAATATATACATTTCCACATGCATTTTCCTTCCATTTCAACCATTTCCCACATAGATGGTTTACAATTCATATCATAAGCAATAATCATGATACAATTCAATTTCTATAATATGGCCAACATATGCACTATTATAATCAACTCCCATAACAAGGCAAGTTCTACAACATTTACATTAACCAAAACATACACCATGTTTTACAACTTAAGACATTTCAAATGTTCTTAAAGTTCATTACAATTACAAAATTGCAACACTTGATTACACAACAACAAATAAATCTGTATACTTCTCACGGAATCCCAACTCACGCTCCCAAGCAGCCTCCTCCACTCCGTACTGTTTCCACAAAACCTTAACCAAAGGGATGGTCTTACCACGCAGACTTGATCCCCTATCCAAGACTGAACGGTCTCTCCTCATACGAGGCATCCTCATCTACCTCTAAGTCGGTCCAATCCAACACGTGTGATGGATCCGGCTCATACTTCAAGCATACTTACATGAAACACGTCATGAACTCCGCCAATCGTGGCGGCAAAGCTAAACGATAAGCAACCTCGCCAATCCGCTCAAGGATCTCAAAAGGACCAATAAACCGGGATAACTTCCCACTCTTCCCAAATCTCAACAAACCCGCCTAGGTGATATCTTCAAAAAGACGTGATCACCCACCTCAAACTCCAACGGTCTCCTCCTCTGGTCGGCCATAGGACTTCTCGACGACTGGTCAGAATAAGCCTCCTACGGATAAGCTCAACTTTCTCCGTCGTCTCCCTAACCAACTCGGACCCAACAAGGTGTGTCGCCCACCTCCGGCCCAACAAACCGGAGACCTACAAGGTCGCCATACAAGGCCTCAAATGGTGCCATACCGATACTAGATCGAAATCTGTTATTGTAGGCAAACTCCACCAGTAAGTGCCTCTCCCATGTCCCATCAAATCAAGGACACAACCGAAGCATATCCTCAAGGATCCAGATGGTGCGCCGGACGCCCGTCGGTCGAGGATGATAAAAGTACTAAAGGTCAACTTAGTACCTAAAGCACTCTGCAAACTCGCCACAACCTAGCAAAGAAACGAGGATCTCTATCTCGAGACAATCGCCACCGACCCGTGCAACCTTACTATGTCCCGAACATACAAGTCGGCAAGATGATCTACGGAATCTCTCACGCCATTGGAATGAAATGCGCCGACTTGGTCAACCGGTCTACAACCACCCAAATAGTGTCACTACCCGCCGAGTCTTCTAAGACCTACAACGAAGTCCATGGTGACATGCTCCCACTTCCACTCGGCAATAGGCAAGGGTTGTAACAAAACCCGCGGCCTCGATGCTCGGCCTTCACTTGTCGACAAGTAAGGCACTTAGACACGAAGATCGCCACATCTCTCTCGCACTTCGCCACCAAAACCGACGACCCAAATCCCGATACATCTTAGTACCTCCGGATGCACCGCAAGGCGTGAATGATGAAACTCTGAGTACCTCCTCTGAAGCCTCCTGGTACAAACAAACGGCCTCGGTATCTCACACTGTGTCGGGATACACCGTCAAACCCTTCTCAACCTTCCCATTGGAGATCCTCTCTGAGTGATTCCACCTCAAGGTCACCTCTCTGTGCCTCTAACACTCTAGTCACTAGTGTAGGTTGCAACAACAAAAAAACAAGGTCATAGCCTTCAGCCGGATTCGCCTATAAATCAAATTCTCCAATTGCCCCCAACATCCCCACTCCGATAGCTATACAAGCTACATTACTAACGGATTTTACGCTAAGGGCATCGCCACAACATTGGCCTTCCTCGGGTGATAATGCAACTCAAGTCGTAATCTTCTATAAACTCCATCCACCTCCTTCCGCCTCAAGTTCAAGTCTTTACAGGAAAACAGATACTTTCAGACTTTTATGGTCCGAGAACACCTCAATTTCTCACCATAAAGGTAGTGCCTCCAGATTTTCAAGGCAAAGATCACAAACCGCCAACTCTAGGTCGTGTAGGGTAATTCTTCTCGTATTTTTAATCGACGTGAGCCATAGGCTACTACTTTCCTCCTGCATCAACACACAACCCAAACCCTCTCGTGAGGCATCACAATAGACGCATAACCCAACCCTCTCTAATAATCAAGACTGGAGCGGTGGTCAATCTAACCTTCAACTCAAACGACTTTTCACAAGTCTCACTCCATACAAATTTGACTCGACGAGTCAACCTAGTCAACTGAAGCTAACACGAGAAATCTTTCACAAACCGACGGTAATACCAGCTAATCCCGAAATGCGAATCTCAAACACATTCCTAGGCAGGCCCGATCTTGCACCGCCTCAATCTTGGATGTATCAACAGACACCCTTCCCGTAAACTACATGGCCTAAGAATTTGACTTCTCTTAGCCGAACTCGCACTTCCCAAACTTGGCATACAAATTTATGGGCTCTAAGCAATTCAAGCACCACTCTCGTGTTTGCTCGAGGGTGAATAGATAAGAATATCATCCAAAAACGACCACAAACGATCCAAGAATTCCGAAGATCCGGTTCATCAAGTCCATAAAGATCGCCGGTGCGTTGGTAAGCCCAAATGGCATCACCAGAACTCATAATGGCCATACCGCTGCATTTTAATGCCGTCTTGAATATCCTCCTCTCGACCCTCAACCGGTGGTAACCCGATCTCAAGTCTATCTTAGAGAAACAACGAACCCTTCAACCGGTCAAACAAGTCATCTATACGGGCATCGGGTACTTGTTCTTAATCAGAGTCTTATTCAACTTCCTAGTCGATACACAACCTCAAGGCACCGCTTTCTTTTTAGCAAAGAGGGCCGGTGCTCCCCACTACGGCGATACACTAGGCGAACAAAGCCCTTATCTAGCAATTCTTGAGCCGAACTTTCAACTCAATCAACTCTGCCGCAAAACGATAAGGTGCCATAGAAATCGGGCGCGTCTGCACTAAATCAATAGAGAACTCGTCTCTCGGTGGGGTGGCAAATCAATAAGATCCTCGGAAAGACATCTGCGTATTCACAAACTACCCTCGCAACTCAACTGGGTCTCATCACACTCACCATTCTCAAAACTAGCAAGTAAACTACTAAGCTCATTCCGCCATGACCGCACTGGGCACAAGATTACCAACCCGGCTTCCTAAAAAGTGGAAAAACTCCCCTGCTCATCGTATAACAGTAACCCTCTGCGGTAGCAATCAATAACCGCCTTGGTATGACGATAACCATCCATACCCAAAATAACATCAAAGCCCTTCATGGGCATAACTACAAATGGAAAAGGAAGTCGATGATCGTCGACCTCTATATCACGCCTCTACATCCGCGTTTCAAAATTAACTCACCCCAATAGGTGACACAACGCAAATAGGAGATGCTAAAAGTGCTAACTCCAGCCCAACACAGATGCAAATGCAGATACAAAAGAATGAGATGCACCCGTGTCAATCAACACTCTAGCAACCGAATTGCAAAACAAAAGGTACCTCTCTCACTACCGATGGAGCCAGATTAGGTCTGCTGTGATAAAGATACACGCTACCAGAGGCCCTCGATCTACCTCGCCGCCTCGGAGCATAGGATCATGTCTTGACCGGGACGACGAAGCCCCGGATTGGCCTCGAGGCCCGCACAGATCGAAATGGTTGAAATCCTCGTCTGTCTAGAACCAGACGCCTCTGAAGTGGCACTCAACCGTGGGCAATACCTCTTCATGTGCCCGGCCGCCCACACTGGTAACACGACACGGCCGCCGCCTCAACTCGACTCAGGTCCGGCCGACGAAGAAGCTCTGACTCGCCTTCAAGGCAACAGAAGCCTTGTGACCGGTGGCCACACTTGAAACAGTGAACTCTCCCCGACCGCCTCCCGAGCTCGTGACTCAGATCGGAAAGTCGACCGCCAACCACTGGGGGCCGAGGGTTATAACCCTCTCGCC
Organism: Camellia lanceoleosa; assembly: GCA_025200525.1. NCBI lineage: Eukaryota > Viridiplantae > Streptophyta > Magnoliopsida > Ericales > Theaceae > Camellia > Camellia lanceoleosa. Next base: position 39,408,129 of record CM045761.1, on the reverse strand, counting down.
TCCCCGCCATCACTCCCTCTTGGCCCCTCTTGGAGCCCCCATGTTTCTCCTCTTCTCCTCCTGCATCATCACCCATATGAGCCGCAGATCCACCAAATGCTCAGACTCAATGTAAGGTCCACTAACTTTCAACTTGAGGTCCCACCTCAACTTCCGCTCAAACTCAGAGTAACCAAGGCGCTCTGCCGCCACTAGTTCGTGCAAACTCGACAAGCTAGTAAATGGCCTCAAACTCGCCACGCACAAACCCTCCTGCTTAAGCTTGGTAAACCGATCCCTTAGTCTCTCTAGCCATCATGATAAAACCTCTCTGGAAAGCATTCACAAACGCCGCCAAGTACCACCCGACGAACTTTCTCATACTTCCACCATTGACCAAGATCTCCTTCAAATTGAAGGATGCCAAGGTCACTTTCAATGCTCCGTCCTCAATGCCTAGCATATCGAATGTTTTACTCATTTGTTCTAGCCACTGCTCGCCTTCAATGGCTCCTTAGGATCCCCAACAAACTCCTCCGGTTAGACCTAAGAACTCCTCTTCAAGAAAGAAGGTCCCGCCTCGGTTGCTCGATTTCTGCTCTGAGAATACCTAAGGCCCTGCTATCTCTCGGCCAAGGCACCCATGGCTCGCTGACCATCGCTCGGCCACATTGGCCTGACCAACCCCTTCTGAATCGGGAACCTCATCCGTAATGGCACTTCTCGCCTCCTAGGCCTACCACGCCTACCACCTCTTGCTCGCCCCGACATCCTAATAAAGGTAACATGTAACGTTAGCACATTTATAAACGTGCAAAACTAAACACTCACGTTCTAATGCATGGATAATCAGTAATTCATTCCACGTAAGCACATAAACACATATAGCACTTACGAATTTCATTTCCGGATGATGATAGTCCCAAAGGCGTTACTAGAGTACCGTTAGAAACAAAGATTGATCAAGTGCCTTTCCAACAAGACTCCCGAAACCCAAAGACCCAATCAACATCCGACAAACTAAATCCCATACCCAAACAATCACATAAGCATGTTATCACATAAACATATAACAGACACTTAAGTCTCTATCAAGCGAGACAAACCCATTGTGATCCTAATCACTTCCCACGCATCCAAAGTATTCAACCCAGACGCCTCGATACCAAGTTGTAACGCCCTGGAAATAATGACATTTAACCCAACAATATTGACATGCTATGATATATAAAAGATCCACGTTCTTTCATTCAACAGGGTTCTATTACAAACGTATTACATGTTAACAACAAAAGCAAATGCCCTAAGGGCTTCTGACTTTCCAAGTTAACACTTGGTTACAAGAAAATAGAGTGCTAGCTCATTTACACATTAAGCCCTAGGCTTGAATTTACATGTAACACGCAAAGGAAAGACAAACAAAAGTCCATCCGCCACTAGCCTTCCAAGCTAAGTCCTTGGAGGTGGCATGCTACCGATACTGAAAATGATGTTCCCATATAGGGTGAGCCACACCAAAGAGAAATATACTAAACCAGCTTATAAATAATGACTAAAAGACTAACAATTGATAGATGGCCAACTCTTTTACATTCTTTCATCACTTCAACAAATATAAACAAAACAGATATATTCACACTTTCCATGACAAGCATACATGCTCGCTAATATTTTCTAGATAAGCATACATGCTCTATCTACGAGTTCATCCCTATCTCCTCCCAAGAACATCCGGTTTAGAGGTCCATCCCTATCTTCCCTAAACCATGAGTACATCCCCTATCTCCTCCAAAGACAACACAATGCATATGTATACAACAATTATACACATCACATATCAATACATAAAATCAATGTATTCTTTCCATCGTAACCCATGACCCAATTCTATCTCAATTCCTCATTTTCCACAATTAATTGTTCAAATTAATTAATCAATGTAATTAGGACATTTCCATAATTAACATTACCACCCTTAGGTTCCAATTTCACTAATGTTTCAACATTAATTCCATGTTTCTATACCAAACATGCTTCTAGGTTTATTATAGACAAAACCACAACTTTTGTAAAATTACACAATGGCCCAAAGTTTCCCAAAATTTCACAACAACTACCCACATATCAAAGTGCTAAAATTCAAAGTCAAAATCTATAAAAGGAGTAGGATATCCCTACCTCAAAAGATGAGCTCCAAAGAAGAAGGACCCAAAACCAAAATGCTCCAAACACCAAACTATTCGGATCAAAATGACGCCTCGACGATCAACACCCTTTTGTGAAGACAAAGATGAACAACACACTCTAACTAGATCAATACTTAGAGAGAAGTTATGGTTTTTGAGTGAGAAGCTCTGAAAATGGTGTTTTGGTAAAGTAAGAAAGAAGAAGATAAGTCAAAAAGTGATTTAAAATGCCCAGTCCCACCTGCAGAGTCCGCTGAGCGTAAGACTCTCCGCCGAGCGTAAAGACACATAAAAGTTCCGCCGAAGCGACATTGTCCGCCGAGCTCCAAGATGAACACAAAGTTCGCCCGCTCGGCGTAGACCCACTCGCCGAGCGCAGTCTCCTCCCGTAACTCTCACCAAAAACATACTATGCGCTCGGCGACAAAGACCCGCCGGCGCAGAAACCACACTTGCGAAGTTTTGCGGTGTGCGAAATCTTGAAAGGGTGCATTCTCCGCCGGCGCCAAAACCTCCGCTCGAGCGTACAAGCAACAACAACCCATCCGCACGAGCAGCAACATGTCCGCTCGAGCGGACCAGTTAAAACCTGGGCAACTAGACTTGGTTCTAAAGCTTAACCAACCTGTGACAAACCTGCCCAACACATCCTGTAACTCAAAAACAAAGCAAGAAAGGACGTAAATAAGACAATACTCAATTACCGACATCCACGGACACATGTCCGGACCACTATACAACAAGGGGTAAACCCGGGACCGCTATATTCATCCTTTGATTAGTATGTGATATTTTATTGTATGTGTAATTCAAAAATAAAGAATCTTTCATGATTATTTTCATAATATTTTTTCATTAGCCCCAACATTACTCATTAAAAATAGCAAGCATGGTGGCATTGTCATCACATGTCGAGACAAAATGTCAAAATGAAATAATTTGACATGAGAATGGCTCCATCCACAGGAGGACATGGCTCTTTGGGAGGGGGGGTTGGAGTCCGGATCCTCTCCTTGAGCTTCCTCCTTGAGTCCCTCCTTGAGGCCCAATTTTGATAATCTGAACCGTTCACATTTTAATATTTATTCAGTATAACATACCTATAAAAAATCAAATTGATCGGATATCAAAAAGTATGTGTTCAAAAAATTAGGACTACAAACTATTTTTTAATAAACAATTTTCGAACACATACTTTCTGATATCCGATCAATTTGATTTTTTACAAGTATGTTATACTGAATAAATATTAAAATGAATTCAAAGCCCTCAAGGAGGGACTCAAGGAGGGAGCTCAAGGAGAGGATCCCAATTCGGGGGGTGGGGGGGGGGGGGGACAGAAGATGTGTACCTTCAGTTTGACGGAAAATTTCTGAGAAAATTCTTCAATATGATATTCGAAAATAGAACTTTCTATTCCATAGATATATATGTGTATATATATATATATATTCCCTATCAAATTTCTAAAATTTTCAACTTTGTGTGGGGGACCGTTTGGATGACCATTTTGCAAATCTTTTTCTTTCCTTTGAGTGAGATTCGGAATTCTTCGGTTGAATATAATGGCTGCTTCGTTTAGGTAGTGTTTGAATTATGAAATTTAAGTACGAATTTGAAAAGAAAAATAGAAATGTGAGCGAAATGTGAATAAAATATAATTACATTTTATCTACTTTTTTTTTTCTTTTCAAATCTCTATCAAAATCTATGATCCAAACATAATCTTATGGTTTGTTTGATTGAGCAAATTATACATAGGATTAATATTATTAATCTATAGGACTCACATTCTAGTATAGTAGTATTTGATTGTAATTTTTGTTATGTGGATTAAATTTCAATGGACAATTGACCTAACAAAATTGATAGATTTTTTAATCTTAAAACTAGTAATGCAAAATAAACTAAGATCACATATTTTCACATGCATTGTAAAATAAGCATGGATAAGTTGGGATTATAGGCCCTGCTTGTTTAAATGGATTAGATAAAGAGAAATTGCAAACACAATGAACTGATAGTAGTGGGATAAATAGCCTCTGGGTTATTTGACAAAATTATGTGTATCTTATGTTTGTTTTGTTATGAGAATAGATGTCTGAAAATAACTTATTATTGTGAATCTCATTTGATTATAAATTACGAAGAATGATAACTTTTCAAAAAGCGTATTATGTTCTTTTGAATTGTTTATAATAGCAATACTAAATTTGAAGTATATTTTATTTTATTTTATTTTATTTTTATTTGAAATATATTATATTATTTTACTGACCACTTTTAATTTTATTCAAATACAACATTAGAATTATATTTTTATTTGTGATTTTGCTAATACAAAAAAAGAAAAAATAAATAATAGAAGACTATTATTTATCATAAGATTAATTTAAACATATTTTAAAAAATCCTATATGTTTCAAAAAAAAAATGTTATATATTATTTTCCTTTTGAACATTAGAAGTATATTCCTTTTTTTTATTTTGCTAATACAAAAGAAAAACAAAAAAGAATCATGAGATTAATTTATACATATTTAAAAAATATTCAATATGTTTAAAAAAATATATTTAAAAAATAAATAAATATTATATATTTGAGGGCAATTAACTATCTAATTCGGAGGTTGACTCAATCCGATCATTTCTATCTCACACCCTCCTCATGGGATTGAGTTATCTCACATATCAAAACCTATTAATCTGATCAGATTATTAGTCCGACCTTCAATTTTTTCAACTAAACATTAGATTATTTATTTTGTTAGACATAGAGTCTAATCCTATGGTCCAATCCCACCAAACAAACACTTCCATATATCTCACAAATCTTGTTGAATAACCAATCTTACATTAATTATATGAGTAATGCTAGAGATACAAAATTTTTTACCAAATGAATTACCAAATCTCTCACATGGGTGTGGGGTTCACTTTTTTTTGGGCCTCACACCCATGTGAGAGATTTGGTCATTCATTTGGTAGAAAATTTAGAGCCTCTAGCATTTTCTTAATTATATACATCATTAAATCTCTTACTATTAATCTTAGGCCAAGTTTGGGAAGTGTAAAAAGAGTCAAAAAGTTACTCAAAAAATTAAAAAGTTATCATTATTCACCAAAAGTCAAAAATTACAGATGCACAACTCCAATCCTAATATTTCCCTACAAACTAATTTATACAATTTTTTAATACACATTTTTTTATAAAAAGTCAAAAAGTTAACCCAAACATCTATATTTTTTTCCTCAATTTTTTAATCCAAAAAGATAAAAAATATACTTATTTAGAATACCCTAAACAACCCCTTACTGATCAAACACAACCTTACCACCATGCACGTCTCTCGTGCTTGACTTTTAAACCAAAATTCGGGTTGACTACAGTATTGTCCAATTCAAAGCAAACATCTTATTTAATTTTTATTTACATGATTTCTAAGCTGAAATTCAAGTAAAAAATAATTGATTGTGGTTTGTACATTTAAAATTATGCCATTGACAAATTATGGATTGTACATTTCCTTATTTATGCATTTATTCCCTCGGTCGTATTAGTTTAGCCCTTTAAAGAGAGAGATTAGACTAATAGTTCATTGAACCTATTTAAAGAGTGTTTGGTTAGGGACATAAGTTAGAGGATTAGCTATCTCCTTAGACTATTAATCCTCCCATTGGTAGTAGGAGTGTGCGTTGTGGTGCGATTTGGACAATTTAAGAGTAAAATTACAAATCGAATGACTGATTGGCGGATTAATGGATTGGCAAATCGCAGTTTGGATGGTTTTAGGCGAATTGACGAATTGAAGAATATTCTAATCAATTATGAAATATTTGCATAATATATAATATTAATTTGTATAATTTTTTTTATATATATAACATAAACTAATTTTACATAATATGTTTTATATATATAACTATTAATTTGTAACAAATTTTACATCTTAAATCTCTCTCTTACACTCATTTTTACTTTGATATTTCATTGGAGATTAAAAAATATATATTCATTAACTATAGTAGAGGAGAACAGTTTGCGAGACATATTATAAATTTTAAAATTTAATTTGCGGTTAGCGGATAGAGCGGTGCAGATTGATGCAGATCGATATGATTTTAGCAGATTTGATGGTATTTTGCACAACCCTAATCGGTAGGACTACCAATCCCATAGAAGAATTGAGATTAGAAATTGAGTGAGAGGAATAGTGAATATTTAAATGATTTTTATGCAAAATTTATATTTTTTAGAACAAAAAAATAACTATAATTTAAAAAAATTCTAAAAATTAAAAAATATTAATTTTATATATTAATACTATTTATAATATTACTAATCCGTCGTATGTAAATAAATATTCATTATCTTACATCTTTAATCTAATATCACCACATTAATAATTTTCTCACTTAATTCCGTTATACTCTAATCAACATATGTGGCCTAATTTCAAACATGTCCCCTTCTTCCATCTTGCCACCAAACTCTTTCCTGGATGGTGATATTGGGATTTCACTTAAAAAGGGCTTTATGCACTCTAGTAATGTTAAATTTTATTTATTTATTTTCCTTTTTATATAGATTCGTGTCATATATTTTCATATTTTTTAATCTACACTGGCCATCAAAATTATAAATTTTAAATTATCAAGACATTATAATTTTCTTTCCCCTCATTTTTCTCGTGCAAGTTTATTTAAGGGGTTGTTTGGGATGATCTAAATAAGTACATTTTTGACTTTTTATGTAATATGAGTTGAGTTTGGGTTGAGTTTGAAGTGATGTGTTAGAAAGGTGATGTGACTTAAATAAGATAATGTGACTTAAATAGAATAGTGACTTTTTGACTTTTTATCTTTTTTCAAACATGTCAAACTTAACCTTAATTTATTCAACGATTCAATTTGGGCACCCTACTAACTTTACCTCAAAATTAAAGTGGGAAATTGACTACTTGTATTTTAGTCTGAAAAGTCTAAAATATGATCTTTGCATATTCATGGATGCTTTTTTTTACTTGGTCTTATACTAGTATAAATGATTATTGAAATGATTGTAGGCCCTCTCTATTTTCATTGGTTCTAAATTATAATATTAGTATAAATGATTATTGAAATGCATTTTGTGTGCTTAATGGAAAAGTCATTTGTTAATAAATGATACATTCAAGGTTAATGTATATATAATAAGAGTAATATTACATGCACAGAAAATTTATGTACAGAAACCTCTCACATGAAGGTGGGCTCACACATGTGGGACTCATCTAAGATCAATCCTCGTATAGTGAGGACTTCAAAATTTTTAATAAATAGAATAATTCACAAACACACATTCTATCACATTTGTAAGAAAAATAACTTCCTGTGTACTAACCAACATTCAAGTTTGCATTGCCCACAAACAACAAACAAATTAAATATTCAAATCATAAATAGAAGATTTTTTTTTATATATAAATATATTCATGCCATTGCTTTGACAGGATTAAATAATCAAAAAAAAAATTTAATTTTTTATAATGAAGAAAATTTTTATTATAAAATTGATAAAAGATCGAATCAATTTAGTACATTGGTATCATAAGATCTCAAAAAAAGATTAAAAAAACTTTCATAGAAAGAATGATCCAAGCTTCTATATAAGAGGAGAAACGGTCCTCAGAAGGGAAGGATTGGAGTTCAAATTTGTGATTATTGTGATATTGACCATGAAACACAAAAAATAAAAAAAATATAAATATAAATTTTATGTGATAAAAATTTATTGAGATAATTATTAAAAAAAAAATTTTGCAAAGTTTGGCCTGTATAATAAAATATATATTTTTTATTTTATCAATATAAATTCTAAATTTTTAAAATTATTTTCAATTTAAACCATTTGTCTATTTCTGCTAAGTTAAACTTATAGAAAAAAATGATATTCTAATTATTAAATTTAACAAAAAAATGTTATTTTAAACATTTAGTATACATTGAGTTTAATGATTAAAATATTATTTTTTCGTCGATTTTGTCTAACAAAAATAGACTAATGATTTAGATTGAAAATAAATTAACAAATTAGAGTTTAATTGACAAAATTAAAAACTCAAGGTTTATTGTGATACAAAGGTCAAACTCTGTGAATTTATTATTTTTGTCATTTCTTCAAATTTATTTTAATTATAGTCTGCATTACATCTAAAATAAATCTCAATCACACAATATATATATACGTTTTCCTTGTTCTAATTTTGTGCATTTAGCATTTTTTGGCATGACATTGAGGAAAATATTATTTATACAGAATTTATCACCAAAATAATGTGAAAGTAATATTTTTGTAACTAAATCTTGTCATTCTATACATTTTTTTTTTATTCAAAAAAAATGTATATTATAATTAAAGCTCGAAGTCAGCTTCTATACACTAATCAAATTTGTTGTAACTCTTTTCAAACAAATCTCAAACAACTTGGGTGTGTTTGGTAACATTTACGTTTTCAGTTTATATTTACAAAAATTTTATAAACTGGTTTTTGTTTATTTTTTGTTTATTTTTAGAAAAACATAAACTACAAACGCGTTTGGTAATTGACAAAATGTTTTAAAAAATTTCAAAATATAAAAAAGAGTGAGAAGTGGCAAGTAGTGGCAATTGGCGACGGAAGACGGTGGTGGAAAGTGGTGACGGTGGGTGGTGGGTAGTTGGTGAATGGTGGGTAGTGTGATGGTGGTGGGTGATGGTGGCGGGTGGTGGTGGTGGTAGCAGTGAGTGGTGGTGGTGGTGGTGGTGGTGGTGGTGGCAGTGGTGGTGGCAAAGGTGGTGGGTGAATGGCCGGTGGTGGTGGCAAGTGGTGGCAGTGGTGGTGGGTAATGGTGGTAGGTGGTGGTGGTGGTGGCAAGTGGTGGTGGGTGGTCGGGGCGGAAGACAGTGGTGGAAAATAGTGGCGGGTGGTGTCTAGTGTTGGGTAGTAAACAAAAAAAAACTCAAAACTCAAAACGAAAACACATTTTTTGTGTTTTTGCCAAATTTATAAATCATGACGTGATTTATAAATCAAAAATTTTACCAAACAAGTTTTTATTTGAGTTTTTAAAATTTTTGTAAATATAAACAAAAAACTGAAAACGTAAGTGTTACCAAACAACACCCTTCTAAATAGAGCGATATTTTTTTTCAAAAAAAAATATTTCTACAACCATATTTGCTCTAAGGTACTTTCACCACCCTTGTTAATGAGTGGCTTGAACTCAAATATGAAAGACTCCACACATGAGAAAATTAACAAAAATATCAAACGATTCAATTTAATTTAATTTGACTGTTTTAAACTTTAACTTGTAAATTGAGTTGTAATTAAAGTTGCTTGATTGAGTCGCAACCAAACCATTCTTTAAAAATCAATTTACCGAATTTACAAGTGTGATAAGATTTTTTGTCACCCCAATGTTACCACTTGCGCTCTTGAAAACTACTAAATACACCCTTCAACATCAATTTACATTCAACAGTCGCAGCACATGTAGGATTGTATATGAATTGACTGATTCAAGAGCTCTAGTTGGACTTTCTAGTAAGCTTAAACTCAAGCTCGAATAAATTTGGTTTTAAAGGCTTATAGAATAAATATATTATTTATATTTTTAAATAATGTAAATATAAAAAATTTATTATAGATCGTTTTGAAAAGTTAGTTAAAAGTTGATTTTTTAAATTTTTTTTGAAAAAAACTTGTGAAAAAGTAAAGAGATGGTGTGACACAAATATGTTAAAAGCCACAAAATAGCTTTTTACTATGAATAATGTTTTGGAGCTCTAATAGCTCTAATGTGTATGTGGGGTCCATTTGATGTAATGTTTTGGCCTTGTCTTTTTTTTCTTTTTCTTTTTTGATTTTTCACTTCACTAGAGCTCAATTAGAGCTCTAATTTTGGAGGGATATATCATCATCATTTCTTAAAAGAGGCCTATCAAGTCACGAGACAAGCTCGAGTTTGAATAATTTTTGGGCTGAACTTGTGCTAGAATTTCATACTAGATAAACAAACCAACCACGCTTAAATCTTACAAAATTCAACTCAGCTTGTTTGTGACGTATAATAATATATATTGTGCTTCAGTCTGTTTTTATTTTTCTAAAAGCCTGTTTGGGCCCCCATTCTCATTGGGCTACCAAAAGTCTAAACCCACACACTTTGCTAGGATTTCGGGAGATTCTATTTACACTTAAAAAATCATTAAGTACGTCTAACTTTTTAGTACACTCTATTAAATTATTTAAGATTATAATTTTCTCTCAATACACCCTATGTTTTTTCACAAATTACCCTTCAAAATACATTCAAATGATAAACAATTTCAAATTACGCCACTTTGAAAAACCCATTTATAAACCCTTAAACAAATTTCTCATTACAACTATCCATTTTATTCACATATGAAGAACGATTGGTGTGAGTCATTCAATATGGCATCATATTTACTTATATGTGTTCCTATTATATTAGTGATAACCCTATGAAACATTTGGTTGTAAAACCCCATGATAATTCCATGAAGAGTAAAAAACACTTTTGTTGTTGAACCTCCATGGCATCTCTGAATGACCATCCAACAATTCCTAAGAACAAAAGCTTTCCTGGATAATACTAGTTAATGTTTGATTAATTGAATGAGACATTACTTATTTTTCGATTTGATTAATTGAGCAATACACTATTTTTTATTTTTTGATTTGATTAATTGAATAAAAAAATTTATTGTGTTCCTGACAATTTCTAGATTTTTTGTTTTGATTTTTATTTTATTTTATATATATACAGTGGCACATATTATTTTGTTCTTATTTTGTTCTATTTGTGAATAACAACACAATAAAAAATAATGACATTGATGGTAATTGTGAGTTTTGATGGAATAGATTGGAGTTTTGGAGTGAAGAAGAAGATGAAAAGAAAATACTTGAAACCTAAAGAAGAAGATGAAGAGCATTGAACGTACTGAGTTATTATTTTGGTGTAAATAGAATCACCCTAGAATTTCATACTCGATAAACCAAGTTCGAATGCAAACCTCAACTCAATGGATTCTATTTACACTCATAAAATGTTTAATTGAGCTCAATTTTTCAGTATACTTTATTAAATTATTTAGGATTACAATTTATTCTTAGTACATCTTCTTTTTTTTTTCTCCACAAATTACCCTTTTAAGGTACACCTAAATAAAACAAATTTAAATTACTTTTGAAATTTTTTTTCTTTTGTTTACGTACATACATGGAATACAATTAGGAAATCTGGCACTAGCGAAGGAGTACGGTGAAGGAAAAGGAGAATGGTGAAGGAGGACGACGAATATTTAGTCTGTTTTTTGTCATTATTGTTCGGACTTTCAAAACCGAACAAAATGAAATTGTTCAGTTCTAAAAGTCCGAACAATAATAACAAAAAAATAGGTTGCATATTTGCTTTTATGTAACAAAAAAAAAAAAAAAAACCACATAAATCAATAATTGTATTTTTATATCTATGTGAATACTTATGTCATCTTTGATGTGTTGTTTCAAAAAATGTTTTGATTATTACTCTCATCCATTGTTTGATTTTGTTCAAAAAAAAATTTCATTTGCAAGTAACAATATAATAAAAAATAATGATGTTGATGATAATGGTGAGTTTTAGTGGGATGGATTGGTGTTTTGAAGTAAGAAAAAAGAAGAAGAGAAAATAATTAAAGCTTGGGGAAGAAGATGGAATAATACATATAATTGATTAGGGTATACTATGAGAAAAAAAATTATTTTAATATGTGTTATCTTTATTAGTAAATTCACATTATGGTATAATAAGAATTAAAATTTTAAAATTTGAGTTGAGAGACAATTTTTGAGTTCAAATAGAATTACCTTCAACTTAGCTCATTTACGGTGTATAATAAGGTTTTGTTTGGGAAGTTGATTGACTTTTTGGTCATTTTAGCCTAAGGCTAAAAAGTTAATATGGGTTAGATTTTTTAACTTTTGTGAAAAAAATGTGAAATGATTATAATTTAAATATGATATTTTATTATAATAATTTTTTAATTTATTTTGCTTTTTTACGACTGAAAAAAGCCACTAACCTCATTTTAACCCATTATCAAACGAGGGCCGAGTAAATTGTGTTTCAGCCCGTTCTTCTTTATCTAAAAGCCTGTTGGGCCACCATCCTTATTGGGCTACAAAGAGTATGAACCCACACACATTTTTCAGTGGTTTTCATTTTCAACACCTACCTCTCCTCTCTCTCTCTCTCTCTCTCTCTCTGTCTAGGGTTTCACCATGAGCAGGTCAGGCCAGCCTCCAGATCTCAAGAAGTAAGTCCACTCTCTCTCTCTCTCTCTCTCAGTTCTAGGGCTTCTTCCATACAATCTTTCGTCATCAATAATTTTGTTTTATTTTTTTATTTTTTATTTTTGGTTGACAGATACATGGACAAGAAGCTACAGAGTAAGTTCTCTTCCCCATACTCGTGCACTTTGAATTCTTTTCTCTCCTTTACTTCTTTATATGACTATTTGTAGCTGTTTGGTTGCTGAGAAAACAAAAAAAATCAGTATATATACACCATACAAACTATTTTAACTCAATTTAACTTAGTTGAGATGGGGTGTGTTTCTGTTTGTTTGGAAATTGAAACAACAGAAGCAAAATTAATTCATCTAATTATTTTTGCAGATGCAGGATTTCAGTTGTGAATTTGGGTTGAGATAATTTGGAAGTTGGAAATTATATGAGAAAGAATTTTTAGGAATGGTTTGGACAAAAATTAATTTTAAAATAAAATAAAATGAGAGAATAGTGTATTTAGAATAAACAAGAAGGTTCAGTTAGGGGTGCAAATGTGCAGCCAAGTAGTAGGTTGTTCTGCCTCAGCATTTTGTCCCCTAAAAGTAAATTTGGGTAAATTACACAGATCTCCTTTGAGATTTGGAAAAAATACAAGTAGCACTACAGTTTTGGTATAATTACCCTGACCTCCCTTTTAGTAATGCTAAAAGGACCGAAATTAATGTAGATGGTATAAAGATACAAAGATAAACAATGTAGAATATACATTTCAATGTAAAAGAGATAATAACATTATTTTTTCATCTATTTGACTAACGAATTATGGATAAAAAATGAGTTAAATGTTCTATGAGAAGTATTTTCACATTCACAAGCATTAAAATGCATATGGTTAAGAAAATCACAATGGCAAGAAAAGGAGCCTTCTTACATAAAAACTTATGGACTTGGCAACTAGGCCCTTTGCATTTCAACTTGGCCATAAATTTTTAGTTCCTACAGACCTACGGTTTTGTTTTATTAGAGAGTAAAAATATATGGCCAATTTGACGAGCAAAGTAAATAGCCATTATACTTTTGTTGTTGGAAAAGTGTAACGATATGTTTCATGGGATCATGGATCGTCCTCGTACATGGAACGAGATCAAAAACATTAAACACTACGTGTTCTAAAATGTGGTATGATAGGGTTAAGCTTGCATAAATCGCACCCTTCTAAACACAATGATAGATTTTGATAAGGTTTTAACTCGATATTGCCCCTTCTCAGCCAAAATCTTGAATCCACCACTGCCAGACCATCACTAGACCATTGTAGTCGAGAATCCCTAGCATGTTAAACACTGACCATTATGACCATACCCATACCACAGACCAACTGGCAGTTGTACTGAAACCATTGTCACACAGCAAAGCTAATGTCAATTGAAGCCTTAAGTTTAAAATTTTGTTCTACAAATTGCTAAGATTCAAGAGAAATTGATAAAAATTATTTTTTGCATAGGATGCATCCATGTGTATATAACATGATATAAATTAATGATGATAGATCATGAATCTTGATTGCAGGTGAGTTTTAGTGCTTGTGTAGGTTTTAATGGATACTATGTGACTGTGTTGTAAACCCAAGCAGAAGTATGGCATACATATGTATATATGGTGTAGGTGTGCTTCAACAATGTTAGAATTTCCATGAGGTGGGCTTTACTGGTTCCAAAAATGAGTTTCAATGGAGGTGGCGGTGACACATATATAGAAGCATTATGACCTATTTTTTTACATTTGGTCCAACTTAACTCCACTTTCTCTAGATTTATTTTTTTTTTTTCTTTTTTTTCCTCATTTATACCTTAATAAGTACCAAAAAAAATTGGATCACTGAATTTACCATTGTTGATGAGAGTGTACCATGTTTTAAAGTGGTAGTTATTAGCATTTTTGGTAACACTGAGTGTATCTTATTCAGTATTTATCAACTTCTAGTTGGTGAAGTTGTGACCACTTTCTTCAAACTAACGTAGACAAATATCCTTTGTTAAGTTCAGCTTGGTCCAACAGCTTCAACCATTGTTAAGTTCTTGCATTGTGTTTTATTTGGATTTACTTTATGTAACTGGTGGTCAATAAATTTCATAGTTTTACATAAGAAAAACTTGTATATTTGTTTTCACTGGTATTCTGCATTTCAGTCAAGTTGAATGCAAATCGGATGGTGGTTGGGACACTCCGTGGTTTTGATCAGTTTATGAATCTCGTGGTTGACAACACCATGGAAGTGAATGGCAATGAGAAAAACGATATAGGCATGGTGGTGGGTCTCTGTTGTTAAGCATTTTATCTCATCTTATTCTTCTTTTTTCAACTTTTGAAAAAAGGGTGAAATTGCCATTTTATTATTGTATTCCCATTATCTCATCTTTGAAACTGGTATTGCTTTTCTTGTGCAGGTTATCAGAGGTAATAGTGTGGTTACTGTTGAAGCACTTGAACCAGTAAGCAGGGCACAGTGATTGCCGACTGAATTATTATTGGTGGAATGTAATATATAGTAGCATGCTCTTTTAGTATAACAGAGCTGCTAGTATTAAAAGGAAGAATGTTCGAGTCAAACCATTTTCAGCGGCTGATAGAAACGATAAATTTGGTGAACTTTTTATGGATCTGACTTGTTTTGATTAGGATGTTGTTATGTTACCTTCACTCGACATAGATTACATGGGCACTTGCATATACTTGCACCTCGTATGTTAATTTGGTTGAGCTTGAGCTTGTTAATTTTGAACTTTAATCAAATCCTATTAATTGGGATACCATATTTAAGGTGAACTCTGTTATCAAAACCTATTGGGTTGTTGGATTTTCTGTTCATTTGCAATAACTTTAGAAATACTCTGATTGAAATTTGACTATTTTCTGCTCTTTGAATGCCTCATTTAGAAGAGTAATCTAAATAGCCATGCAATGTCCAGAGAAGCTTGTGTCAAAAGCTTGGTAGTGACTGTAATTGGTGGCTTTGGTAAGTGAGGCAAGGATGGTAGTGGTTAGTGGTGTTGCTGATGGTGGGGTAAAAGGTGGTTGTGGCATGTGGGAGGGAGTTGGTTTTGATGGTTGTAGTGATTTGATGTTTTCACAAAAGTTTGTTTTAAAGTGGTTAAAAGCATTTCCACTTACATGGCTAAAATTCACTGGCATGCCGAAAATTGTGTGTTGATGTATTTGTTAATTGACAAAAAAAATGGTGGAAGTGGGACTAGATAGTGAATGGGAGCTGGTATTACTAAAATGTATGTTAAGTGATGATACTCTTGCCCTATAAGAAATCGCAACATGATTAAAATTGTGTTAACAATATATTTAAAACACTCACAATTAGCAAACTTTTTTTACTATTGACACAATTAACAATATATTTAAAACACCCATTGAAAATTAAAATTAAAAATAAAAAATTGTTAGACTTACTACTGACACTAACTACTAATACTAATGAATCCATTGGAGATATTTTAATGTTGTATTTAGAGCATGAATTTCGGTAGAGAGTTGGAAAGAAAAATGAAAAACATAGCTAAAATATAGTAAATAAAATATTACTACATTTTATCTATATTATACACATCTTTTTTCTTATTCTTTCTAAATTTCTATCCGAATTCATACTCCAAACACAATTCAAGAGTTACCAGTTTTTTGTCAGATATTAAAAAATAAACATTGACAAGAAATGTAGCGTAATTTTTGAAACATGGGTTTAATATTAAACCCAAATCCGAAGGAGTTTCATCGTAATTTACTTTTATTTATTTATTTATCTATTTATTTTTGAAGTTATGAGTATTGTGGAGAGCAAAAGTTAGACAGCTGCCCGCCTATTAGTGTTTGAATTTTAAACAGTTGCCGTTTGGCTCTCTCTTTCTCTCCAAAAGTACAAAACTTTGATGCATGGGTATACCCTAATTTTTCCTTTTCGTTTCTTTTACTTCATTATGTTTTCCATACTTTTTCTACAAACCCCAATACAAGCAACAAAACTGCATTGTTGTGAATATGATGTGTACAAAGTATAGGAAAAAAGGAGGAAGAAGAATCACTCTGTTTGATTTTGAAGTTTTTAAAAATAGTTTTTGAATTTTTATTTTGTACTTTTTAATATTTAATTATTTTTTTAAAACTTTTTAGATTTATTTAATTTAGACACACTTAAAAAATATATATAATTTGTGAAAGAAATTTTTAAAAATTCACTAAATACTAAAAACAATATAAAAATTTGGTTTGAGTTTTCTCAATTAAGTTTTTTAAAAATTGAGTTTTTTTGTTTTCGTATTTTTGTGTTTTTAGTGAATATTTTTAAAATTTTAAATATTTTTTTTACTTTTTTAGATGCACCTTACTTAGATGTATTAAAATGTAAAAAGTTTGTAAAAAATATTTTAAAAAATTAATAAATACATAAAAATACAAAAAATATATTGGATTCTTATATTTTTTTTTTTGTTTTTTTGGTATTTAGTGAATTTTTAAAAGATTTTTTTTTACAATTTTTTTACTTTTTAGGTGTATTTATGTTAGGTGTGTCTAAAAAGTAAAAAAAATTGCATAAAATATGTAAAAAATTCAGTAAAAACAAAAAAAAAATATGAAAAATAAGAAAGTAGAATTTTCTGAAAACTATTTTTGAAAAAATGGAACCAAGCAAGCTGACTTTTTTGTATTCTTTAAGTTTTTTTAATAAAATTTTTTCATAAATATTTTACTTTTTAAATATATCTATATTAGATAAATCTAAAAAAGAAAAAAAAATCAAAATATTAAAAAATTCATTATAAATAAAAAATTTATATATAAATTGAAAACCCAAAACCAAACAAAGTATGTGATCTATTAGAGCCACCACGAAATATTCACAGAGGCTTATCTAATTTTTATTTATTTATGTCTTCTTTCTACTTTACTAATTTTTTTTCTTATTTGGCTCTTAAACAATTTCCTCCTCATTTGATTGCTATATGTTTTTTAGTTCACTTATGCTTTTCATATTGTTTGTCATGTTCACATCCTTTTTATTTATTTATTTTCTTTTTTACTCAAGTTTCTAATTTTTATAGATATAAACTAGATTATTTAGGAAAAATTGAAGTGATTTTTTTTTTAATTGAGTAAAGATATTCACACCTAAAAATTTATAAATTAAACTATTTTCTCTCTCACATAGAGAGAGTGAGACCTACTCTTCATAATGTCTATAAAAAAAATCAAAAATGTTAAGAGCACATAAAAATCTACATATTAAATTCTTGTTCTCATAAGTTTAGGTTGTCTTTTGAATTTAGGATTTAAGGAACGATTTCTTGAAAATATAAAAGAAGAAGTGACAAAAAATTATAAATTCTTATTTCATTTATTTTTCCCTCCACAAATTTCTTATAAAATCTAATACTCAAACAAAATTTTAGGGAGCGTTTGATTCACCATAATAATATAGGAATAAAATGATCATTCAATCAAAATATCTAATCTCATAGTGTTTGGTTTGGTATAAATAAAAGAAACTTTCGCCATTAACCTTTAAGAGAAAGATCATTTTATTGAGGAGTTAAGGAATAATCATTTCATTTTATTCTTAACTAAATTATTTTAACGAACTAAATACAATTTTAAGGTTTATAGACAAAGGAGCTACAATATACAACTCACCCCTATATTAATGTATTATGAGTACATTTGAGAAATTATGCTTTATATATCTAACAAACTTTTAAAATTATGAAGAAATAAAAAAATATCACTAAGCAATTGCAACGAGTGACTTATAATGAGAGTAAAATGTTATATTGAATG
Source organism: Camellia lanceoleosa (assembly GCA_025200525.1). Taxonomy (NCBI): domain Eukaryota; kingdom Viridiplantae; phylum Streptophyta; class Magnoliopsida; order Ericales; family Theaceae; genus Camellia; species Camellia lanceoleosa. Next base: position 39,389,798 of record CM045761.1, on the reverse strand, counting down.
TAAACTCCCTAAACCCTAAACTTGCTATTACTAAAAGATCATATTGAGTGTAAAGTGGCTTATATGTTTGGTGTTAAAGTGCATGTGACTTTTTTACAATTGTATTGATGACTGCCTAATCACTCCATACATTTTTTTTTTTCTTTTTTCTGTCTTCTACTTGCTCTTCTATTTATTCTATCTTTTTGTCATTTAAAACACTATTTAATGTGTCTCTTACTCTGGACCACATTAGAACCAATTCAAGATTTTCAGGTGGCTTCAATTTATAAAACCAATCCTCAAAGCAATGGTTTCTTTTAGCAATACCAATAGGAAATACTCTATTCTTATATATTATTTTAGTGAACATTTTGTTTTAAAATAATAAATCCCAATACAACTATCTTATAATATATATATATATATATATATTGATTTAAATAACATTACTCATAACAATATATCTGTCACTATCGATCTTGTGTTTTGATTGTCGATCCACAAATAGACTTGATAAGTGGATGATTTGGACTGTAGCTCAAGTGGTCATGAGAAATACTTTGATGACAAGGAGCTGAGATTTCAATTTTAGGTCAAGTAGAGTCGACCTAATATAATAATGTAATTCTATTAACTTGTTAACAACCTACCTTTCGGGGTGAACACAGGTTGGGCTTGGGCAAGTTTGGGCTGGGCCTATATTATATAATAACATTTGAAGTCATTTTTTAAACTCAACTCGACCTGAGATCATGCTATAATTTATTAACAAGATCGTCTAAAAACAAAATAAAATAAATCTAAACCCACCCACATGGCTTAAATATTGTTTAATTTACATAGTTTTTCCATATTTTAAAATAAAAAATTATAATTAATTTAATTTATTCAAGGCTGGTAGTTTAATTTTTATAAATTTTTTTACATATCTAGTAATACATAATTTATGATTATAAAAAATAAAATTAAACAATGTAAACGCATTACTTATAGATATGTGTATTTATAAAAAATATATTGCATAATATAGTTTGTGGAAGGAATAGGTAGATTTGAAGCACTCTTTTCAAATGCGATTCATTTTATAATTAAGCTTAAAAAATTTAAACAACTTGACCTTATGAGTCTAAATTATAATTTTAAATTGTATAAATTATAGATGGGTTAAACAGATTTAGCAAACCATCAAGTTCATATCCACCCCCTTACTTATAGTGTGAAAAATAAGAAAAAGAAAAGAAAAGAAAAGAAAAGAAAAATATGTGACCTCTTAAAACTTGATTTGGCCCTCAATCAACAATGAGTAAACAGTAGTAGTGGGAAAAATGATTTTAGGTTGCATTCGCCACATTAAATATCTTTCATGGCCCATAACTTTACTTTTTTTAGGGCACAACTTTTGAATTTTACTGTGGGGAGCTATTGGCTTGTCCCCATTTTTGGAAATATGAACTATAAATGGTAGAAATAATAATCATTACTTTAGACATAAATGCCACTAATGTTTCCACACTAATCTTTTGTCATTATCCAACAACTTTGCAAATTGATAGACATTAATAAAAATGGACTTGCTTGAATAAATGAACACAATTATTATATCTCAAGCCTCTTTTTTTCTCTCTAAAAATCATAAAAGGTTTGAGAATACAATCACATGTAGTGTTTTTATTTTTTTTTATTTATTTAGAGGGTGTCATTTTGATAGTTGCTTTTGAGTATTTGAGTTGTTTTTTTTTTTTTATTGAAAAAAAAAAAGAATATTTCAACACCGCAATTTTTGGATTTTTTTAAAAAATTGAGTTTTGTATGAGAATAATTTTTTTGGACTAAGAAGTTTTTAGGAAAAATATTAAATAATTTTCATTATTTTATAAAATTTCTAGTAAGTGTGATTAAAATATTAATCAACCTTCTTATGACATAGCATAAAATCCAATTATGGCTTCGTTTGGCAAAGCCAGTTGGGGTTAAAATAGTCACTAAAAGATAAAATAGGCTAAAAATATCAATAAGACAAAATATCACATCTAAATTACAATCATTTTATTTTTTCTCTAAAAAAGTCAACACAAATGAACTTTTTAATCCTAAACTAAAAAAATCTCAACTCAAAAAAGCCAACTAAAAATGTTTTTGCCAAACGACAAATATATCTCACAGACTTCTTAAAATTTTTAAATTTGAGAGGAACTCAACGTGTTTTTTATGGTCACATTCTAAATAAATTCTTAGTGTGGAACCTTTGGAAAACTTTAATATATGCACGTTTAAAAAGGATGCATCATATATACTTATAGTTGTCATTTTTTTTTTAAATTATGATTAATTATCTTCTTAAATTATGATACAATATTATTTTAATTATAACTCATAAATTCATTAATAATCCCTTATATTGTATTTAGTTATGTTATTTTTTATTTTTTCCAATTATAACTTAAAAAATATAAAATTATATTATTATTTTTTTAATTATAAAATACATATAGAAGACACCCATACTCATTTCCGTAACTCGTAGATGCCCTCTCTCCATAGGGTTTGTTTGGAATATAGGTTGATTTTTTAGTAATTTTAGGTCTCCTTTGGTAATAGGTGATTTTAGCCGAAAAGTTAAAAAGTTATAAAAAAAAATCAAAAAATTAACAATCTATACAAAAAAGTTAAAGATTTTCTTTTCTTTCTATTTTTTGTACATCTTTTCGTAAAAAATCATCCTAAACATACTAATTTTTTTTATCTCATATTTTAGTCAAAAAGTAAAAAGTTATTAAAATAGTATGTTCTCAAACGAGACTGTTTGGAATAAACTTTTTGACTGTTTAAATTTTTATGAGAGAAAAATATAATAATTAAATTAAAAAATCTATTTTATTTTAACCAAAAAAAAAAAAAAACCTGAGATTCTTTCTTCCCAAACGAACGCATGATGTACCACAAGTTGCTCTCTCTCGCCACTACCTTTCCTTTCACTACTTCCCATTCTTTAGACTCCTCCAAAGCAAAGCCAGCCAAGCTTGAAAAATCCAAAGTATACATACATGTGTACAAATGTGTATCTATAAAGCATAAGAAATCATTAATCAATGTTGATGTTCACCTCTCACCATCCACACCACCTTTCCTTCATTCCAACTCCACTCAAACCTCTCTCTCTCATTTGTAATTGTACCCAGTTCTCCAATCCCTCACTCCTCTCTATAATCTACTAATCTACCAACCCATCTCAAAAATAAAAAACAACCCATATAAAAAAATTCAATTTTTGGAAAATATGACTGAAATACTCCAATCGCCATCTCATTTGCCTTCTTCTCCAAGCTCCTCCATACTTCACAATGATGGGTTACACCAACAAGCCCATCTCAACCATCACCCCCTTTTTAACAGCCCCACCTCGTACTCTCTACCCGTATACAGGGGAGGAGATACAGAGGAGGAGGAAGAAGGAGGAGGAACTAGAGAGAGAAGAAAGAGAAGGAGAGAGAAAGAGGAGGGTGGAGATCAGCTGTCCTTGTTGGCCGTTGTGGTGACTGTGTTTAGGAAGTCGTTGATTGCTTGCAGGAGTGAGAATTTTGGAGGCTTTTCTTCTTCTTCTTCTTCTTCTTCTTCTTCTTCAATGGAGATTGGGCAGCCTACAAATGTCAGGCATGTAGCCCATGTTACCTTTGATCGATTCAATGGGTTTCTTGGTCTTCCTGTTGAGTTTGAACCTGAAGTTCCCAGAAGGCCTCCCAGTGCTAGGTCAGTTTTGATCTTTTCTGGGTTCTTTTTCGTTTCTTTTCTTTTTTTCTTTTTGATGAGAATTTATGATGGAGTTTCAAAATTAATTATATGGGTCATGGTTTTCTCTTTCCTTGACATTCTTTAATTGGGATTCACATTGGGCTGTTTGATTTGTTTATTGTTTTCTGGGTTGAAATGTTTTGATGGGGTTTCATTTTGCTATTTCATTGGATTCTTTTATTGGAAATCAAATAGGAGTAGTAATTTTCTTATAGTCATCTGTGAGAGAATGATTTTCTTTTTTGTTTTTACTGCTTGTTATGCCACATTTATCAGTATTTCATTGCCAATAAAAACCAAAAAGAAAGAAAAAAACAAAGAGGGAAAAAAAAAAGTTTAGGTAGACAGCATTTTGTTTTCCTTTGATTTTGTTTTTCTACCTTAGTTTGATTGTGAGCAACTTATTTTACTGCTGATAAAATTTCACAAGTCCAGAAAAAAATATTTTAAAAAATGTAGTCTGCTACAGTTTTGAGATCAATTGTGTTATTTTTATATTTTTGTCTATCAGATACAGTTTATGGAAATCTATTATATATACACATAACAGAATTTGTGCCTGTTTGCTTCCATTGGAACCTGTTTATGAGAGTGTGAAAATTTGTTGCTTGCTATCCTTGTTTTCATTCCTGATTAAAATTTTGTAGTGTTTCACATTTCCATTCCTATTGGAAATATTGACAAATGATGTGTGTTATCTGCAGTACAAGTGTTTTTGGAGTTTCAACGGAGTCGATGCAGCTTTCATTTGACTCCAGAGGGAACAGCGTGCCGACAATACTTCTGATGATGCAGAGACGCTTGTATGAACAAGGTGGCCTACAGGTATGTGACTGCAGAAGATATGTACAGAAATCAAATATAAACTAATGTGTCCAGACTTGAACCTACCATTTTAAAACAAAGAACCTATGAAGGTGGCATTTAATTACAAAATTGGTAAAGAATTCTGTACGAATAGAATTTTCATGTATATTTAGGCATCTCTTGGCATACAATGGCTTAATATCTACTCTCTAGTTTTACTGTTGGACGTGAAAATTTGATCTTCGAACTTCAACACACAGGCAGAAGGAATATTTAGAATAAATGCTGATAACAGCCAAGAAGAGTATGTTCGGGAACAATTGAATAGTGGGGTGGTGCCAAATGACATTGATGTGCACTGCTTAGCAGGCCTTATAAAGGTAATTATTTTTTTCTTTGCAATGCCATCGCCATTAATATTCATTCATTTTGTTTGTTGTAGCCTGAGATAATGGGGAATGGAGGAACTATTTTGTTTAATCTGAACTTCATAATCCCAAAATCTTGTTTTCTTCTAATTCCAAAGCAATGTTTTCTTAGAAACCCTATTTCAAATACTATTCAATTAAAGCCATGAAATCGTGTGCATAATATTCTGCTCACAAATTTTGTTTGTATAGTATCTCTTCTTTCTAAAGAGTGACATTTTGTTCTAATTTGTGACAGTTTGTGATTTTTTGTAGGCTTGGTTTCGAGAACTACCAAATGGGATTTTGGATTCCCTGCCTCCGGAGAATAATGCAAGCCCAGTCAGAATCAGAGTGTGCTTTCGGCTTAGGCGCCTTCCACCAACAGAAGCTGCTCTTCTGGATTGGGCAATCAACCTAATGGCTGATGTTGCTCACCTTGACAATTTTAACACAATGAATGCTCGTAACATTGCTATGGTGTTTGCGCCAAACATGACCCAGGTGAGTATGAACAAACACTTAAATTACAACAAATGTATGATGTCAGATGACTTTTTCATTTTTCCTCAACGGTCATCATAACATGGATTCAATGAACTATTCGCCATACTAAAAAGAACATGAAAAGGAAAATAAGTATTAGAGACTTGTATTAAAATTTGGAATTGGTCGAAAAGAGATTGCAGAAGACTATTTTGCTATGAGCTGAAGTTAGTGTATCAACCTATTATCCGTGTCAATGTTGTCAATGACATAATGAGGTTATGCTTTCAATATATGCCGAAATTTCACTTGACAAGTGTTCAAATTTATGAGTTTGGCATGGTTTTCTGTTAAATTAATTCCTTTTGGTTTTGATGATATGGTCAGTTTAGTGTGTATGGCGGAATGAGAATTTCAATAATTGACTGCTAATTGCAGATGGCAGATCCTTTGACAGCGTTGATGTATGCAGTTCAAGTAATGAATTTTCTCAAGACTCTTACTGTCAAGACAATGCGAGAAAGAGCAGACTCTGTAGTCGAACAGCCTCATACATCCCAAACAGATCCTTCTGATGAAAATGGACACCACAGCTATCCGCAGTCATTGTTTAACGAAGTTGATGACGATAATGAAGAGGTGCAAGTCTTTTTCACCAAAGAACCCTCATCAGAAAGCTCTGCTCACCGTGTTGATGGTGATTCAACAACTGAAAGTGAAACTTATGGTGGAAAGGGTCATTCGGTTGATAACTGCCCTCAGGAGTTTACAAATGACACCCTGACAAATGTACTTCAAGAGGGTGGTTCTAGCAGTCCAAATGGAGGGGCTCAACTGAACACTCGCAAGAAGAAAACCGGCCAATCTAGTAATTCAAATATCAAGAGAGGACCCAAAAAAGTAAATGAAAGGGTCATGGTTCACGTAGCAATGCCAATGGAGAAGAGCAGGGGAACCGCCATTGCTAGCCGTTTAAACTCAAGAACAGATAGGGTTGAAGCATGGCGGTGAAGGGTGCTTTTTTTTTTTAAATGGGAATTGGGATGGAGTATTTACTGACTGGTGGAGAAGTCAGATTTGTTTTTCAATTGGGGATATTGTGTATGGTTCATTTGTGTTTATGTATGTTTCTGGGTGGAGTTTGTTAACTTGTTTGGTTTGATGTTTAACCACTTTTTTAGTTCATATTTCACTGACAATGTCCTGTTTTTCAATATTAACAGCTCCTTACCTGTTTGTATAATTTCTCCATACTAATATCGACTTACACTTCGTTTGTATTGTATGAGAAAAAAATTTCCACAAAAAATTGAAACATATATTCAAGAAAACTTTGATCATGGCCTTGAAAATAATGGTGCTAGGGGTTGTGGTGGGAGTTAAGGCCATGCATAATACCGTCAAAATTGCACCGAACTGAGTTGAACCGTGCATTTTTTTGCTTTTGACAGTCTGGTGGTGGGTGCAGGTCGGCACGGTGACAGTTTATAACAGAAAACCTGTCATATACCGACCCGACTTGCTATTTCATTCTAGCTAATATGTATATGAACAATGTTTGGGATCCCCCACCATCTTTGATAGTTTAAGTGACGTGGATTAATGATATGTTTATATATATATATACATTTTTTTTTTTTCTTTTTTATTAGGATCAATAACAAATGAGTGAGAGTTGAGGGGGTGATGTTTTATGGGCCTGAATCATTACTGTATATATATACCAGGTTACATTATCAAACTAACACACTCACACGCACACAATCAATTCTCATTAAACCTAATTGACACCTCATCTCATTTCATTAATCGTCTGTTGCTTTTCGTCTCCCCGATCGGCGCCACAAGCCTTGCTGCCACCGCCGCCGCTCTTCGCTCGTCCCCGGCGCTGCTCTTCGCTTGTGGGGATATATTTTCTGAGTACCAACACGTGGCCGAGGTGACGCCGAAGTGTCAGCCAAGGTTCCATGTGTCATGACAGATATGCCGAGGTTATCTCCGAAGAAACCGGAGTCCGAGATAAGTGGATAAGGGACAGGAGTCCTAGAAAGAAGAAAGACTGCAAGATGGATATAGGTAGTACTCTCAGGGAGTCTATCCTTATCTCTTGAAGAGTCCAAGGTAGATCCGGAATTAGAGTCCATGGAAGTGAGACTTCTAGTGGGACTAGGATAGAGAAAGACTATAAAAGAAGGGCACCCCGTGGTCTAAAATACGCATAATTTGTAGTCTTGTGCGATAATTTAAGCATTGATATTGTCTTTGAGATATTGACTTGATCGTCGAGTGCCCCGAGTGGAAGAACCACCGGAGCCTTTCTTCTGCAGATTTGATGTGCCATCTATTGCCTGTGTTCTCTGGTGGATTGCTAAGGAGGCGGTGTGGTCGATAAATCACTCACACAATTTGGCGTCTGCGGGAACGAAAGAGGAGTAGATGGCCGATATGAGAAGGAAAAGATTGGGGACAACACTCCAGCTGGGAGTGGAAGACCCGTCGACCGTAACGCTGAAGGAGGAGACCACAACGAAGAAGCTCGTGATCAGAATCACGCAGAGAACGCCGTCGGCCAAGATGGTGATACATCAAAGAAAACAGACAGGGGCAAATACTATAACAAGGACGACCTCCAAACCTGGAAAGACAGATGTCTGAGGAGGGATGAAGAAGTGAAAGAGATGGCAAACAAGTTGGCAGACCTTCAATCGGTCGTCAACTTCATGATGCAAAATAATGTCATGCAGCCGCCATACCCGCTGCAGAACACACCAATGCCAGCAGCAAACGCCCAGAAGAAGGAGCGGAAAGAAATCCCCGAAGCCCCTCAGCACACGAGGAGTGGAAGGCACTCTCACTGAAACTCCAGGGAAGTCGGCCGAGAAGAGCCGAGAAGAGAAGAGTCCCGAAGGACATATCGCGAGAAGGAAGCAGACCCCAAAGAACATCGGCATGTTCGGGGGCAGATATTGTGTTTCGATGCGTCCTGCAGAGAAGGATCGAAAAGGGGCCACCACGAGGCCGAGAGTAGTGCGCCGAAAAGGCTGAAGTCCAATGACAACGTGCGAGGAGAAGTAAAGAGGACTTGAGAGATTACCTCAAGAGGAAGCGGAGAATCTGGGGCCAAGTAACTTCCCGGTTAAGCGAGAACTCCATTCTCGGCGAGTGGATAGATTAAATCGCGAAAAGATTCGATATCTTGAGGCTCCAGATATATGATAGTAAGTCGGACCTTAACTTCCATGTTGGGTTATTTTTGAATTCAATGGCATTATACAGTGGGAACGAACCGTTGCTCTACAAAGTGTTCCCTTCGTCCTTCGGGGAGATTGCATCAGATTGGTTCCACAAACTACCAAAGGGGAGCGTGAAGAGTTGGGAAGGCCTGGCCAAGATGTTTGTGGCCAGGTTCATAACAAACAAACTACAGCCATTGAGGGTGGATGCGTTGATGGCCCTAAAAATTAGCAAAGATGAAAGCCTTAGGGCCTATGCAAAGAGGTACTATGAGGTGTTCAATTGAATACTTGAATGCAACCAGGAGGTGGCGGTCGTGTCTTTCAAGAACGGCCTGAAGGATATGGATCCTTCTTGCGGAAGTCTTTGGCAAAAACCACTTAAAGAGCATGGAAGAGCTCATGGCGAGAATCAAGAAGTATGCGAGGCCGAGGAAGATCGTCGGGAATAAGGAGACAAAGCGAGAAAAAACAGCGGCTCCAAGCGAGGCCGAGGTAACAATGGACCCAACAAACAAAAGACAGAGTTGAGAGCAAAGCAGGCGGTGACGGCGGTGTTTCGAATTCCGGTCCACAAAGTCCTCGATCAAATTCGAAATCAACCCTACTTGTATGGCAAAACACCGAGGAATTTATGGGGAGAAACCTTGGTAGGCGTTGTGCTTACCACAATGAAGAGGGGCACCCAACTCAGGGCTGCAGAGCCCTTAAAGCACATCTAGAAGATTTGGTGAGGCAAGGCCATCTGAGAGACCTTATGGATGAGGCCAGAACTAGGAAAGAACAGGCACGATTGCCTCAAGCACCAGCAACCCCGCCTCCCCCAGCGCAGCAACCACAGGCAGGTGGACCTCGGGTGGTTAATGTGATCCACTCAAAGGTAAATGAAAACGACATACGAGAGGAGACACAGAGGATAAAACACCTGCAGCACGTCAACCAGGTCGGACTGAAAAGACCTCGGCCTGAAGATTGCCAAGGACCGATGATAACCTTCACAGAAGCCGACCTTGATATGGTTCAGCACCCGCACAATGATGCCCTGGTAGTATCCCTCCAGGTTGGGGAGTGCCAGGTGAAACGCATCCTGATTAATCAAAGGCTCTGCGACATCATGTATGTCAGATGTTACAAGGAGTTAGGCCTTCACCCTGATGACATGGAGCAGTCAAACGGCCCGATGGTCGGCTTCAATGGAACGCCGACATGGCCTTTAGGCGCAACAAGCTTGGAGGTACAAGTTGGCACGAAGAAGATCAAGACGGAATTCATTGTGATTGATACGCCCTCGCCTTACAACATCATCTTGGGGAGGCCGTGGTTGCATGCAATGGGGGCAGTTCCCTCAACTACTACGATTCCCAACAGAACATGGGATTGAGGAAGTCAGAGGAGATCAGTTGCAGGCGAAAAATTGCTCCATGGCAGCAATGAAATTAACCTGCAGTATTCGGGAACCAGAGGAGGCAGAAATCGGAGAAAAGGACATGAAGGTCCTAGATGATGTCGGCAAGGAGCCGACCGAGAAAAGTGAAGAAGCACTGAAGAAAATCCTCGTCCAGGAAGACGATGACGAACGCTTCTTTCTTCTCGGCACAGGGTTAGCCGAAGAAGAGGAAAGGGAACTGGAAGTCTTTCTGAGGAAAAATATTGAGGTATTCGCCTGGACACCATATGAAATGCCTGGCATTGACCTCGAGGTCACATGTCACAGACTTAACGTTGACAGGTCAGCCAAACCTGTGATACAACGAGCCAGAAGACCGACGTTGATACACGTCGAAGCAGTGGAGGAGGAAGTAGACAGACTTCTAGAGGCCAGGGCCATCAGAGAAGCCAATTATCCAACATGGTTATCAAACACCGTGGTAGTAAAGAAGAAGAATGGCAAGTGGAGGGTTTGCGTAGATTTTACAAATTTGAACAAAGCTTGTCCCAAAGACAACTTCCCTCTGCCAAAGATCGACCAGCTGGTGGATGCCACATCTGGACATGGAAGGATGAGCTTCTTGGACGCATATAGGGGGTACCACCAGATAGCCATGTACTCCCCAGATGAGGAGAAGACAGTGTTTATCACTCCCAAAGGTCTGTATTGTTACAAAGTCATGCCTTTTGGGTTGAAGAACGCGGGAGCAACTTACCAAAGGCTGGTAACCAAGATGTTCAAACACTTGATTGGCCGAACTGTAGAAGTCTACATTGATGACATGGTCGTGAAGACCAAGGAACCAAAGGATCATCTCGCTGACCTAGAAGAGGTCTTTGACATACTCAGAACATATCGGCTCCGACTAAACGCATCGAAATGCGCGTTTGGAGTCGGATCCGGTAAGTTCTTGGGATACTTAGTGACTAGAAGGGGCATTGAAGCCAGCCCAGATTAGATCAAGGCCATTCTGGAATTACAGAGTCCGACATCGGCAAAACAGGTTCAAATGCTTACTGGAAGGGCCACAGCCCTAAATAGATTCATAAGCTGAAGCTCGGACAAATGTAAACCTTTTTTCAATCTGGTGAAAAAGGCCACGGATTTTCTATGGACAGAGGAATGTGAGGCCGCTTTAGCCGACCTGAAGAAATACCTTACCTCGGCTCCAGTCCTCTCAACACCTCAACCTGGGGAGGAACTGTTTTTATACTTAGCAGTTTCAGAGCACGTAGTAAGCGCTGTGGTAATCCGAGAAGAGAATGGAAAGCAGAAGGCTGTTTACTATGTAAGTAAGACCTTGGCCGACGCAGAAACAAGGTATCTACCACTGGAGAAATTAATGCTGGCCTTGGTAATGGCCTCAAAGAAGCTAAACCATTATTTTCAGGCTCACAAGATAGTGGTTCTAACAGAGCACCCATTAAAATCCTTGTTGCAACAAGGAGACTTGACTGGAAGAATAGCAAGATGGGCCGTGGTTTTGGGCCAATATGACCTGGAGTTCAGGCCGAGAACAGCAATTAAGGGCCAAGTCTTGGCCGACTTCGTGGCCGAGTTCTCGCCAGAATACACCGAACATAGGGCTCCATTGAGCCGAGATGAACAATGTCCAAACAACGAAGGAAAAGCCCAGCCAAAAGCTAAAGAACCAAGGAAGGAAAAACTCAGACCCTGCAGCATTTACATCGGCGACTCCTTTCAACTTTTTGTTGATGGAAGCTCAAACCGGCAGGGGGCAGGAGCAGGAGTAGTGTTAATATCCCCCGATGAAGAGATATTGGAGCAGTCCATTCGACTGGGGTTCAAAGCCTCGAACAATGAGGCGGAATACGAAGCATTGATCGCCGGATCAAATCGCAATGGCAGCAATGAGGCGGATGAGGTAATAGTTTTTGTGACTCATAACTTATAGTAAATCAAACTACTGAGAGTTTCTTTGCCGAGATGAAAGGATGTCGGCATACGCAAAAGAAGTCATCGGTGGCGGACATGTTTACCGCCGACTTCTTGGTCGGTCACCGAGACGATAACAACCACGCCGACGCGTTGGCCAATTTAACAAGTTCAATGCAAACCGGAAAGACGAGGACAATAATGATCGATTACCTTTCAGGCCCAAGCATAGAGTTACCACACACAATGCAAGAAGCATTATGTGTGGACATGGGACCAAGCTAGATGGATGCAATTGTTGCATTCCTGAAAGAGGGAAAACTGCCAGAAGATCGAAAAGAAGCACACAAGGTCAGATTGAAGTTGGCAAGATTCAGTCTGACAGCAGAAGGACATCTCTACAGAAGATCCTTCACTGGACCTCTTTTAAGGTGTGTACACCCTCTTCAGGTCGAAGACTTTTTATATGAAATTCATGAAGGAGTTTGTGGAAGCCACACAGGGGGCAGATCATTAGCTCACAGGGCCATTACCCAGGGGTATTGGTGGCCCTATATGCAAAAAGATGCAGAGGTCTATGTGAAGAAGTGTGAACAATGCCAGAGGTTTGCACCGTTGATACATCGACCATTCTTGACCTAAACCAGTTTCGGCCCTTGGCCATTTGCCCAATGGGGTATGGATCTCGTTGGACAATTGCCCCAAGCAGCAAGCGTGGAAGTACTCTTGGTAGCAACAGACTACTTCACAAAATGGATAGAAGCAGAGCCTCTTGCCAAAATCCGAGATGTGGATGTAAAGAACTTCATTTGGAAAAACATCATCACCAGATTTGGGATTCCAAGAGCAATCGTTGCCGACAACAGAACACAGTTTGACAGCAAATTCATCAAGAATTTTTGCGCAAAGTTCAAGATAAAGAATTACTTTTCAACACCAAGCTTTCCCCAAAGTAATGGGCAAGCCGAAGCATCAAACAAAGTCATTCTGGATGGAATAAAGAGGCTAGCGACAAAAAGGAAAGTGGGTAGACGAATTGCCCAACGTGCTCTGGGCATATCGCACTACGCCGAGAAGATCAACAGGGAAATCCCTATTTGCCATGGCTTATGGCATAGAAGCAGTCATTCCATTAGAGATCGGCATCCCAGGGATCAGAACACAGGGAGTTGAGAACGGGTCTAATGATGTGCTCTTAGCCCGAGATCTAGATCTACTAGAAGAAAGAAGAGAGAAAAGCAATCTAGCTTGCGGACAAAGATACCAACGACTTGCCAAAGCTTACAACAAGAAGGTCAATCAAGGATTTTCAAGTCAACGACTTAGTCTTGAGAAAAGTAAATTGACAATAAGAAGGATCCCAGAGAGGGCAAGCTTGGCCCAAACTGGGAAGGACCCTACAGAATTACTTCGGTGTTAGGAAATGGGGCATATCGGCTCGAAGATAATGAGGGCAAAGCATTGCCTAGACCATGGAACACTTGTAATTTAAAGTTTTTCTATCATTAGATGTTTTTTGATTTTTTGCCGATATGATCAATAAAATCTTAGCAGAATTTTTCAGAACTTATAAAACTATGCATGATGTTGTTTTTTGAATAATGAGAACTCAAGTGGAACTTAGGTTCACATTGGGGGCAGAGAGAAGATATTAGTAATGCTTAGCCGAAGTTAAGCCGAGATTATGTTTAAACATAGTTAATTCGAGATAAATTCCTTATCTTTACTTGTTGAAATTTGTAGCAATTTACAAGTTAAAGTTAAGCTGAGATAAATTCTTTATCTTTACTTGTTGAAATTTGTAGCAATTTACAAGTTAAAGTTAAGCCGAGATAAATTCTTTATCTTTACTTGTTGAAATTTGTAGCAATTTACAAATTAAAGTTAAGCCGAGATAAATTCCTTATCTTTACTTGTTGAAATTTGTAGCAATTTACAAGTTAAAGTTAAGCCGAGATAAATTCCTTATCTTTACTTGTTGAAATTTGTAGCAATTTACAAGTTAAAGTTAAGCTGAGATAAATTCCTTATCTTTACTTGTTGAAATTTGTAGCAATTTACAAGTTAAAGTTAAGCCGAAATAAATTATTTATCTTTACTTGTTGAAATTTGTAACAATTTACAAGTTAAAGTTAAGCTGAGATAAATTCTTTATCGTTACTTGTTGAAATTTGTAGCAATTTACAAGTTAAAGTTAAGCCGAGGTGAATCTTCAGGTAAACATACCCGAGGTATTTCTCCCTGAGGAGATTGTACAAAGGAGGAGAGACTTGCAAAATATTCTAAGTATAGAATCAAACAGAAGCAATGAAGAAAAATTAAAGACTACAGCATTCAAAGAGAAACAGTTGTATATAAAGGAGGCACAATGGTCTAGCAGAAGTAAATTGTTCTAAAGCAACAAAGAGAGGCACATCGTCCATGAAGAAGAAGCTTACATTGTTCAGTGAACATTAACAAGAGCAAAGAAAAGAAACAAAGTACAAAAAAAGAAAAAAGCTAAGTTTCTTCAAGCTTCAGGAGCAGGTTGGGCTGGGACCTCAGAGGGCTCTTGAAGAACAACCTCTTCATCTTTTTCTGCCGCAACCTCAGCATGCTTTCCCACCATGACCTCGGCCTCCTTATCAGCCGCAATTTCGGCATCAATCTCGGCCAAAGTCTTCTCAATACTTCTCTCAGCCAAGAGAAGGTCAGAGGATAACTTGCCGACGTCAGCTTCCTTGGGCGCCTCTTCAAGATCTTCGTTCTGGGTCAAGTCCAAAACTTGATCATCCTTAGGAGGAGATTTGGACTTCCTCACCAAGGCCTCGTTATCTTTGTTTTCCTCATCCTCATCTTCAGCCTCGGTTTCAGAATCAGCTTCTTCTTGACTTGGCTTGGAGGAGGGCGGAAAAACAAAGGATAGCATTGCGCCATGGCGAATCGTCTGTAATGTTAAGTTTTTGGCGAGGACATCCATAAGGAAAATCCTGTTGCATACTGCACGACTGAAGCTTGTAGTCTTCAGTGACGTCGGCAATACCCTGGTTGTAGGCCTCTTCATCTGCAGCCTTGATTTCGGCTTCTTTGGTGGCCAGGGCATCTTGCTGTTCCGTTTCGGGTTGGGCTGCTTTTTCCTCGGCCTCTTTCTTCTGCGCTTGACGCGTTTTTAATGGCCAATGACCTCGGCCCTTTCATCGACCTCTTCTTGAGCTGAGTTACAACCTCGGCAGTCTTCGAGTCTTCATTTTATTTTTAAGACTCTTGTTTTGTTTCTGAGGGGCAGCAAACTCCTTTTCCATCTCGGACAATTTCTCCTTTGCTTCAAATGCTTGCATGGAGAAGGTGTGGGCGTGTTGAATGGCCTGAAAGTTCACAAGACAGAGGTTATCACAAAATATTGCAAAACTTTACAAGTATGAAGAAAAGTGGCGATGAAAGTTATCAAATTCAAAGACTTACTTGGACAGAGCGCGGCATGAGGGCGTAGTTCGTATTCGTTCATCTTGGCATTACGCTCAAGATCACTCTCAAGAACTGCGATCTTTGAGTGCCACGCCGATGTTTACATCGGCGGCGCTTTCGTTGGCGTAGACGGGCCTGTTTTCAAGTGTAATTTTGGGCTCCCAGGGGACTTTGGGAACCCTGGACCCCGAAGTCGTCGCAGACGACGACCTCGGCCTTTTTGGCTGAGTTGACCCCGATGGCTGGGCCTCAGCAGATCTTTTGGCGGGAGCAGAAGTGGTCTTCACCGTTGAGGTTAGTTGGGAGATGGGCAAGGCATCTTCAGCCTCGGCCTCAGTAACTTTGGCCTTTGGCTGGGCCTTTTTGACTCTTTTAAACCGGTGGGGGCCTTTGTTTGGAATGGTCTGAGATCCACATCGGTTGGCAGATCGGCTAGAAGGTCCAGCACCACTGGCTTTGGGCGCATCATCTCGGCTGTTTTGACAAGTCGTCGTCGACGCTTTCTTTCTGTTACTGGGATCAGGTATTGGGCTGAAGTTGATGGAAGATCGGTTGGGTCAGAAGTAGAACCTTGATCTGTCCGGGATGTAGATGTGGTTTGAGTTGTGGCCGTAGATGAGCTCTTTTTCTTCGTTCTTGGGATGTCAGGCAAAGTTGACTTATACGTTGGGATGAAGTTCAGTACCAGTGGAGCTTTGCGCTTCTGGATTATAAGGTCCAGGAGCTTCTTCAGGCCTTTCCCAGGAAAATAGGATTGGCGAAAGTCTTTGGGAGGCTTGCGAACGTCTGTAAAACAGAACAAAATATCAGAAACAGATAAAATCTTTTGGAAAAACTTGAAGAAAGTAACAGCTAAACAATTGACGTTGGGCTCTTACCCTTGCCCTCTTTTACTGTTCGGGGGAGAGGGAAAAGATGGACTTCTTCATCTAGGCCAAACTCCTAGTTACCAGATGTAATAAGGTAGTTATCTCCAACACCTTTGTTGGAGTCAGGAAGGTCGGCTACAATTTTAAACTCGGTGGACCTCGGCTTGAGGTAGTACACATAACCTTTCTCCTTTAGGTTGAGGGCACACATGGTATAACAGTATTGGATGTCGGCAAGAGTGATCCTGACACTCTCCTGCCGAGCTAAGGCTATTATACCATTAAGGGTTCTATAGGCGTTGATGGTGAGTTGCATAGGGTTTAAGGTATAGTAATGAAGGACCTCGCGGAAAAGGGGATCTAGAGGGAACCAAAGCCGACATTCCACAAAGGCTACAACAGGAAAGGGATGTTATCATCCTCGGGCATAATGGAGTCGCCCTCCCCAGCCAGTCTTAAGTGAACATCGGCAGGAATGAAGAACTCCTGCCTAAAATATTCTAGTTTGGTTGGGGTGTTAACCCTATTTCTCCACATACCCATGGTTTTGGTATACAAGTACTTGACTACAGAAATAGAATATTCCTAAAGGGTTCTTGGGACCTCGGTTTAAACCTAAGTATGTATTGATAAATTTGTTTCAGTTTTTCCTAAGGATTGATGGGTCTATAAGTAAATCCCAAACCTAAATCTACGAAGAAAGAGTATGAAGGCGTAATCTGGAAAGCGAAAAGCAAAAGCGAAGTCTCGATTCAAGAAACGAAAGGGTAGAAGACCAAGAACAAGAGGTGCAGTCACGAGTGTACATGACATGTGCAAAAACCAAGAAATAATACACACTCGGTGAGCGATTCACAAATTAAATACTAAAGCGACAACAATGGCAAGAAATTTGAGGATAAATCAAGAATGGAAGAGAAAAGCCGATTGCTTACGAGAAAAGGTGAAAGTAGGAATGAGCTACGCCGAGGTCGATGATTTAACGCCATGATGGCGAAAGCTTAGCGAAATGAGAGCTTCAAGCAATGGCGGATTCGAAGGAAAGAAAGCTTTAGAGAGAAAATCTGAGTATTCAAATCACGAAGTGAAAAGAAAGAGAGGCAAAGCGTTTTGTCCAAAACATGAAAGCAGCGGCAAAAGCAATTATTGCGCTGGGTTAATGCATCGTCGAAGCAGTATAGCGATGAAAAACGGCCAAGCGCGTCGCGTCACCGCGGACCAATGAGGAAAAAGCGTCGATGAAAGCGATTGAGAAATGGTGCATGGCGGCTCATGCGCGAAGGAAAATTGATTTGATTTATTGTTCTTAGATGAAGACATGTCGACGAAAATAAATGATCTCGGCTAGAAAGTTCTTGGTAGACGTCACGAAAAAAGTTCAAATATAGGTTCCATCACCTCGGTATGCCGAGGTAATAGAACCTAGGGAGCGATTAATGGGAATATATTTTACGAGTACCAACACGTGGCGAGGTGACGCCAAGTGTCGTAGAGGTTCCATGTGTCATGAGATATGCTTGAGGTTATCTCCGAAGAAAGCGGAGTCGAGATAAGTGGATAAGGGACGAGTCCTAGAAAGAATAAAGACTGCAAGATGGATATAGGTAGTACTCTCAGGGAGTCTATCCTTATCTCTTGAAGAGTCCAAGGTAGATCCGGAATTAGAGTCCATGGAAGTGAGACTTCTAGTGGGACTAGGATAGAGAAAGACTATAAAAGAAGGGCACCCCCGGCGGGTCTAAAATACGCAATTTGTAGTCTTGTGCAGTAATTTAAGCATTGATATTGTCTTTGAGAGATATTGACTTGATCGTCGGAGTGCCCCCGAGTGGAAGAACCACCGCCGGAGCCTTTTCTTTCTGTGACATGAGTCTCATCTATTCTCAAGCGTGTTCTACAAATTGGATTAAGGAGGCGATGTAGTCGAAGAATCACCCACACAATATATATACATATATATTTTTTTTCTTTTTTATTAGGATCAATAACAAATGAGTGAGAGTTGAGGGGGTGATGTTTTATGGGCCTGAATCATTACTGTATATATATACCAGGTTACATTATCAAACTAACACACTCACACGCACACAATCAATTCTCATTAAACCTAATTGACACCCCATCTCATTTCATTAATCGTCTGTTGCTTTTCGTCTCCCCGATCGGCGCCACCAGCCTTGCTGCCACCGCGCCACCGCCGCCGCTCTTCGCTCGTCCCCGGCGCTGCTCTTCGCTGGTGGTACGTAGCTCTCTCTCTTTCTTTGCTCTTTCTCTTTGTTCTTCCCATGCCTGTATTTAGTGTTATTCAGCTTGGATTATGAAATTGCGATATTGAGATTGAGATTTTAGGGTTTATTTTAATTTCTTTGGGTGTGGTTTTCGTTTTTCTCTGTATTTGTTTTCTTCTGGTTAGCCATCCTACATCAAATGTAATGTCAGATCTTTATTCATGATCCAAGTGGTAACACTGTGATTGAGCCCAACAAATCCTCACCTTTGTGTCCAGAACTAGTGCCATAAGTGGTTTTGTGGACCTAATATTGGGGCAAACCACGGTAGGGACAATTGGTAAAATCGAGGAAGATGAAGATGATACACCTTACTCTGTTGTTACTGCTCTTAACTTGAGAAGATATAAGGCAAGCAACAAACATTTTTAAAATTTACCTATTAGTGTTCCTTAGTTGCTTGGCATTTTCTTTAAAATTGTTGCAATGGTGTTCCTTACATGTTCCCATTTTGATTTATAATTGGTTTCCTTTTCTTTCTTTTGGGTTTCTGATTGAACCTACAGCATAAGAATGCCGGACAGAAAGAAGCAGCAAGTAATAGCAGTGAGGAGGCTATAGTATATGTTAGGTCAGAAGATGATTTTTTTTTTTTCATCAGGTACCAGTTTGTTGCTACACAGAACTTGTACCATGTCCACAATCAATTTCCTGATTAGTTTTTTGGATCCATTTCAGCTCAGTTCGTGACCCTTTAGGTTCCCATTGCACACTCAGCGGCTTGCATCTCATGAGGTAAGTAGTAGTGATCTCAGCGATTTGAATTATATTTTTTTATAAACCGCCAATCCACCCGAACCGCTAAGTTAAAACCGTCATTATTTGCCAACCGAATTGCTGGTTTTTGATAAGAAAAATGGCAATTTTTAATGACACTTTTATCAATCCACCACCCGCTGTACGATTTCTATTTTTCACCGGAACTGCACCGATCCGCACTACGTACACCTCGACCTGTATGTGAAATGGGAATGGGAACAAGAACGGAAACATGGTACGCCACATGCTCTAAAATGTGATACGATAGATGTAGACTTGTGTATATTACACCTAAGAATTTAAGGCACTTTTAGAGTAATTTTCTTGTAACTATTAGGCATCTAATTAAATTTAATTTTTTTCCTTCATGTAGCAAAACATTTCTTTGAGCATTATAACCCATTTTTTATGTTTTGTCTTGTCAAAACTTAACTCGTCTTAGATTTTAGTTCATTATATTTGAAAATTTTCCTCCTAAGAAAACATTTAAGGAAATATATTAGAAAAAAAACTTGTGGAATTGTTTCGGATCACTAAATTTATCGTTTTGGAATGAAAGTGTACCATGTTTCAGAACATGCCTACCAATACGTAATTTGTTAAGTATTAGTTTTTTTGGTAACACAGGTCTAATTACGTTTACAAAACTTTCCTTGTATAGAAACATGCTATCTTCCCACTAGGAAAAGGAGGACCTAAATCCTACTAAACAAAATATTTCTAAACTAATTATGACCCAACTATTTCCAAACAAGTATAGGACTTAGAACGATTACCTGTGCATGACATGCTCCAAATCTTAACCAGCAGGCTGAAAGTTTACGTTCTTTCTACTCCATATAAACATTGTGGTGACCTAATTATCTTCTTGGATTGCAGGTTGTTTCTTTGAGGATTTCAACTTGTAACACCTTGGTCACAGCATTGTGAAAAAACGATTTAGCGCAATCCCTGGCATGCATGTTGTCATATCTCCTCAGAGCCAGTTCCGTGATGAAGACATATTGCTTGAGTCAGAGGTTCTTTAATTCTTCATCCCCTCTGGTCTCTGTACAACTTCCATCTCAAACGTATGTAAGCCTGTTTTCCTTAATATTCAATACCATTTTAGGTTTCTTTCCAATTGGAAATTCATTATACTGTGCAACATACAACCAACTCTATTTTGGATAAAAAGACAATCACTGGCCTTGCATTTGACTCAAAATGGTTTAGCGTGTGCGCAGTTTCTAAGTCTTGTAAGTCGTATATATTCTTTCATGGAAAATGATGAAAATTAGTGTTGGTGTCATATGGTAGTAGTCTCTTGTTTTGAGATAGTTATGTGCAGTTGAAAAGTAGGAAGAACATTTTTAAGAGTAATTGTGGTAAGTGGAAGGAATTTAAATTTGATGACTTATCAGAATCTATTAGGTATTTTACTACTTTCTCCTTGTCATATACCATCTCTTCTGCTTAATAGATGAACTCTCAATCCATTGGTTTTTAATATTTATCTTCTTTCATGTATTTATGAGTTGTTTTTAACATAGCCACTACTATAGTGCTTTAAAATTTTATTATATGAACTAAAACGAGAAAAATTTTCTTTTAAATTCCAGGGAAACCCATTTTTGGTACATTTTACCAAATGAAGTGAAGAATGCATCCCTTCTAAATCAATACCTGGAACTTCTATCACCGTGTGAGAGAGAAAATGTTTTCAGCATGTATGGAGAGGACCTCAAAAAAAGAGCCCTGCTAGCTCGTGCCTTGGTTCGCACTACCATAGCAAGATGTAAGACCATTTATCATACTTATATTTGTTTCTTATTTATTTACTGAAATAAAAAAACTGGTTATCAATTGGATGTTGACAACTATCTGGACCTTATAATTTGGATTTCCTAAATTTAAATACTTTTTTGGTTTGATGTCTAATTGCTGCAAAAACTTATTCCAGCCATGACGAAAAACTTCACTTATTAAGTTCGTCTGGTAGTCAGACTTAGGAAAAATCTAATGGATTTGGATCTATAAACATCAATATTGGATAGATACACTTAGATGCTGAATCACATGAGAACTAATGGATATATGAGAGAAATTTTTTTTTGAAGCACTGCTAAGCTACAAAGCAATTGCAAACCATTTCATTGTTTGCATACGCATAGAAATTTAGAATTTCAAAAGCCATTGGGTACTCACAAGTTACTTTTAAGAACAAAATTTGTTGGGAATGTACTAATTGCTGACATCTTAGAGGCTATTCTTTCCAGATATTATTTGAAAGGACTCTCCGTACTGGATATTGCCTGCATTTGGCACTTTACTTTTCGTTCTTGTTAGATGATCAGTAGGGTGGGTCTGCTAGAGAAGGTGCTTTCATTGTGGTCTCTCATATTCTGCTTACAGATGATTTTGTGATTTTCAAGGTGGCAGATCCAGTCCAATTGGACTATCTTTGGTGCATTCCCCTATGTTTTGTGGCCGTTTCAGGTTTGACGGTAAATTTGGCAAAATTAGTTTTGATTTCAGTTGTAAAAGTCCATAATGTCAAGGGTGTAATATTGGTGCATTACAAGTTACAGTTGCATACCTGGATTACATTGGAATCTTCGTTTATGTCTAAGGTTGTGGGGAATGGGGTAACGATCCCCTTCTACATCGAAAATTTGTATGGGTGATCGTGGGTACATAACTAGTAATAATGAATTTAAATGACATCCTTTCCCTTTTGGGTGAGTTCCCATGGTTGTTCTGTGTGGTATCAGAGTCGACTCATGTGCACGACCATGTTGACTTGGAAACCATGCCTAAAAGGATAGGGAATATACTTTCTGTGTGTTGGTGGCTCTGGCCACTAGGGAATAGTTGTTACTTATGGTATTAGAGCAGCCAACCCGTGCACGACTGTGGGAGGTTCACATATCTGAAGTTTGCATGGGTGATCTTGGTATATAAGTAGGAACAATGAACCCAAATGACATCACTTTGGCTAGCCCTTTTGGATGAGTTCCTGTAGTTGTTACTGATGGGGTTGTGGAGCAGTATTAGAGGAGATGTGGGGAAGCAAAGATAGAAGGCCAGGTTCCTAGTTTTTTTGTGCTTAATGTGGCTTGAGACCACAAAGTAGCACTTTTCAAAGTATAGAGCCTATGTTTACGCTCAAAAGTAACTTTTGGCCATTTTGGATAGTTGAATTTCATGGAAGGTCAAACTAACCTGGATTGTATTATAGATTTTGCCGACCTCTTGTAAGAATCTCTAGGTCTTTTTGTCTTTGAGCATATAGGTCTCTTTTGTTGAGTTTTGAGAGTGATATAGGATATCATAGTTGAACCTTTTTGTATATAGCAACATCCCTTTTGATGTTTCTTTTAATACAATTTGCCTCACTTATAAAAAAAAAAAAAAATTTAAAAAAAAATTGGGGAAAAAAATAAAAAAGAGAGAGAGAGGCAGTCTCTGCTTGTGTGACAGTCTGTTGTTAAATGAACCAGCATATTACATTTGAACTATTAGATGGGATTCTTTTGCTTGATTCTTTCCTTCCTATTTTGAGAATTATTGTTGTGATCCATCAATGATGTAGATAGATATTGTATAGCAGCTGGTGTTAACTTGAGCAAAATACATTTTCATACTAGATCAGATCAATTCTCAAGTTAATCCGAGATCCTTGAAGTTTAGGAAGAACATCCATGGGAAGCCTGAGGTTTGCTTTTCTTACTGAGAGTGGCTATGCAATTTCTTATCCATTGGCTCATAAACTTTATGTTTTTAAAGGTAAATATGTTTTCTTATAGAATATGTTGATAGGTAGAGTGGCAACAAAGTGATGATTGGCACCCACCACCATTGCATTTCAACCTTTCCCATACTTCTTCTTTGATAGCCTGTGGGGTTACTATGGATTCTCAAGTCAGTACTATGATTCCCTCTTGTCTACTTTGGTTCTCCTTGAATTTTTTGCTTTCTTGTTTTTCTCCACTGTTGTTGTTTAAAGTAACTTTAAATGGATGTGATTCACCCTTCTTATCATAGATTGGTATTGATGTGGAAGAAAAGCAGCGGACAATAAGGAATGATATCTTGTCTTTTGCTAGGCGGTACTTTTCACACCATGAAATGGATTTCTTAGCTGCTATTTCAGACCCTGAAGTTCAGCGCCAGGAGTTCATAAAGTTATGGACACTAAAGGTTAGCTATGTTTCTTTAATAGTTAGTTTTAGGTGTACTGTTGGCAATAAAAAATTAAATTGTTTTTTCATCATATATTTAAATTTAAATCAAATCAAATTTTAGCCAAGAAAATATTTTTGTGATACGGTTTGCTAAAATACATAGAAAGCCTCAGAACTAAGTATCATTTCATTTATATGGACAAGATTATAGCACCATATTATATGTTTGATTTGGTTAGGAAGTAAAACAATCTAACCCCTATTAGAACTCTCTACCAAATTACGACAGTTTATATTTGAATATTTAGCAGAAGTTTCTTTTGAAGGAATAGGATGCAAGCACTGAAAAATCAATAATAACGAGATGCTAGTCTAAAATATGCTCTAAAAGGATTTATTTCTTCAAATTTATGAGGTGAAATTGAGATGCTTCAACTGTCAATGATGCAGGTAAATTTTTAAGGATCTGTATTCGTGCAGTTTTTTCCTTCTTTATTTCATTTCCTTGAAAAAAAAATATATGTTGACAAATGATTATGTTGGTTTTAAAGACTGTTAATATTGCAGCTTGGCATGTTCTGCAAAGAGTTTTGCATGTCGTCTCTAACCTATGCCTGTGTCTAGAAGCCTTGTTTGGATATTTGGCGGGAATTGGTTTTTTATGTATTTAGATGAAGGTTCTTAAGACCTGTATTTTCAACAAAAATAACCTTCTGCAAATCTAAATTCAATTTTTTGGGAACATGAATCTTAAATCCTCTTTGGGTTGTTACGCATGCATTTCAAAAAATGTAGGGGAGCTTTTGGTCATTTGATGTACCCTGAGTGATATCAAGACTAAGAGGGTTTGTCATGGTTGATCTATTAGAGTGAATATTAATTTTTGCCTTCCTTGGGTTGTGTCTATTTAACTTTCAGGAGGCATATGTCAAAGCTTTGGGAAGGGGCTTTTCAGGTGCACCTTTCAAGACCTTTACTATCCGGTGTAGGGCTGCTGCTACTGGAGGAAGCTTTCATCTATCTCAGAATTCAAACTCCGAGGTATGATTTATGATTATTCCGTTAATGATTTAAATGGCTGTTCTGAAATTAGACCGATTTGACTAGAATTGAAAACATGAGGAATGGAATAGATAAAATTAAAACTGGGCATCCGTGGTATTTTGGTCTACACAATGCTCAACTCACAAATTCATTTTTCTCTAGGTTTTAGCTTTCATAAAGACATTTCTGCTTTAATATGCCATGCAAGTTTACCCAATTTGCTGCACTGAACATTTAACGTTTACTTCTTGATCCAAATATGCAAATTGTAACATTTTATTTTTGTTTATATTTCTGAAAATTTTAAAAACTGTGAACAAAAATTCGTTTGATATCTATTTTCATTTTCAAAAACTTACAAGCAGTTCACAAGATTTTTTAAATTTATGTAACAACAAAGTTGGTTTCATGTGTTTAGGAAAAAAAAAAAAAAAAAAAATTCATGCATTCCTCCTCCTTCCATCCCTTCCGGCCACAATTCACCACTGATCACCACCTCCAGCCTCCAGCCACCTTCAGCCACCACATTCTACGGCAGCCACCTATGAAGCATAGACACCTCTCTGGAGGTCGCGTATAGGTGTCCAACACGTGTTGGACATGGACACGCTTTGGACACGTGTCAGACACACTGGAAAGAGTTGAATACGCTGGGACACTTTGGACATGCTGAGGACACATTGGACACGTAAGGGACATGCTGAGGACATGTTAGGGACACTCTAGGAACAAGTTGAGTGTTATTTTTTGTCACAAAAATTTTTTAATTTTTAATTTTTTTACTAAAATAGTATACCTAAGGTTGATAAATTTAATAAAATTAAATATTTGACATAAAATACATATTAAATATTTAAAAATATACATATAATAAAAATATATGTTTTAAACGTGTCATGTTCTGCATTTTTTGAAAATTTACGTGTCTGTGTGTTCGTGTCGTGTCACATGTCTATATCTGTGCTTTTTAGCCAACCACCATCTTTGACCACACAAATCACCTCCGGTTCACTTCCCTTGACCGGCAACCTTCTCTAGCCATTGCCAACCACCTCCTACCGATGGAAACCACCTACGGTCACCACCTCTGGCCACCCTTTTCATTTGTTTTCAAAGCAAGTTTTTAAAACATGTGAACACTAGACGGTGTTTGTTGCTTTCATTTTTACCAAAAAGAAACTGTAAGTATTACCAAACAGCGCTTTATTGTTTTACTACTAATTTCTAAACTATGTTGTCAGGTATCTGAAATAGTTGTTGATTCTTTTGATGACCCCTCCAACTTAACAAGCAATTGCCAATTCACCCTCTTTGAGTTGGCCGGTTCTCATTATGCCGCTATTTGCAAGGAAAATAATAGTCTTGCTGAAGGTGAGAAGTTGTCTTTATAAGAATTAAACAATGTGAAATTACATAAATACTAGAAATTGTATTCCCATGACATATGTAGGCAAAGGTTGCAGGCCAATGAAGTTGACTGTGTGGAAGACGATTCCATTTGTTGAAGATAAATGTGTTTCTGGGACCGATGCAGTTATTAGGATTGGTGGCTTGACTTGAATGTGCCATTTTTAAAATTGTGAGACATTGTGATAGATGCTTTGGTCGAAATGAAAGGATTATTAAAAAAATATGTCACTGTAGAGGAAAATTTTGTTAAAAAAGCTCTGTTTGTATCGCATATGGTGGTAGAATTTATCATTTTTGCTAAGAAAATTAAACTCGAAGATGGTGGGAATACCCTGGATTAATCTCTCATGTGAAACTAGACTTTTCACTGGAGGTGTTTGGGAATAGCTAAGAAAGACAAAATATGTTAAAATAACTAATAAAATAAAATGTTATGTTTAAATTATAATTATTTTACTTTTTTTGTTACAATTATCAAATCAATTACTAAAAAAAAATTAATTAATTAATTTTTTAAGCATAACTTTTTTAGTTGAGTTAAAATAGTTAAAAAGTTTAAAAATTAACTAAAATAGTCAATCGAGGCCACTCTAACGTGTTATATCTATTGGTGTTTAAAATTTGTACTTACTTAAATGCTACTTTGATTGATCTTGTTGATAACTTGAGTTATTTAAGGGAGGTGGGTTTGGCTTAAGGCAGCCGTGATTCATACCCCCAGGGGGTCGACCCCTAGTGGGGTAGGAAGCATTAATCGGCTTAAGGGTTGGAGCTAATGGAACAAGCATAACCTTGTTAATTATAATTTAACTTTACTAATAAATTAATATCTTGTGATCCAAAAATAAAAATTATTTATATCTTTGATAAAACTTGTCATTTAAAAAAAGGGTAAATTATAAATGCATTCTTTGAGATTTGTTTAAAATACGAATTGTTTTTTGTAATTTGAAAAATTACAAATATTTCCCTATTAGAATTTATTATTTAGCAAAATTAATTGAAAAAGTGAAATTTTTAACTGCTCATCTATACAATAATAAAATTATATGAATTATTAATTGAAATAAAATTTTGACATTATTAAAATTTGTTAATTAACTTGATAATTTATTAATAAAAAAACCTATTTGTTATGAAATTAAAAATTTTAGGGGGCATAATGTAATTTCTAAAACTATAGGGGTAATTTATAATTTAAGTAAACTTTAAGGTGTGTGTTTGTAATTTATCCTTAAAAAAATTATGCATTTTAGTAACATCTTTCAAGACAAGTATAAAATCAACATAGCTATGGCTTTTCTCTAGTCTATTATCGAACAGGAGAGGTGTTGTTGGGCTTTGTGGATTTATTTTTGAGTTTTGTTTCAATAATCTGAACCGTTCACATTTTAGGATTCAAGTATATCATCCTTGCAGAAAATCAAGTTGATCGGATAACGACACATGTGTTTAGATCAATTTTGAATGAAAAAGATAGACGGTAAAAAAATAAACGGTTCATACAAAATTGTTCGAACACGTGATTTTTGTTATCTGATCGATTTGATTTTTACGGAAATGATGTACTCAACAAAATCTAAAATATGAACGATTTGAATTATTGACACAGTATCCAAAATTGAATCCATTGGACTAGATTGGACAGTGCAGTTTGATTACGGAGAGGAGAGAATCCAATCCCAATGAACATAGTGATACATCATCCTATTTTATACTTCTACAACACCCTATTTCTCTTGAAATTTTATTAGGATAAATTACAAATACATCTCTTGAGATTTTATTAAAATACGAATTGTCCCCTGTGATTTTAAAAATTACATTTCACCTCCTGAGATTCCTAATTTCATTACAAATTACGCCTTTTATTAATAAATCATTAAGTCAAATAACAGTTTTTGATGATGTTAAAAATATGTTTTAATTAATAATTTAAGTAATTTTATTATTATATAGGAGACCAATTATGAATTTTATTTTTTCAGTTAATTCTGTTAAATAAAAAATTCTAATAAGGGGATATTTGTAATTTTTCAAACCATAAGAACTAATCTGTATTTTAAGCAAATTTTGAGGGTGTATTTGTAATTTATCCTTATTTATTATTGGTTGTGGAATGCATTATTTATTTATTTTTTATTTTTTTGTGTGTGTGTGTGTTATGCCCTTGCGTGCGTGGTTGTGGTTAGAGAGATGGGTAATATTTGTATGAAGAGAAACATTAGAGACAGAAAATCAATTACATAATAACAATGCTACTAATATATAAAATTGAACTAAAAAATGAAATACGTGGCTTAAAATTCATTTTAGATATAATTCATATCCTATCATATTTTTTAAAAATTAATATCATATCAAATTCGAATTTAGATCTGTTAGCAAAAATTCAGTTTAAATCCAATCGACAGTTATTGATCTACCGGCTTCAACCAATTTTAATAAATACAAAAAGATTAGGTTTTGTGGTTGAGTTTTATGCCTTAAATAAATTAAAGACTTCTTTGGAGATAATTAAGTAAAGAAGGATTTGAACAAACAAAAAATGTATTTATTCAATTAAATTGTCACTTGCTATCAGTTATAAGAACTTAAACAATAACAAAGAACTGAAAAATACATCAATCCACAGAAAAAAGAGAAGTGAGGGTTGAGAAAAGCTATTTATAATCTACTCTTAAAATGACTAATTTAGAACTACTCTTAAATAATTTTTGTGATTGATAGTTGTTGATAATCTTTGTATCTCTCTTCGCCTATTTATAGGCTCGGTCACATAAGAAAAAGAGATAACCTAAGACCACGATTTCCTCAACAAACTTATGATTTTCTTAACATTATCCATATCCCATGTTTGCTAAGAACCATTTTGCATATTTGATGCTTGATTTGATCTCAGCAACTAATTTTTAATTTGCTGTAATTGCTAACTTTCTGACCCTTCATTTAACATGTCATCATGCCACGTTCCTAACACATCTGTCATGACACTTTAGTATGCATGTCGATAGAAATAATAATAATAAAAACAAATGTGGTCAAGGTTATTCTTTGAAAATAGTTTATGATTTCAATCGACAGATCATAATTAAACTTAGCCATTATTAATAAGTCATAATAGACAGAAAAAAAAAAGTGGAGTAAATAATATCACATATTTCATTTGTTTGTATAATTTTTTGCATAATTATACTCATACAAGTGGATCTCATAAACTTGTAAGTTGCAATTGATTTTTGTGTTTATAATATTATTTTTATATTAATGCTTAAATGTTTAAGATCTCATTTTCTTGAATTAATATATACCTCTATTTTCTCCCCAAAGTAAGGAATTACATACAAAAGTGAAGAGAGAACATCTCTCATACAGTTAAGAGATGAAATGACAAAAAGAATCCAAAGTTTAAGCAACACCTAGCTCTTACTACAAGGTAACCTTCAAGGGTTATTTGGTCATTTAGACATCCGAAGTCAGTTATATCCAACAGCTTTTCCCGGACAGTTGGCAAGCAAAGAAAAGAAAGTCGTTTAGAGCCAGCCAATCTCTCACTCTCATCCAAATGGTAAACTTTCTTGGTATGCTGACACGTGTTTGTGGTGTATTCTCTCCTCTTCTTCATGATTTCCATGAAAACCATGCTTATAGATCTGTTCTCTCTCTCTCTCTCTCTCTCTCTCTCTCTGTGTTGTCTTTTCACAGCAAGTCCTTTGACAAGAACAAATTAAGAAAGAAGTAACATATTGAAGGTAGAGATTTTCCTAGTCGAGAAAATGGAGGCAACAAATGGAATTCCAAATGATAAGAAATTTCCGGCAGCCGACATCCACCAAGAATTGAATCCTGGCCAGAACAAGAATTTTGTGGTTGATCCCATATCAACCCAAGTTGCTGCCTCAAAGGAGTACAAGGTACATTTACAAATTTTTAACATTATAGTGATTTTGGTCCTCTTTAAGATGTCGAATGAGATTATAATGATTAGATTAGCATATAACATGGGATAATAGTGAAAAATTATTTTTTGCATTAGTTGAAATTATGTGACTTATTGTATCACAAGATTATTAATCCACAAATTTTGAATATTAGTAATATTATGGGATCAATTCCATATTGATCTTCAAATGTTAGCGATCCCTCTAACAATGCCTACTAAATGGAATCATGCTTTTTTTCTCTCTTTATTCGTATCTATAACTTTATCTTGACTAATTTTCGGATATTTGTAATCTCATATCCAACATATACCAAATAATTATCAGATCCTCAACCTAACGACCTTATCTCTCCGCCTCCGTAAAAAGTTTTTTACAATAAATGTGAATGTACAGTAAAAATGCAAGATATAAAATGATATTAATTGTAAAATTCATAATGTGTTCATTTTCCTTGTGGTATTTTGTTGCTATTTATATTGCTGATAATTTTCCTTTTTTTTTTTTAATTTAATTTTATTATTATTATTTTTTTGAAGGAACAAGCTGCAGAAATTAAAAAACAGAAAGAAAGGGAAAAGAAGGATGCATTGCAAACCCTCAAGACTACCATTATTATTTCCGGGATTGTTGTGGCTGTGGCTGGTGCTATCTTTGCCATTACCAAGAAATTAAAAGAAAAATGAAAAGCTTCCCCGATGCGATACCATTAATCCCAGCAAATTTTATTTTATTTTTCAATTTTGTTTAATTTTTGTTTTTAATTTATTTGTATTGATTTTTTCTTGGTAATTGGTATGTCCATAATTGGTTATGTGGAAAGTATCAAAGCATGAAGCTAAGCTAATACTATTTTTCTTTGTTACCTGTATTCACCAAGTTCATATTATATACTGAGATCATAAGTTTGAATACCTTCAAGTTTTTTTTGTTTTTTTTTTTGAATGTTGCTTGGTGTGCAACCTATAGTAGTTTTTTCACATATGGGTTGCTAGCATGATTTGGGAGGCAAAGAGTTTAGAAAACCAGGGAAAAAAATCTCAGAACTTGAGCCAAAACTTCAGATTGATGGTGTTGATTTAATTTTCTTGTTCATAAACCAATCTCTGCCATCGATTTCACATTCTAAATAAATTCTTGGTATGTTTTTTTTCTGAGTTTGTTGACTCACTGTTTGGAAGGAGATGGCATTGGCCAAGAATGTCAAGAGTGTGATAAATTGAAATTTTGATATGATGTGATCAACTTCAAAATTAAGATTAAAATTAAATTGAAAAAATAAGGGACCAACATGTGCATTGTAAAAAATTTCTCCTTCAAATAAGTCAACAACATAGGGTTAAATCGGTAAAAGAAATTAAGAAGTCAAGATTCAAATTGATGAAATAAAAACAAAAAATATATCAGAATCTCATTTATTGCCAAGTTAAATTCTAAGGTTATTTTGTAAAGGGAATGACTTAAATCTAGTTGAAATTTCAAGTGGACCGACGTCTCTTATCAGTCAGAATTAATAAATAAATTTTTTTTATTGGTTAAAATTAATGAAATATTTCAATTGGATTAGACAATTAAAAAAATATCTCAACTGTCTAGTCCAATTGAACTTTCACCCGGAGACGAGTCATTTCATTTTGTAAATTTATCAACTTTCTTTTATCTTTGTTCTCCTTAATTTTTTCCAAACAAAGGGAGGACAACATGAGGCTAAACACAATCTTATCTAATTTTTTCCCTAGACTCTTTAAAACAAATAAAATTATTAATGAGTGGAATAGTGGATTCGATTGTTCAAATTTATTTATTTATTTTTTTTTTTTATAGATAATATGAAATGAGTTTATTTTTTATTTTTTTTAATAAAAAAAAAACGCGTATTCCGGGAAAAACAAGGATAACTTCCTTCCCATCCGAGCAGTTGACCTTTCTTTCTCTCTCTTTTCTAAATAAACAATGAAAGCTTTCTCTGCTCCTACACCTCTCCAAAAATGGCCCTACTTCTTCAACTATCTCCCTCCCCCTCCAATCCTCTCCTCCATTTCAATTTCAATTTCAAACCCAAATCCAAATCCAAATCAAGTCATTTCATCATCACCACCAACCTCCACCCAACTCTCACTCTCAAACCCACCTCTCCAATTCAATCCTCTGCATCCTACACCACTCCCTCCCCCTCCAACCGCCTCTCTCCACCACTCTCTTCCCTCGGTTCCATCTCCCCCTACGTCCAATCCCAATGGAAGCCAATCCTCGCCGGCTGGCTCTGCAGCGCCGTCTCAGTCTACTCTCTCTCCTTGATGGTCCCTAAGATTGGGAAATTCTCTGCGGTGATGAGTACGGTCGATGCGGTGAGGCTGAGAGAGGAGGCCCTGCTGCTTGGGGCTATGGCCATGGTTAGGTTGGTGGCCAATTACTGGCAACAGGCGTTTCTGTGGGACGCGGCGTTGAAGGCGGTGTTTGAGATTAGGGTTTTCGTGTTCGAGAGGGTTTTGAAGAGGATTTAGGGTTTTTTGAAGGCGGTGGTGGTGTTTCTGGTGGTGATATCGCGTATCGGATCACTGCCGAGGCTTCTGATGTTGCTGACACTATCCACGCTCTCCTCGATGTGAGTCTTTTCTCCGATGTAAATTTACTACAATTTACAACTGTATTTCATGTCAATATTAGTCTTTTATCTGTCAAATTGTTGTCAATTGGTATTGTTGTTATTTGTTAGCTTAGAAAATGATTAATTGGTGAAAACTCCATTCCTAAAGTTGAAGGTTTAATCTTTTTGGTGAGAAGGACACACGTTGAAAAGTTGCCACCAGCTGCTGGTGGCAGTGAGGTGGACAGATAGGTGCTATGTGTGCGGATGGTAGGACATTTGAACAAATAGTTGGATAGAGGTGATATGTGTGCGGATAGTAAGGACATTTGAACAAATAGTTGGATAGATAGGTGACACGTGTATAGATAATAGGACATTTGAATAGACAGTTGAATAGATGGGTGTCACGTGTACAAATAGTTGGACATTTGAATAGATAGTTGCACATATAGGTGACACATGTACAGATAATGAGACATTTGAATAGATAGTCAGATGGGTAAGTTTTGAACAAATAATGTCTTTTTGGTCCAAAAGATTTAAGCTAAAAAGATTTAAGCTTGGGCCAAGAGTTTCATAAATGAATCTCCGGCTTGAGTGCCCTAAAGAAAAAAGCTGAGGACATTTTTGTATATTTACACAGCAAAAACTACTTAGATAGATTTTCTGCCTTTTCATTTCTTAGAGCTACTCCAACACAAGGAAGTTATTTTACACACACACACCCCCCCCCCCCCCCCCCCCCCCCCCCAAAAAAAAATTTCAATTTACCTAGCTACTTTTTTCCAACACTACGTTTTATTTTAGCTATCCATCAAAACTAACTTGAACATGACTTGATGGTGTGGCATTTTTCCACTGGTTGACTAAATTTAGCTACCCTTTAATAGTTGGCCAAATGTACCAAACCAAATTGACAAGAGGCAAAATGCCTAACTAATTAGAGAGTCAGTTGGAGTTGCAAAAAGTGGGAAGATCTAGCTATTTTGCCTAACAGGCCTCATTTGGAGACCCTGTTTGAAATGTCCTTAGAGCATTTCCAATGCTATTATACATTTTGCCTATCCAAAGTAAACATTTTAATTTGCTGATCCACTTTTTCATGTTTCTACACCAACCCTGTTATTTATTTTAGATTCATCCCAACACTATTCACTTTATGAAATGGCACATCAACAATAAAGATAGAAGGACAGGATCATAAGGTCCCTTCATTTTTCCAAGCCTTGGAAGGCTAGCTACATTTAGCTAATGAATTTAGGTTAAGGCAAAATAACTAACCATATGCTTAGTATGTTGGAGTTGAAAAAAGTGAGTTATACTAGTTTTAGCTAATAGGAATCATATGTGTAGTGTGTTGGAGATGCTTTTACAATTTTACACATTATTCAGTTTTTTAAGCCAATAATCTAAAAAGCTAATTTCTATGTGTTGCCAAATGGGCAGCCTTCTATTACAGATTATTAGGTAGGTGAAAGAAGCTTGTCAATATATTTATTTATTTATAGGTATTTCGAATCTGAGTTCTTTTCCCTTCACATGGCAGACGATTGTACCTAGTATTCTGCAGCTATCAGCAATGGCAACTCAGATGCTGGTTATAAGCCCTGTTCTCTCATTGATTTCTGCCTTGGTGAGGAATGAATTAAGTAAATTCTTCTCCTCTATTCTTTAGTTATTGGTTCATGTAGTTACTCAAGGATGTCAAATTTCTCTTGTGCACTTGAAGGTGATCCCATTGATGGCTTTTGTCACTGCATATCTTGGTGACAAGCTTCGTAAGATATCAAAGAAGGCTAATCTTAGCATTGCTGCTCTGTCAGCCTACCTGAATGAGGTATATTTTGATTTATTACTCAAGAGATGAATAGCCGGTATTATTTCTTGCAAAATTAGCCTATGGATGCTACTATTTATTTTAAGCTCTTTGGTTGCCTCCCTACCTTTTGTTTTCGGTCCATCCCTAATTCATTCATCATCTCACATTATACGCTTTGACTGGGGTGATATGCTTAATTGTTGAAAGTGCAAGACCTTTATGCACTTTTACCATCAGTTGAAGAGTTTGATCTTGCCATGCACCCCCCAGGTCCCAGTTGGATATGCCCAAGCTTCTGGTGGACCAAGAAAAGGTGGCCCTTGGTTTGTTAAAGCTGTCTGTCATGATTTCCCTGTATTTGCTTTGTTTCCCAATCCTTCACTTTGTTTTACAAAGCAATAACACTGTTTACTTTTCTTCTAATAATTTTTAAGTTTTATGACATTTGCGATCGTCACTATCTTCGTTTGCAAACATTCCTTCTTGTTACTGGAAGGTTCGTCAGAGTTGGAATGTACTTCAATAGTTAAGCTTAATCTTCTACACTTTCCTAGCTCACCAAACATTCTCTATTTCAATCTATTGAATGGAGAAGATTATTCTATTTACCAAGCATATGCGGATCCAATCTGAGGCCTATTTATATTCTAGCCTCCAAGGCAGTTTTTCCTTGGTGCATGGTACACATCAGTACTCCAGTGCATTTCTCCCTCTGAGTTGGAGTGAGTATGTTTTGAAAAGGAAGCTCATGTTAGGCTCAAAAGGGTTTGCAAGGGTTATTGATAATTAGAAGAAATGATAGCCTCCCTTCATTCCTGGAGAGACTGATAAGATATCCTGACACAGGGTTACTGGCCATCTGCCGGGAATTTCGGGTATAATCATATTTTGCCTTCAATTTGAAGTTCTTAGTTACTTCGACTGGATGAATTTTAGCGAGGGAGTATGGTTTGACCCCGATCATATTATCTTTTCTGATTCTTCCCTCCATCAGTCAGGTTGCAGATCTGTTTCCCTTCATTTGTCTACTTTTCTTGCAAGATTTTCCCTGCCTTAATTCTTTCACATGCTATTTGTTATCCCTTTCGAAAACCTCCTTTTCATTTTTTATCATCTGCTTGTCTTGATTTTGTACTAGTTCCAGTCAGTGTCTTTTCTGTCTCCTTTTAAAGTGTGATGAAGTTATCGAACTCTCTCACATAAGATTTATTTAATTTTGCTGATTAGCTTTACATTTTATGTAATAGGTCCTCCCATCGATTCTTTTTGTGAAGGCTAACAATGCAGAACGCTCTGAGGGTGCTAGGTTTCGATGGCTAGCTGATGCCAACCTATCTGAACATTTGAAAAAGAGGAAAATGAAGGCATTAATTCCTCAGATTGTGCAAATAATATATTTTGGGGCATTATTGATATTTTGTGTTGGTTCACTGGTGGTTTTCGGTGGTTCTTTCGATTGTTGTGGCATGGTTTCCTTTATAACATCATTGGTTTTCTTGATTGAGCCAATTCAGGTAATCATATCTATCTACAATAACATCATTGGTGTTGTGTCCTAGCAAATTGCTATTATGAGAAATATTTATCAAAAAAATATATATATATTTTTATTATGAGAAATATTTATCTAAAAAAAATATATATTTCTATTATGAGAAATGCTTGTTGTGGCTCCTGACTATGCCAATAAGCTTTCTTGTGGTATCGATGTGATAAAACTTTCCCTTTTATTAGTTTGTTAGGTTGAGAAGTCTGAATTACTGCTGACATCAATGCATACAATGTTAAGCAATCTTTTCAGCCTCTTAAAGTGACTAGTTCATGGAAGGGTGGAAGAGATGCAAGGTTATGACATATGACCTTGAGGAGTTGATTTCAGAAACTTCTTATTGAGGTTTCTGCATGTTTTCTTTATATCTTTTTTACATTGGGAAAAAAGGACCCATTTGTGCGATGCAATTGCCAATGTGAGGGATATAATGAAACATATGGTGAAAAGGATTTTCAAACATTTTCTACATTGAAACTTGGGATGGGTTTTGGAATTGTGAAGTTTAGGCAAGTTAGTAAAGTCAATCAAATAGGCACCATATTCTTTATTAGTGGTCTTATTTCTGTGGTGGATCTACTTCTCTAGCATCCTATGTCTTGTTTTTCTTATTTTTGTTGCAATGGAACGAGAATACCCTTTCATATGATGTGATTTCCAATTTGAGTCAGATTTATGAAAAAAGAAGATGCATAAACTAAATGCTTATTTGGGTTAAATTTGTTTCTTTTGTTCTATTGACAAGATGGAAATGGTTCTGGAATTTATTGTCATCTAATATTTTGTTGATAACCTATGCATATACCTTTTTCTAATTGTTCTTTTCTGTTTCTCATTATGGTTCAGCCTTTGAGGAGCTGTCTTGTTTTTCAATCTGAATTTGAAGAATCACGCAGGGGGTGGGAAAAGCATACAATGAATTGAAACAAGGAGAGCCAGCAATTGAACGTTTGTTTGATTTGACCAGGTTCCAATCTAAGGTAAATTTTTGGTTTAATCAACTTTGGTTAATTTCAGTTTCCAAGAAATATGGTTAGGCATTCTTTTGAATATAGACAGTCGATAAATGAAAAATAAAAACAGCGCGATGAACCGTAAACCTTACGTATTTGGGACATCAAAGTTATTCCTCATATGACTTTGGTTATTTTCAATTTTCATGAAATATGGTTAGGCTAAGCATTCTCTTGAATATAGACAGTTGATAAATGAAAAATAAAAACAGAGCAATGAAGTGTAAACCCTAGGTATTAGAGACATCAATTCAGTCCTCAGATGAGTTCAGGGTGTGCTGCACTTTACTTGGGTTGTGGAATTCCGGTCCATTCTTTTATGCCTTCAGTAGATTCCTTGATTGTGCAAAATTCCCTTTTATGTCCTCTTTGATCATATAAATTTTATTCAGAAAGATAGCTATTCATTCTTTTTTTAATTTTATTTTATTATCAGCAACAAGAAAATTATTTTAACAAAAGAAACGTTGAAGTACAACTGAGGGAGGACAAGAAGTCCACCAAGAAGATAAAACAAAAAAAGATGAAAACAAGCCACCAATCCTCACTCGTTACAGATAGTTATCCAATCCCTAGAAATAAGAACAAGAAGGAATTCTTTTAAATGAGGGAGCCACCGCCGAAGCCTAAAAGGAAGCCATATAAACCACTTTCTCCCAAATACTTTCCAAGTCAGCATAATGTTCTTAAAAAATTCTAGCATTCCTTTCAAGCCATAACACCCAAAAAACCACAAGAACCACGCAACTCCAAAGAACCTGCACCCTTCCCTTTGATCCAAAAACTCAAAAATCAATACAATACAAAAACTCACAAGAAGGTGGAATAATCCACTTTGAAGAGGTAGATAAGTTAGCGATTAATTTGAGTAGTGTTGTACAAACAAAAAATCTATACAGAATTTTGACCCAGAATGATGTGGCAACCCTTGGGTCCTATCACTTAAAAAACAAAGGCTCATTAATCAATGGCGGACGCAGAAATTTTGTAAAGAGGGGGCCAAATGTATAATAAAAATTGACTATAAAATTTATTTTTATCACATTCTTACAAGTGTTTTGCACGTATATGGTATTTTATAAGTATACAACTTAAACATCATTCTTAAATTTGCAAATAATATTTTCATTCAATGGACATTTACAAAACAAAAAAGTATCAAAATAGGATTATAAATTTCTTTTACACTTTATACAAAATATAAGATCATAATAACATATAAGTACATTTCACATTGATTATAATCACGTTGGGTTGTAACTAACACTAATTAAAGCCATACTTGAAGGTCATTTTGGTCATAACCAAAACCACCCCAACGAGTCATACTGAATACCACTTTGAAACATAATTAAAATATTAGAACGAGATGTAACTAATTTTTATTTTATAATTTGTTAGCCCCATCACCACAATGGCCTATAACCAAATACCACAATAATTTGTAACTAACATTAATTTAAACCAAAAATTATATATGATATATATTATGTATCATAGCATGACCATAACTCAATGCTTCAAACAAATTGACAAAGTTGAGACTTAAGTGGAGGGGCCAAGTCTTTACAACTTATAAATCTACTAACAAATCTATATATACTAGTTGAGCTTATACAGATGGATGCGATGGTCCCCCCTAGCCACCCCCTACGTCCGCCATTGCCATTAATATGACTTGATTTTTCAAGATTGCCATTGTGACATTGTTCTGGTATAAAATTCTGCATAGAATAGATTTTCTGTTTGTAGATCACTTTCCTAATTTGAGATGCCATTTGCTGGTTATTGGAAGAGTGGCATCATCATATATTTAAAACTAGCTATTTGTCTGACTTGGAAGCAATGGAGAGGTGTTTGATCTTACATGGTCTTTCACCTTCAAAAATTTGTCGCTGTGTGTTTTTTCAGGTTTTTTGTTTTATTTTTTATTTTTCTAAATGCTTGTGCTTCTCCACATAGTTCTCAGGCCTTGGTTCTAAAACAACCTCTTCATTTGCATAGAATTCATGGCATCTATGAATTCTATGTAAATTTCAAGGTTAGAGTTTCACAGCTGGCAATATACATGGCTATTTGGTTTTGGATCAGTATCTCCTCTATAGTAGTCCTTATCCATCAATTATGTTGATTGATGGTATTCAACTTAAACAAACTTGATATATTTTTGTCTCACTTTCTTGCGGTCTTGTTTATTTTGAGTTGAAAGTGTAGGCAATTTCGTTGTTTGGTGCTGTTAAGATTTGATTTCAAAAATTGGCCACTTATTGTGTTATTTTATTTAGGTGATTGAAAAACTGGATGCTGTTAATTTAGACTGT
This sequence comes from Camellia lanceoleosa, assembly GCA_025200525.1. Taxonomy (NCBI): domain Eukaryota; kingdom Viridiplantae; phylum Streptophyta; class Magnoliopsida; order Ericales; family Theaceae; genus Camellia; species Camellia lanceoleosa. The sequence goes on along the minus strand of CM045761.1, from coordinate 39,350,556 downwards.
GTTACTGGTGAGGTGATATTTCGTGACATCTCATTCAAATATGGTGAGGATATGCCTCTTGTATTAAATGGGTTGGACCTTCATATAAATGCTGGAGAAACAGTTGCTTTTGTTGGGCCCTCAGGAGGAGGAAAGACAACCCTTATGAAACTGCTTCTTCGCCTTTATGATCCTTTGTGTGGTGAGTCATCTGTGATTATAAACCTTGTTCTGACATATTTGTTTTGACATTTGACAATTTGTTTATGATTATTTTCATTATTTTTATGTGACCTTTTGTTTGTCCCATGTTAACAGGTTGTATACTAATAGATAATCATAAAATCCAAAATATTCGGTTGGAAAGTTTGAGGAGCCATGTTGGGCTGGTCTCTCAGGATACGGTGAGTAAATTGTCAACTTCCTGATGTCATTTCTGCATATTTTTTGTTTGTGAACTTGGACATGGGCTGTATGTATGTTTTAATATTGAAGCTGTTCATTGTAGTTTATCATCAGATTCAAAATTTAGAATGTATATTTTCAAGTGTTTTATATGCATGCATAACTTTCAATCATGTGATTGTTTGGAAATGAATGGGTAATAAATTATTCATGAAAGGTTGAGTACCACAATTGTCACCCCGTTGGCCTGTAGTTGGGAGAAACACATAGGTCCTTCTAGCAGTAATGACCATTCATCAATTTGGAATTTCATAAATTGAATTGGGTTCAATTCAACATTATCATTAGAAAATTTAAACGATCCTATTGAAATATGGAGTAAGCCAGTAAAAATCACACTTGATCTTGATAATTTTGATAAAGACTTCTTCCACATTTGGTTGAAGGTTGGTCAGTTTTGAATTTTTACCCATCAAGGTCATAAAAAGGGTATAGATAATTCTCTCGACTACTTTTTGACTATTGGATTGGTTTTCTTGACATTAGTCCTAGCATTAAGCGAAGAGTCTTGCACTGCTTTAGAAACAATTTGGCCCTTCAAGATTAAAAATTTTGAAAAAAAAATAAAATAAACAACAACAACAACTTTTCTGAACAAATAGGTGATTAGTAGAGGCTTAGAATCAAGTGGTCATGACATTAGTCATAGGATTAGTCTTGTGGTCAATGTCAAACAAGACTTTAGGTTAAATGTTTAAGAAGCCATTGTTTTTATGTGCAAAGTGTTTGCAAGGTTTCATCCAATAATATGTTTTGACTTCTGTATTCTGTCAGACACTTTTTTCAGGGACAGTTGCTGAAAACATTGGATATAGAGATCTAATGACAAAATTGACATGGAGAGGGTTAAGCTTGCACGAACAGCAAATGCTGATGAATTTATTGAATTACTTCGAAACATTATGAAACCAATATTGGTCCTAGGGGCTCAAGTTTAAGTGGAGGCCAGAAGCAAAGGTGGGGTATCAAGTCCAGAATTTATATTCTACTATTGATATAAATTTTGTGATAACTGGTCCAAGCTTTACAAGAATCTATTTCTTTTTCTTTTTAAAATTATTATTGCAAAAGTTAATGGTGATCGGTCTATAATGGATGTATCTAGTAGTAGATAACTATGTGCAGTTTAGTCTCCATATGATGGATCTAGTATTAGATCAGTGTGGAATTCCATTATATCTTTAATTATGCTTCTGTTTAATTTTTGTTTCATTTGCAATTCCAGACTAGCTATTGCAAGGGCAGTCTATCAGAATTCATCGATTTTGATTTTGGATGAAGCAACTTCTGCTCTGGACAGCAGATCTGAGCTATTGGTGAGACAAGCTGTGCAGCGCTTAATGGAAAATCGTACTGTAAGGACAATTCATTAATCTATTTCCCTCCTCGTGTCTAAATCTTTTTAAATATCTTGGATGAAAAATATTTGTTGCATACATTTTACCTGCGAAATATTGTTCTGACTCTAAATTGTTTGGAAATTAGAACTAAAGCATATGTGAAATAGCTGAATCAGGAAGTTGACATCGCTTCACCCAAATATGACTGTTGCAGTTGTTTAGTTATGCATGAAACAGACTGTTGAACTGAAATGACAATCATTTTAAATGCTAATTGCTCAGATTTCGTACTTTATATAAGTTCCAATTTTTGCCATGTAGGTATTAGTCATTGCTCATCGTCTGCAGACGGTTCTGATGGCCAAACGAGTTTTCCTTCTACAGGATGGGAAGTTGAAGGAGCTAAAACATTCGTCTCTTTTGGATGATCACCATGACTCGCTTTCAGCATCTGAACTTGTGATATAGTAGCATTGAAAAAGGTGATGGTGCAACTACTGAAGTTATTACATTGCCGGCATATGCAGGAAACTGGTTTGGGTTGTGTAACTCCTTCTGAGATCAGTTATGATTCTTGTGTACACCCTTGAATAGCATTATGATTAGTAGTTTGAATTATATTTTTTACTGTTATCAATAATGTATAGTGCTATGTTACCTAGAACGTAAATGTTCTGATAGATTGAATGAAAATATGAATGTGATACACCACATATTCTAAAAATTAGACATCCAATAAAATGTTAATTATGTAAAAAAATATTTCTATGAGCATTATGATCTCCTTTTTTATGTTGTCATGTCAAACTTAACTCGCATTAAATTTTAGTAAATTATATTTGAATTCTTAAAAAAAATTTACTGCCAAGGAAACTTACACTTTTGAAATGGAACAAGTTTTTTGTTATAATTTTGGTTTAACCAAACATGATTGGAATTTTTTTTCATTTTGAAATTTTTGGGGTATTGTAGATAATCCTCCATGATTAAGAGATTTTAATTTTAAATTTTTTTTTTTTTGTTTACTTTATTGTATTGTTAATAACTTAACAAAATCAATGTTCAATGGTTCAAAATCTTATTATGTGGCAAAATTCTTCCCTCGAATAAGGGCCTCCAATGTATAAAAAAACGATTTATTGATTTTATTTGGACTCTTTGGGCATGATTATCAAATTTGTGCTGAGCAGAACTATAATAAGAAATCTCTCATATAATTCTATCGTGTTGGTGTAAAACAAAAATGTTATGGTGTCGTTTGGTAACACTTACGTTTTTAGTTTTCTGTTTATATTTACAAAAATTTTAAAAACTCAAATAAAAACTTGTTTGGTAAAATTTTTGATTTATAAATCAATGGTCTCAGTTTATAAATTTGACCAAAAAATGAAAACACAAAAAATGTGTTTCCATTTTGAGTTTTTAGTTTTTTTTTTTTTTTACTACCCAACACTAGCCACCACCCGCCATCATTTTCCACCACCGTCTTCCACCACCACCACCCACCCCCACCACCACCTGCCACCACCACCCACCACCCGCCACCCACTCGCCACCACCACCCACCCCTCGCCACCACCACCACCACTACCACCCACCACCCACTCACCGCCACCCACCACCACCCACCACCACCACCACCTACCACCACCACCGCCACCACCACCACCACCACCACCACCACCACCACCCACCCACCCACCACCCACTTACCACCACCCACTACCACCCACTATCCGCCACCCGCCACCACCACCATCACCCACTCGCTACCACCCACCACCCACCACCGTCACCCACTCACCCGCCACCACTCACCACCACCAGCTACCCACCACCCACTATCACCACTTTCCACCACCGTCTTCCGCCGCTACTTGCCACCACTTGCCATTTTTTACTCTTTTTTATATTTTTTAAACATTTTGTCAATTACCAAACGCGTTTGTAGTTTATGTTTTTCTAAAAATAAACAAAAACCAGTTTATAAAATTTTTGTAAATATAAACTGAAAACGTAAACGTTACCAAACACACCCATGTGATTGTAGTTTAGTATTGAATTTCATTACATCCTTGAAATATTGTCTCAACTTTTCATATTCATTTTTTTGGTAACCCAACAAAAATAATAAAAAAAAGATTTTTTAACAATTACGTATTTATTTTCTAATATTTTTTTTAATCTAACGAAAATAAATAAATAGATTTGACTTCTTTCACTTCATATAAACAAAAATTGAAAAAAATTACAAAGAAAAAATAAATTCAAGTTGACCCTAGTAATAATTTAAATCCTAATTTTTTAATGATTTTAATTTAAATCATCGATAGTGGTTATGGACTAGGAAATGAAGGAAAGATGGACCGGTAAAAAGGATGAATCAACGACTAGTGGTGAGTATGGTCAAGACTGATTTGGTTTGGGATGAAATTAAGATTAATCCGTTGATTATGGTTCTATAAAAATTGAAACTAAATCAATCCATTTAAATAATATAATCAATTTGAACTAAACTATTTAAACATGGTTCGGCTCAATTTGAAACTACAATTCATAAAAAAAATCATAAAATATTTTTCGAAACATAAACATGCATATTGTTTTACTATTAACTTAAACAAATATAATATATAATAAATAAATATATTGTTTAACATGTAAATATAAAATTCCCAGCAAACAAATATTTTGTTAATGGCAACAATAATTATATGAGAGTAGGATTATATATATGATTTAAGTTACAACAGTCCAAATCGGTTATAATTTGAGACCGTAAACTCTTATCCGGAATCAATCTATAGATAATAGATTCTTAAATTTTCAATTTAGAACTAAACACGAATTCAAAAAATCAGTCTAAACATATTGGATTGGACTGGATCAATTCAAATTATAGATTTTTTTGAATATTTTACTCAGTTCTATAAATGATAGTGGATTGAATTGGAAAGACAAGAGTAGGATAAATGAAAGTAAGAATGTGAGGTGACCATTGAAAAAAAATGATTAAATTCTTTAAATTGTCTTTTTTTTTTTTTTTTTTGGTTAGTTATAATTAACTAATGCAATTAATGATTATAATTGGTACTATTTTAAAGAATAAAAGTTCAAATTAATAAAAAGTTAAAATTTAATTTATTTCTTAGATTAAATCTTCAATTTTTTTTTTCTCCTAATAAATATTAGCAGAAGTGACACCTATAAATTCAAAATTTTGATCTCCAAACCCTAAAACCCATTTTCCATCCTTCATTTTCCCGCCACTAATTCGCGCCACAAAGAAGCAGCCAAAACCCTCACACCCTTCTCTTTCAAAGCGGCAAATCCACTTTCCATCCCATTTTCCGGCGACCATTTTCCGAGAATCAGGTGACATTTCAAACCCTTACAAGTCTATATAGATGTATTTATATATATGTAATTATTATGGGTTTGTGTTCATATGGATCCATTTTGTTCCTATTGTTTGGATTTGAAGCCGATCGATTGTAATCGAACCCAGATGAACCAAAAAGAGATTACTCAAGAAGAAACTATGAACCCCTTTTTTCAGTGAGATGAAGTAGTAGTTTTTAATAATATAACAGAGAAATTAGTATATATATATATGTTCATAGACATGTACAACACATGTATGTGGAATTCCACTCAAACCTCTTGGAGATTGAATGAGCTTGTTCAGTCGGGAGTAAGAGTTGTTTGGATCTGGGTGTGCCCGGGTTTTAGTTTTTTTCCTTGGTTTGGTTCATATATGAAATTCAGTAAATAACCAAAAAAAAGCCTCTTGGAGGTAGATTGATTTTTTCTTCGTTGGAGAGTGAAGTGGGATTGAGACAAATTAGATTTGGAGTGTTCTATTGATGAAAAGTCAAGATTGTTTAGTCATTTTGCCCCAACTCGGTTCTTCTCTGTCTTTTTCTTCGTTTTCTTTTACTTGATATTGTTTCTGTGACCCACTATTACCCTTCTTTTTCATTGTTTTTCTATTTAAAAAAAAATCCTCTTGTTTCATTGCATAAACCTCCTTCCTTTTAGATTTGGAACTCAAACTCCCCAAATGCTAAATGAAATGCTTTTCTGAAAATTTCAAGGAGCTGTTTTTGATAGACCCAGGAAGCTACTGTTGTCAAAACCTGTTCTTTCTTAACCCTTTTCGATCTATATATCACTGTAATTGCTTTGAGTCTGTGTTTGGATCATGGATTTCTGTAGGAATTTATTAGGGAAAGGAAAATGATAGAAAACCAAAGAAATAAATGCAGCTTCTTCACTTCATTACTTTTTTACTTTTCCTTTCCCTTCATTAATCCCGTTACAAATCTATGATCCAAACACAATATTAGCGTTTTCTCTCCAATAGGTAGTCGAGGAAACAATTATCCATTGATTTATTTATTTATTTATTTCAAGTAAAGGACAACATTTTCCTAAATTGTAGTATTGCCTGAATATTTAGGTATTGATTTGTTCATTGGAATGGGGTGATCATTCTATTATAATATCCACTCTCATGTTTGGTTGACTAAAAAAATAATAAAAAATACATTGTAAATGGAATCATCATTTACCATTATAAGGAAATGATCATTCCGTAGTAGAGCTTTAGGAATGACCATTCCATTCCATTCCGCCTCATTCCAATCAACCAAATATAGAGCATTAGCAAAATGGGCATGCAACTGCGGTAGAATTGGACAGAGTATATGGAATCAGCACCTAGCATTGGTTTCTCAAAAATGCATAAATCTACTTGGAAAGGCTTGGGCACCAAAACAGATGCTTCTCTTGTTTAGAATTATAGAGCTAGACATGATAACTTCCTGGTTGCTTCACAGTGAACACATTCAAGTGGAAGAGTAGTAAAAAGAATTAAAGTCCATCCAAGGCCTATTATTGCCACCTCAAATCTGATGTAATAGTACTGTATTTGGTGGCATTGGAATCAGGATGGTTGCTTTCTGCCATCTCCTGCTAAGTTTTTCCCACTTTATCATGTAGAATTCACCTCAATTGTTTTTATTTATTTATTATTATGTATAGAGGGCCCAATTTGAAAGTTTGCCTAGGTCCCCAAAAAACTCAGGGCCAGCCCTAAAGTGAAGATGTCTTGTACAACAAACGGTAATGGATTTTTTTGTACATCCACCTTTAAAAAATGTCATATCAAAAAAAAACTTTCTGATTCAATGTTGGGTCAGAATAGCTTCTCTTAGTCGTACAGTGTTGGGAGCTGCTAAAATGAAGGCATTCGTCAATTCTATAGCTTCTTTGGAATGATAAAGTTGCTGTTATGGTCTGCATTGTGAATTTCTGATATATGCCTTCAACCCAAATGAGTTGAATGAAACCTAGAAGTGGATTACTTCTGACTAAAGCCTAGTAAGCAAAGAGGTATTAGAGAAAAAAGCATTGGAATGTCTTGGTGAAGTGTTTCTTCAAACTGAAACCAAAGTGCCTTTAAAGTACAACTCAAGCCCCTGAACGTCTCTTGTTATATTTTTGTCCCACATGACACAGCAGAATGATTATATCTTGATTTTATTTTATGGACATCAATCTTTTATTCTTTGATTTTCTTCCTTTTTCACCAGCCAACCATTACCTTAAGTTTTGAGACATTGTGCCTATTTTATTTATTTATTTGTTTATTTATTTTTGAAGGATATGGATACATCGAACCCTGCAGTCTTTGTAAATGCAGAGCTGCTGCACATGTATGTGGGACGAAAGGTTCGTGCTGTTATTCAGGTCATCCAATCTGATAATGGTGCTGTTATTGGGAAATCTACAGATGAAAAACAGTTGGTTGTAAAAGGCTCACCTCCCTTTTCTCTTACTACTTATGTTGAGGTGATTGGTATTGCCGAAAGTAATCAATCCATCCGTGCTGAAATATGGAACAACTTTGGTGATACCTTTGGTATGATCTCTACTCTATTTAAGTCCATTCCTTACTGATTTTATGTTCCAGAAGGGAACTAATTTAATTTTTCCTAGGATCTTGTGGTAGCCCAGATTTACTTAACTTGGCCTAAGCAATTCCCAATGACTCATGCTTTTAATGTTTGCCCTTAGAGCACATGTTAAGACTGCTTAAAATATATTATACATTTTTTGTTGCAAACACTTTTGTACAAGATGTACAAGCCTTTTAAGCTTCGTCACACGTGCCCTAAGAATACACATTAACAAATTCCATTCTTGAAGTGGGTAAAAATTAATCAAGTCTTGGTGCTAGGTCCAATGCAATACTCACTCCAAGGTGGAGCTAGGTCGGACCTCATCAGTCAAGTCTTGGTGCTAGGCCTAATGCAATACTCACTCCAAGGTGGAGCTAGGTCGGACCTCATTAGTCAAGTCTTGGTGCTAGGCCCAATGCAATACTCACTCCAAGATGGAGCTAGGTCGGACCTCATTAGTCAAGTCTTGGTGCTAGGCCCAATGCAATACTCACTCCAAGGTGGAGCTAGGTCGGACCTCATTAGTCAAGTCTTGGTGCTAGGCCCAATGCAATACTCACTCCAAGGTGAAGCTAGGTCGGACCTCAGCCCTATGGCCAACACTTGCTCCGAAGCAAGACAATCATAGGAGTTCGGCCCAATGTACGAGCATCACTCCAAAGTGGAGCTAGGTCGGACCTCATTAGTCAAGCCTTGGTGCTAGGCCCAATGCAATACTCACTCCAAGGTGGAGCTAGGTCGGACCTCAGCCCTATGGCCAACACTTGCTCCGAAGCAAGACAATCATAGGAGTTCGGCCCAATGTACGAGCATCACTCCAAAGTGGGCCGAGCAACATGGTGGACCTTCTGGATGGACAGAACCACTCCAAAGTGGGTTGAGCAACATGGACCTCTTGGTTGGACAACCGTTCTAGAGCAGACCAACTTAGAGAAGGCCAATTCACTAAAGATCTTTTTTGGGCTCACAAGAGACAAACAACTCTGCTCCTCTCCCTCTGTATGAACAGAACGTGGAGATGTGGAGGTGCAGAGGGACAAGGTGCATATATGACAGACCTGAATCTGAATGGCAGGCGGAGTGGTTGTCCTCTTCCAATGAGGGACGCCCGCTAATGAGACAAACAAAACAGACCTGCACCCGAGTGTCAGGCGGAGTGGTCGTCTTCCTCCAATAGGAGACGACCACGAATAAGACACATTGGACAGATGGCGGAGAGAGAAGGACTTGAACGACAAACAACCTTCTCCTATAAAAGGTGAACATTATTCACTCTCAAGGGATCCGAAAATCCACACACTTAACACATACACACCCTTTGTATTCTCTCTTCTTCTTCCTAAGTCCCTGACTTTACCATCGGAGGGGTTTCCGACCAAACCCCGGTCGGGCAGCCTCACCGTTTGTTATTCCTTGCAGATCTTCAATTCCAAGCGCACGCTGTTCTTCCACGAAGTTCAACCCTTCTTCATAGTGCGGAAATCACCCCCGCACAATTCTTATGGGTACTAGGGAGCTGCTTGAGTGGTCGGCTTTTTATGTTACCATTTCGTGCCATTTGTATTGAAGTTACTATTAATTGATATATTTATCTTATAGTGGATTGTTATTTAATATTCTTTGATTTTTCTCAATTTTGTGAGAATTTTTGTGGGTTTGCTTCTAAAGGACTTTCCTTTTTCGCTCTTTTGTAGACATGTACAACTACAATCAACTTTGCCAACTTGCAAATGGGGAATATAAGCACTTGTTTATCTGATGAAGTACAAGCACACCACACCATAGCTCCTGTTATGCAAAGAAGTGAGCGGCGTAAATCATGAACCAAGTCATCTCCTAGTTTTTGGTATTGTATTAGGTCTTTTGCGTTTGAGTTTATGTCGTCTGGTGAATTATTAGTAAAGTTGGGTGGTGTTGCGGTATTTGTCTCTATGTTTTTGTTTGGTTTTTTTTTCTTCAGTAATGAATGTCTAGTTTTTTTAAACTTTATTGTTGGAATTAGGACTACAAAATACTTTTTAATCTGTTAAAACTGTACCGGTTCGCATTAATTTGCGTTGCTCTATATCTTTAATCGCGGTTTAAATTTTAAATTTTATAATTTATTTTTGAAACCGCTTTGTTCCGTTATAATCAATATATGTATATTTTAATCTATAATGAAATATCAAAATAAAAATGTGTATGTAAAATTTATTACAAAGTAGTAGTTATATATATATACATGAAAAATATTATATAAAATTAGTTTGTGTTATATATATGAAAAATGTTATGTAAATTAGTGTTATATATTATGTAAAGGCTTGATAATTGGTTAGAATATTTTTAATTTGTCAATCCGTCCAAAATTGCTCAAATTGTAATTTTTTAATTCATCAATTTGTTAATCTGTCATTCGGTTTATAACTTTACTCTCAAACTGTTTGAATCACACTGTATATGCCCCTAGTTGGAGCTGGTGCTTGATATAGTTTATAAATGAATGGTCAGCTGTGGATGATGATTTTTCGATGAAGTTAATGAATGTAATATGTGCTAACATCTTGAAGTAACCATACATCAGTTGGCTCATCTTCAAAGATTTCACGTAGCATCAGACTGAGTTTGATTATAAGTTCAACAATGTTAAGTAGTCTGAATTTTCATGGTTTGAATATTTCAAAATAACGTCGTTTTGGTTTTGACAAATTTAAGCTATTTGGGTCATACAAATTTGGGTCACTAAGCATTTTTCTTATAAGTTAGCACTTGAGTCACAGGGTGTGACTCTAGTTATTTGGCTAAAACTAGCTTACTGTCCTTTGGTACTCTTATAAGCTACAAATTAGTGTTTAAAAAAAAGTTTGTTTGACATATTTTTAGTTCTTTAGTATGACAAATGACCTAAAGTTTTTTTAAGCAAATTGGCTTATAAGCTATCCAAAATGAAGCCTAGCTCACCCACTGAAAAAAAAAAATGAAGCCTAGCTCACCCACTGAAAAAAAAAAATGAAGCCTAGCTCTCGCCTAAAACAAAGATTCAAAAAGTGAAGCAAAAAAAAAAAAATCGAATTAATAAGGTATATCTCACTTTGTACGAATCTAGTGCATTTGTATTTTCGTAAGTATGAAACTATTTTATTAGTTTAGGGTTGAAACTACAAGACCCTTTTACACCACTAAGAAAAGGTTACAAAAATAAAATTAGTTGTCGTTTGATAAAAAAAAAAATCTTTAGTTGACTTTTTGAAGTTAAGATTTTTTTAATTTGGAATTAAAAAATTCGTTTGAATTTTCTTTTTAATTTTTTAAATTTTTATAAAATAAAAAATAAAATAATTGTGATTTCGATGTGATATTTTATCTTATTAATTTATTTAATTTATTTTATCTTTTATACTATTTTAGTCTTAATTGGGATAGCCAAACGAAACTGTAGTCCTGTAAGAGGTCTTACAAAAGATTGATGACAAGGTGAAGTGATTTTTTTATTGGTAAGAAAATATTACAATATTATGTCAAATTAAAACCAACAATAGTTAAAAAACCTAATAGTGAAAAATAAAAACGTTAAAATAACTAATTTTCAAAATAACTCTTAACTCTATTGAGATGAAAACGGAAGAATATTTTAAGAGTGGTGCTAATAATATCCTATAAATTATTTGGATCCCTAATTTCTTTGGACTTCCATTTATAATTTTTGAAACCATTAAAATTTCTTCCCTCCTCCCTCCCCCTCCAAAAATAATATCAGAATTATTCTTATGAAAACATTCCACTCATTAAATACACACCCTCCATACCCCACACCCAAAAAAAACCTCACTTCTAAAAAAATCTTAACAAAACCCACGAAGAAGAAGAAGAAGAAGAAGAAGAAGAGACAATGTGATTACTGTCTCTACTACCTCATCCACCATTGTCACAGTTGGTATGCTCTCTCTGTCTGTCTATATATATATACATAATTTCTTAGTTTTCTCAGTAAAGCAGGTTTGAACCTATGACTAATGTTTGGTTACTTGTTTCCAAACAAATAATAAATGTTCGGTTACCGGTTTCTGAACAAATAAATAACGTTCGGGCCTGTGTTCCCGAATTTCGATTATATGTTTGGAAGTTCAGTCTCGAAAAAAATAACGAGCAGATTTTATTATTTTTGTCATTTGTTTTCAAGAAACTTACCTTTACAAGGCCAATCTCTTCTAAGCTAAGAATAACGTCAAAGTTATGAATCTCCTCTAAATTTTTTTTGCTATACTCTTCTCATTTTTATCGAGTTGTGGTTATCAGAAAAATTTTCACTCATTGTCATTATCGAAGAAGTATAAGTAATCAAATGATTGTTACCGTTACCGCCAAAATATTGTCATCAAAAGGTTTTCAAGGTTTTGAGAGTTGATAGGTTTTGAAGATGAGACTTAGAAAAGATGAATGGGTGGTGATGGAAGTGGATGCTCTCATAAATCCTAATTCATGATACAATGGGTGTGTAAGTTTAATTGTGAGAAGATGTGTTCCAAAATTAATAATGCCCTTTGTAATAATTTTATTTAAAGTTATTATTATAATAAAAAAGTTAAAAATTAAGGGATAAAAAATAATTTATAAAGTGCTAATAGCAACACTCTATTTTAATTGAGGATTTAAATTACTACTAATAAAATTAACAGCTTTAAGATTTAATTTGACACAAAGGGTGCGTTTGATTGGACGGATTAGATAAAGGGGATTAGAATCCATCGGACTTGAGTCCTGGGACTGTGAATCTCCCTGACTATTTGGTTGGATTGGATATGTATCCTGTGTTTGTTTTTTCATAGGATTAGATGTCTGGAAATGACTATTTTTAGTTAATCCAACGTTTGGTTGGAAGGACTGGATAAGATAAATGAATAAAAGACTATTTTACCATTTTTCAATTGTGTACTAAGTAATAGCAATATTAAACATATCTTTAATATTTTAATTATTTTTAGCTAGATTAAATAAAAATTTATTTTATTTTATTTTTTACACAATTAAATAAATTTATTTTTTTAAAATTAAATAAATAAATAAATAAAATATCAATAAAAATTTATATTATTTTTTTAATTAAAATTTTAAATAAATTTGTTTTTAAAAAAAATAATAATTAAACAATGAAATTAAATAAAACATCTATTAACATTTAAATAATGAAATTAAATAAAATATAAACAAAATTTTAAAATAAAACATCAATAAAATATCTATAAAAAATTATTTAAAAATAAATAAATAAAATATCAATAAAAAGTTAAATAAAATTATTTTATTTTTAAATTGAGACATTTAAATTTTATTAAATTTTACTAAATATAATACATAATTAAATAGTAAAGGGTCAAAATGGTCATTTCACCACATAATCCCAACAATAAATAATCCTTCCAAAATTGTCCACACCCCCCTAGGATAGTATAATCCCCCATATAAGGGATAAGGAGTTCGGTCGGACTTCATGTCCGGCGGACTAAAAAAAAAACAAACATCGGATTGGATTTATTGTGCGAATTACAATCCGCATAATAAATAATAATAATCCCCCAATCAAACACACCCAAAAGGTCAAATTTGGTTTTTTAAAAAAAAAAAAAAAAAAAAAAAAAAATGATATCATGTTAACTCCGACCCGATAAGGACCCACCATGATATATACCCGGTGGTAGAATTTGGATCTCCCATTGGATTCGAGCCGGGGCGAGTTCACCCGTCTAGTAAATTACATATATGCCCCTAGGGTTTCTATCACATCTCGGTTCTCTCTCTCGCTCTCTCACACGGCGCCCCCGTACTGCTCTCGGCTCTCTCCCAGTCTGCCTCCCTCCCTCAGCCTCAGCGATCACGGTGGTTTTCCGGTCAGGCCAGCCTTTTTCCGGTGAGTTTCACATCTCGTTCTTTCTCTTTCGATCTATCGCACTATTTGTTTGATTGCATTTTGGGACTATATTAGTGGCCAATACTAGTAGGATGCGAGCTTATTTTTATTTATTTTGTATTTTCAAGGTTTGATCCTAATATCATTGGTATTGTGTGTTGTATTTATTGGTTATTTTATATTTTATTTTTATGTTCAATTGATGCTTATCATTGGGCGTGTTTAATTCCTTTCTTCTGAGATTTTACATGTATGAAAAAGAATCCCATTGTTAGTTAATCTGCAGTTGTTGATTGTTGTTTCTAAGCTGACTTTATGTCAATAAGATTTTTAATTTAATTAGGGACTAGCCTGGATTGAGCATCTCCAACCTCAACCTAAATATTACACTTTTTGGATTTTTTTTTTTTTTTTGGTGACAATCAGAAAACCAAAATCTATTTAAAGATCTTAATTGATTGTTTGGTATGCGAACTTTGCAAACTACGGATGTTGGTTGAAGCTAAGCTTTAATTGTTAATCCAGAACGGTTTAAAGGGACTTGAAAACAGTTTGATGTGTTATCAATCTACAATTTAATAAATTTAAGCTCAAGTTCCTTCATTTTAAATCTGCTCATCAAAACAGAGCCAAAAGGTTGATTGCCTTTTAAAATGTTGAATCAACTTGGCTCTTATTTTAGCTACTTAGTTGTTAAATAATAATTTTGCATGTGTTGCTTTCCCCAGCTCTATTAATAACTCGTCAATCTTAATTTATGTTGCATCATCCATGTGAGCTTTTGAATTTGTGTATTCACCACGATGGACGCTCAATTTTGTATTTTATTAAGGCACTTCCAAGTCCCAAGTTTCCATTTCTTCAATTTGGTACTGCTGGTTGTGTCCTGTCTTGATGTGGCATTGCTAGAATTTGCTAATTCTTTCTAGCTGTCTCCATTTTGAAACACATTCCAAAACATGGAGCACTTTTGTTTTGTCCAATTTGGCGACTCGGAAATTTGCTTCTAATGTTGTCCAAGTTTTTCTAATTATAAAGCCAAACATCAACAATTACGAGTGGAATTCTCATACAAACACCGTAGTAAGAGCTCAATTTATGATAGATAGAATTAGTTCAAACTACTTCCTATAGAAGATGAACAATATTCCTACTATATGATATATAATCCTACCTTGGATGTAACACATCTGATCATCTGCAGCATATCACTGTCCTCTTCACAGTGCGTGCACTGTAATGGTCGAAGGTCCTTGCAACATTGCCTTAAGAGTATTGGCTTTTTTATAGTATGTTTTGACCTAGATATTGTGAAGCTCATTGCATAATTGCTGATACATATTTGTATATGGCACTTCTACACCTGGGCAGACAGAGCTTGGTAATGGTAGCTCAGAGGAAGAAGCACCTACTCACGAACCAGTCCCGCTTTCTGTCCCTTGTTGAGGGTGTATCTTGCAACATTTTATAAATTTTATAATTGGCCAAAGTCATTATAGCAAAATGGTTAAATGTTGGCATGCCATCAAAAAGAGGAGCGGAGTCGGGTTTTTTCCCTTACTAATGGTCTAAAAGATGGGAGAGAAAATATAATAAGTGTTTAACACAATATTCTTGTATGTTTCCTTGGTCGTCAATCTAATGTTTGAAATCTCATACTGGGTGGGCCTTTTTTTCCTTTTTCTGTTGATTTCTACTATGTATATGTATGTTGCTGCAACATGAATGGATAGTAGATATTCAGCTGTTAAGGTTGGCCTAGAAATGTAATTTTTCTAATTTGTAATGCTTTACTTTACTCTTTCTATATAATTTTAATTTGGCAAATGCAAAATTTTTAAAATAGTAAAGTAATTGATAACTTAAACCGGAAATTGATAGCGCCGAAGTCTCTTTCCTGAGTTTGAAAATTTGAAGAGTTTTTTTGAACCATTTTAAAGCATGGCTGAACTTTACAAGAAAAAACTGACCTAACCTTTCTTTGTTGAAAATGTGAACTAAAGTGCTTGTTATCCAAAAAAACGTGCTTGTTATCCAGCATGCCACAGTTCTGTACATGAGCTAACAGAATTGGTATCAATCAATTATGTTATTGACCACTGATAATTTTAGTTTCTTTAGGATTAGTAATTGGTCTCTACATTCTCAGTTCCTATTCATTAACTTACTGCAGGAAGGTTACCAATTGGGACATTTGTTTTTTGGGATTGGACAGGACTATTTCTTGACGACCAAACCAAACCCATTTAGTTGCTGTCTGGAGACATTTTCTTGTTTTTTGTTTTGCTGTTGCCTTGGATTGTCTTTCTGCATGATAGTTAAACAGTAAAAATTGGCCATTATTTTTCCGGCATCAATCGATATTCAAATTTCGGGAACTCATTGCTTCATTGATTTTGCACCTGTTGAGTATCATCATCCTCTTGATTATCATTCAGAATTCTCTCTTGCTTGTTCTATTGGTATTGCTACTATTTTATGATCCCCTTATTTGAAAATTATTCAAATTGCTACTCCTTGGAGCCATATATCATGGCACAGATTCAGTCAAGATTCTTACTCTGGAACTCCTTTTGCCCTTTCATTTTTTCTACACCTGCCCATATTATTCTGTTTTCTGCAAATGCTTCCGGCTTCTGTGCTTCCATCACAGTTGCTGTGCAAGCTTACCTTATTAGATCTGTAAGATGCCGAGGACAAGAGCAAGGGCAGCAGCAGCTAAGTCAGATGAACCTGAGAAGCCAACTGAACCTGAAAAGCGTGATGATTCGGAGGAGAGGGTGGACTTTGATGGAGACAATGATCTTGAGGAGACAGTAGAGGAGGAGGTTGAGTATGAAGAAGTAGAAGTAGAAGAGGAAGTAGAGGAAGATGAAGAGGAAGAGGTTGAAGAGGAGGTGGAGGAAGAGGAAGAGGAAGAGGAAGAAGGGAAGAGGATATTGCTGCTGATGGGGCTGATGTGCAAAAAGGCTCAGATGGTGATGAGGACATGAAACCTGCTGACGCTGAAGGGGATGTGGAAAAAGCATGCTGAGCTTCTTGCACTACCTCCTCATGGGTCGGAGGTATACTTGGGTGGCATTCCACAAGATGCTTCTGAAGAGGATCTAAGGAACTTTTGTGAATCAGTTGGTGAAGTCGTAGAGGTACGATACATGCCTTTATATATGGATGCACCTTTTTTGTGGAGTTTAAACAACACATTATTCTATATGCCTTAACAGGTCCGAATAATGAAGGAAAAGGACTCAAGTGAGAACAAGGGTTACGCCTTTGTCACCTTCAGAACAAAGGAATTTGCTTCTAAGGCCATTAAGGAGCTTAATAATACAGAACTGAAGGTAAAGCAAATAGAATGTTTCTTTGATGTTTATATACAGCCATGATTTGTTTTGACGGTTAGTTTGATGACCTGAGCATGTTGCTGTTTTTCAGAGGCTGTGAATGCCCACCGTAGCATTAACCTTTCATCAAATCTTTTTCTTTCTCAGGGAAAAAAGATCAAGTGTTCAACTTCTCAAGCAAAGCATAAATTGTTCATTGGTAATGTTCCAAGAAACTGGGGAGAGGAGAATATGAAGAAGGTCGTAACTAAGATAGGACCTGGAGTTATTGCTGTGGAGCTGCTGAAGGTTTGTGTTCCCCAATATTTTATTTTTTATACCATGTTTTATTCATTTATCCAAAAATGTACTGCAATGTACTAATATCTATTTAACTTTCTATTCATTATCATTCTACTGACTTTCTCTTAATCTATCTTCTTTACTATTACAGGACCCACAAAACCCCACCCGCAACCGTGGATTTGCATTTGTTGAGTATTATAACCATGCTTGTGCAGAGTATTCAAGACAAAACATGTCAAAACCAGAATTTAAGCTTGATGATAATGCTCCAACTGTAAGTTGGGCTGACCCGAAAAATGTGGATTCTTCAGCAACTTCACAGGTGCTTTGCACAATTTTTAACTTTCACCTTGGTATTTATTCGTTTAATAATAATTGATGTGTTTGCATATATGTCCACAGATTTAGTTGTTTGGACCATTTCTTAAAGGGTGTGTAGTTACTTATGGATTGTGGACTGTTCTATATTGTCTTCTTTTGCTGGCGAGCTCTTCTCTGGCTATATTGCAATACTTCCTCATATTTTCTTTTTTGTTTACTTTTCAAATATGTTTCTCCAAGGCAGTTTTGTCCTATTGGATATCCTGTATTAATATTAGGCAACTTGTCGCTGACACGTTTGTGTTTTTGCTTTTACATAGATGGTGACAGCTGATAACTGTTGCATGTCGAAAATTATGTATATCTGCTGTTATTTGATGCTGAGAATCAATAATAAATGTTTGTTGCCCTTAATAACTTTGTTCTTTTGTGTAATTTGGTTAGTTTGTCTAAAAAATCACCTGCAACTGAGCTGAATTTGTTTTCTTTTGTATAAAGTAACAATATATTGCATATTGATGTTAGATGTGTTTGAAATTCATCAAATATGATACTGAATGGGTATGGAATTGTAGGTCATAACCTCTGGTTTTCTCATACAGGTTAAAGCAGTTTATGTGAAGAATTTGCCCAAAAACATTACCCAGGATCAGCTAAGAGAACTGTTTGAATATCATGGAAAGATCACAAAAGTTGTTCTCCCTCCTGCTAAAGCAGGCCATGAGAAGAACAGATACGGTTTTGTTCACTTTGCAGAAAGGTCAAATGCATTGAAGGCTCTAAAGAACACCGAGAAATATGAGATAGATGGTAAAACTGTTTCCTTTTTCATGTGATTTTCAATAATTCTTGTTGATGAATAAGATATAGAGATTGTGCTGGAGGCTCAAGTCTGAAGGTACCCCTTGCATCTTATGCTGGTACCTAGTCCACTTCCAGCAACCTACATTGTCTGAACCATCATGTGGAATGATGCTTTTTGTTTTTTCAATTTCATTTGACAGGTCAAGTTTTGGAGTGCTCTCTTGAAGCCACAGCTGACTGATCAGAAGTCCTCTGGAGCGTCAAATTCACAGAAGTCGGCCCTACTTCCAAGATACCCACCCGGTCTTGGTTATGGTTTGGTTGGGGGTGCCTATGGCGCTCTGGGTGCAGGATATGGCGCTGCAGGTTTTGGACAAGTAAGATGCCCAGTTTCATTTGAAAGAATATATATATATATATATAATATCTATCCACTCTCCCAGCACTCTCAATTAACAGGGATCAGTATTGAGTGATGAAATCTTTTCCCATTAGTTATTGCACAATAGTTGCCAAATATACAATGTCAATGACGTGCCACTTTTATTGCCACAACTTGAACTGGTTGACTTCGTTCTGTTGTGCTACATAAATGATAAATGAACATATAATCTATCTAAGAAGCATGAACTTGGAAACACGACCCGACACAACACGGACACGCCGACTTAGCAATGTTCAAAAAATATAAGATACAACATGTGGGGGAGATTTAAAATATTTAGTTTTATATATTTATTACATGTCATAAATATGAATATTTCATTCAAAGATTATTAAAAAATGCAACGTAGCACTAGTAAGTTTAAAGGAAGATGGATTAATGTATATAAATCTACATTATTTTTCCTTTTATCAATTTATATCAAGTGATTTTATTTACAGTTGTTTCATATGTGTCTAAATGATGGACACGTGTCCCAACAAATTGTCCGAAATGTGTTCAGGTCTTAAAAAATAATAGAACATATTTGGATGAGAGACTGACACGGGCAAACCACCTTAGAAGTGTTGTATCTACAAACACAACTCTCCCATGACATTTATGTCCTGCATATTTGTATCTACAACACTCACTCCCCAATGACATTTATGTCTGCATATTTGTAAGAACAACAAAGAAAGGCTTTGCATATGAGTCTATTCCTTCTAAACCTGCTAGTTCTAGCTTTGTTTCTTCAGTTGTGCTTGCTGATATTGATGCCACTGTTTTGCAGCCACCGATCTACGGAAGGGGGCCTCCTCCCGGTGGCATGCCAATGATGCCGATGCTTTTGCCAGATGGAAGGATTGGATATGTCTTGTAAGTTAATTCGTTTGATTCTGCTTCTCCATCATTATTATCATCTTTGTCGTTGTCGTCGTCGTCATTATTATGGATCATCGCATGTCTTTTTAAGAATTAAACTTGCCTGTCTGTTACTGTAGTCAACAGCCAGGAGCACAGCCATACAGCAGTCCACCACCACAGCAGAGAAGTGGCAGGAGTGGTGGCAGTGGTGGAGGAAGCCGAAGTGGTGGAAGACGTAGCAGTGATAGGGGACATGGCGGGCGTAGCCGGTATAACCCCTACTAATATATTTGCATTGCTCGGCAGATGCAATTACCGGACAAGAAAGATAAACGATGGTAGTGCTTTATTGCTTCTGTTAATTCCTTTTACTTCCAACTCTCAGTACTCCCCATGTTTGCCAACAAAGGCTTTAGACTTATCTTTTGTAAATTGTCCTGAATTCTTATCATTATACGTTGTTTGAGAGATTTGTCTAACAAGATGTATTCATGATTCTCTCTCTCTCTCTCTCTCTCTCTCTCTCTCTCTCTATATATATATATATAGATTTGTTATGCTTGTTTGAGACTGCACCAGTGAATTCTACTTGCCATGCAACTGGCTGAGCCAATTTTCATTATAATTGTCTTCAGAAGTTGAATCTCTCTGTTTAATGTTTAAAAATTATTCAACGTTTCGAATAGTTTCTCTTATTTCCCCCTATTCAGTAAAAGATTGATGCACTTGAAAGTTTTATGATATGTTATTATCTAAATAAAGAAGGATAATTGCTCGTCAATTTTTTTTACATAATAATTGCTTACAAAACACATCCAAAATTATTATCCTAGCTAAATCCATGGACGGATATTTTCGTTTTTAGCTTTCATCCTTTTGTTCATTGGACAAAGGCACAAATCACCAGATTTGCTGTTCCTGTGTTTAATGGGTTATGTAGTTATAGGTCGTTTGGATGGCAGGAATGAAGTGGCGGAATGAGAATTTTATTTTAAATCTCATTCTTTACGTTGTGACATCTGAGGACAAGAATGTAATCCCCGATTTGAGCAACAAAAAATTTGTGTTTATTTTTCAAGAAAAATGGTATGTTCCACGATGAAATTTGATCAGTGAGATTTCGGGTAAATGTTTACATGAACGAGATGGCTGGGCGCGTTGAATCCTCGGTTGGGAGAATCCTTTGCTCACATCTCCAACAAAAAAATCACATTCCTATTTAAGAATAAAACTAGTAAATGGACTCATATCTAAATATATAAAATTATATTTCATTTTTTGTAAATTCCTAACCAAATCAATCACTTAAATTGAACTGACACAAATTTTATTACCAGTAATGGGATTTGTAGTAATAGAATTCACGATTCTTGTCATCCAAACATAACCTAGTAAAATTTCATATACCCCTTCCATAAATAATCTAACTGGGCAAATAACACACTATTATATTTGTTATTGCTAAATTGAAAAGTAGATGTGCTTTGACAATTTGAATTTTGAAGACAGCCCTATGTCCTTATACCTAGAGATAAATGATATACCTTACTGAACCAATGACAAACATGAGAGGAGTCCTCAAAGGAGGAGTAACAGTTTGCATGTCATCTAGTCAACAACTACATTCAACTACACATAGCAACAAGAATAGCACTAAACAGATCTGATCTTAAAAGCTTTATTTTGGAACTATTTTGAGATATAATACATTGCTGGGGCTTGAACTCATGCATTGTACCATAGTTGTTTCCATGGATGCCAACACTGAAGTAAAGATGCAACTCCTTTGGTCCCCAGTATATGGAATTTCACTGAGCCAAGCTTCCTGAAGTGAATCGGCTTCCTTGTCGGGATGCTGCTTCTATGGAGCTAAAATAATCCAGATTTTCGGGGCCGGAAATGCTCCGGGTGAGAAGTACAATCATTAGACTACTTTCAAACTGCTCTTTGGAGAAATGGACCTGAGAAATGTAATTGCTCAAGATAAATCAAACTAGCCAAGAACTTTTTGCAATAGAAGCACTCATAGCAAGAAAATAAATGCAACAACAATCAGTAATAGATTCTATCAAGAAGACAGCTCGCTTAAATGGGTAAAGCAAAACAGTTGAGATGAAGATGATCCACTCCATTTCTGGTAGGAAATAGAGTTCTTCATTTCAAGGCATAAGGTTGTAACACAACATCGAAACCCAAAATCAATAGTTTATGAATGCCACATCATTATGAGCTTAAAAACCTCTCTTACCCGTTTTTGGGTTTAAAAAAGTTAAAATAAAGATTTGTACATGTGGCTCTTTCAGCCATTGATCATGAAATATCAGAGCTGGAGTGTCCAAGAATGGGTATGGTGTGTGTTCTTGGCCTACACGCAGCAAATGCTGTAGAGCGAGCACATTGCGTGTGAGGGAGAGTATGAAGCAAGGTCCTACTACATTGTTGATGCTGCTGAGTGAGCACATTGCGTGTAAGGTGGGTATGAAAGTAATGTGCAATATATAAGCTTGAGAAAAACCTCACCTCAATAGCTATAGCTTTTGGAGTTGAGTTTTATCCAAGACCGTGTAACATGTTAGCCCATGAGGTGGGTACGAAAGTAATGTGCAGTATATAAGCTTGAGGGCAACCTTACCTCAATAGCTTGTTTTTGGAGTTGAGTTCTACTCAAGGCCGTATAACATGTTATAGCACGTGAGGTGGGTGAAAGTAATGTGCAATATATTAGCTTGAGGGCAACTTCACCTCAAATAGCTAGCTTTTTTAGTTGAGTTCTTCTACCCATGGCAATTTAATATGTTAGATCACCACTTGTCCCAAAAATTTAAGCGGTTAGAAAATGAGTTCAACAATGTATATATATATCAAGCTTTCTTCTGCCTCTTCACCCTACATCCATTTACCCCAACATTCTAAAAGCTTCCAAACAAGGCCTGACATCGCCCATTGAACCCAATGGATAACAAGTTGCATAATTCCTCGGCAACATCACTATGAATCAACAAGTGGTCCATCATCTCCTCTACTTTACAAAATAAGCAATTCTAGTAAGGTAATCTGCAAACTCTTTTCACTAAATTATCATTGGTAAGGACGGAACCTAACATGCCTGTCCAAACAAAAAAATACCACTTTTGGAATTCTAGATTACCAATTGATCTTCAAAAGGAAAGGATTTAGCTGACAAAGTTCCATTTTTGTGACTCCACCTCTTTTTATCCCTTATTTATACAAACCATCACCTATAAAGGAGTTCAAGGAACCCATCCATGACCTCCAATTTCCAGTCTTTGGAGAGATTTAAGGAAAGGAGGTTCCCACATCGTCTTAGAAGTAGAGACTCAATGGCAACCAAGGCATCCTTATTTACAACAACAATATACAATTCTAGAAATGTCACTGATAAAAAAATATCCTAGCACTAAAAATCATGCCAAAATTGAATCCTCCAACAATCACCTAGCTCAAAACGCAAATGTTTGAGAAAGTCTAGACATCCCTTTCTAATGGGTTTTCCCATCCCACCACATACTGATTTTGAACTTCGTTTGATGTAACTTGCTATCAGTGCGGGACTAGAATTTTGTTGTAGGGAGTCTAGATATGGTAAATATATAGGTATTTAAATTGCCAGCTTTCTTATTATTAGAAGTATGAAGAAAATAATAATCAAGCAACAAAAAATCTATAAAAAATCTTTCACAAAGCCAAATTTAAGTTATATGAACTCAAACCCCTAATTTCATGAATCAAATGGAGATTTTATGTGTGATACTAGGCACTATTAACAATCAACTTAACACGATAAATTTAACAAGTAATCAATTCCTAGGCTACCCAGATAAGTTTAACCAGAAAAAAACAGCCATGCAAACACATACCAAAACCTGAACCTATTCTCGAGGAAAACAGGCGCTTCAAAATGAATCCTTTTGCATCAGACCTCAAATCACACCAGAAGAGTCCGCTATTAATCAAACAGAATATAACACGACAATCTATTGATCTATAAATACATGCAAGTAAACATATACATATAAATTTAAACACATAGATATAGCGTAACCTGGTAAGAAGAGGGAGAATCGATCTCAAACATAGAAGGCTGGGGAGCTCAAAAGTCAGAATTGTAAATACAGAATAGAGATAAGAAATATGAGTTTGAGGGAAAAAAGAAGAAAATGAGTATCTCTCATCGATAGATTGTGCGAGACAATAAAAACAATTTAAGAGTTGGTGAGGAGAACCTGTGAATGGCTAGTATGATTGAGAATGAAAGAGAACATAAGATGATTTTATATATGACAAATAAGAGATTGATAAGTAAAGTGGAGATGGGAAGATAATGATTGAAAAAGAATTAGTAGTGTTGTTGTTCTCTATTCCATTGATGCATTCAATGGATTACACAAGTATATATAGTCTTACACCAGTCACATGTAGCCTAAATAGACAACTGTATAGGTTATGCTATAATTGGAAACATATATGCTATAGCCTATACAAATAGCTTAAATAAATGGAGGGGGGTCACAGGCAAAACTCATCTTGCTTGTTATTGAGTAATTATACTGTACATAAAAGGGTTTTCAAGGTTATGGGGTGTTTTGCCCCTGTCTCTACCTAGTTCCACCCTTACTTGCAATCAATCACCCTTTTCCATAATAACTGTTCCTCTTCACAACATATCTTCATAGCCACTATTCCAAAAAGGCTTGATTGAGCTGACAAAAATGGCAAAGGCCCCAGCCACTCGCTGCTAGAACTTAAGATGATATTTGAACTCCTTTCCCAAAACTCCCCCACAAGAAGTTCCTCTGCAGCATATCCATCCTAATCTCTACAACTTAAATTCCAATCTGTCTATCATGACAGCTATTGCTCATTATGTTGTTTTCCTCCCAGTAGAAAACCTCAGACTCATGCCAATTGCCTAATTACCCCTTGAGTAGTCAAGCACCATGAATTTCCAAAACATCTCCAAGTAAATTCTTCCATTACCATTGTTCCCTTGCAGTCTTGCACCAGTGACACAGAGACACTTGAATGTCATGCCAGGAAATGTGCCTATTGCCAATGCTATCCACACATAAAAAGCTTGCAAGGCCACATAGCAATCAAACAAGCGTCCAGAAGTGCAGTGCAATAAAGCAATCCTTGCCATTGAGCAACACTTAATTGAGAATAAACCACTGAAACAGCCTGTGCTTGTTTCCATCAATTAGAAAACACACTGCAGCCTTCTGAGGACATGCTGCTGTCAGTGGCCTTGGCTTGTTGCCAGCCTAAGACATGCAACCAAGTGAATCCAACATGTGATGAGCATCGCAACTTACTTTGACATGCTTTTCCATGTTCATGATTTGATGTCACAACTTGCTTGCTGCAAACTGTAATGCTCACAAATGTCACTGTGGTAAGGTTCTGATATCTAAATAGATCAGTTACCATTCAGATCTAAACAGATCAGTTACAATTCACATACTGTTGGTTATCTGAAGGAAAAATTTGAGAAAATTCTTTTGGATTCAGCAAGTAACTAAGGGCCAATTTGGTGCACTAAGTTTGGCATTCAGGAGCAGATAACACTACAGGTTGATAGCAATGAGCCCTGCTTCTTAAAGGAAACTTGGCATTAAAATAATTACTAAAAAAAATATGGAAGCTTCACATCCTACTACAGAGTATCATCTAGGTTAGGAGTCAGAGCTTTTCCTTTTGGTTATCAATGAACAATCCTACAGATTGATAACTACTTACCCTGCTTTTAAATAAGACAAAAACAATGGAGAAGTTTGCATATGACACAGCATATTTCCATCCAGCTTTCCCTTTTGGATATCATAAAAAAATTTGAATGTCGATTGGCACGACATATATGATATAAGGTTTCATTTGGCAGAGAATTAAGTGCTAATTTATGCCAAGTGCTCTATTCATCTCCAATACTTCCTGTTTTCTTTTAATAATGGATATTGTGGCCAACACAACAAACAACTGTTATACAGCTATTGATGAGATTGTAGGCTGACCTGGTGTGATATATGTATATGTATATACATATCATAATCTCTACCAAAATAATAAAAACATAACAAAAACTACCCAAAGAAAAAAAGAGCAGCAGTATGAAAGTTGACATGATTGCAAGTAAATTAGGTGCTTGGAAAAATGGAAAAGAGAGGAAGATCAGTGGTCAACAGTCACTACATAAAAAATTCAGAATTCACAACATCCAGAACTAGAGCACAACTTGTCTCAATCTGGTTTTCCGACTAGCTAGAAATAAATAAGAGCAAGAAGAGAACAAAATAATGAGGATTTTCCAAGACCAAAAGGGACTACCAGTGGAATTTCTTGTCTGAAACTGCCAATGACAACCTACCCAATGCAATTACAATAAAACAAGATAACTAATAGACAACAGAGAGTGACTCACTTGAATATTCTCACCTCCATCCCAAGCCTTCTTTAAACGAGGGTTGAGCGGTCTTTTGGTGGTTCAATCCAAATGCTCTCAAATGGATCTTGTTCTCCCCAATCATGACATTGCTTACGGGGATAGTACCTGCGCTCATCAAGAGAGTATGATATGCAATTCCTTCCATAGAAACGAACTTTAGAGAAGTAGATACTGTTTCTCATTATTCCCAAAAGGTCTATTCTTGCTTGGGATGACAAGAAGCTCGCAAGAAGGTCACACCACCAAGGCTTTTCATTTCTTCCCACACTTTGTTTGTCTGATCTAGCTTAAATACAATAGGGTTTTCACTGCAACATGTGTATATAACAAAATATCTCCCTCATGCTCCACCATAAACTTGCCCTTCCACCAATTTTTGGCATAAAAGTTCACAGGGCATTTAGGGGGAGGCACAACACGGATAATCCATGTACGCTCTTGCGTATCAAAAACCCCGAGCCAACCAGTAAGACTCAGACAATAAAAGAGCCCATTGCAGAAAACCAGCTTATTCCAAATACTGCTGACAAATGGCAAGCGATTATGGTAATTAACAGTGGTCCACTCCGTTGCCCCGGGATGACAGGTGCTAATAGCAACAACTGTGGGACTGATATGCTTTACTGTAAAAACAATACATCCCAGAGAAGTTGGAGCAGAAGAGAAGGCAACTATCTGGTAAGTCATCTCAAATTTGACGCAATTTGATCAATTCCTGAGTAAAGGGATTGAAGAAGAAAACACGGTGTGTTTGGGGTCTATAAAGAAGCAACCAACCATCTTTAGTATAACAAACCCTTGATCCGTGCAACCGTGGTAATTCAAGGGAATAAGACTTGCGCTGTGCCGGTTCATAGAATTCATACAAGTCACTAAATTTTGGAAAGTACATAATCCATGGGGGTTGATTCACCACTTGGACTGAGACAGCAATCGGGAACCATCTCTTGCACACCACAGAAGCACAAATATTTTCCTTTAAGGTTAAGTGGGACATAATCAGTTCCAAAAGTTCTGTTGGAAGCTCAGACCAGGTTTGTTGCTCTCCCTGCACTTCTTTCTCCCTAGTCATAACTCCTTCGCCATCCATGATCGTTTCACTTAATCTACAAACATACAATTCTGATTAGTTGTGATTTAAAACAACAAACTTGGTAGGTGATATTAGTAATGAGTTTACATGCAGTAACTGACAACAAAACCCTCAATAAGTCAAAGCTATGGGCAGCAACAGAAAAAAAAAAAAAAATAAATAAAAATGCTCCCATTAAAAGTGTAGTAGTGTGTTAATCACTTTCCAAACACTTAAAATTGCTTTTACCACGAGTGCACATAGAATCCCAGCTACGACGCTAAAAATAGCTATAACAACCTAAAAGTAACAGAATCGAGACTGACCACTAATAAAACCTAGTGACGACTCTGAAAATGATCCAATTAGATAAAAATTGATCACACACAGAAAGAGGCCATGATCAAACTCAATACAACACCATCAACAAAAATGAATCTCAATCTTTTCTTTCCAACCCAAAATTGATCACATGTTCAATAGCGAAAAACAGAAAACAATTGAGTAGACATAATTAGCAAAACCCCCAAAATTATCAAGTGAGAAATCCCAATTAATCAAATGTAACTCTCAAACAGCCCAAGCCTAAACTACCCAGAAACTGAATTTAGTCCTACATTAACAATTCTGTTGAATCTCACCTTTTTCTGGCTAACCCAGTCCAGGTCACATGTACACTTGACCCAACTAAACATACACTTGTAAGATTGCAAAATTCAAATGAAAGTAAGGGGAAGTGAAAGAGAAAAGACCCACAAAACTATTCAGCTTTTCAACCCAATTCAAAAGATCCAAAGTAAAAAATCACTGGAAAACACTCTATGATACTGAATTATAAAAACCCTAGATTGATCTTATGTGAAGAACCCAAAAACAATCAATTGAAATCAATACAAAATGTATAGCAAAACTGAGATATACATGGATAAAGACCTCACAGTTTCACTTTCCTCCTTTTCTTCCCAGCCATGACGCCTAACCAGATGGGTTAGAGAGAGAGAGAGAGAGAGAGAGAGAGAGGATAGATGGTGGCAACGACCGCTGTCAACCTGTGAGAATGAGAGCCTCCTAAACTGTTACCACGACACGTGTAAACGCAAGTTTTTATTGGGTGTTATTGGGACCATATGTGTGAAAAGAATGGAACGTGTAATTGCTTGCCACGTCATGATGTTGTAAGGGTGATGTGTGAATGTACTTTGATCTGGATTTGGTTTGTTGGCGTGGCAAGTGGTTATTGGTTATTGGATTTGAAGTTTAATGATTGGTATCCAAACGTGCCATGTGGTCTGTCGAGTTCACTAGTGTTACTAATTATAGGAGAAAAAAGACAATCTACCGTAAATCTTATTTACCCTAATTTCCGGAATTGGAAAACCCTGGAATGGACCAAACATTTCCCAACCCAAGGGTGTGGTCGATTAGGAAATGAGTCACTGCTGTGTTTTGTACTAAAGGTACAATAGTGATTATTGTGTCTCAATTTAAGATACATTATGAATTTATTTTTATGATTTGAACTGTTTATTTTGTAAAGTTTATTGAGTATTTCATACATACCAAAAATCATATTAATCGAATATCAATAATTATATGATCAAATTGTATATTTTTTATGCTATTTCTCAAAAGAAAAACTCATTGTTTATTTTTTTAGTTATCGATCATATAGTTATTGATATCCAATTAATATGATTTTTGGTAGGCATGAAGCACTCAACAAAACTTACAAAATGCACGGTTCAAATCATAAAAATAAACGTATAATGTATCTCAAATTGATCATTGTTGTGTCTTTAGCACAGTAGTGACCCCAATTTCGGTTGACTAAGCCTTTGGGCATAAATCAACAATGATTTAGACCTTTTTTTTAGGACTTCCACAATTCTTTTTAGATCTTAACCATTGATGGTGTGAACTCCACACATACACCAATGATTAAAATCTAAAGGATTGTGAGGGTTCCCAAAAAAAAGAGAGTCTCAAGTATTTTTGGGATATAAATCTCGAGGTTTTAGGTGTGAGTTATTTAGACAGTAGCACATATGGTTCGTAGGGTTAATTTTTTTAATTTGTGTGAATTGTACTTGCTGTTAGTAATGTAGATTTAAATTTTTGTCTATGTGTGAGTTTACACTTGCTGTTACATGATTAAGTGATTCTAGGTTATGTTTGATTCACATGATTAATAGTGATGTATGAATAATCCTATCAAATTAGTGTGGTATTCACTATCTAATTGGATAAATTATCCATTGGATTAATAATCTCATCCTTACCCCATTACTAATAATCCTACAAATTCGTTAGATTAATTATCTATTAGATTAATAATCCTAAACTAAAATGTTAAAACCAATATAGGACAATTGAGTCTACGGATTAATAATCTCAATCCCATATTCTAATCCATCCAATCAAACATACCTCTATTGTATAATACATCACCT
Source organism: Camellia lanceoleosa (assembly GCA_025200525.1). Taxonomy (NCBI): domain Eukaryota; kingdom Viridiplantae; phylum Streptophyta; class Magnoliopsida; order Ericales; family Theaceae; genus Camellia; species Camellia lanceoleosa. The sequence continues at coordinate 39,320,892 of CM045761.1, read as the reverse complement.
AACTATAATCTCTGATGTCTCATTTTTTGGGGCCTAGCCATAGAAATCACCCCTCTATGATTAAGCCATTTTATTACTCAAAGGGATTTAGTTGAGTGCAAAGATTTGAGTATTATACTGAATGTCTTAGGTTCAAATTTTTTGGAGCCAGTTATCCAGGCAACTACATACAAGGTTAATAGCATAAGTTTTCAAGATTTGGACGAACCGTACCTAGTATAAGCTGGCAACTTATCATTATATAGTTAAGTGACCATGTTATGTAGTATCACCAAAGCTAACCTATCACATGTGGTTAAGCCTTTTTAACTCATTAGTTATTCGTCAAGTTTTAATTTTTTTTTAATGTTTAAGGATTTTGGTTAAAAAAAAGAAATTATTGAAATAAGACTCATAATTTCATATAAATGAGACTAATTAACCTTTTTTTATTAACTAATATCTCAATGATATCTCCAACTCTCACTCAAATATAGACTCAGAACTTAAATTTAAATCACTTTTCATCATCCTTCACTCGAATTCATATCAAATTGAATTTTATTCAAATTTTTACTTAAATTTATGTACAGTCCAAACTTAACCCTTGACACTTCTACCCAAACATTTCACTAAGCTTCCATTCCAATTTGACACTTGCCAAATTTACTTAAATTTGAATTTATTCATTAGAATGTTTCACCTCAAATTAATCTTTTTCACAGTTGTGGTTTGGTAAAACAATTTTTAATTGGTTTTTTTGAGTTTAGACTTTTTAGTTTGGGATTAAAAAATTCATTTAGGTTGATTTTTTTACTTTCGTGAAAATAAAAGTAAAATAATTATGACTTGAATGTGACATTTTATCTTATTAAATTTATTTTATCTTTTATACTTTTTTAGTCCCAATTTGACTTTGCCAAACAAAACCTCAAACTCCTACTCAATTTGAGTAGAAAGTACGAGTAAAGTTAGGAGCATACCAACACTAAGACCATATGCATACCAGTGTCAAGTACAATTTTATTTGTTTTTGTTTTTCAACATATGAGAGTGCTAAGTTCATAGAAATAAAATACAAAAAGTATATTAAGTGGTTGATATTTATTTTAAGTATGACTCACATTCTATCCATAATGAATTTTAATCATACATTATATTACTTATATATTTTTTATATGTTTTATTTCCATGCACTTGCGCTATGTTTGGTTGGAGGATTTGGGGAGGAATTTAGAAAGAGAAAAGGAAAAGGTGTGTGAAACTAGGTGAAATATAAGTATGTTTTATTCACATTTTACCTAACTTTTCTAAATCCCTTTCCAAATTCTCAAATCTCTCATCCAAACACAACATTAGTGTTACTGAATCTTCACATCTGAGTCTAAGTTGTAAACTATCTCTATGAATGGTGTGAATACCGAACTCAACTGCTAGACAAATAACAAATCTACATACAATTTCAAATAACATTTTCATAGAAATTAAGCAAAACCACCAATTGCTACTCATCCAAAAAAAAAAGAAAAAATAGAAAATGAAATGTATGAATCAGATTCATTTTAAATGTGATTCACATCACATTAAATTTAAATTTATACACTTTTCGGTGTATTTTACTGATGCTTAGCTTTTCCAAAACAAAACATATTCAATCCTCAAATTTGAACAAGTTCACAATGTTTTGTGAGAGTTTGGCTTGCAACATTTCAATTGCAATTGTCATATTTCTCGACTATGAAGATAAATAGAATCAATTGAACAAACCAATATCCAAAAGATACAAAGGCATATCCACTCAAAACAACAGCAGACACACAAAGGGGGACCAAAACACACTTTAGAAACCCCACTTTTCACATCAAATTCCTAGTTTTCTATCTCCACAAGAAGCAAGAGAACCAAAACTAGCATCATAAAAACTATAAAACCCAACAACCCAAGTCAGCCTAAAGTCAACCCGGCAAGTTTAACTTAGCAATAAGTCTACGAGTCACGAAAATTGTTTTACGAAATCTGTCACAAAATTATGGCAGGCAGTAGGGCACAATTTCATGATTTTTTTTTTTTTTTTTTTCGTGATACATAGCATTGTTGTTAACTTAGAATCAACAGCAAATAGGGCATTGGATCAATCCATTCTCATTGCACTCTCCACACTTCACTGTCTTCTTACCATCCTCACCCAACACCTTACAACTCCCACTGCAATCCAAACACATCACAAACCGGATCCCGGCACACCCGTCGCACACAGCTGACGCCCTCGGAATCCCGTCGAACAAAATTCCCAATTTGCCCTCCTCCTCCAACCTCACAATTTCATCAGCTCCTCCTATTAACCTCCCTTTCACAAACACAAGTGGGACTTTCACTTCCTTTGTCCCCATTAGTCCCCTCAGTTCCTCCTTGAACCCCGAGTCCATCGACACGTCACGCTCGAACATCTGAACAAGGTGCGATTCGATGATCGATCTGACTTTGTTGCAATCCTCGAATGTCTTCCTAATTCCTCGAAGCGTCGTCGTGTATACAACCACGGTATTTTCACTACCCGGCACGCATTTTTTCTCTAATAAATTGAGAACAGGCTCACAATCTCTAAAAATTCTTGCCTTTCTTGAACTGGGTGTTACAGAGACCATGTTCTTGATCTGTTCTTCTTCTTCGGAGAGTACTTTCTCGAAAGACGCCACGAATTCTGGATCAAACATGGGACCTAAACTCCTTCTTCGCGACAAAACCCCTGATTCAATCCTCAAATCATCAGATTTCACATCAGTTGCAGACCCTTTGATTGGAATTCTCAAATTTGGCGATGCTTTTTTCGAATTCTCTGTCAAATTACAAGCTTTCAAAGTCCTTTTCGGGCTATAATCCCATCGACCCACCACGCCATTGAACCGATTAACAATCCCCTTATTCTCTTTCCCTCCGAATCTCTTCAATTTCTTCGGCGAAGCCATCTGATTCAAGAACTTCAAGGGACTTCTAGTATCCAAATCCGCAAACCCACGAAGAAAACCCCTCGAATTCGGGCTTTTCTTGGATTGAATCGAAATGGGTGCTTCTTCTTCGAGATCCTCCATGAGCTCCCAAGCGTTTATGACTTCGGGTTCTTCGCGAGGCGGCGATCTCTTCTTCGACTCAATCAAAACGGGTTGTTGTTGTTGTTGTTGTTGTTGATCTTTGTCAAGTTTGAGAACACCATAAGTGCTTGAAGTGAGAGAGACAACATGGTTGGTGGAATCACCATTGCCAAACACAAGCTCTTGTCTGAGATCTTTCCTGAAGAGTTTGGAAGATGCACAGCCCATTGATTTGGGTTGAGATTTGCACTTTGTGTCTGTTTTTTTTGGGTTTTCTCAATTTGAAGGAAAAAAGTGATGGTGTCTGAGAGTGGGAGTTTCTTTTTTCGAAAATGTTGCATAACCGTTAACTTGTGTCGCCCAACGGGTCCCAACGGTCAGAAAATTCGAATAGACTAAATAAGGGGTAGTTTTGTAAAATCACGCATATTTTTCTTTATTATTATTGATTATTGATGAATTGGCTGAAGCCTTATTATTTAATGCCTCAGATTTTCTTAATTTGTGTTCGGACCGTTTGGTTTAAAAACATTTGCAAAAGGTTTTGGCAATAATATAATTGCACTTGCCAAAATACTATTTTCACATATTTGTCCTTATTTATTATAAAAAATATACTTGTCATCTCGTTGAAAATATAAGATTAAGTGGTAAACTTTAGTTAATAAAAGTATTATAATTGGCGGACAAAATAAAGACGTAGTTGCTAAAAGTTTCGCGCCAAGAACCTCATATCTTGGCATAACGCGGGAAATCTTTTCATAATCAAAGATTATGCTAAAACAACTAAAATATAGTCGGTACAGTTTTCATTTGGCGACTATTTAAAATTGTTGCCAAGTCCTAACCTTCGTTTTGGCTATAATTATAATTTTATGTAAAATATTCTCGCCAAAGAACCCCATATCCTGGCATAACGTGTGAAAATTCTTGCCACCAAAGATTGTGCTAAAACAACTAAAATGTAGTTGCAATAGGTTTCATTTGGCGGCTTTCTAAAATTGTTGTCAAATTCTAACATTCGTTTTGACATAATCATAATTTTGTTGGTGCATTGTGAAATATAGTTTAGGATTCAACGACTGCATTAGTTTCTTCAGTAAAATTATTTTTTGAATACTAAGGCCTCGTTTGATATATGAATGCTTTAGCTTAAAACTCAAAAAATTATTAAAAAAAATTAAAAAGTTTATAATCTATACGAAAAAGTCAAAGATTCACTTTTTTCTTTACTTTTTAAACATTTTTTCTAAAAAAAACTAAACAGTCATTCCAAAATACTAATTTTTTTACCTTACATTTTAGCTAAAAAGTTAAAAACTTATTAAAATAACCTATTCCCAAACAAGGCCTAATTATTTTTAGCTGAACTATGGAATTCATATATTCTTTGTAAAATCTAACTCATCATGCCAAACTAAATCCACATACTACCTACTATATAAATATTTAACTAAAATAAATAAATATCTTTTTTAGATATTAAAATAAAACTATAATGTTAGTGTACTTTATATTTTAATATAAAATAAAATATGCTTAGTTATGTCTCATCCAATAGCGTGTTTATCTAAAAAATAAAATAATTATATGTTAATTTTGACTAGTTTATTATTTAAGTTACATAATTAGGTAACACAATCAGACATTTATGAAATATTTCAAATTAGATGAATGTTTTACCTAATTTTCTCTAGACTTATAAGAGAATAAAATTAATTTACTGAAGTTGGAGGAAAAGATTTTTTTAGAGATGAAAAACTAGATAAATAGAGAATTTAATCACATTAATGCAAAGTGGGGACCTAATCCATGAAATTGTAAAAGCAAAATTAACCAAGATAAAAATATAAAATCCAGAGGATTTGAAATTTGGAGGGGGTTGCTTTTGTTATTTATTAATTTTTTCTCGACATAGATAATTTTTATTTTTGAACAAATTTTTTTTATTTATAATTTTATGAATTATTTTCCTCTATTATTAACATTATTAAGGTAATCCATATATTTAACCATTAGTTCTTATAACCCCATCATATATATAGATAATCAAATGCGTAAATAAAATCGTTAAGTGTTTACCTCTATTACTTTTTAATTATTACATAATCTAATAGTTGTCTCCAATTATTAATTATTTCTAACAACAAGATCTAAGCTCTTTCTTTCTCTCCAATTATTAACACACATTATAGTATTTCTCCTGACAGAGAGAGCGCGATATGTATTTTTGTATGGTTAGATTGTGAGATAGAAATTGAAAAGAAAAAGATCTAATATCCGATTTTAGATTAATTAATAATTGAACATTATTATTAGATTTTTTAACAAGTAATAATTGAAAGAGGTAATTACTTGACTATTTTATATACATATTTATCTATGTATCTTGGTCATGGATACATATTATATCTATCTAATTTATGGAGGTAACAATTGCACCTATTATATACTTATTTTCCTATTTATCTGCGTAGATGTGCAACATTATTGCTCTTGTTATACCCTTTTAATTTAATTTTTTTTTCTATGTAAGAGCACAATTTTCAATGTATATCAAGGTGACGAGTAAGGTTAAAGAGCATTAGAAATCTCTCAAAAAAAATCGCCCTCACCACAATCATCAATTTATAGTTCCAAGCTTAGACAATGGGTTCAGTTGCCCTGTCTAGCCATAGGTCTATGCTTATGAATTTGAATAATATTAATGTACTAATTAGTATATTAATAAATGATGTGATATAATTTTAGAGATTTTGAGTATTTGTAATTTGTATAATAGGTGAGGTCAGTAATAATGACATAACACTAGTTGGTACACTAGTGTGTACATTAATTAATACATATATCACCACTGTATGAATTTTCACTAATCAACAAGTCGAGCATAAGATGTCCATCCTACATTTCTAAAGCCGAGGCTCTACACATAGACCTAAAAATATGAGCTTAGGGTTTTGGGTTTGCCTGAGCTCATATTAGCTTAATTAGGACTTTAATTCAGACTTTTGTTTTATTAAATTCCAAATTCATTGAAAAAAACAATTATAATACAAAACTTAGAAGTGCATTAATTCTAGCAATTAGAATTGCATAAAAAAATAAACTTTATTTCTTGAAAGAAAAAAATTACATTAATTATGATTATGTTATCACATCGTATGAATTTCTAACCTCGTAAAAATATAGTTACTAATTTCATAGTTTGCATGCTACTTATTTAGTTTTTCAATTTTAATCTTTTTTTTTAAAATTTTATATATTAAAAATGCATGCATACATAAAAAGTCCAAAAATGACGGAAAAAAATAGTATAAATTATTTAGTGTATACGAGCCTAATACAAACTTATTAAATGGATCTATGAGTCGATCTTTGAAAAGACCATCAGATTGGGCTCATGGGCCGACCCATTGACCCTACCTCTAAGATCAGTGACGGAGCTAAAAAATCAAATTAGAGGGAGTACTTATTAATTACAATATCAAAATTTTTTATAAAAATATTTCACACAAGTCTTTACGATTGATATTGAGAAACATCAAAAAGATAATGTTATTTATAACTAGTGTATCATGGAAAATATAAAAAAATATAGATATAAGTCTTAAAATAAATTATATAATGATAAATTATTTTTTTATACAAAATTTAAATAAAAATTTAATATAATAGTAATGCCACGTCATCATCAGTGTGTGATATCACCAACTAATAGTAAATAAACATATAGAGAGTGAACCTCACATGTCAAATGTAACTAATAATCTAATAAATTTCATATCTTTATAGTGAGAATACTTATATTTGCATATCAATAATAATGACATCACCGTTACATTCAAAATTTTTCATAAATAATATGATTTATAATAGTTTCTTCATTTTCAATCAAAATAACTATTATTGTTCTTATAATTTTTAAAATGTCATTGACATTTTATTATAATAATATTTTTTAATTTTTTTATTTAAAATATTTTCTTTATATTTATAAAAAAAAAAAGAAGCCCAAAATCCAGGGAGGCACGTGACCCCCCTGATCCTCACTTCTCTCCGCCACTGTCTGAGACCATCCCCATCTTATATTATATTTTAGAGGGACTTACGGGTCAGTCCTATTGACTAGATTTATTTACCTACAAGGCTTGTTCATTTTTTCACCTTTCCATATCTCCAAAATATCCTTCCTATACCTCCTTCAACAACTTAATCATCAAATCACTTCCATGACCTACCACCTTCCACTTCTAGCCATCGACAAGTACTTCCAACCGTTGGTGATAACCTTCAACAACCTCTGACGATCATCTTCGGCAACCTCTGGCGCTCATTACTGTCACTATCTCCTAAGATTTGATGGTGATAGGAGAAGAAGAAGAAAATGAGAGAGAGAGCGAGAGAGAGAGAGAGAGAGAGAGAGAGAGAGAGAGAAGGAAAGGCCTTAGTAGAAAATTATTAGCCTTCGTGTCATAGATCAACATAACCATGCCTTTACTATCTGCTCTTTGTCCTTTTTTTAGTGATAAATTTATTATTGATATATTGACCCATCCAACATATTCACATCTACAATGACAAATCAATGATAAATTCATCACTGTATAAATATAAAAAATCAGCAACAATATACAGCATATTCAACAAATCAATGATAAATTTATCACTGATAGATTAATCATACTGCATATTAATCTCTCTAGTGACAAAAATGATAAATTTATCACTAATTGTTTGTTAAAAAATTACAAAAAGAAAATCTCATCATCATCGTCACAAATTAACACAAGATTTAAAAACAAAAGCAATAAATTTAACACTGATAAACACATTTAATGATAAATTTCTCACTAGTTGTTTGTTAAAAGATTACAAAAAAAAAAAAAAAAAAATCTCGTCATCATCATCACAAATCAAAATAAGATTCAAAGAAATATATCAGTGATACATTTATCACTGATATAGTAGATTTTTGGTTTAAGAGAAATAAAAAGAGAGAGGGAGAGAGGAAGTGAGGAAGAGAGATGTGATAAATATAATATGAACAAAAATTAGTGATAAATTTATCATTATATTAATATCAAAATTCCAACAGTAGCAGTCCATAACATATTAAACAAATTAGTAATAAATTTATCACTAAATTAAGTGATAAATTCATCAGATTAGTTCAATATGTTTTACAAATGTAGATCTTCAGCAACACACTGTAGAAAGAGTCTCCATCTCATTAGCGACCATGTAAAGTACTAGATTGGCGCCGAAGATGGTAGATCGACATTAACAACAACTAGATTTAAAGCCATTGGTGAAGTTCGATGTTGAAGATGGTGGATCGATGATTGAAGAAGAACGACAGTGATAGCAAATGAAGGATGGGGGATGGAGGAAGAACGACGGTAATGACAAAGAAGAAGGAAGACGATAATATTAGGTGAGCTAGTCAAACGGTTGAGAGATGGTGAAGTATAGATCGGCAACGGTAGAGATGGTTGGTGAACAATGGTGGTGGTAGTGGCCGGCGAAGGTGGTGGTGGTGACCAGTGGAGGTGGCAGTGGTTAGTGACGGACGACGATGGTAGTTGTGGGTGTATGGCCATGGCCATGGCCATAGGTACAATTGTGGTATTTTCTAGAGAGAGAGAGATGAGAAAGAAGAAGAGTTTTGAAAAAATAATTAAGAGAGAAGTTAATACAAATTGAAAAAAATTAATGAGTAATAAATATTATAAATAATTAAAGATTTAGAAAGGATTTGAAATGATTTAAATAGGAATTTTTATCAGCTAATAGTAGGGGCAAAATCGAAATAAAAAAATATAACAAGATTTCTTAGTGTATGAAATAAAAACTTAAGATTTAATAAGTAATATATATATTCAATTATTGAGATCGGCTAATAAAAATCCCTATATTTTAAGACAATGGCATGGCTTGGCCAGCCCCGCCTGGCCCATGAGCTCGGGATTTTTGTTGACAAGGCTTACATCCCTACCCTAATGTAACATCATGAAAATTGATCTTGAGCACACCCACACGATGTACCGCTCTCCACACCAAACCAACACCCACCTCTATGTGCATGCAAAAATTGATTGATCATGAGACCAGGAAGACACCCCCCATTGTTGGCCTCTGCACTGCACATAAGCATGCATATGGTCCCTCAACAGACCTCTCATAGGCATCTTACAGCAGACCATGACAATGTTGACCAGCAGTTCTGCTTTTCCAAATACCCCCACACACAATATAGAAGCTGCCAAAAAGCACATTACTCTGAAAATTTGTTGTTTGCTTCTAGGTTAATATCCCCCAACAGTCAGTATCCCAACACATTCACATGGGCTTCTCTTTCATAGAAATCAGGTTGAGGGATAGACGCAAAATTCTAACATATAAAGATACATATACTCTCATTTTTTGAGGAGTAAATTATATTACTTTTTTTGAGATTCAAAAAAATATATTGTAAATCATACAGTTTTGACATAATTATATTGAGTTTTTTGAAATTTTAGTTTATATAACGCTTTAGTTAATTTTTCATCAATAATTTATTAGTTATATGAATGGAAAAAAATGATATTATTATATGTTTTACATGAAAATGAATATTTTACAGTTCAAAAAAAAAAAAAATGAAAATGAATATTTTACGTTATTTACTTTTATATTTTTTCATACCATTTGTATTAGTTTCATTTATTTAACATTACTAAAAGAGAAGTCAGTGTAATTATGTCAAAACTGTAAAATATATATTTTTTTCAAATCTTAAGGGAGATCAGTATAATTTACCTTTTTTTTTATGTTTTACAAAACAATCCGATTAGCATAGAGAGGGAAAATATAAACAATTGTGGTTTGTTTGTTTTTGTGGTATCTATGTTGAGGTATAAAAGATAGCTATTGTAAGACCATTGTATTTGATACTCTTTCATGTTATTGAAAATATTTGTAAAAATCGATATTAAAATTTCAAATAATGTCATTTTAATAAATGTAATCAAATAACTTTCTGATACTTTCTACACATTTTTTCTCAAAGTTAGGATTTTTAATTAGCACTTAATTATGAAAAACTAGTTTTTGATGTTGTTATATTTGTTTAAATTTTTTTAGTTTACTTGGATCCCATATTTTATAAACAGAGCGACTACTTAATTTTTTTTTTTAAAATTAAGGATGAAGGACCATACAAAACTTTTAAAAATAAATTTAAAAGAGAGAGCAAGTAGATATTTAATAATTAATGCTATTATAACAAATAAATTTTTTATTTTTGTTTTTTAATATTGTGGAGGGAAGAATGCCCCTTTGCCTAGGTTTGCTATCATTGACCACATTCACGTGGTGTGTAGTATGATCAGTCCAATTCCATATGTTTGCAGACAAGAGTACATTAAATCATCTTGAAAAGTCATGGAAAATGAGAAATAATTGAACAAAATATTATGCAAGAAAATCAGTTTATTAAAAACCTCAAAATAAGTAATCTCAGATTACTATGATCAATTAACATACTACACAATATTTAAGAAACTTATTAAAATAATTATATATCATTGCTAAAAAAGAGTGTAAGTAAGAAAAAAATAATAAAACTTTTGTTTCCATTTTTTAAAATGAGTTTCCTAGCTCCATATGTCACTCGCTCCATAAGCCCAATAGTTATTTTATTGGGACAATTACTTGTATGTTTTTAAAAATAAATAATTATATAGATCAGCGTAAAATTTATATATATTAATAATTAAAGTTATAAGATTTTCTATTATTTTATAATTATTTTGTCAAATCAATACTAACATGTAATTTCTCCTATTTTGTTTATACATAAATTAATCATAGCCGGACACAACTTTTTTACATAGGTGTAAGACTCACAAAAAATAAAATAATTATATTTAGTTATGTAATTGATTTTTATGTTTTAAAACTTTTTTCAAAATGGTACCGGCTAATTGTTGTTGTTGTTGTTGTTCTTCTTCTTCTTTCATTTTTTTTTTTTTTTTTTGAGGTTAATGAGTGTTATACAAATAGAATTTTTTTTGAGGCTGATACAATTCTAGGTCCTCATTTCTCATTGATCACTGAGATTATTGAGATTTAGGATTACATTTTGAGTTAGATTTGTGAAGATAAAGAAAGAAAATAAAAAAAAAAATAAATCTTCATCTCTATTCTTAATTTCCTTTTCTTTTATTTTTGAAAACTCAAAATGAACTAAACATAAGGGGTTCGTTTGGTTTGATTTTCGGAAAAAAATTTCCCAAATTTTTTCTACAAATAAGTTTTCAAAAGTAATCAAACCAAAAAAATTTTCCCAAAAAAATTTCCTAAAACACACAAACCAAACAAGTTTTCTAAACAAATCTCTCTCACACACACATCAAATCAATCACTTTTTCCAAAACTCTCTCTCAAAACAATTTTCCAAAAAAACCAAACCAAACATGTTTTCGTACTTTTTGGGTATGTTTGGTTTGTGTTTGAGAGATGTGTTTTAGAGATAAAAAGTACGAAAACATGTTTGGTTTGGTTTTTTGAGAAATTTGTTTTGGAAAATTGTTTTGAGAAAGAGTTTTGGAAAAAGTGATTGATTTGATGTGTGTGTGAGAGAGATTTGTTTGGAAAACTTGTTTGGTTTGTGTGTTTTGGAAAAAATTTTTGGGAAAATTTGTTTGGTAGAGAAAATTTCTAAAATTTGTTTGTAGAGAAAATTTCTGAAATTTTTTTTAGAAACACAAACCAAACCTACCCTTTATCTCTAAAACACATCTCTTAAACACAAACCAAATTGATTTTTTCACTTAAACAACAGTATTGGGTGTATTTTTAATTTTTTTTTTTTGTAACAAACTAATTTACATATTCAATTAATGTGTGAATTAATGGGTAAAAATAAGACATATATATATATATATCTATTTTTTACTTTTTAAATTTTTTTTTTAAAATTTTTTTTAAATTTTTTTTTTCGGAACTGTTTTTAAAACTTGGAAGTTCTTGGAAGGATGGCTACCTGCCTGCGTCAGACTTTTGGAATAAACAATCATTTCTTCTAGAAGCCTTTTTTTTCAGTATATTTCATTGTAATGTTTTTTCAACAAAGCAAGCATTGACTTGTGAATGTTGAAAAATCCATGTCTCTCTCTCTCTCTCTCTCCATAATTTAGAAAAATGAAAAAGAATCAAAATTTTATTAATTTTCTTAAATTTTTATCCAAAATTTTAATTTAAAAGTATCTAATAATTTTGCTTATAGAGCAACATTTATTTATTTATTTATTTATTTTTGGGTTTGATTTTTGATTTCTTTAGTTAGTGGTTGATAAAATGAGACAGCTATTAGAATTGGATTAATCAAGTTGCATTGTTACTATATTTTGTTCAACATTGAGTATATTTAATGTAATTTATTTGAATTGTCTATAATTATTTTTATTTAATTTTAGAAATTTATGTCAAATTATTTGATACAATTTCTACTTATAACTAATTAGGTAGAAATAATTTAAATAAATTGAAAAAATTAATTATCTAAAAATTAAAAAATATATATTTTTAATTTCTATTTTCTAATTATTAATTTTCAACATATAAAAAGCTCTACCTAATAGTTCCATTATCCCATCATCTTTTTCACATGTAGGATATAGACAAAAAAAAAAAAAAGGTAGTCTATTCGTATCATAAATAATTCGCAACCAAAGTGTTTAAAAAGAGGTATAAAGTTTAAGAAATATTTTTAAATTGTTATTTATTTTTTCCGCATAAATAACAAATATCTCCTTTAACAAGAACCACAATTTTAATATATTTAAACCGATCTTCGTTTTAGTACGTCTAAAAAAATTAAAATTAATATAGATAATGTGAAAATGAAAAAATAGGTAAAATAAATTATAGATTTCAGTATAAAAAAAGATTATAATATTATTTTTTTATTCATATAGCTGATAAATTACTAATGAAAAAAATTATATAAATTAAAATTTAAAAAAAAATTAATGTAATACACAATTAAATTTTTTGAGAAGCAGTAATACACATTTATGCAGATGAATCCATAGGGCCCATATTGAGACTCACCACTACTAGTAGCTTAAGATAAAGACATTTTGGCCCTGTTAAGTAGCTCAAGATAAAGACATTTTGGCCCTGTTTATTTGGCCGCGTGAGTGATGGGAGTAGACTGTATATAAGGGGTGTTTCTTTGGGTTTTTTTAGTCAATTTATGGTTTTTGACTTCTGAAAAATTATTTTAAATTATTTGGTTAAACTTATTTTAAATAGTTTTTGATTCTAACCACTTATTTTAAGTAAAAAAAATTAATTATGAGAATTTCGCTTCACTTCGATTATTAAACCTGGCTGTAGATGTTCATTGATTATACTCTTAGATTTTTTTTATTTTTTTAAAAAATAAAAAAAGACCCAAATGGACTATAGAATATTATTATTATTTTTTATAAGACATATAGACAAGTAGTGAATAACAAAAAATAAAATTTAATTGAAAAAGTTACTTCACAGCTTATTTAACAAACACTACTCAGCAGCTTAAATCTATAATCCAACAGTTATACTAAATAAATTAACAGCTTTTGATTAAAGTTATAATCTATAATCTTTTAAGTTATAATTTATAATCTGTTTTAACAGTTACACCAAGCGGGGCCAAGGTTGGGGTTTACCTATGGAATGTTTGGTTAGAAAATGGGAGTGTTTGGGAAGATAAAAATTGATTTTTTGGATTAAAATTTATAAAAATATAAAATAGATTAAAATAATTAATAAAATAAAATATCATATCAAATTTATAATTATTTCATTTTTTTTTCCATAAATATCACATTCAACTATAAAAAAATTTAACAATTTTTCTAACACAAATATTTTAGTATACTAAAATAGTCAAAAATTAAAATAGCTTGTTAAAATAACTAATTTCCCAAACGAGGCCAATATATGACAGCCTTTGTTTGGGAAGTGGGTTAATTTTTTGATTTTTTAATTTTTTGACTATTTTAACTTGAGCTAAAAAGCATTATTTGGGATAATTTTTATTTATTTTTATTTTTTTGAGTTTTATAAAAAAAAAATGAAATGATTATAATTTAAATGTGACATTTTATCTTATTAAATTTTTAACTTATTTTATTTTTTTTAATTACAGAGTTGTTTGGAATGATCTAAATAAGTGTACTTTTTGACTTTTTACAAAAAAACGTGAAATATGAGTTGAGTTTGAAATGATGTAATAAAGAGATAATGTGATTTAAATAAAATGATGTAACTTAAGGCCTCGTTTGGGAACAGGCTAATTTAGTAACTTTTTGACTATTTGGCTAAAAAGGTAGGTAAAAAAAACTTATATGTTTGGGATTACTTTTTGGCTAATTACGAAAAGATGTGCAAAAAGTAAAAAGAAAATAGAATCTTTGACTTTTTGGTATGGGTTGTTGGCTTTTTGACTAATTTAGTAATTTTTTGACTTTTTGACTAAAAAAATAAGTTTCCAAACAGAACTTAAATATGATAGTAACTTTTTGACTTTTTTATATTAGGTCAAATTAAGCCTAAAATAACCCTTCTCTCACATGCCAAACATATCATTGTAGAGTAGCTCACTTTGTTACGAGCATGGGATTGAAAATCAATCCTTTGGGATTGATGCTCAAGTACAAAAATAAAAAAGAAAATTTATTTCTAAGTATTTTTACATTGAGTGAGCTTAAAAAGTACCTAAAAAAAAAATTATAATATTAAAAAATACTAAAAATTAAAAAATTAATAATTTAATGTATTAACATTATCTATAAATATTACTAATTCTATGACATACAAACAAATATTCTTTATCTTATATCTCCAATTTAATATCACTATATTATTAATCTCCTCGCTCAATCTATCGTAATCACAATTACATTCAATTTAATCCGTCAAACAAATATAACCTTTGTTAGGTTTTTATTGTTGGCAACCCCGTTCGACAAAACTTCTTTGAGTTGTAATTTTATTCGCATTTTTATTTCAGTGAGGCTATGAGTTTATTAGATGCAAATCTAAACCCGAATCGAGCCATGCAGAGAAGTTTGTGATGTTAATGCTTTCAAGATTGCCACTTACCGATTATTACGGGTCGAGTCTGGTCAGTCACTTTCGCCGCGAAGCAAAATTCAAATTTGCATTCAAAATTGCATGTCAGCCATTGCTCGCTCGAGCCAAGGAGTGCTCGCTCGATCTAAGGCTTGCTCGCTCGAGCCAAGGAATGCTTGCTCGAGCGAAGGATTGCGTCCATACAAAAACCTGAAAGAACTCGAGCCAAGGATCCGTCGCTCGAGCCAAGGCACTAGTAGAAATCATGAAAATTACTCTCCTCGCTCGAGCCACGAAAACTTCGCTCGAGCGAGCCTCAGAATCTGGATTTCTCAAGGAGTTTGTTTTCTTCCCAATCTTGGATTACTTTTGATTCTCTATAAATACTTGGTTTTCTCCCAAAACTAAGTGATTGATTGAAATCTTCCAGATCTTCTTTTTGGTTCTTAAAAGTTTATATCTAGGGATATTTTGTTATTTTTTCTTTAATGTTTTATTGAGTATGCAACTCATGGTTTAAAGAGAGTACATCAAAGGTTTGTTTGTTATACACAAAAGAGAGAGTTGTTCTTCAGTTGTGAATTCTGAAGAATTCGAGCCTGAAGCTTTGGTGGAATCCGGAGTGACTCATCAGAAAGACAATTCCGTGCTGAAGATGGGGTTGGAAGAGGCACATAGAGATTGGTTTAATTAGGCGTTGTGGATTCGCTAGATAATTGAGAGTGATACCTGTGTAATTCCTTTAAATCTTCTTAGTGGATTGTCTTGTGGCAGTTGCCCGTGGTTTTTTGATCACAATTGGAAGGTGTCCAATTGTGGTTTTTCAACGTAAAATCTTTGTGTCTCTTTCTTTTGATTGTTTGATTGGAGTTGTTATATTTTACTTAAAATTGATATATAATCACAAATCAACATTTAGGATTTCTAGATTTTTCAACCTTTATAAAAAGTCAATGTATGAACCAAAAACCTTTATCTCTCCATCTCTACTCTCTATTTTTTTTCTCTAGATCTACACTAGGTTGACATCATGTCGATGCCATGATGACCATTTCATCGATTACAAATCTAATTATCATCATTTATGAAATTTATTATATATTTTTTAAACCTTAAAAGTAATTAATGTAATTATTTTATAAATATTTTAATAATTTTAACAAGAAGTGTCATGTTGGACTCTCACTAGTGCCCTACGCTTGACTAATATTAGTGATTTTGCAAATATTTACAAGTTTTAAGTGTTTTTCAATTTAGGACTCTTTTGAGAAGTTAGTAGAAATTAATTTTTAATTTTTTATTTATTTTGAATTATATCATTTCTCATATTATTTATTTATAAAAAGATAACATAAATTAAAAAAATAAAAAAATAAACTTTTTATTTTGATTTAGAATGTTTTAAAAAAGTATACTTTTTGATTTATTGACTTATATAAGTTGGGTTTGGGTTGGGTTTGATGTGATGTGTTAGAGAGGTGACGTGATTTAAATAAGATGATGTGACTTAAATAAGATAGTGCATTTTTGACTTTTTATATTATTTAGTAGATGCCAAACTTGAACTTTCCAAAACACCTCTCAATGTTATAAAAATAAAACAAAAATAATACTGAGAGGGCAATTTATACGCAAATTGGGCCGAGTTGGGTATTGGGCCGTTATGGGCCATAGTGAGAGTTACTCCGGTTTGGGGTAGAATGACCCAGTGAGTTACTTCGGTTTGGAGAAGTAGCCTTGAAAGTTACTCCAGTTCGGTTCGCCAAGGGTCTTAAGTTTACTTCGGTTAGTAAAGCGTGTTGGTAGTTCGGTCTTCGTTGAATAAGACCAGTCGCGCATTGACACCGGTTTGTCCGTGTTAGACCGGTTTGGGCGTGCTGTAGTTAATTTGGATTCTCTTATGGTTAGCTCGGTCGTAGCATGGAGAAGCCGAGGTAAGAGATAGGAAGGTCATGGTCGAATTATAGGTTACTTCGGTTGTAGCATGTGAGAGACCGAAGTAAGCTATGGTTTGCAGAAAGTTCGGTTTTAATTCCCTTATGGATAGCTCGGTCTTAGTATGGGAAAGCCGAGGAAAGGGAGAGTAAATTGAGGGCCGAAGTAATTGTTACTTCGGTCCTGAAAGTAGTTCGGCCATAAGAAGAACCATCTCACTTGGTTAAGGTAGTGAGGAGGGTGTTGTAGGATAAGCATTATCTTCCAAGAGTATGAGTCCTAGGGGGACTCTACGTAAGGAGGAGTAATCCTAGGAGGACTCTGCACATGGAGGAATAAGAGTCCTACCAGGATTGTGCCACCTTGAAACCTATATAAGCTCACCAATATCACCTTTGGAGAGGTAATGCAACTTTTGCTCCTCAATACATTGAGCTTTGCCTTCTGTCTTGCTTACTGACTTAGGCATCGGAGAGGTTTCCGGCACACACCCGCCGGCTAGCTCACGTTTGTATTTTCAGGTGGTGGAACGACGTCGTACGAGGAACGCAGACTTGATCAACAGGATTATACGAGAAGGTGTATTTCTTTCCCGTACAATTGGCACCGTCTGTGGGAATTACAGACAAGAACAACTTCTTGATCAAGTTTTTCTCGAACATCAATGGCGAACAACGAAGAACTGCCTCAGTCCGCCATTGACGGACAAACTCCAGAAGGAGGTGCAAGGCGCGAAGGCCTACCTTTGGTCCCTCCCATGGCGAACCTGGAACCTCAAAGGCAGAATTCCAGGAGGGATGCGAGGGAACGAAGGAGGAATAGCAGCCCTCATCCCTCTCGTTCGCAAAGCCGGAAAGACAAAAGGCGAGTTGATCCTCAAATTCGGAGGATCGCGTCGAGAGCAAGACGAATCGATCCGTAAGATGGCGGCGGACATGGAGTCTCTGGCGCCAGATAAAAGGAAAAGAAGTGGCGACAGGAGAGGGCGCAACAAGAAGACGCCGCCACCGCCACTCGGAGGGTCGTGGTAGGAATTCTACACCCTCTCAACCGGAGGCGAAGCCTCGGGGACAGGCGACACGCGATCCGTATCTTCCAGACTCGTCCTCCAGTGTCCGAGAGACGAGGCCCGAGAGGTCATAATCGAGGAGTACCTATTGGCCCTCACATACGCATCATACGAGGTCGAGACAGACGGAATTACCTAGGTCGTCGACCTAAGGTCCATGTTGGAAGAAAAGGCACGATGGAAGGAGGACGCCGAGCGCGTGATCCCCAGGGGTTCTGCCTTGCGGCGATTGGCTCCTCGGACGCATGGAAGCGTCGAGGTTGAATGCCAAGGCCGCACTTGGCATACGAACCAGCGGATAAGGCATTGGCAAGGTGCAGACCTCACCATTCGTCGAAGATTGAGAACGCGCCCTTCCGTCGAGCTTCCTACAACCCAAATTCACGACATATGAAGGAAAAGACGGACCCTTACACCCACTTGAGCCACTTTCGCGGGTTATGGTCGTATCTGCGGAATGAGGCGTTGATGTGTATCCTATTCCTTCAAGCCTCGGCGACCTAGTCTTGACTTGGTTTGAGAAGCTTCGAGAGGCGCATAGCCTCTTGGGCGCAATTGGCAGAGGCGTTTGTAACCCGGTTCAGAACGAACACAAAGACCCCGGTGGAGATCGACCAGCTACTCTCCATCGACATGGGCGATAAGGAGACTCTGAGGTCATACAACAGTCGCTACTGGGAGACATTCAACCAGATTGGGGCGCCCAACAACCTCGCCATTCGCAGAAGACAAAGAGGCCTTCCGGTCGAGAAACGGTGAGGGACTCTATCACCATGACACCACCCCTCACTATGGAAGCCCTGATGGAGAGAGTGCATCAGCACATCAGGGTAGAAGAGGATGGCGCTCGTGCCAAAGCAAAGACTGGCGCGACCATGACACCAGAAAAGAAGACCTCAGCAAAGGTCAATACGGTAGGTCGCCGAAACCAAAACGGACGGGGCAGGCGAGACGATGATGAAGACCAGGACAAGAGATGGTTGAGAGTCCGAACTGCCATAACCACGGTGTTCAAGAAACCGATCTACCGTATACTTAGTGAGATTCGAGACGAGCCTTTCGTCAAGTGGCCTGCCAAGTTAGGCGAGGCCCAGAAGGACTATGATGACAGATCCAGATGCACCTTCCACAAGGAAAAGGGGCACCGAACTGAGAACTGCACGCCGTTGAGGCAACATCTGGAAGAATTGGTGGCGGCAGGCCACCTGGATAAATACATAGAGGGAGGCGCGGCCCAGCCCCAAGATCACAACAAACCCAACGGGATGCCGATCGACGCCCCGCCACAAGGCATCATCAACGTGATCCATGGAGTCTTTGAACCAGAGCGAGTATGCGAGCTCGAGGTTCAATAAAAAGCGAAACACTTGAGAGAGGTGCTAAGTGCCCAACCGATCGTCAAAAAGGGAGGACGAAGCCACAAACATCATGTCCTTTTCAGGATAAAGACTTGGATGAGAATATATTGCCACACAATGATGCCTTGGTCGTCACTCTCGAGTCAAGGATTTTGACGTCTGCGGATTCGATTGACCAAGGCGGTTAAGTGAAATCATGTACTATGAAACTTTCAAGCAACTCAAGCCGCAAGACAAGGACTTAGCCGTCTCCCCTTTGATTGGATTCAATTCTATCTTGGGAGTGGCGGTCGGCAAAATCATCCTTCCAGTCAGGGCGGGAAGTGTGACGAAGCAAGTAGAGTTCTGGGTGCTGAAGGTCCCCTCCACCTACAACATCATCTTAGGCAGAACATGGCTGCACGCCATGCGCTCGGTGGCATCCTCCTACCACCAAGTGATGCGGTTTCCCAACGACACCGGAGTAATTGAAGAAGTATATGGGGACCAGATTATGTCCAAGCAGTGCTTCGTCGCAACGAATGGCAGCCGCGCTGCCAAAGGATATGTTCATTCGGTTGAAGAACCGGAGAGTAATGAACTATTCGCGGATGTTGGCAAAGCGGCTGATCAAAAAGCAGTGGAGGACTTGGTAGAAGTCAGAATAGATGAGAAGAACCCGGAAAAGTTCTTCTTACTTGGATCGTCGTTGTCCAGCACTGAGAGATTGGAAGTCTTGGAATTTTTGACCTCCAACATCGAAGTGTTTGCCTGGACCCCATACGACATGCCAGGCATTGATCCCAACTTCATCTGCCATCAACTCAATGTCCACCCTTCTGCTAGACCGGTCATTCAACGCATGATCGGCACTCCACCACGCCGAGATAGTGGCAGAAGAGGTGGGTAACTTGTTAGAAGCAGGGGCAATCAGAGAGGTCCATTACCCAAGATGGATCTCCAACACCGTTGTAGTGCCAAAAAAGAATGGCAAGTGGCGCGTCTGCGTCGACTACAAGACGGTCAACAAAGCGTGCCCAAAGGATAGTTTCCGCCAGGATAGATCAATTGGTGGACCTAACTTGGCGGGCACGCAGCTTAGCTTCCTTGACGACATCTGAGGCTACCATCGATAGCCATGCACGAACCGCACGAAGTAACATCCTTCACCACTCCAAGAGGACTATATTGTTCCAAAGTGATGCCCTTTGGCTTAAAGAACGCTGGGGCGACATTTCAGAGAATGGTTACCAAGATGTTTGAGCCATTGTTAAGCAGAACAATGGAGGCTTACATCGACGACATGGTGGTCAAAAGCAAGGATGCGGATGACCATCTAAAGGACCTAAATGAAATGTTCCAGATCCTGAAGCAACACAAAGCGCTTTACGCTTCTAAATGCGCATTCGTGTAGGTCAGCAAGTTCTGGGTTTCTGGTGACCAACCGGGTATTGAGGCGACCCTCCCAAATCAAAGCAATTCAGAGTTAGAGACCTAACTCGATTGAAAGAAGTCTGACACCTCACCGGCATGGCGAAAGACTTAATCGATTCATCGGTAGGTCTTTAGGCAGTTAAATCCATTCTTTCAGTCATTAAAAGCTAAGTTTGAATGGGACGAAGAATGTGACCGAGCTCTGGAGAGTTTGAAGGAATACATGTCTTCTCCATCATTACTGGTCACTCCCATACCTGGAGAAGAACTCTTCCTCTACTTAGCGATCTCTCGGACGCAGTAAGTCAAAGTGTTGGTTCGGCGAAGAATCCAATATCTACCTATCTCCTATGTCAGCAAGACATTGCTGGGAGCCGAAACAAGGTACTTGCCTCTAGAGAAGCTAGCACTGGCCTTAATGATGGCCTCCAGAAAATTGGCGCACTACTTTCACGCCCACACTATTGTCGTCCTCACAGCTTTTCCACTAAAAGCTTTGTTTGAAGAACAAACTTTTACGGATTTTGAAGTGGGCAGTGGAGGTGGGACAATATGATGTGAAGTTCCAACCCAGAACCGCAGTAAAGGCCCAATCTTTGGCAGACTTCGTCGCGGAGTTCACTCTTGGAAGCCACCAAGTCTGCCCAATCGACCTGACTGACACAACCAAACTAGGGATGGAGATTGGCGAATAAGCGCAACCCCTAAGTCTGAGTTACTCGGTTAACCCGAGGCACCATAGTAGAATGCAAGGAGCAGACCTTGCTACACCAAGTCAGAACTCGCCTACAACCAATGACTTGGTCCCATCGGAAGACAAGGGGCAGACCGCAACCATGGATCATGAAGAAAGCCCCAACGACATTCCATACCCCGCAACATCATCTGATCCCTCCACATGCTGGAAGTTGTTTGTTGGGGAGATGTGGAAGCTCTTTGTGGATGGAGCATCTAACCGACATGGCGCAGGACTTGGCATAGTCCTCATTTCTCCAGACGGCCTGGTCGTGGAACAAGCGATCAATCTCGGCTTCCCAGCATCGAATAATGAAGCGGAGTATGAAGCGCTTCTTGCAGGGCTCAAATCAGCAGCCTACATGAAGGCCACCGAACTAATGGTCTACAGCGACTCACAATTGGTGGTAAATCAAATTTCTGGCAATTATGAAGCAAAGGATGAAAGAATGGCTAAGTACCAAGACTTAGTCAGGACAGAGATCAAGAGGTTTGAAGTCGTCAGAATAGAACAGATTGGTAGGGAGGAGAACAATGAGCGAGGCGAACTTGCGGCCGCCTCAATGGCGAATACCTCCATCCTCATCCACTATTGATCGACTACTGCCTAGACCAAGTATTGAAGATCCGTGGTGAAGAGGTATGTTGTGCGGAGTTAGGTCCTTCTTGGATGGATCCCATCATACTTGTTCTGAAAAGCGGCACTTTACCGGTGAGAAAGAAAGAAATAGCCAGAATAAGAGCAAAGTCATAACGATTTTGGCTCTCTCCATCCTTGGCATTATACAAGAAGTCGTTCTCGGGACCTTACTTAAAATGTGTCCACCCCAAAGAAGGTAGAAGCATTCTTGTTTGAAATACACGAAGGGGTTTGTGGCAGCCATCAAGGAGGAAGATCATTGGCATACCGAGCTATTTCACAAGGGTATTGGTGGCCATACATGCAAGCGGATTCGGAGAAGTATGTCAAAAAATGCGAAAAGTGTCAGAAGTTTGCACATCAAATACATCAACCTGCCAGAGAACTCCTACCTCTCACTAGTCCATGGCCTTTCGCAATGTGGGGCTTAGACATAGTGGGACCACTTCCAACAGCACCAGGCAACAGGAAGTTCTTTCTTGCGGCAACAGACTACTTCACAAAGTGGGTGGAAGCAGAAGCCTTGGCGTCAATCAAGGAAAAAGATGTGAAGAAGTTTGTCTGGCAGAACATCATTACTCGCTTTGGCATACCAAAAGCACTGATTTCAGACAACGGCACTCAGTTTGATGGCAGAATTTTCAGAAGCTTTTGTGAAGAGTACAAGATAGAGTTCTACAACTCCACACCAAAGATATCCCCAAGCAAATGGTCGAGCGGGCGTCAAACAAAGTAGTCTTGGACGGATTGAAGAAAAGGCTGGAAAAAGCCAAAGGCAAGTGGGCAGAAGAGCTCCCTCATGTTTTATGGGCTTATCGCACCACACCACGACGATCAACAGGAGAAACACCATTCTCCTTAGCATATGGCATGGAAGCGGTCATCCCATTAGAAGTTGGCCTTCCTACAATTCGGAGCGAAAATTTTGATCCGCACTGAATGGGGAAGCCATCACGTTAGAACTTGACTTGGCGTAAGAAAGAAGAAAAGGCATTAGTTCACATCACCTCCTACCAAAGAAGAATTGTCCAGAAATACAACAAAACAAAGACATCCAAGGCGGTTCAAGATCGGCGATTGGGTACTACGCAGTTATGGGCAACACATTGGTCCCGAGAGATGGCAAGTTAGGGCCTATGGAAGGTCCTTACAAAGTGGTCGGATTAGCGGGCAAAAGGGCATACCACTTGGAAGATGAGGACGGCACAACAATTCCTAGGCCATGGAACACTGCCAATCTTAAGTTATTTTACTTTTAGCTTTTTCCTTTTTTTCCCTTTAAGTATATGTAAGTTTTTCCTTCATCAAATAAAACAAATCGATTCTTTTTCAGCATATTTGTTTTTAGTAGAAAGTAACTTTTGTAAGTTAGTAGCATTGTAAACATAGTTGGCCGGCTTAAACCAACTATAACCCCTCCTAAGCCCAAGATAAGGATCCAGGCTGCAGGACGTTTGGTCGGAATAACCAAACAATGTATTCTAGGTTGGCTGGAAAAACCAACCTAAAGGTTGGCTGGATTAAACCAACTTTATGTACTCTTCAGCCGAGGTAAGTGTATGGCTGAAGAGTGGTTGGCTGGATTAAACCAACTTTATGTACTCTTCAGCCGAGGTAAGTGTATGGCTGAAGAGTGGTTGGCTGGATTAAACCAACTTTATGTACTCTTCAGCCGAGGTAAGTGTATGGCTGAAGAGTGGTGGGCTGGATTAAACCAATTTTATGTACTCTTCAGCCGAAGTAAGCTATATCGGCTGAAGAGTGGTTGGCTGGATTAAACCAACTTTATGTACTCTTCAGCCGAAGTAAGTGTATGGCTGAAGAGTGGTTGGCTGGATTAAACCAACTCTTTTTACTCTTCAGCCGAAGTAAGCTATATCGGCTGAAAAGTGGTTGGCTGGATTAAACCAACTTTTTTGTACTCTTCAGCCGAAGTAAGATATATCGGCTGAAGAGTGGTTGGCTGGATTAAACCCTGTACTCTTTAGCCGAAGTAAGTTATATCGGCTAAATAGTAGGTCGGTTAGTAAGTTAGAGATCTAACCGAGATCACAGTTGTACAAAAAAGTTCAAAATTCATTACAAGTATTGGCATACATACGCAAAACCGGAATAAGAGTTGAGGAAATTTTTCATTGAACCACAAAACAGAAGTACAAGGCGGAGGGGCCGTAGCCCGGTTACAAACCAAAATAAAAATAAATAAATAAATAATAAATAAAATTTTAACCGAGAAGCGCGTCCAGCTCGGCATCAAACTCATCGTCAACATTGGCTTGGAGAGCGGTGCTGGCTGGGAGTTCGGCTTGAGGAGGTGGCTCATCTTGGACCATGGCATCAATCGGCAGCTCGGTGTTAGCCGGTGGCTCATTGGTCAAGTCTTCAACCACTGGCTCTAACCGATCTGCCTGATTGCTGTGTTGTTGGTTGGCCGCCGAAGTTGGAGTTTGTTCATCCTCACTGGAATCTTCATCATCATCTTCATCAGAGCCTTGGCCTTCCAGAAATTGGTTCTGCAGATCGGCAGCATACTGGGCGAGCGAGGCCGGAATAGCATAATCCGGAGCATTGTACACCTCGGTCTCGGCCCCGCAGCCGAGCTTCTCCACAGCACTCCTCCAACCGCACTTGAAGAACAGGTCCTTCGCATTGGAGGGTGTATGCGTTCTCTGCTTCTTTGAAGCCTTGTTTTTTGGCGGCCTTGACGCCTTTCTTCAGTCGCTCTATCTCGGCGTCTTTTTTGTTCTCCAGTCGCCCCATCTCCCAGAGGTACTGGTCTTTCACCTCGGTAATGGCGCGCTGTTTGTCACGGTCAGCCGAAGCAACCAGTCCGGTCAGCCGAGTTACCTCGGCCTCCAGGTCGGCCGACCGCTGCTTTGACTGTGTTAGCTCGGCAGTTTTGGCTTCGGCCTCTCTCATTGCTTGCCTGGTTGTTTTGCGAAGCTCCAATATTTGCCTATGAGCTATGGTGTTTTTCTGAATGGCCTGCAAAGAGTATAGTGAGCCCCATCTTAGCCGAGCTGAGAGTTAGAAAAATTCGAAAGATTAAAAGAGGATGGTGCTGCTTACCAATATCATCGACTTCGTCGATGACCGAATGGACTTCAGCTCGGTGTTGAGTTGTTTGCTGTGGTGCTCCATGTCTTTGGGAAGACATACACCCCTGGCCAGGTTGAAGGCCAGTAGGTGATCCTTCTCAGCAACAACCGAGTCGCTATCGCGGATATCCCGGTTGTTGAAGATGAAGGGAGGAGCCCATTTGTTGGAATCATCTCGGTCTGATGGCTCCGGTTGGGGGCTCGGCCGGAGACTTGGTTGGGGGCTCGGTGGAAGGACAGTGTCGTCTTCGTCAACTAAACGTTGCTCGGTCTCGGTAGTCCGGGCGCGCTTAGCTCGGCGGGAGGAGGATGGTTGAGATGGGAGGGCAACGATAGCCTCGTTGCTCTGACCGGTTTGCGGTACCTCGGCCCTCGTTGTTGCGGTGAGCATTGCTTTTAGTCTGTTTTTCTTCGCCATTTCCTGTTCGGCTGTAAGTGGCACTAAGTTTATCTCGGGCAAAGTGGGATCCGGTTCTGGTGCCTCTTCGAGTAGAAAGTCGGTTACCTTCGCTTTTCGACGACCGCTGTAGCGATAGGTCGGCTGGAAGTCCAGGAGTTTAGCCCAACTCCTTTCTTTGACCCGGAGTGCGGCGCGGAGTATTGCAAGGTTAGGATGGTTGTAGTTGGAGATGAGATGAGCCTTATCTGCAAAACAAGACGAGTATGAGTCCGGTTCACTGTGAAAAACCGAAATAAAAGGAAAGACACGACCGAAGTATGTATACCGGGCTCTCCCATTTTCCAGTTTATCCTTCGGCCAGGTATTTGGGCTTGAAGGTCTTCAAAGTTTCCAGAGACCCAAAAAAAGTCGTCATCGTTCAGGTCTTTGTCCGGAGTATGTTTTATTATTTTTTCTCGGCCGCGGCGTACTCTCAAGTAGTAACACCAGCCTTCATTCTTTGATCCTATGGAGTATTGGTGTAGTATCTCGGCCAAACCTAGATTTAGACCGGTTTGTTGGTTCAGTGCGGCTATACCCATAATTATTCGGTATGTGTTGGTGGACAGCTGGGTGGGGCATAGTCTGGTTTGTCTTAAAAATTCACATATTAGGGGTTGGACTGGGAACCTGAGTCCGGTTTCTATAATGGATTGAAGGGTGAAGGGGACAAAGCCTTCATTGCCCCATGGGTCTACGTCTGGTTCGGCTAGTATAAGATTTACATCGGCTGGAATATTATAATCTTTCCTAAATTCGGCTAGGCCGCCTGGGGTTTCTACTAGGAATCTGTACTTCCCCATTTATTGAATAAATAAGAAATTAACTACTTCGGCTGGAGAAGTTGTGCTCGGTAGCTCGGTTGAGCGCGCCGAAGTTTCTGGGCAACCTAAGTCTGCAAAGTGGAAAAACAGGGTGTTAAGCACAGATCATTGCCCGTGCTACAAAAAACAGAGGGAGAAAAGACAGTCCTACTTCGGCTACACAGGGTGCTACGTGATCTATTCCGGTTTTTCTTGAGGTGCTTGGTTATCTTGGTTCTACCTATGGTTTCCGTTACTCCGGTTAAGCATCAAGCGACCTTCGAGTCGGTTTAGGCGAGAAAAGGCGCAGCCTCAAGGCTTAGCTCGGTTGAAGTTTTAGGGACTGCTAGTTCGGTGGGTTTCCATTTCGGCTAGTGTGAATCAGGTGAACTATTGAAACTAATGTTGAGGACTAGTGCTAGTTCGGTTCCAGTTTGCCTAAATCTCTACATCGTAAAAACAGCTTCCTAGTTCGGTTGGATGCGTTTTAAAGATCAAAATGGTGTTCTAATGGCTATTCTTTGAAATTCATAAGGTTCTTATGAATTTTTCCAGAAAAGCAATAAAAAGCTAAGCATAAAGCATGTTTTTCAGAAACAGAGGAAATAAAGAACAGATTCGTGTACTTACCTGGAAAGGAAGGGACTGAGGATGGAAATGGAAGCAACGGCAACAATAGCACGAGTTTAGAAGTTGGGAGAAGTTGAAGAGAGTCAAAGCACAGAGAGGAGAGTGAGTGAATAGTTGGTGAATGATTTGGAGAATGGAAAGTTTTTTTTTTGTTGTTGTGGTGAGAGGGCCAAAAAGAGCGGGAACTGTTCAAAAATTACGAAATCTGAAGGCGGCTTCTGTGTGAAAGGCCAATCAAGGCCTGCCACGTGTCATGGGAAGGACAATCGATTCAATTTCTGCAACTGAAGAGACGTTTGAGCCGGACAGATATAGCCCGGTGTTGACGCAACTCGGCTGGAAAAGCTAAAGGTTTTAGCTCGGCTGTAAAAGCTAAAGGGTATCAGCTCGGTTGGAAGACAGGTAATCCCAATCATGCTGTGCAGTTGGAATTAAGGGGCAATTGAGAGGGCAATTTATACGCAAATTGGGCCGAGCTGGGTATTGGGCCGTTATGGGCCATAGTGAGAGTTACTCCGGTTTGGGGTAGAATGACCCAGTGAGTTACTTCGGTTTGGAGAAGTAGCCTTGAAAGTTACTCCAGTTCGGTTCGCCAAGGGTCTTAAGTTTACTTCGGTTAGTAAAGTGTGTTGGTAGTTCGGTCTTCGTTGAATAAGACCCGATCGCGCATTGACCGGTTTGTCCGTGTTAGACCGGTTTAGGCGTCTTGTAGTTAATTTGGATTCTCTTATGGTTAGCTCGGTCGTAGCATGGAGAAGCGAGGTAAGAGATAGGAAGGTCATGGTCGAATTATAGGTTACTTGGTTGTAGCATGTGAGAGACCAAGTAAGCTATGGTTTTGCGAAAGTTCGGTTTTAATTCCCTTATGGATAGCTCGGTCTTAGTATGGGAAAGCCGAGGTAAGGGAGAGTAAATTGAGGGTCAGTAATTGTTACTTGGTCCCGAAAAGTAGTTCGCCATAAGAAGAACCATCTCACTTGGTTAAGGTAGTGAGGAGGTGTTGTAGGATAAGCATTATCTTCCAAGAGTATGAGTCTGGGGACTCTCGTAAGAGGAGTAATCCTAGGAGGACTCGCACATGGAGGAATAAGAGTCCTACCGAGGATTGTGCCTTGAAACCTATATAAGCTCACCAATATCACCTTTGGAGAGGTAATGCAACTTTTGCTCCTGAATACATTGAGCTTTTGCCTTCTGTCTTGCTTCTTGACTTAGGCATCGGAGAGGTTTCCTAGCACACACCAGGCTAGCTCACGTTTGTATTTTCAGGTGGTGGAACGACGTCGTACGAGGAACGCAGACTTGATCAACAGGATTATACGAGAAGGTGTATTTCTTTCCCGTACAAATACTAAGGCTAAGTTTGGAAAAACTAAATAAGTGTAATTTTTAGCTTTTTATGAAATATGGGTTGGATTTGGATTGGATTTGAAGTAATGTATTAAAGAGATGATTTGACTTAAATAAAATGATGTGATTTAAATAGGATAATGATTTTTTAACTTTTTAAATTTTTTTAAAGATGTCAAACTTAGCCTCATATGAAAAAAGTTCTAGAAAGTGAGGAATATTCAAAAGGGGCTCATTGTTTTTGACAACTTCGGCGGCGGCGGCTGCTGCTGAGCATTGAGGTCCGAGCCTAATCGACAACTTTTTTTTTAACGTGCTTGGCCTTTTCTTTTGGATTAGAGAAATTGTTTTGTTTTATTTTTTTAATTTTTTTTTGGTTTCTTATATAATAATATAGATATAATTTCCCTTTCCCTCTATGTATTATATAAATTCAAATTTTGACTTAATATTTTGAAATTTTTATTTTTTATATACTAAGTCAATTTTTTTATTATTAATTTTTTTTAATTAATTTAGTTTTAATATTTTAAATAATTTTTGTATTTACAAAATAGTTACAACTATTTATTTTTTATGTATAATTTTATTTTTATTAATTTGATATATAAAATGTTTGCCTTAGAGCATCTCCAACGGTGACTCAAATTTTTCATCAAATTTGAGTAAAAAATGACCCATTTCACCAAAATTTTTAACAGATGCTTCAACAGTTTACCTTTCACCAAATGTGTCCCGGGACAACCGGGTGGTCGACCGGCCGGTCGACCGGTTAGGCCAAAAAAAATTTTTTTTTTTTTTTTTTTGAATTTTTTGAACTTTTTTTTTGAACTTTTTGAACTTTTTCCGGGACGACCGGTTGGTCGATCGGTTAGGCAATTTTTTTTTTTTTTTTTTTTTTTACGGTTTGAACTTGAACTGTTTGAACCTTTCATTGGTTGACCGGTTGGTCAACCGGCCGGGCAACCGGTTGGTCAACCGACTCCTCTTTCCAACGGTCAGGAACAGTGTTTTGATGAATTCATTTCTTTGTCGCCCATCTGATGAAAATTTTGGTGAAATCTCATTTTGGTGTCAAGTTTGATGAACCGTTGGAGCCCAGAATAGTACCATTTTCATCAAAATTCAAATTTGATATCAGATTTGCTATACCGTTGGAGATGGTCTTAGTCCTAATATATATATATTAGTTTTATTTTTATTTTTATTTTTATGGGGGATATTTTTCTTTTTTTAGTTGGTAGCTTTGTTGACTAGGTTTTGCACTTGCCCAACATGTTCTGGAAAAAGTTAAGGATGCCACAGGAAGGTAGATTAGTCCCGCGAGGGAGATAAGTAGTAGAGTCACCAAACATAATTTTTTATGATAAAATTATTAGATGTGATTATATACAATTTAATTAGAGTGGTATAAATCATCTGGTAAAAATTAAAATTTTATTTTTCATCATCAAATGTAAAAGATGAACCACCATGCTTCAATGATAAAATGTCACTTTTTCAGTAGTTTCAACCTTTTGTATTAATGTTGGGTCAACAAATACAAATCAGTTTTGATTTTGATTTTTAGAAAATATTTTTTAAAAAATTATATATATTTTTTTATTTTCAATGAATTTTTTTAATATTTTAAGTAATTTTTAAAAATTTTTAAACACATCTGACATAAATATACTTAAAAAGTATAATATTTGTGAAAAAATATTTAAAAAATTCACTAAATACAAAAAATATAAAAAAAATGAAAATTTAATATATTTTTCATATTTTTGTGTATTTATTAAATTTTTAAAATATTTTTTCATAAATATTTTACTATTTAGATACATTTAAGTAAGGTGTATCTAAAAAAATTAATGAAAATTTTAAAAATATTCATTAAAAAAGACACAAAAAAAAAATTTAATTTTTCAAAAATTAAAATAAAAAAGCTGAAATCAAATATACTAAGGTGTTGTTTGGCAAGTTGGTTTGTAGCTAAATAGCCACAAAAGACAAAATAGGCTATTTTAGCCACAACAAACAAAACATCACATCTAACTCATAATCATTACACTCTTTTCTCACAAAAAAAGTCAAAAAAGCTAAAAAGCCGTTCTTAAACCAAACTTTTTAGCCCAAACTAAGGCTAAGTTTGGCATACACAAAATAATTCATCTTTTTATCTTTTTATTCATCTTTTTATCTTTTTTCTATTACATCACCTCTCTACTTTTCTGTACATCTTTTCGTAAAAAGATAAAAAAATACATTTATTTAAACCATCCCAAATAACTTCTAAAATAACTAAAAAAATCAAAAAATTAAAAAACTAATCCACTTGCCAAACGGTGGTTGAATAAGATTAGGGTCACTGCTGTGACCCTCACTGTTAGCCTTGTTGTGTGTTGACATAACACCGTTATATATATCAATACTGCAGACCTCTAATTAGAGGTGCAGTCGTACCGGTCTAGTGAGCTGTCAAGTAATAAAAATAAAATAAAATAAAATAAAAATAGTGAAGTAAAAGACAAAAGAAGGAGAAAAAAAAGACAAATTAAAGCTCCATTAATCATCTTTTTTTTTAGAGATCTGAATTATTTTTCTATACATATAATTTTAGAAAAAAGTTAGGTCAATCAAATTTATCCACGTGTGTTTCATTCTTCCAGTGGCATCTCTACTCTACCTCCATCACTCACAGTCACCATCAAGCCACAATATTATCCACTGCTACCATAAAAATCAACATTATTCTAAAATTGAATTTAAAGTCATCCCAAATTAACAGAAAAAAAATCCGAAATTAAACTCAAATCAGTGCCAAGAGAGGGATTTTATTGACCAAATTAAACTCAATAGCAACTTGAGTGATCATAGTTTTTTTTTTTTTTTTTCATGTTCTTTAAGGAGTTGAAATGTTATAATCCTTGGCTAAGGAAGAAGATGCTTTTTAAAAGGAATCTCACAACTAAAATGAAAAAGAGGAACTTGATGATTTGGATTTCAATAATTTTTTATTTATTTATTACAGATTACAATGTTATATATGACCTCTTTTCATATGAATGTATTTGTAAGTGACTATTAGTTAGTTTAGACGACAAACTTTAGTTAGTTTTGGTGTAATGTTCTGTTGTAAGCTAACTTGCTACTTCATCATCTTGATTTAACATTTCTTTATCAGCTCTCTTTTGGCTTGCATTATGGAAGCATCAAATTTTTTCTTTGATGTTAAATTGGAAACTTCCTGTTGAACTTTGAGTTTAAAAAATTTCTTTGCTTGACCCGGCGTTCATGAATGGCAGAGGTTGTTTTGTCCTTCAATTTAGACTTGAAAAATAAAACTTGAAGAAAGAAAAAAGAACAACATTTTGAACGTAGTTAAAACAAAATTTGTGAAAAAAATAAAAATGAAGCGGTGTCATTTCAATGCACAGCAAGGGTGCAATAGTCAGATTTACTCTAGAAAATTTTGTAGATGGGTCATTTAAAAAATTTTGATTCCACAGATTTTATTTTTAAAAAATAAACTAATTAACATTTGAAATTCTCCCCTTTCAAGAAAAATAATTTTTTAAATAAAATACTATCATTTTAACTCAAATACATATATGTATATATATATATATATTTTTTTATGATCGTATTTGATGAGATGTCATTTTTTAAATTACTCCATGACAACCATATTGTCAATAGTGTCAAACACATTTTTTTTTTTTTTTAATGTATTGTGATAATTTCTATTACATATTTATAATGAAGAGGTTCTATTAACTATATCATTCAATAATGAGGGTAATGTACTTTTTTAATTTTAAATAATTATAAATTTCTATTGTTATTTCATAGTTAATAAATATGTACATTTTTTTTTTTTTATATATGTGATCAAACAACCATTCAACCATTAATCTCATATTTAGTTTGAGTGTTGAGAAGAGAAATGTAATAAAGAATGATTAGGTTCCTAATAAATTTTGATTTATAATAGATGAGTCCTTTGTTTGTTTAATAGGATTAATTAGTTATCAAACAAAATTTTTACCATTAAAAAAAAAAAAATTCAAGAGTTTTTGGTAGGGTGATGGGTGGTTGGATGAGATCCCATCACCCTTTTGGGGAAGTTGTCCCTAGCAACAGTAAGGGGTCACAGCCAGTTATCCCAAATTCATAAAAATAACAATGTCTTATTGGAGTCTAGCTTTTTGGAGCAACAGCACATATGTTTTAAGACTAGCCAATAATTTTTCTTTATTCTGCCATAAAAATCATCTAAAAAATACCATAAAAATTACTAAATAGAATTTGTAAAAATGAAAATTTTTAAAGATGTTGATTATGTTTGTGTGTCCGCAAAAAAATCAAGCTAATTAATCTAATGCTACCTTTATTATTTCTTTGAGGGTTCCAGTTTAAAAACCAAAAGGAAAATTCTAATCATATAGATTTTTTACACACAATTTCCCAATAAAATTATGTGACATGGCATTCTTGAAAATGCTAACCAACTATATGTCTTTTATTTTTCAAATAGGGAATATCATTTTACATAAAACTTATGTATAACTTTTTGTTTGTGTAGCATTAATTTAAAAAAAAAAAAAAAAAAAAAACAACAACAACAACAAACAAGTTTTCAGAAATTCATTTTATTTATTTATTTATATTTTTGCGATTGTTTTTTGATTTATTTTTCAAAAATAATTTGCCAAACAATTTTTCAGTTTTTTTCACAAAAACAAAAACAGAAACAAAAAAATAAAATAAAAACACAATCCAACAATTCATGCCATGAAATATAGACTTCTATTAAGGGCAATGACATTGAATACCACGCTCCTCCTCCTTTTTTTTTTTTTTTTTTTTTTTTTTTTTTGGGGGGGGGGGGGACAAGTAAGTAGTGAACTCCTTTAATTTTCACATGCCATAAAAAGAATCAATGTTTGAGACACTCACCCTCACAAGTGATTTCTTATCAATATACTTTTCAAACATTCTAGTTAGTTTCCAATTGAGCCTTAGTTTCGGATGTGAGTTGACTTTTTAATTTTTTAATTATTTTAGGCCTCGTTTGATATGCACATGTTTTAGTTTAAAAATCAAAATGTTACTAAAAAAAATCAAAAAATCTATAACTTATATAAAAAAGTCAAATATTCTATTTTTTCTCTACTTTTTACATATCTTTTCGTAAAAAATCAAAAAATTATTCCAAACATACTAATTTTTTTTTATCTCATATTTTAGTCAAAAAATCAAAAAATTACTAAAATAGCCTATTCTCAGACGAGACTTTCCTGGAGCTAAAAAACCTTGTTTGGGATAAGATTTTTAGCTTTTTTGACTTTTGTGAAAAAAAAAAATAAAATGATTATAGTTTAAATGTGATATTTTATCTTATTAACTTTTTAATCTATTTTATCTTTTTGGTACTATTTTAGCATGGGTTTTTTTATGCCAAATGATGCCTGAATCTAATTCACAATTATTGAATCAATTGGCAAGCCTAATCATGGCAGTTTGATTTGATTAATCCAAGAAATCAACAATACTATAATTATAATGTTCACCTAGGGTACCCTTATTAATTAGTGGTAGTAGGAAAATTTTTTGGCTTATTGATATGGAAAATGTTATAGGTTCAAAATTTTTATCAAATAAATGATCAAATGTTTCGTATCGGTGTTAGGTCTGTAAAATTGTGAATCGCACATCCATGTGAGACATTTGGTCATTTATTTGGTAGAAAATTTGATATCCCTTACATTACCTTTCCTTCATTTCGATATGACTTAGCCAAGCACAAGCACAAGCACAAGCACAAGCACAAGCACAATCTGTCAAATCAAAACAAAAGATCCCAAAAGTTTTATTAAAATTTTTATCAAATATTTTACATGGGTGTGGAATCCACATAGGACTCACATGGTGTGAGTTTTATACCCATATGAGATATTTGGTAAAAATTTTAATAAATTTTTTGAAATCTCTAACATTACTCAATCAAAATTGACAGAAATCGGATTAATTGAACATGATGAAAGGTACATATTACCTAATAGAATGGATTAGGATTGAATTAGGTTTCAAAGTAAGAAATTGAGAGGTCTTCATATAATTATTGAGCATTGCAAATTTGACATTTTTTAAGCATTGCTTAGTCAATTGCAATTATGATTATGATGTAGTTAGTCTGGTTGAGCAACCAAATTTTATTCATAAGAGTAGAGGGTTCGAATACATATATTTTAAACCATAAGATTTTATTTTATTTATTTTATTTTTCATTTTTTTTACAATCAACGTGAGATAAAATAGCGGAATAAAAAATTGCATCATGTAGTATGTGAATGCTCAAATTCAGCCATCAATACCCCTATGCTATGTTTAGTTGGGAGATTTGAAAAGAGAAAGAGAAAATGTATGTAAAACTTGGTGAAATATAAACATGTTTTATTCACATTTCACCTATCTTTTCCATTTCTCTTTCCAAATCCCTCATCAAATCCCCCAACCAAACATAATATAAATTTTCCAAACCATGTTGTAGGTTTTCACAAGTTGATTTTCAATTCAAGTGATCAAACATTTGATGTCAATATATATTTAAGCTCCTTGATTATATGAGATAATATATAAAACCTCCTTTTTCTAAAAAAAAATTGATTAATATTAAAAGATAGAAAGACAATAATGATACTTTGCAGCAAGGACAGCTAATATATAGTTTGTGACACTTGCCATGCATATAATATGTAGTGGGTATTACACTCAATTATAAATGAATTTTCTTTCATCAATAATGTGATGAATTTGTGGTGAGACATGACAAGTCAATGGCTACAGCAGATTTTTTAATTTATTTTTTTTTTCCAGTTTAATTGAAGGCCATTTCTATAGAAAATAATAGTGCCAACTATTTCATTGGTTGGCATGAATTGTTTTATTTTCCCTAGGAAATCAAGATTGAGATAGTTTGGGGTACCATTAATTAGCAAGATACCCTATTATCTTCTTTTGGTTTGATCTTTAGAGTCTTTGTAATGCAATCTTAGACCATTTACTTGGATACTCTTAAGTTTAAGTTGAGTCTAAAAATTTAATAAATTTTATAATGTAACCATATGGGACTACATGGCACAATATTCCTTCTAAGTGATTTTGTTTTTTTGTTTTTTGTTTTTGCACTTGGTTTATTTTAATTCAGTATAATTTCATGTATAAATGAGGATGCAATTAGATTAGGTATAATTTCATGTATTATGTGACAATTTTCTTGCTATAATTTTAACTGCATTATGCTAAATCCTAAATTTTCAAAATGATTTCCAATAAGTCAAATAGCCAGTGAATACTAGGAATTTAAATGGAAACATGCACTTATTGATTATGCAACCACCTATTCAGTGAAAAACAAAATTTAGCCCCCCTTTTTTTTTAATCTTTATATTCTATCTTTGTCATCTCTTTCTTTTTATACGATATTTTGAATCAATCTCTCTGTCTCTCTCTTCCCTTTCTTCCTCTTCCTGTCTTTCTTATCCCTTCGAACTCCGGCAGCATCCACCATTAGTGCCCAAGTTTCATCACCAAGTGGCACTAATGTATTTGAACAAATTGATTTATATGATTAATTTTGAATTTGATAATTGTTGAGTGTTGGAAGTGTGTTGGAAGTTTCATCAAGCTTCTATTATTATTATTATTATTATTATTATTAAACTGTTATCATTAATGGAAGTAATTATTCAATTACCAATTATTTGGAGCAAGCCGGTGGTACATTCTCCATTTGGCAAACCAATTCGATCCAATCACTGTCATGCATTGTCATGAAAGTTAGGGCAAGCAAGGCTATGGATGGGAAATGGTGACCATGCATTGAAACATCAATGGTAGTTTGATTTTAACAAATATAATAATAGGTGGTAAATAATTTTCAAAAAATTACAAATGAACCTATTTGACCAAAAATATTTACAAAAATATGGGAGTGCAACTCTTTTCTGTGTAAAAAATCACAGCAAAAGTTGTACTCACTAATCCTCACATTCTGGTAAATATTTTTCTAACCTCCCATTGATTGGTAATTTTCTCAATAATTTTGTGTAGAAATTTGGTGATATATATCTATTTTATTATTAAAAGCACATACCATGATAGACGAGGGCTTGTCATATTTTTTTTCATTGTTCAAAATTGCTTCTCAAATTGTAAATTATAAATTTCATATCCAACAACTGTGTTGTAAATTGTTTTCAAATTCCACTCATCTTTTTTATTTATTAAGCTGTTCAAAATCAAACCAAAATAAAAATAAAAATCTAGACTTGCAAATGCATCTCTATACATACACATATTATATATATGGGCAAATTACACAAATAGTCCCTACAGTTTGGGGCTTGTGTCACTTTGGTCCCTGACTTTTCAATTGTGACACATTTGACCCTGAATTTTGAATCTTGTTTCAAATAAGGACAATTGAATATATAATTAGATTTTTCAAGGGTAAAATTGTCAATTTGATAAAATATAAACTAATTTGACAATAATAAATGTCAAAGCAAATATTTTTGAATTTTTAAAAATTATTTCTACCTACTAAAAATAAAATTATGTAAAATTGATAAATCTTTTCGACATTTATTTATTTTTTTACCAAATTAATTTTTATTATGTGTTTGAATGATGATCATGTAAAATTAATTTAAAAAAATTAATCATGTAATTTTTATTAATTTTAAATAATTTTATCATTGGTGGATAAAAATAATTTTAAAAAAACTAAAAATATTTTTTTGACATTTATTTTTGTCAAATTAGTTTATATTTTATCAAATTGACGATTTTACCCTTGAAAAATCTAATAATATTTTCAATTGTCCTTATTTGGAACAAGATTCAAACTTCAGGGTCAAATGTGTCACAATTGAAAAGTCAAGGACCAAAGTGACACAAGTCCCAAACTATAGGGACTATTAGTGTAATTAACCCTATATATATATATATATATACATGAGTGTCATATTGTTTGCCATTGATGGACGTTACCATAATATTTATTCTATATCATTTTCCTTTGAGAAAGAGTCAAAACAACAATGATTCATCCCCCTTTTTAGGATCCCCTTTGGACCCCCTCTCTCTCATTGGTCACTTTTTCTTTTTTTTTTTTCTTTTTTTTCCTACTCTTCCAATCACCTCTTGCCACGTGACAAAGGGGGTAAAAGGGGTGACCCCCAAAGGTGGCCCCAACCTTTATTCAGAGTCAAAATATGTGATGAGACTATATTCCAAAACTTTAACTTGGAATAGGCCCTCACTTTTATCGTTTTGTTAAAAGTATCTTTCTAGCAAAACATTTTTCTTCAAACGACGAGAATTTTGTGTCCCCCATTTTTGACTAGAGGTAATTTAAATTAATGTTTTTTTTTGTTTTTCATTGGGAGAATTTATTTTGAGGCATTTTAGCTAGTTTCTTAAAATTGAGTATCTTAAACCCACTAGGTATATGATACTTGTTAGTTAAATTATCTAGTATAACTCATTTTTTTTTTTTTTTAATTTCAATGCACTAGTCATATGTTTAGGCATTTTAACTCAACTCACATTCACTAGTTACATGTAGTTCGTCTTCAAAGACTAGGCAAAATAAATTTAATCATTAAGATAATTTTCCTTTATCTTTGTTGTTGATGTGGCATTCTATAAAATTAATCAGTGTGTTTGGTTTGAGTTTTCTGGATTAAGTTTTTCGAAAACTGAGTTTTTTGATTTTCGTATTCTTTTGTTTTTAGTGAATATTTTTTAAATTTTAAACATTTTTTTTTTACTTTTTTAGATGCACCTTAGTTAGATGTATCTAAAAAATAAAAAATTTGTGAAAAAATATTTTAAAAAATTAATAAATACATAAAAATACAAAAAATGTATTGAATTCTTGTATTTTTTTTATTTATATTTTTGGTATTTAGTGAATTTTTAAAAGATTTTTTTTACAATTTTTTTTACTTTTTAGGTGTATTTATGTTAGGTGTGTCTAAAAAGTAAAAAAATTACTTAAAATATTTAAAAAATTCAGTAAAAACAAAAAAAAAACACGAAAAATAAGAAAGTAGAATTTTCTGAAAAGTGTTTTCTGAAAAATGAAAACAAGTAAGCTGTATTTGGATGAATAGTTAAAATAAAAAGTATGATTGGAATATAAGTATGAAAAAGTTGATAAGTAAAGTAAAATGTATACTTTATAATAATATTTAAATAGATAAAATGCCTATTACCATTAGATATAGTTTTAGATCTAGTAGGAAAAAATCACTTAAAAGAATGTGGGAAGTCATGTTGTATGTATTTGCTCCTTTCCAACTGAAATTACATGTAAATAGATCACATACACACGTTCTATTTCAAAACAAATTTGACATACATTTCTCTGTATCTAATATCCCCAATACAAAATAGTTAATAGTCTCAAATTCCACCATAGAAATGAAATTTATGAATTCTTTCAACTTGGCTAGGCATATAGTTACTTTCCAAAGAAGGGGTCTTACTCATCCAAGGAAAGGGCTCAACTCCAACTTTGAAAATCCATAGAAATTGTCCAATGTTCTTATCCAATTTTTGAAAGCAGAAATGTTATGGATACAAAAAAAGTATTCACAATTTAAATCTATAATGTAGTTTTAAACTGATTGTGAGGATCACATTTGAATTGTTAAATCTCCTCCTTATTAATTCGCTTTTGGCTTCTTATTTTTCTTTTCTTGTTGTATATCGTGTGAGTTTTACCATCTTGTAATATTGATCAAGAGAAATTTCATTAATTTAGTGTCTTTATAAAATATGTGCTCAATTTATTTTCTCACTGTTTTTTATTTAAAACTTTTTTAGAGTTATTTACACCAAGATTTCTTCATATGTTACGGAATATTACTTTACCTTTCATTTATGAACTAGTATATTATTTTAACTTTTTCAATTCTAAAAATGTATCACTTTCATTCACAGTAAACCCCTTGCAAATCCCTCCAAAAGGGTTTATTTGTACGATTTTCATAATTGAATGAGTGAATGTAGATTAGTGATTGTATAACACTTCTTGTAGTGTGAGATCTTGACTTCAACTTCTATGGAGAGGCATTTTATACACTTTGTGGTAATTTATTTTTCTCATATTATAGAGTTGTGATTGTTAGGTTTGCACTTGATGTGCTTGGTATATTGATTGTGTTAGATTTTATTAACAATCTAATTATTATGAGTTAAGAATTTATTTGACGATATAAATATTTTTTATATTTGTAATTATAGTTAACTAAATAATTTAAAATATTTTTAATTATTTAAAGAAGTGATGAGAATTTAATTTCTCTGATTCCGTACCAAATGGCAAAGACTAATAAAACAAAATAAATTACGTCCTGATCAACCTCATTCTCAGTCGTCTCATAAAAAATAAATCAACCATGTCCAACTCTCTGCTTTCGTTTTCTTTTTGACCCAAAATAGTGCACATATATTACTCTCGAAAGAGGTTGACAATTCTAATTCGCTATCTTTAATAATATAAAATGGATTTCATATTTTAATAATGTAAAATATTTATTTCTCACTTCTCGTTCTCTTCCTTTTTTTTGTTTTTTCTATTTCACTTTATTAGAATTCAAAATAAAAATAATACATCTAAAAATGTAACGCCATTTTATTTCTCTCTTTATTAAAAAAAAAAAAAGTAATATGTACGAAACGAAACCAAACCCACCTATTAGACCACCAGTCAGTAGTTGAAACTCCCTTCAATAATGCACACACATACATATACTATATAAATATTAATGTACATTATGTGATGGTAATATAAATCAACTTCTTTTCCACTTCTATCTTCATTATTCTCTCCGTAAGATTTTGTAGGATGCCGCAGGTTGATCTCGAAACGCTCGTTTCAGCTTGCGCTGGCGGCGGCGATCGGAAGATCGCCTGCGAAACGTTTTCAAACGACGACGGAAAGCAACCGCCGGAGGCGGAGGAGATAGATCTGCCCGAAGTTCAGCCTGATTTTCCGCCGGAATCGTTTTGGCTGTCGAAGGATGCGGAGTTCGATTGGTTCGATCGCAACGCGTTCTACGAACGGAAGGACTCGACGAAGGGGAACTCGAATTCGACAAACTTGAATCCGCATTCCAACTCTTCGTCTCAGAGGTTTTCGATGAACTTGAAGTCCAAAGCGTCGATTATTGGATTACCGAAGACGCAGAAGACGAGTTACATTGATACTACGAAGTTGAGGAAGTACAAGCC
The DNA here is from genome assembly GCA_025200525.1 of Camellia lanceoleosa. Classification (NCBI taxonomy): domain Eukaryota; kingdom Viridiplantae; phylum Streptophyta; class Magnoliopsida; order Ericales; family Theaceae; genus Camellia; species Camellia lanceoleosa. The sequence goes on along the minus strand of CM045761.1, from coordinate 39,279,949 downwards.
TTCGAACATTCGGCTTTTTCCGAAGCGGTCCGAGTCGGTTGGGAAATCAGGAGTTCCGGTGACAGAACCGTCGTCGCCGAAGGTCTCGTGTATGGGGAGGGTCAGATCGAAGCGCGGCCGCCGGAAGTCGTCTGGACCTCCTTCCGCGGCTGAGGAGAAGGCTAGAAACGTTGAACAGCGGAGGAGGACCGGGATCTACGGCCGGTTTAAGGGGATTTTCAGGGCTCGCCGGAGGACAAAACCGGCATTTGAAACCAAGCCACCGCCACCGGTGGAGTCACCGCCGCGGAGGAGCATGACGGCTAAAGGTCGTGATTTTCCGGCTAGCGGTGAGCCGCCCGGTTTGGGAGGGATGACGCGGTTGGCTTCGGGTCGGAGATCGGCGTCGTCGTTGTGTGCGGATGACATCATTTGATCAGAGACCATGATAATGACGTGGCGAAATATCACTTGTCCAGGATCGAAGATGGGCCCATAGAAGAATTGTATCGCAGCGGTCGTTATGATGTGTGTGTGGCGCGTTTTTATTTGACAATTGGTTGTTGAAAATTGGGGGGTTTGTTGACATGACGTGGCACGTTCAATAACGGCTTCATCGTCTTGTTAAAACGTAAAAGCAACCGTTTATATATATATATATATATATATTTTTGGGGGTTTTGTTTTGTTTTTAATTTCATGCTTTATTTACTTGGACACTTTAATGGATAAGTTATTGTAAATACAATAGCGTTTATGGAGCGAGTGTATGTAAATTTTTGAAATTTTTACTCGGTAATAATTAAAGATTTTGGTTGAGTTTGGTAGAGTTTTAGAATTATGATATGAGAATAGAATTGTATTTTGAGTTTGTAAGTTTTGAAATTATGATTTAAGTGTGAAATATTTATTTGGTTATGAATTTTAAAATTTTTTTTGAAAAGAGTTTGAATTGAGTGATGTGATATATAATATTTGATTAAAAAATTTATAATTTATAACCAAACACACAACATAAAATTCTATTCAAAGCTCACAAAAATTTTAAAAAAATTCCCAAAATATTTTTTTATTTAAAATATAAAAATAATAGGTGCCAAAAAAAAAAAAAAACATTGTTCGATCAACCGGGGAAACGTCTGGGTGGATGATCGGATAGACGAGTTTTTAAACATAGGTGTCGAAATGATTTTTGAAACGCGGAACCAATGTAGCATTCAAACCCGTGGGTGGAATTATGATTTGAGAGCCCAAAAATGCTTTGGAGCATTAGAGCAACAGCTCTAGACCAAGCACTAATGACGTGGTGCCCATTGCGCTCACTGTTGCTAACTCGCCCCTCCTTCTCTTCCTCATCTCTGTCTCTCTATTCTTTCATTCCTTCTCTTCTTCCTTTCTTTCTCTATTCGACGACAATCAACTCTCTTTCCGCCGATCGACAATCGATCTCTCATCCTTCTTCTTTGCTCACACTCGATAGTGAGAGATTGGCGCCGATACATCACAACTGAGATAGAGAGAGAGCTCTGTTAAAAAGAAAGAGGTACACACAGAGAGAGAGAGAGAGAGAGAGAGAGAGAGAGAGAGCTGTGTTTAGAAACAGAGCTGAAAACATTGATTAACATGAAGGGTTTTGCCTGAAAACTTCCAAAGCAACACCAAGAATGTCCCATTTGAAGGTATCAATCAAAATTTCTAAATGAAAAATGACCTATGAACCAACTTACAACAGATTTACATGATTTCAAGAGAAACCCACATCAATTCCAATAGATAAAAAGTGTGAGAAACACATTTCAAACAAAACACATGAGACAAAACAACATTTGTCAACAACTCAAGTGAAGAAAGGTCCCAAAGAAAGAACACCATAAAACTCTCATAAAAGAAACAGAGGCATTAATGGCATGAAAACAATAATATATCAATTCCTTGCCAAGCTCAATAGCAACATCTTGGTAGCTACTTTTCTTCCCCTGGCTACTCCTACAAAAGACACAAACCCTATTGAACTTGGATTGCTTCATTTCACTTTCTCTGTCCATTCTTCTCTCTCTCTCTCTCTCTCTATATATATATATATATATTTGTCTCTATCTTTTGCACTTTTGTTGGTTAGAAGAAATTACAATTGGCTTACAAAAAGAAAGAATTTGTCTTTCTCTCTCTTTCTCTGTTCTGTATATTGCTCTTGGTACAAATCTGCAAATGCTTTCAGAGCGAGAGAGAGAAGACGGTGAGGAAGAAGAAAACGGGTGGTTTTACATCTGTCTTCTTTTTTTTTTTTTTTTTTTTTTTCAGGGCGTAAAACACACGTACTATAAGATGAAGGTGTGGTTTTACATCCTTTGTTGGCTGCCACGTAAGTAGAGCTGCGTTTAGAGCTCGTCCATTAGTGGTCTGAATCGCGATTGTTTGAGAGCCCCACCAAACACAGGATTTTCTATTCTGTTTTCTATTAGTTTTTAAAAAAAAATATATTATGTTAAAATTTGATTAGCAAATTAGGAAAATGTTAACCAACCTAATAAAAGCAGTGGTTAATAATGATATATGTGTAAAAAAAATATTGAATTATATTTAAAGAAAAAATATAGAAACACATAGCATTTTTTTATGAAAGTATATAAAACTAATGAATTTTTGCGTGAGATACTTAAAAATTTAAGAAATACATGTAGTAAGTATATTCAGTTTGAGTGAATGTAGAGTACGGCATTATTTTTTTAGTGATTTTTTTAATTTTTTTAATTTTTTTTCTGCAGATGTATTTGGCAATTGCTACTTTTTTTTTGTTTAGTAGGAAATTGACTCTTAATTTTTTTTAAAAGTTGCTTTTTAGCTTTTCCTAAATAAGTTTTTATTTTTTTGACTTATTTAACCAAAAAACAATTTTTTTTTTAAGCTGATCCTATATAAAAATATGTGATAATAATAATATAGATTTGAGTTTAACCTTATTCTACAGATTTTTTTATATTACAAAAGAGTTTGTGAATCATACTGAAATTTGAGAGGGTGAGGATTAGTTAACTTTTTTTTATAACAAAAACTTCATTTGTACAAATTAATGTTTGTCTTAGAAGTTGGAGTATTGAAACTTTAGATGCGATTCCATTTGCAAGCAACGAAATTTCACTGTTTTTTAATTCATTAATTGTGTTTTTTTATTGGTGGAGTGATGGTGGTGTTCATAATTTCATATTGTTTGGTTGTTAAACTTGCTCCCCCTTAAACTATAGTCATGGATCATAATCAATATTTTAATAAAGTTAATTAATATTTGTGATTTAATGAGTTGTTTTGTGCAATTTTCATTTTGTTTACAACAACAATAAACAAACACATTTTTTTTTAAAGAGGTACAAATAATATATATTGGCAATACTGCATTCATCTTGTATGAGCTCACGTTACACTGAAATGAATATAGCTTTTGTCAATATTACATTATGAGTATTTTTTCTATGAAAAATTTCTCTATTTTGTAAACCATTTTTCTTTTGTTTAAGGTAGGGATCAAATGACTAACTTGTTCTTATTTATATTTAACAAAAATAAATATAAATATGTTTCTTATTTACTATAAATGAAAAAAAATAAACTGTGAATATTATCAATTCGAACTTTAGTTCAAATTTTTTGGGAAGTAAACAAGAAAGTTCCTTCATATTGTGCTTGATAAACTCTTAAGCATTTGAAGGCTAGAGAGAAATCTAATTGAGCATGGATTGAGAATGACTCAAGGAGAAGCTAATCAAAGATTATTCATGAGATAAACAAAGCCAAGATTGTTGTTCTTCATTTGAGCCTCAATAATATCTTGAACCAAGCTTAAAACCAATCAATAACTAATTGAGCCTCCGTTTGGGAAGTGGGTTGGCTTTTTGGCTTTTTGGCTTTTTTGGCTATTTTAGTCTGGGCTTAAAAGTTTGGTTTGGAAAGGACTTTTTGACTTTTTGGCTTTTTTGACTTTTTTTGTGAGAGGGGAGTGTAATGATTATGGGTTGGATGTGATGTTTTGTTTTTTGTGGCTAAAAAAGCCTATTTTGTCTTTTGTGGCTAAAATAGCCAAAAAAGCCCCAATAAGTTCTTCCCAAACACCATTTTTCAATTAGTGATTCATCAATGCTTATGTAAATTATTACTCATTGAATAACTCTATTTGTCGCCCATTTAACGGTTCTCTTGCATTTTGTACAAGGATCAAGATTTTCATTTCAGTTGTGTCGTTTTGATTAGCATGGAAATGTTTCGTAAATGTTTTTGAAGTGATAAAAAGATTTAAAAAATAAAAATGTTTTCAAACAAATTTAAAAAAAAAAAAAATCTTATTATCAAGTATTGTCTAGTAACTGAATTTTACTTGGATGGTAATAATAATATTATTATACATATTTACTAAAATATGCTAAAATAAAACCTGTCATCTTTTTTTTTTTTTTTTTTTTCTAAAAAAAAAAAATATTGAACAAACATTTATGAAAATTCTAAATTCATGTCAACACAATTTATTTGTTCACTATATTTCATTGCGTGTTGGCGTGTTTTGTCAATTCTAGTGTGTTCTTAATGAAAACACAAGAATTTCATTATTCTAATAGTATTTTGTTCGTTCTTTTTAAGAAAAGAAAACATTCCAATTGGTCTGGTAGAAATAAATGAAAATTTTGTTCCTTGTGTAGATATCGATATTAATCTGTGCACATACTATGTTGATGAAATGAACTAGCTAGTATCTCGCCAAAGACATGCTAGATAACATTCTCGGAGCATGGAGAAGTAGTGAGAGAACCAACATACCTATAATACTTGTGGGTATTTTGCCATAACTGAGATGTTTCAAAGGTCCCAATAGCAATTTGAGCTACTTCAGGAAACATCTTTTTAGCTAATTCATCTATTTTACTTTGGATCCGCAACAATGAAACAACACCACAAATTAGCAACTTGTCAAACTCTTTCATTTATTTTAAAACCATATAAGAAATTCAATACGAAGTTTTTCAGAGTTACCTCTATTTTTGACTATAAGACTACCACCGAACTATGATTAGGGATTGCAATTTCTCCCCACTCCATCCTGCCCTGCCCACACCGGTTCTCCCACCCTGATAAATTTTATCAAGATGGAAATTGGTTTTTCTTCCCAACCCCATTTTACGTCGCCTCCACCCTGATTATATTTATTAAATCTATTTGTTTGCATATAATATATATAATTTAATTTTCTAAAATATAGGACTAAAATATCAAATATTACCATGAACATTCTTTTTTTATTTTTTTTATTTTATTATCTCTTATATATATGTGTGTGTATTGTTGGGGAATTTTCAAAATAGTTTTTAAAATGTATAGTTTAATTTTGGGTGTTTTCAAAACCTTCCTTGTTTTTCTTTGGAAAACTTGAAATAAGCTTGGGGATTTTGTTTCACTTCGGAAAGAGAAGAAAACATGGAACACTTAATAAAGTGCTACATGGAATATTTCTTTGAATATGTAATTGTGAGGTGAAAGCTAATGCGTATGCACCAACACCGCACGCACGACGTGGGCAGTGGGCTGTGTGGTGTTTGATGGCGCACTTTGCACTTAGTTTGGTGCCATGAGGGCGCTTTCCTATTTGCATTGGACAGGTTGGAACGATGACGTGGAATACAGTTAGTTCCATGTGGCAATGACGTGGTGTCCGTTGGTGATGAGTCATCCAACCAGTCAAACGGTTGTGTGTCCGATCTAGAGTAGGTTGATTATAGCCGTTGATTGAAGATGCACGCAATTGTATAGATGAGATGGCATCCGATCGTGATCAGGTGTGATTAGTCAAGGCATCTATTCGGTGTGAGAATGATCTGCACCATAGATCGTCGATCCAACAGTCAGATCTGACTGGATGCGATCAAGGGACATGACCATTCGATCAGATCTATTAAGGCCTATAAATAGGCTATGAAATCTGTCATTTCATTCCACCAAAAAATTCAGAAGCATTTTTAGAATTCTCTCTCTCTTTCCCTCTTGATTTTTAGTTTTCAATCAAGAGTTTCTTAAGCAAATTTCTACTTTTCTTACTGATAATCAAGTTTTGCAGATTTGATTATCAGAGTCTTGGTTTTCTTGATTATATCAAGAGTATTTCGATCTACTGTCGTTAGTGCAGACACTGGTAGACTTGATCTTTAGATCAGGCTTCACTATATCCTGGAGGCAAATTTGCTGTAACCCCCTGCACACCTTTTGGTGGGTGCAAATATTGTCTTTAGGAAAGCGACTTAGTAACGTGAATTGAAGCACCAAATTTCTGTTCTACATAGATAAGATCATCGCCAAGTTTTAAAGACCCGAAGAGCACCAACTGAAAAATTCAAGGCAAATTGTTCCAACAATCTAAAGACAATATTTAGATATGGCGATGTCTATTCAGAAAATGACTCAAGATTTCATGAAGCTTGATCGGTTTGACGGCAGCAATTTCTGTCGCTGGCAAAAGAAGATGCACTTTTTGCTCACTACTCTCAAAGTGGTCTATGTGTTGACTACCCCCTATCCGGTAGAGCAAGAAGACGAGACTATGGAGTAAACTCGTACTAGAACCAAATGGGAGAATGATGACTACATTTGCCGAGGACATATTCTGAATACACTGTCAGACTCTCTGTTCGATGTGTATCAACATCTGGAAACGACAAAGCAACTGCGGGACAGACTACAGTCAAAGTACCTCACCAAGGATGCCACTAGTAAGAAATTTCTTGTTAGTAATTTTATGAGTTTTACTATGATTGATAAAAAGCCCATTATAGAACAATTCCATGAGATCCAACATATTCTGAGTCAGTTTCGACAAAAGAATATGAACATGGATGAATTTATTGTAGTTTCGTCTATAATAAAGAAACTTCCATCTTCTTGGAAGGATTTTAAAAAAACTCTGAAACACAAAAAGGAAGATCTAACTTTAGAGGAATTGGCTCAACACCTCCAGGTTGAGGAAGAGTTAAGACTTCTTGAAAGTGAAGAAAATCAATTGGCTCAGACTTCCAAGATTCACATGGTGGATGATGGCAAGAGGTTCAACAAAAGAGACGTAAGCGTGAACCTCAACCCGAGAAAGATGCTAAGAAGCCGAAAGGCGCTTGCTGGCACTGTGGCAAGCTAGGGCACTTCAGGAATGAATGCCGGTCATACAAGAAGAAACCAAAAGCATCAAATGCTAAGAACAAGTTCGTGGCTGTTGTATCCGAGGTGAACCTGCTTGAAGATGCTAGTGACTGGTGGATTAACTGAGGAGCAACAAGGCACGTCTGTAACGATAAGAGCCGTTTCACTACTTATGAACAAGTGAGTGATGGAATAGTTCTCTACATGGGCAACTCTTTAATTACTACTATCAAAGGCAAAGGGACAGTGGATCTAGAGTTCACATCTGGAAAAGTCTGAAGTCTTAATGATGTTTATCATGTATCTGATGTCAGGAAAAACCTTGTATCTGGAAGCCTGCTTAATAAGTATGGTTTCAAGTTAGTATTTGAGTCGGACAAATTTGTCTTGTCTAAGGGTGGAATTTTTGTTGGGAAGGGCTACATGTATCAGGAAATGTTCAAACTTAACATTATCAATAATATATCTATTTCTGCTTATATTGTTGATTCTTTTTCTTTATGGCATGCTTGTTTAGGTCATATTAATACTAGAAAAATGCATGATATGGTTAATTTAGATTTAATTAATAAGTATGACATTGACATGTTTGAAAAATGTAAATTTTGTGTGCAATCAAAAATTACTCGCATTCCATTTCCTAAAGTAGATAAAACCACATCTCTGCTTGAACTTGTGCATAGTGATACATGTGACATGCATAGTAACCCCACTAGAGGTGGTAAGAAATATTTTGTAACATTCATTGATGACTTTTCTAAGTACTGTCATATCTATCTTTTGCATTCAAAAGATAAGGTGCTTGATATATTCAAGATTTTTAAGACATAAGTAGAAAATAAGTGTAATGTCAAAATAAAGAGACTTAGGACTGATAAAGGCGATGAATACCATTTTCCAGAATATTGTGAAAATGTTGGTATTGTTCATGAAAAGTCTGCACCCTACACACCACAACAAAATGGAGTAGTTGAAAAAAAGGATAAGACATTAATAGAAATGATTAATGTTATGCTTTCTTACTCCAGTTTAAGTTCTGGTTTTTGGGTTGAAGCCTTGCTCACCGCCTGTCACATACTCAATAGAATTCCTCTCAAGTAAAGAAATGTTACTCCTTATGAACTTTGGAAAAACAAAAAACCTAATCTAGGTTACTTGAAAACATGGGGCTGTAGAGTAATAGTCAGGTTGCCTAAACCTAAAAAGAAGAAATTAGGTGAAAGAGGAATTGAATGCATATTCCTTGGCTATGCTATACATAGCAAATCATATAAATTTTTGGTAGTGGAGTCCAATGGTTCAGTGGAAACAAATACTATCATTGAATCACGTGATGCAGTATTTTATGAGAATCATTTCACAATCGTTCCAAGGTTGAATTCTAATCAAGGATATGAATCAACTCCTTTGATGTCTATAGAGAAAAGTGAACGGCACGAACACATTAAGCCTAATGAACCAAATGAGCCTGTTGAGCTAAGGAGGAGTAAGATGGCTAGGACTGAGAAGTCGTTTGGCCCTGATTTCATTGTTTACCTTGTAGAAGGAACTAGCAAAGCTTATTATAAGCAAACAATGATTTCTTTGAATATGGATTCAGATCCATTAACTTTTGAGGAGACTATGAAGTCTCAAGATGTTGCTTTCTGGAAAGAAGTAACCAACGATGAGATGGATTTTATCATGGGTAAATACCTAGATACTTGCTGATTTGTCACCTGGATCCAAACCAATTGGTTGTAAATGGATTTTCAAAAGGAAAATGAAAGTTGATGGCACAATTGACAAATTCAAAGCAAGATTAGTTGCTAATGGTTTTACTCAAAAAGAGGGTATCGATTATTTTGATACATATGCTTCGGTGGCCAGAATTGCCACCATTCGAGTGTTGATTGCCTTAACCTCAATCTATAAGCTTGAAATCCATCAAATGGATGTTAAGACTGCTTTCCTAAATGGAGATTTAGATGAGGAAATTTACACGCAACAACTGGAAGGATTTGTTGTACAGGGTCAAGAGCACAAAGTGTGTAAACTCATGAAGTCACTATATGGACTGAAACAACCTCCAAAACAGTAGCATGAGAAATTTGACAAAGTAATAGTGTCAAATGGTTTTAGGATACATGAATTTGATAAGTGTGTATACAGTAAGTTTACTGGCAATAGAGGTGTAATCATATGTCTATATGTAGATGACATGCTTATTTTTGGTATTGACAATGATGTCATTGAAAGTACTAAAAGTTTCTTGTCGTCTAACTTTAGTATGAAAGACATGGGCTTGGCTGATATAATTCTGGGTATTAAGATCAAACGAGAGGACAATAATTTGATTCTAACCTAGTCGCACTATATTGAGAAACTTCTTAAGAAATTTAGTCTATATAATTATACACCCATGTCTACACCTTTTGATTCAAATTTGAAATTGTATCCTAACACTAGAAGAGTTGTTGATCAACTAGAATACTCAAGAGTAATAGGTAGCCTGATGTATGCCATGACTTGCACTAGACTTGATATTGCTTTTGCAGTGGGAAAACTTAGTAGATACACTAGTAATCCCAGTAGTGTACATTGGCATGCTGTTAATCGAGTACGTAGGTACTTGAAGAAAATAATAGACTATGGAATAGTCTATAATGGCTATCCAGCAGTGCTAGAAGGATTCACAGATGCTAGTTGGATAACTGACCAGCAGACACCCCATTTTTGACGGCCCTTAAGACTTGGGCACCTCAGGTTGATCACTCGATGATGAAAGATACGGTGTACAAACGTTCAATTTCTTCAGCAAGAAGAGCTTCTAAATCTCAACCTTATACCCTATTTTAGACCTTAAAACCCTCTCTTTCAAAATATTTTTGAAAATGTTTCTACGATGTTCCGAGGCTCGCATTTCGTTGAATATTGCACTTTTCAGTAAACCGAGTAAGGACAAAGTGAAAACAAATGGAAGGGAGGTGAAATCTTTGAAAAATCCTTTAAAACATCTTATTTATAGGTTTGGAGTTGAAGAAAATAGGAAGGAGTGGAAGAAAACTAGTTGGGGAAATAGTTGAGCATGAAACTGTTAAGAGAGAACTGAGCAGCCTTCACTAAAATAGACATACCTTTTTGTACACTTAGACTTTAGTTGTGAAGCCACCACCATTGGAAATTGGACTTCCGGGGCTTCAATTTAGACTCAAGCATCTCGTAAAGCCAAGTTTGGATGAGAGAGATATGATCGTTTGAAGTTAGGCATCAATTCGATTAAGACAGAAATGAGCAACCTTTACTAAAATAGGCATATCTCTTTGCACACTTAGAATTTAGATGTTAGGATACCACCATTGGAAAGTAGACTTCCAGGACTTCAATTTAGCATTAAGAATGACCTAAAACCAAGTTCGGATGAGGGAGATATGCCCATTTGAAGTTAGGCTTGAAAGTAGATTTTTGTGGCCGACAGCCCACTATTAGTGGACAGTCGCCCATTATTAGTGGCCAGCCGACCACTACTTCTGGCCTGTTGACCACTACTTCTGGCCGGTCAGCCACTTATGTAAAACCCAGATATTTGTTGCCAGCTGTCCCCCAAAAGCTCCAGCTGTTTGTATATAGATATTTTTGACCTGAGAGACTATTTTTCTATGCATACTTGACCTCTCCTCTTGTTTTTAGGTTACAAAAAATTCCTCGAGGGCCAAAACTTGAAATTATCTTTCTATCTTTATCTTGCAACACACACACCTTACCCAAACACTTCCTAAACCAATATTGGAGCTCTTTTTGCTAAGATTATTGAGTCCAAATTTCAGCTCTAGAGAGTGTAAGCCTTGTGATTTGTGAACAAAAGAGTTGCCTTGCTTCAAGAGGTATAACTTTGAGTATCTTTGCACTACTTCTTTCTTTTCTTTTCTTGTTATTTTTGAATTGTTTTTATGGGCAGAAACTTGTGGTGTAAAGCTACTAAAGGTGGAGGGGTTAATCAGCCTTTTTTGAACCTTGTCTCCTAAGCTTTTGCCCTTGTGTTTCCTATCTCTTCATCAAATTTTTTTGGGCTTTTTATCGCTGATTTTCAAAGGTTTTCAGAGGCTAAAAATGTAGTTTTGAAGTCCCAAAAATAGAGGAGTTAGCCTCCCCTTCTTGTGCTTGTTTACTAGCTTAAATTCCTCAATATTGTAGCTAACTTTTTCAAGTTTTTCCATGTGAATTTCAACACCGTTTTTGCTTACTTTAGGACTGTTTTAGGTTGGTTGTTTCATTTGAGCTTTGTATAGCATGCTTGTAGTATAATTGTCCTCATAGGCTTGGTGGTTTAGGCCTTAGCCACCAACTTATTTGAGTTGATAGTGTTTATTTCTTACTTTCCCTACTTGTGATCACCTCCTAATCACTTCTGCAACTTCCCTCATTTCTTGACTTTTTCTTTGCTTTGAAAGTTGTTTTCAAACCAAGTGTTTGTTTAAGTATGAGATTGAGATATTGTGCTTAATGGTTTAATCCCTTTTGAGGGTTCATTACCAATGGCATGGTGTCTCTTTCATGCCCAAAATAACTTTTTGTTTGATATTTCTTTCCACTAGAGGACTTAAAGCTCACTTTTGGACTCAATTAACTAAGGAATGGTTGGTAATTAAAATGGATTAATGAAATTGGGAGTAGAAGTGATGCAAGATAATAATCAACTTGGGTTATATTGGACGTTAATTGAACCCATTGAGTTTTGAGTCATTTCATACTTGTTAGTGATGAAAACAGTTCAAGAGTCAATGTCAACCACTTCCCTTGACCAATCCATGATAGGGAGAAGGTTTGAGAGTCTTTTATGTTGCATTTATTGAAATTGTACCTTTTGGATCATAGGCCATCATGCAATGAAATTGCATCGATTGATGGCTTGTGAATTGAGCTTGCCACTCCTTTGAGCTGTTTTGATGATAAGGAGAGGTGAGGTGTACAAACATACCTTGAGAATACCCTGTTTGTGCTCTGTATGCTTGCTGTTGTAGCAGGAGGAACTAAGCTTCAGTGGTCGATATGCCACTTTTTCTAGACGGCAGACTACCATTTGTGGCCGGCGGGCCACCACTTCTGGCCTGCCGGCCACTTTTGTCAAATTGAGCAGCAACCTTTTTGGAACAGAACAAAGCAGAGGCTGAGGTAAAAGATGTTCTACTGTGCAAGAGCAGTAGAACAGTGGGATTTTCGGGTGGAAATCCGTGCATGCATGAGCATTCCTCATTTCCCCGGGCTGATTAGCAGCTTAGTTACTTATTTCATGTTGTAATTAATTAGCTAATTAGAATTTGTAATTAATTAATTAGTGTACTTCATTAGTTCTAATTAGTGAATTAATTAGCTAGAGTAGTTCATTAATTAATTGGTTTTGTAATAACTAGCTAGCATAGTTAGTTTATTTTGTTGTTGTAATAATTAGCTTATTCGGTTTGTAATAGCTAGTTGATTAGCTAAGCTAGTTAGTTTATTCGGACCCTCCTACGCGAGGGCACAGTTATAATAATGTGTATGTCTTATAACCCCACGTCTTTCTCCCTTTTATTTACCTGCTTATGATGGTTAGTTTAGGGCATCATGTTTCGTTTAGCATCTCTCATGCCTTGCATCCATTAAGCTCGGGGCGTCATTCTAATTTGCATTGTTATTGCTTACACTTCTTTGAATACACGCTTTACCGCATGCTATCAAATTGATTCACATGCCATGTTAAGTAGTTGAGCCTATTTAGATTGCATATCGGATGTGTTGCATTAGTTAGAGCATGCATTTTTCTAACTCTTTTCTTTTGGCTTGCCTTGGAGTACTAGGTGAGCATTTTTGCTTTAGCATATTGCATGAGTGTGGTTATTACTATGTCAAAGCATGTTCACCATGAGGCTAAGTGCTTAAGTGATAAATTGTTTCAATGCCTGTGGATAAAGGCTAATTGCTTGAATTTGAATAATTTGAGTAATGTACATATGCGATCACTTTTTCAAAAGGTATATATTCGAAACAATTTTCAAAACATACATTAATCAAATGTTCCAATTTTTGCAAATTAGCCTATACTTGTGTGCAACACATAGTAAAGTTAGCCTAATAACCGGAACAAGAGCATATAATGTAAATAAAAATCACATCATGATTAGTAGAGGCCGATCTTTGATTGGGTGAGCGGGGGTGTTCAATTCATGACCTTCCCTTCTCGTACCTAAGTTCCCGAGCCGAGAAAATCTTGGTGATGACGGACATGTGGCCTTTGGCACGAGTCATGGATTTCTTAAATTTCCTAAAAATATTTAGGTAGCGGTTCTATATCTAGTAAAGCAGTCTATTTTTGACAATTTCATTAAAAATTGATTTTTTAAAAGATTTGTCGGATTTGGACTCTTTGGTGTCTATCTATTTCACATTACACTTGTGGAATCAGATTCAGAATCGCTGGTGTCCGATACTGTAAGGCTAAAGATCACTTGTCCACGAGTGGTTGGATTTTTACTCTTGGAGGAGGAGCTATCTCCTAGGGTTCTAAGAAGCAAACATGCATAACAGACTTAACCATGGCGTCAAAGTTTGTAGCATTGGTTTCTTGTAGCAAAGAGGCAGAGTGACTAAGGAATCTCTTGTTAGAGATTAAGATATGGCCAAAACCTATGCCACTAATATCTTTGCATTGTGATGATGAAGTAACTCTATCACGGGCCTATAGCCATGTCTATGATGGAAAGTCTAGGTATATAGGACTAAGACATAGCTATGTTAGGTAGTTAATCACAGAAGGTTTATGTAAAGTCGAGGGAAAACTTGGCTGACTCCTTAACAAAGGGACTTGCAAGGGATTTGGTATGGAAAACATCAAAGGGGATGGGTCTTAAGCCTACTTAACATAATCACTCATGGTGGAAACTTGACTTAACGCTTGAAGAAATATCAAGTCTTGAGTTCAATGAGCCCAAGTACACCATATGGTGTGATTACAAGCACTTAGTTTTATTTCATTTTCATCCCAAGGTTGAAGTGCTTGGTACCTGTAATGTGAAAAGAAGAGGATGAGTTAGCAAACTCTTAATAAGCTTACAACTGAGTTGTTAGGTTATTGTAAATTATAGGTGTACTTTTAGTAAGCTTACCTATGTGAGTGTAGGAGGTGGTGCCGCTTCCTATGAGTCCAAGGGCTTGACTCTGGAGCGCTCATGAAACAAGATATAGACATAAGGCCAATCCATGTGTCGATTTATTTGAATACTTGAGGTGACCTGTACTATGTGTGAAACATGTCCGGTTGGTCGTATAAGATCGATAGTTCAAAGACAAGACTACTATGCCATCTTGACTAACTTTGAGATGTATTCACTAAGTGAATGATTCAAATCGTAAGATATCTTCACCTATGCATAAGGCTGCCAAGTGAACCAAAAATCATCATCTGATATTTTGAAAATAGTTGGGAAATGTTGGGGAATTTTCAAAATAGTTTTTAAAATGTGTAGTTTAATTTTTGGTGTTTTCAAAACCTTCCTTGTTTTTCTTTGGAAAGCTAAAAATAAGCTTGGGGACTTTGTCCCACATCGGAAAGAGAGGAAAACATGGAGCACTTAATAAAGTGCTACATGGAATATTCCTTTGAATATGGAATTGTGAGGTGAAAGCTAGTGTGCATGCACCCACACCGCAAGGATGGTGCTTCGCACCATCTGCGCATGTACACGAGCGCACACGACGTGGGCAGTGGGCTGTGTGGCGTTTAATGGCGCACTTTGCACTTTGCTTGGCGCCATGAGGGTGCTTTCCTATTTGCATAGGACAGGTTGGAACGATGACGTGGCATGGGTGACATGGAATGCAGTTAGCGCCACGTGGCAATGACGTGGCGTCCGTTGGTGATGAGTCATCCAACCAATTAAACGGTTGTGTGTCTGATCTGGAGCGGGTTGATCATAGTCGTTGATTATAGATGCGCATGATCGTACGAATGAGATGGCACCCGATCGTGATCAGGTGTGATTAGTTAAGGCATTTATTCAGTGTGAGAATGATTTGCACCATAAATCGTCGATCCAACGGTTAGATTTGATTGGATGTGATCAAAGGACATGACCATTTGATCAGATCCATCAAGGCCTATAAATAGGCTACGAAATCAGCCATTTCATTCCATCCAAAAAGTTCAGAAGCATTCCTGCAATTCTCTCTCTTTTTCCCTCTTGATTTTGAGTTTTCAATCAAGAGTTTCTTAAGCGAATTTCTACTTTTCTTACTGATAATCAAGTTCTACAGATTTGATTATTAGATTCTTGGTTTTCTTGATTATATCAAGAGTATTCTGATCTACTGTCGTCAGTGTAGAAGCCAGTAGACTTGAACTTTAGATCAGGCTTCACCGTATCCTGGAGGCAAATTTGCTGTAACCCTCTGCATACCTTTTGGTGGGTGCAAATATTGTCTTTTGGAAAGCAACTTAGTAACGTGACTTGAAGCATTAAATTTCTGTTCTACATAGACAAGATCATCGAAGTTTTAAAAACCTGAAGACCACCAACTGAAGAATTCAAGAAGAATTGTTCCAACATGTATCTATATAAACTCCATCACTTATAAATCATTATTCATAATATACTATATCATCTTTCATTTTTATTAGTATTGCCATTTCTAAAGTTGTAAAATTAATCTGCCTACTGCTCCTCCTCCTTTGCCACCTTCCTGATTTGCCCTGCCCCCTAATATGATTTGAGGTGGGGGTGGGGCACTACAAACCCATCCCCGCTGTCATCCCTAGCTGTTATTTATAAACATATGATGAAATGCAATATATACTCTACCTTGGTAATAATTGGATCAGGATTGCCACGTATATAAAGGATGGATATAAGCAAGATGTTGCCATCGCTAGCCTTGTGGACTAGATGAAGCTCTATATCGAATCTGTAATTATCAAAAATAGTCATAATCTTTTTTGCTTCAAAAAGCTTTGGAAGCATAACTAGTAGAAAACATCTATGTCATTGTGATTGTAACAATTATGGGACTTGTACAAAACTCAAAAGAGAGAAAACATACGAGACATCATCAATTTTGTGATCAGAATGAGAATGCCAGTGCATTTGTTGCAAGGTGCAGTTCTTTCCATTTGCAATCAACACATTTGCAATCAACATGCCAGCATTTCCAAATTGTATCTACCTACAAAAATTCTTCATTGAGCAAGAACATATGCCATTCTTAATGCCACAAAAAATTACAATTTATCCTACCTAGAAACTTTGATATTTTCATTTATATAAACTATTGTGCGAGAGGTCTCACAAAAATCTCACAAGAGACAAAATAACAACCACCACAAGAAACAAAATATACATGATTCAATGAAAGCCAACATTTACGAAGAACACATATGAATTCACTAATTCAAAGAGAAATTTGTCACTTGCTCTCATACTCTATTTTTCACCATTTACTTGTTATGCTTGCAAATGAGCCGCCCAATATATAATTGGCAAGAATGTAAATAATGAAGGAAATGATTCCTCAAATACATGAATTTGCTATAAACTCATGTAGAATGCACAAGTTATGTAGTCAAAGTGCACTATAAAAAAAAAAAAGGAAGCCCAAATTCATTCACCATCTAAGAGGGTAATTTATATATATAAATTGGGCTGAGCTGGGTGTTGGGCCGAGATAGGTCCAAGTACGAAAGACAGTGGATACACCAGTTAAAAGGAGTACTACGGTTAGTTCGGTTGTCAGATGGGCACGGGGGAGTAGCTCGTTGGCGGCGTATTACGGATTAGCCCGGTCATCTCCTCTAACCGGAGTATGAGAGAACCTTCTTCAGGACCGTTTGAGTTAGTTCGGCTTGACACTTCTATGGATAGCTCGGTCTTAGCATTCGCAGCCGGGATAGAAGCAAGGAAGGGAAGAGCCGAACTAGTAGTTAGATCGGCCATACCTGCCTGTATAGTATGGCAGTGTTATTTCGGTCGTATTGAAGTTCGGCTATGGTAAAACCATCTCATTTGGTTTAAGCAGTGGGGGGGGGGGGGGGTGTTGGGGGATAAGCATTATCCTTCAAGAGTATGAATCCTAGGAGGACTCTACCTTGGGGAGTAAAAGTCCTACTAGGATTGTGCCACTCGAAACCTATAAAAGCTCACAAGCATCACCTATGGGGAGGTAACACAACTTTGTTTTTTGAATACACAGAGCTATTGTCTATTTGTCAAGCTTACTGACTTAGGCATCGGAGAGGTTTCCGGCACACACTCGCCGGCTAGCTCACGTTTGTGTTTTCAGGTGATAAAGTGACGTCGTACAGAGAAGCGCAGACTTGATCAACAGGATTATACGAGAAGGTTTATTTCTTTCCCGTACAATTGACGCCGTTGCCGGGGATTCAGACAAGAACAAAACCTCTTGATCAAGTTTTTCTTCTTTAGAATCAATGGCGCACAACGAAGATTTGCCACAATCCGCCATTGACGGACAAACACCAGAGGGAGGTGCGAGGCGCGAGGGTCTACCTCTTGTCCCTCCCACGGGGGATTTGGAGCCACATAGGTAGAATCCCAAGAGGGATACAAGAGGAAGAAGGCGGACTAACAGCCCCTATCACTCCCATTCACATAGTCCAGACAGACAAAGGCGGAGGATTGATCCCCAGGCTCTGGAGGATCGCATCAAGGAGCAGGATGAGTTGATACGTCGAATGGCGGCAGACATGGAAACTCTAAAGCGCCAGGTGAAAGGAAAGCAAGTGGCGACATGAGAGGGGCGCACAAACAAGACGCCCTCTTGCCACTCGGAAAGTCATAGTAGGAATACTACACCCTCTCAAGCAGTGAACAAGAGCCTCAGGACAAGCGACACGCAATCCAGATCTTCCAGAACTCGTCACTCCAGTGCGAGGGCGAGATCTCGAGAGGTCGACAATCGAAGGAAGCACATATTGGCCCTCGCATACGCACCAGACAAGATCTAGGCAGACAGAGTTGCCCAGATCGTCCGACCTACGATCCGTGCTAGAAGAGAAGGCACGATGGAAAGAGGACGCCAGGGCACGTGATTCGCATAGAGTCTCTGCCTTACAGCGGTTGGCTCCTCGGACGCACGGAAGTGTCGAGGTAGGAATGCCAATACCGCGCCCTGCATACGAACCAATGGACAAGGCATTGGCGAGACTACAAACCTCACCGTTCGTTCCGACAATAGAGAATGCGCCCCTACCATCAGGCTTCCTACAGCCCAAATTCACCACATATGAAGGGAAGACGGATCCCTACTCACACCTGAGCCACTTTCGCCAGGTCATGGTATACATCTTAACGAGGCCTTGATGTGTATCCTCTTCCCATCTAGCCTTGGCGACTTAGGCTTGACTTGGTTTGAGAAACTTCCGGAGGGCAGCATAGCCTCTTGGGCACAATTAGCGGAGGCATTCGTAACAAGGTTCCGAACAAACACTAAAACTCCGGTGGAGATCGACCAGCTACTCTCCATCGACATGGGTGACAAGGAGACCCTGAGATCCTATAACAGCCGCTATTGGGAGACCTTTAACCAGATTGGGGACTGTCCCACCAATCTCGCCATTGCACAGTACAAAAGAGGCCTCCCAATCGAGAACAGACTAAGGGACTCTATTACCATGACACCACCCCTCACCATGGAAGCCCTGATGGAAAGAGTGCATCAGCACATCAGGGTGGAAGAGGATGGTGCACGTGCCAAAGCAAAATCTGGCGCGACCACAGCACCAGAAAAGTAGACCTCAGCAAAGGTCAACACGGTAGACCATCCGAATAGAAACGGACGTGGCAGAAGAAACAACGGAGAAGACCAGGACAAAAGATGGTTGAGAGTCCGCACTCCCATAACCACGGTATTCAAGAAACCGATCTACCGAATATTTAGTGAAATTCGAGACGAGCCTTTTGTCAAGTGGCCAGCCAAGCTAGGCGAGGCTCAGAAGGATTACGATGACAGGTCACGGTGCACCTTCCATAAAGAAAAGGGGCACCGCACTGAAAATTGCACGCCATTAAGACAGCACCTAGAGGAGTTAGTGGCAGCAGGCCACCTAGATAAATACGTTGAAGGAGGGGCGCAACCAGCCCCCCAGGACCATAATAACCCCAATGGTATGCCAATTGACGCCCTACCTCACGGCGTAATCAATGTGATACATGGAATCTTTGAACCTGAGCGTGTATGCGAGCTCAGAGGATCAATTAAAAAGGCTGAGTACTTGATAGAAGTGCTAAATGCCCAACCTGCCATCAAGAAGGGGAAGACAGAGGCCACGAATGTCATGTCTTTTTCGGATAAAGACTTAGCAAGGATATATTGCCCTCACAATGACGCCCTGGTCGTCACTCTCCGAGTCAAGGATTTTGACGTCAAGCGGATTTTGATTGACCAGGGTAGTTCATGTGAAATCATGTACTACGAAACCTTTAAACAATTGAAGTTACAAGATAAAGACTTGGCACCTGCCGTGTCTCCCCTGATCGGCTTCAACTCCATGCCAGAATGGCCCGTCGGCAAAATAATCTTCCCAGTCAGAGCAGGGAGTGTGACCAAACAAGTGGAGTTCTGGGTGTTGAAGGTCCCCTCTACTTACAACATCATCTTGGGCAAAACATGGCTGCATGCCATGCGATCGGTAGCGTCATCCTACCACCAAGTAATGCGGTTCCCCAATGACACCGGAGTAATAGAAGAAGTCTATAGAGACCAGATCATGTCAAAACAGTGCTTTGTCACAGTGAATGGCAGCCGCGCTGCCAAAGGATACGTTCATTCGGTAGAAGAACCTGAGAGTAATGAACTATTCGCAGATGTTGGCAAAGCGGCTAGCCAGAAAGCAGTAGAAGACTTGGTAGAAATAAGAATAGATGAAAAGAACCCGGATAAGTTCTTTCTGCTCGGTTCGTCGTTGTCCAGCACTGAGAGATTAGAGGTCTTGGAATTTTTGACCTCTAACATCGAAGTGTTCGCCTGGACACCATACGACATGCCAGGCATTGATCCCAACTTCATCTGTCACCAACTCAACGTCCACCCGTCCGTTAGACCAATCATACAGCGCACCCGCAGATTGGCACTCCACCACGCCGAGATAGTGGCGGAAGAAGTAGGAAACCTGCTGGAGGCAGGAGCGATAAGAGAGGAGCACTACCCAAGATGGATCTCCAACACGGTCGTAGTGTCTAAAAAGAATGGCAAGTGGCGTGTCTGCGTTGACTACAAAACAGTCAACAAGGCGTGCCCAAAAGACAGTTTTCCTCTACTACGGATAGATTAACTGCTCGACCTAATGGCAGGGCACAACCGACTTAGCTTTCTGGATGCATACAGAGGCTACCATCAAATCGCCATGCATGAACCAGATCAGGAAGTGACATCCTTCACAACTCCAAGAGGACTATACTGTTACAAGGTCATGCCCTTTGGCCTAAAGAACGCAGGGGCGACATTCTAGAGAGTGGTCACCAAGATGTTTGAGCCGTTGTTAGGCAAAACAATGAAGGCTTACATCGATGATATGGTGGTCAAGAGCAAGAATGAGAATGGCCATCTCAAAGACCTAGGTGAGGTGTTTGAGATCCTGAAGAAGCATAAGTTACACCTCAACGCGTCGAAGTGTGCATTCGGAGTAGGATTTGGCAAATTCCCGGGCTTCCTGGTGACCAACCGGGGTATAGAGGCAGATCCCTCCCAGATCAAGGCAATTCAGGATCTGGAAAGGCCGAACTCAGTAAAAGAAGTGCAGCATCTCACTGGCATGGCCGCTGCGCTCAATCGGTTCATAAGCCGGTCGTCAGACAGACTACGACCATTCTTCCATGCTCTGAAAGCCAAGTTCGAGTGGGACGACGAATGCGACCAAGCTCTGGAAAGCTTGAAGGAATACATGTCCTCTCCACCACTACTTGTAACCCCAATTCCTGGAGAAGAACTATTCTTGTACCTAGCAGTCTCACAGCACGCAATTAGCGCAGTATTGGTCCGTGCAGAAGGAATCCAACATCTACCCATCTATTATGTCAGCAAGACATTGCTGGGCGCCGAAACAAGGTACTTGCCACTGAAAAAACTGGCATTGGCCTTGATGATGGCCTCGAGAAAGCTATCGCACTACTTTCACGCCCACACCATAGTTGTTCTCACAGCCTTCCCATTAAAGGCTTTGTTTGAAAGGGCGAACTTCTCTGGACGAATTCTAAAGTGGGCAGTTGAGTTGGGGCAACACGACATCAAGTTCCAACCCAGAACCACAATAAAGGCACAAGCATTGGCAGACTTCGACGCAAAATTCACCCCAGGAAGTCATCATATCTGCCTAATCGACCTGACTGAAATGACCAAACTAGGGATGGAAGTTGACGTCGGAATAACGCAACCCCTAGTACTGGCAACTCAGTCAGGCCCCAAGGCAGACTAGAGTAAAGCAAGGAAGGAAAAAGCAAACCATGCTACACCAAGTCAAGACTCACCAACAAGGCAAGACTTGATACAACCAGATGGCGAGGGGCAGACAGCAAGCATGGACCTTGAAGAAGACACCAGCAACAAGGAAGATCCCAAGGCATCATCTGATCCCTCTACTTGCTGGAAGTTGTTTGTGGGAGAGATGTGGAAGCTCTTCATAGATGGGGCATCCAACCGGCATGGAGCAGGGCTTGGCATAGTCCTCATCTCGCCAGACGGCCTAGTGGTGGAGCAGGCGATCAACCTTGGCTTCCCAGCATCAAACAACGAAGCAGAGTATGAAGCATTTCTTGCAGGTCTCAAGTCAGCATGCCACATGAAGGCCACCGAGCTAATGGTCTACAGCGACTCACAACTGGTGGTAAACCAAATATCTGGCGACTACAAAGCGAAGGATGACAGAATGGCCAAGTACCAAGAGTTGGTCAGAACAGAGGTCAAAAAATTTGATGTAGTAAGGATAGAACAAATCGGCAGGGAGGAAAACGGCAGAGCAGACGAACTAGCAGGCTTCGCCTCAATGGCAGACACTTCTATCCCTCATCCATTGCTGATCGACTACCTACCTAGACTAAGCATAGAAGACCCCGAAGCAGAAGAGGTATGTTGTGCAGAGTTAGGCCCTTCTTGGATGGACCCCATCATACTGTTCCTAAAAGACGGCACCCTACCGGAAGAGAAGAAAGAAGCCAACAGAATAAGAGCAAAGTCGCAACGATTTTGGCTCTCTCCATCCTTGGCATTGTACAAAAAGTCGTTCTCAAGACCTTACTTAAAGTGTGTTCACCCCAGCAAAGTGGAAGCATTCCTGTTTGAAATACATGAGGGTGTATGCGGCAGCCATCAAGGAGGAAGATCACTGGCATACAGAGCAATCTCGCAAGGATGTTGGTGGCCATACATGCAAGCAGATTCTGAGAAATATGTCAAAAAGTGCGAAAAATGCCAAAAGTTCGCACATCAAATACACCAACCTGTCAGAGAACTTCTACCTTTAACTAGTCCATGGCCCTTCGCAATGTAGGGATTGGACATAGTAGGACCACTTCCAACAGCACCCGGCAACAGGAAGTTCTTCCTTGCAGCAACCTACTACTTCACAAAATGGGTGGAAGTAGAAGCCTTGGCGTCAATCAAGGAAAAAGATGTGAAAAAGTTTGTCTGGCAGAATATTATCACTCGATTTGGCATACCCAAGGCACTTATATCAGACAACGACACTCAATTCGATGGTAGGATTTTCAGGGGCTTTTGTAAAGAATACAAGATAGAATTCTACAATTCTACACCGGCATATCCCCAAGTAAATGGTCAGGCAGAGGCATCAAACAAGGTAGTCTTGGATGGATTGAAGAAAAGGTTAGAGAGAGCAAAGGGCAAATGGGCAGAAGAACTCCCTCATGTTTTATGGGCTTACCGCACCACACCTCGCCGATCAACAGGGGAAACACCATTCTCCTTAGCCTATGGCATGGAAGCAGTCATCCCATTAGAAGTTGGCCTCCCCACAATTCGAAGCGAGAACTTTGACCCAGACTTAAATGGCGAAGCCATAACATTAGAGCTTGACCTTGCAGAAGAAAGAAGAGACAAAGCATTGGTTCACATCGCCTCCTACCAACAAGAATTGTCCAGAAAGTATAACAAAACAGTGCATCCAAGGCAATTCAAGATAGGAGATTGGGTACTGCGCAAAGTAATGGGAATACCTTGGTACCAGGAGATGGCAAGCTAGGGCCTAACTGGGAAGGACCTTACAAAGTGGTCGAATTAGCGGGCAAATGAGCATACCACTTAGAAGATAAGGACGACAAAACAATCCCCAGGCCATGAAATATTGCCAATCTCAAGTTATTTTATTTTTACCTTTTTTTCTTCTTAAATATATGTAACTTTTTTCCCTTTTCTCAATAAAACAAGTAGTTGTTCTTTTCAGTATAAGCATTTTTTACTAGTAGTTGTTCTTTTCAGTATAAGCATTTTTTACTATAATAGTTTGTTTTAGAGTTAGGGGCAGCAAAAACATTTTATTCTAGGTTGGCTGGATTAAACCAACTTAGAGGTCGGCTGGACTAAACCAACACCTCTCCTAAGCCCAAGATAAGGATCCAGGCTGCAGGACGTTTGGTCGCAATAACCAAACATTTTATTCTAGGTTGGCTAGATTAAACCAACTCTTGTTACTCGTCAGCCGAAGTAAGTTTATGGCTGAAGAATGGTTGGTTGGTGTCACGACCCAAACCCGCCTCTGTAGGTTTAGCATCGCAACCGGCCAGTAATCCTTGGATTACCTACGGCCTCTGATGACATCAATATAAAATAAGGGGCTAGCGGAAGCAAATACATAAATATAAATGTCCAATGAGCTGTGTTGACTTACATGAAACGGAATAATTTAAAACTTTATTTACATAACCATAAGTCAACCATACATTATATTATACCCTCACACTTATACAAATGTATAGCCAACATAATTAACATAAGTCTTATGCATAACAGACTAAACAAAACTTGATCCCAAGACACTTCGGGAACCTCCACGTGAGGCACAATGGTCGGCCGACAATGTAAACACAATCCCCACAAAACCTTGGGCTTGCACTCCAGAATGCTCACCTATAATATATATATACAAACAGTGAGCTAAAGCCCAGTGAATAACATTAAGGTAAAGGGGTTAGTGAACAAAATCCGAACATTTTATATGTATAAAACATATCATAGCATCAACATAATCATCTCATATGTGAACATAATAATGGCATATTCCATAGAACAAATCACACATCCAAAACGTCTTCCGACTAGAGTAACCGGTCCCGGACACCGATTAAACAAGCACCACAATGAAGTGGCTAACGAGATCTCGTAAATGTCATGGACCCGCATTTTCATGCTGCCCCCCATGACTTGGGACTATCTATGGATGCCATAATAGATTTCAAACATGGATCTCCGTTCACAGGAACATATATCATTTCAGAAATCATAGCTTGATATATCACATTTGGAACATAATTTCATATAAACGTATCTTTACGATAATGTTACTCACAGTGGTTCCGTAGATGGTCAATCACTTCTTGGACGTTGACCTACAATCACAAAGGCACATAACACAACATATCTTATCATTACACCTTCAAGTGGCCAACACGACTTAGCTTTCTCACCTTAATTTTCCATTCATTCCATGCTACAAAACTTGTTCATATTGCCCAAATATTCGGATTCAACACATATTTTCTAATTCACTTACTTATGTTATTTCTTAGCTTATTAATCTTTAACGGCTCATAAATCATGCCTAAGAATGCCCATAAAGAGATGGGAGTGAAGATATGCACTAAAAACATCTTTTGAAAACATGCTGAAAATAGGTTGGTGGCTAGAGCCAGCTTTTCCTGGCTAGAGCCAGCAGAAAGAAAAAACAGAGCTCGCTCGAGCCAAGACTTCTTCGCTCGAGCCAGCCTTTAGCAGAGTGCAAAATTCTGAGAGCTCGAAATGTTGGCTCGAGCCACCACTTCTTCGCTCGAGCCAACTGTAAAATTCTGGGCAGAAAGCTTAATAAAAATGGCTTCCAAACCACCTCTAAACCTTGGGGTCTTGCATGATTTGATTAAATACACAAAAATAGCTTTAGAAAACTTCAATACAAGACCCTTGAAACATCTTTTATTCAAAAACTCATCCATTCTTGCAATGTTTGAACCAAAACTTCTTCATGCAACATTTTTCAACTCTTCCATGGTTTTTCAAAACATGCAAATGGTGATCCTCAAATTCATGAATTCTGAAACTATGGACATGGTATAAAATTACATGCATGCGAAGATTCTAAGAGCCAAAACCCAAAACATGAATGAATCAAGACATAATCCTCTATAGCATGCACACAAGCCACTATCTTGTTCAAAACCCAACTTCACTTCAAATTCCATTAATGATTCAATAATTTCCTTAATAAATGATGCATGGAGGAAGAACTACAGAATTTGAACAAAGAATCCTTACCTAAAACTTGCTATCAACTTAAGAGGGGTGAATCTTCCTATTTCTCCTCTTCTTCTTCAAACTTGAGCTCTCTCTCTCTCTCTCTCTCTCTACGCAAGGACCACAAGAGTGATGGAGTGATATAACTCTCCTTCAGTTTTCATCAGAATATACACAACACACACACACCCTCACATTTTGAGCACACAACACGTGCACACACATGCACACTTCCAACACACACACACAAGTTTTGATTCCCTACACCCAACACCACCAATGCCTCAACCCAAATAATACACTAATTCTCATCTTGGGTCAATAATAGGACTAGATTAGGTACCAATCATGCATTATTTAATTCAACACAAGTAACCTTAATTTATTCAAGATTAGTACAAAATTCAATTATTAAAAAAAAATAGTTCCAATTAAGGCTTAACTTAATCACATGCGATTTTACTAAACTGAATCAGTTTTTTATAAAATTTGCCATGGTGTTCTAAAAATTCCAATTAACATATTAAAGCAAAGTCTCAAACAGATATTGCTATAAGTAGCAGATAGAAGCCAATTATCATGCAAATTACATATTAATTTCACAATTCATTTTAATTCACTCATTAGCATTCTTAATTACTGATTAATAGCTAATTACGGGTCGGGGTTATTACAGTTGGATTAAACCAACTCTTGTTATTCTTCAGCCGAAGTAAGTTTATGGCTGAAGAGTGGTTGGCTGAATTAAACCAAACTCTTGTTACTCTTCAGCTGAAGTAAGTTTATGGTTGAAGAGTGGTTGGCTGGATTAAACCAACTCTTGTTACTCTTCAGCCGAAGTAAAGCTATGGCTGAAGAGTGGTTGGCTGGATTAAACCAACTCTTGTTACTCTTCAGCCGAAGTAAGTTTATGGCTGAAGAGTGGTTGGCTGGATAAGCCTAGAATGACTAAACCGAAATACCGAAATAACACTTGCAGTAAGAGAAGCAATCATTCAAAGAATGCAAGTACAAACAGGACAGCAAACCGAAATAAGAGTTGAGCACAAAAAGAAAAATTTTCATTAAAATAAAACAGAAGTACAAAGGAGGAGCCGCAGCCCGGTTACAAGTTCAAAAACAAAAGGAAAGCAAAAAGGCAGTCAGCTGAAAAGCTCATCAATTTCGGCATCAAACCCAGCATCGGCATCATCAGAAAGACCGGTTTCGGGCGGGAGCTCGGTCTCGGTCACAATAGGGGTTTCGGTCAGAAGCACGGTTTCACCTGGTCGTTCAATGGACAGGTCTTCCACCGTGGGCTCCACCCGAACTGACTGGTCCCCATTGATAACCGGACTGTCCTCAGATTCAGAATCTTCATCAGAGCCTGAACCCTCTTCAAGAAATTGCTTTTGAAGATCAGCAGCGTATTCCACCAGTGAGGTCGGAATGAAGTACTGCGGAGCGTTATATACCTCGGTCTCGGACCCGCAACCGAGCTGCTCCACCGCACTCCTCCAACCGCACTTGAAGAACAGATCTTTGGCGGCTTCGCACTGCTGGGTATAGGCATCCTCTGCCTTTTTGAAGCCTTACTTTTTGGCTCCTTTGATGCTCTCCTTCAGCTGGGTTATTTCGGTGTTTTTCTTCTTTTCCATCTTCGCCAGCTCGCGAAGGTACTTATCCTTCAGCTCGATGGCGGCCTTCTGCTTCTCTGCTTCGGCCGAACTAACCAGTTCGGTCAGTCGGTCATTCTCTGATCGTAGCTCGGCTATTTGCCTTCTGGCCTTTTCTAGCTCGGCCGTCTTTACTTCGACCTCGGCCATGGCCTCCCTTGTGTTTCTCCTGAGCTCCATCACTCTCCTGTGTGTAACGTTGTTTTTCTGAATGGCCTGCAAAGGAGTTGTAACTTTCCCTTTAGCCGGACGGAAAGTTGGAAAAATTACAAGGAGAAAAGAGAGCTATTTACCAGGATCATTGACTTTGTTGATGACATGATGGATTTTATCTCGGTGTTTAGCTGCTTGTAGTGGTGCTCCATGTCCTTTGGAAGGCATACACTCTTGGCTAGGTTGAAAGCCATCAAATGGTCCTTCTCGGATACCACCGAATCTGATTGCAGAATGTCTCGGTTCTGGAAGGTAAGGTTTGGAACCCATTTGGAGGAGGCAGTTCGGTCAGACTGCTCCGGTTGAGAACTTCGTTGAGGGCTTGGAGGAGGGCTTGGTGGCAGAATCGTCTTATCCTCATCAGCAAGTCGTTGCTCGGTTTGGCTAGTCTGGGAACGCTTGCTTGGGCGTGATGAGGACGGTCATTGTGACGGGAGGGCTATTATGGTCTCAGTGGTCTGGCCGGTTTGTGGTACCTCGGCTGGGTTTGTTGCGGTTAGCAAGGCCTTCAGTCTGCTTCTTTTTGCCATCTCTTGTTCGGTTGAGAGAGGGATTAGGTTTATCTGAGGCAAGGATGGGTCCGGTTCTGGTGCGTCTTCAAGAAGGAAGTCGGTCACTCTTGCTTTTCGGCGACCGCTGTATCTATATGTCAGTTCAAAATCTAACAGCTTGGTCCAACTTCTCTTGTTATGTCGTAGTGCGGTACGGAGCGTATCCAAGTTCGGATAACCGTATACTGATCGAAGATGGGCTATATCTGCAAAAGAAGAAAACTGTTAGTTCGGTTCAGAAGGAGAAAGCCGAAATAAAGAGAAACATGAAATAGAGCCGAAATATCTATACCGGGTATGCCTTTTTTCCAATTTATTCTTCGACGAGAATCGGGCTTGATGATCTTCAAAGTTCCCGATTACCCGAGAAAAAATAAATGCCGTTCTTTATCCGGTGTATCCTTAATTATTTTCTCTCGGCCACGACGTATTCTTAAGTAACATACCCACCCATCCTCTTTGGATCCTATGGAGTATTGGTGAAATATTTCGGCTAAACCGAGGTTGAGATCGGCTTGGCGGTTTAGTTCGGCTATTCCCATTATGATTCGGTAAGAGTTGGTGGAAAACTGGGTTGGGCATAGTCTGGTTTGCCTAAGAAACTCACAAATTAATGGTTGGACTGGGAATCTTAGTCCGGTCTCGATTATTGAAAGAAGGGTAAAAGGGACAAAGCCCTCATTCCTTCAGGGTGTAACGTCTTTTTTGGCTAAGACAAGTTGAACGTCGTCAGGGATGTTATAATCCTTACGGAATTCGGCCAAACCCCCTGGTGTTTCTACCAAGAACCTATATTATCTTTTGATCTTAAATCTCTGTTTCAGTGTCAAAAAAAAAAAAAAAAAAGAAGGAAAAATAGGAAACTAATTTCTTATACTTTCTCCCATACTAAAAAATGAAATTAAAAATTGCTAAAAAATTAATAAACACAACATATATATATATATATATATAGAGAGAGAGAGAGAGAGATAGATGGGGGGGGGGAGAACATATACCCTCTAGCTGTATGGCTGTAGGAATGGCAAAGGTGTGCAGAAAGAAGAATGCAGTGGCTATAATAACCAAGAAGGTGAGTAGGGCAGCCATTGAAGGTACAATTCTGTTTAGAATTCAATTGTATATCTAATATGAATAAAGATTGAGAGTTTTAATTTTGGAACTTTAAATAGAGCTATAGTAATGTGGTAGGCCCACATGTGATGTGATGTGTGTGTCTATTTTTTTTTTCCTCCTACCATGTCATTAAAGCTCTCTTTAGAGTTTTAAAATTAGAGTTCTCTATCATTGTTGATCTAATATACTATTTATAAAAGGCTAGGGATACTTTTTGAGATCGTGTTTGGATTATAAATTTAGAATTTTTATTTATTTATTTAAAAAAAGGCAAGGATAATATGAATAGAACATAAATTAATTGTTTTTCTCCATTTCGCTTTGTCTTTTTAAATTTTTATCCAAATCCATAATACAAACACATTTTTTTTGGATAAATTACATTTTAGTCCCTTTATGTTTAATTATTTATTCATTTTGACCCTTTATTTTTTTTCCCCTACTTTGGCCCTTTATTTATTGATTTATTTTTTATTTTTGAATTTACTCTTAAAGCTAATTAACTTCGGTTCAAAGTTAGACAAAAAAATGTCTTGTTAGCAGCAGCAGCATGACACAAAAAATATATTATTATATTAAGATTTGGATTTAGGTTTGTATAAAAAGTGTAAGTTATTTATAATAAAATATTTTTATAAAACGTGATTGTCAAGGTGGATGAGTGTAGATAAGCTGAGTGTTATTGAGACGAGGATGCTAAGATGAATGTGTAGCAAGATTAGAAAAGGTAGAATTAGAAATAAGTATATTCGAGAATGAGTAGAAATAGTATCGATAGAAGACAAGTTGAGAGAGAATAGACTGAGATGATTTGCTCATATACAACGGAGACCAACAGAGGTAGTAATAAAGAGATGCAGGGATTTGGAGTGGCTGCTATGCGGGGGTACACAATAGCCACTGTTGTGTAGGCAAATGGACCCATTTCAATAATTCGAACCGTTACATTTTAGAATACATCAAGTATGACATACCTGTAAAAAATTAAGTTAATTGGATATCGTTTATCCATTCATCTACTCACATTTGTATCTACAAAAATAAATAATAATTGTGATTTAAAGTATTAAAATGAATACAAATGTGAGTGGATGAAAGGGCAAACGATATCCGA
Organism: Camellia lanceoleosa; assembly: GCA_025200525.1. NCBI lineage: Eukaryota > Viridiplantae > Streptophyta > Magnoliopsida > Ericales > Theaceae > Camellia > Camellia lanceoleosa. The sequence goes on along the minus strand of CM045761.1, from coordinate 39,249,677 downwards.
TTAACTTGATTTTTTGCAGGTATGTTCTACTTAATGTATTCTAAAATATGAACGATTCAGATTATCGAAATGAGCCCCAAAATGGGCCCATTTGGCTGCACAACAGTGGCAGTTGTTCACCCCGCACAACAGCCATCCCAAATCCGCGATATGGTGACGGTAGATGATAATGTTAGGGGAAGAGGTAGATCTAGATTGACGTGGACTAGTGTAATAAATAGAGATATAAATTTCCTTAATTTGACTAACGAAATAACCTTCAATATAATCGAGTGAAGAAGAATAATTCATATAGCCGACCACATTTAATAGGACTAAAGATTTGGTTTAGTTTGGTTTGGTTTGGTTTAGCACATGATTGTCAATATGTTATTTTTTTTTTTAATCTAATTTGGGACGTCAATTAGCTTTGTGAAAAACTCAGTTAAAATAAGAAAATATTTAAACATAAAAAGAGAAAGTGTAATTTACATTTTTTTTTAGCTAAACATATCGCAATAATCCAAACAGATAGGATCTTCTTCCTCAAAATCCTCATCCCTTATTCAAAAATAATTCCAAAAAATTAATTGCGTAAATTATGTGTCTTTTTCTTGTCTAGTCCATGTCTGTGTGTTGCTCACCATAAGCTTCACTTTGAGAATCCGATCAGTTGTTATTTTAAACTGTGTGTGTATATTATTCAAAGGAAAATGTGATTATAATTATTAGAATGGCTTATGAGGTAAAATTTTTATTTATGAATAATTTTTTATGAAAAAACGTGATCTATTTTTTGTCTTCATTTCCCGTTATGCTCTTGTAAAAAATCAGGACATTAGAGCATCTTCAAGGAGGAGACAAAAGGGTCACATGAGGCATTTTTGTTATTTTTTTTTTGATCGGCAAGGCATTTTTGTTATTGAAGTTGGTTTTCTCTTCCTTTGACAGGCTTTAAATCATAAAAGGCATTTTGGTAATTTTCATTTTCATTCTCCACGTTTAACTAGCCTTCATTGCTAGGGAAAAGAGTTTTCCCACTGTTTGAGGTTTCCATCTCTATTTGCTACCTCAATCTTTGTTGCATCTATGCTTGTTCTAGCCCATTGTTATGTCTAAAAGTATGATCATGTAAAAAATTTATTTTAAAAAATAATTTGATTATATATTTTAAAAAAAATAAATTTTTATAAATGTTTCGTCAACACTAAGTGCACAAACAACATATCATAAAAAGATTATATTTTTTATTTGTGTTTGTAGTGTTTTTCTTTTAAAAATTAATTAATTAAATTAGTTTGATTGATTAACTAAAATAAAGAGTATGATGGTAGTAACTAAATTAGTTATTTGGTTTGAGTTTTCTGGATTAAGTTTTTTGAAAACTGAGTTTTTTGGTTTTCGTATTCTTTTGTTTTTAGTGAATATTTTTAAAATTTTAAACATTTTTTTTACTTTTTTAGATGCACCTTAGTTAGAGGTATCTAAAAGTAAAAATTTGTGAAAAATATTTTAAAAATTAATAAATACATAGAAATACAAAAATATCTTGAATTCTTGTATTTTTTTTGTATTTTTGGTATTTAGTGAATTTTTAAAAGATTTTTTTTACAATTTTTTTACTTTTTAGGTGTATTTATGTTAGGTGTGTTTAAAAAGTAAAAAAATTACTTAAAATATTAAAAAAATTCAGTAAAAACAAAAAAATACGGAAAATAAGAAAGTAGAATTTTCTGAAAAGTGTTTTGGAAAACTGGTAACCAAGCACAGTGTAATTTTATGAATGATAGCTTCTTAATCAAGGGATAACTCTTTACTTTTAGTGTTAATTTTTTTTGGACCTTTTTTGTTTTAAGCCAAAAAGTTACCTTCCAAACAAGGTTTAACCCCAATAAAGAGTTCATAATGTCAAAAAAAATAAAAATAAAAAACAACAATACAGCGCATACTCCTATTTAAGGGTAAATTGCAAATATATTCTTGAAATTTGTTTAAAGTACTGATTATATTTCGTGATTTAAAAAATTATAAATATCTCCTTATTAGAATTTTTTATTTAACAGAATTAACTACAAAAATAAATTTATAATTACTTTTCTATACAATAATAAAATTACTTAAATTATTAATTAAAATATATTTCTAATATTATTAAAAACTATTATTAGACTTGATAATTTATTAAGGGCAAATTACATTAACGGTCCTTATAGTTTGGGCCTTATGTGACTTTGGTCCCTGACTTCTTAATTGCGATACATTTGACTATGAATTTTGAATCTTATTCCAAATAAGGAAAATTGAAAATATCATGACTCAATTTCAAGGGCAAAGTCATCAATTTAATAAAATATAAACTAATTTGACAAAAATAAATGTCAAAAAAATATTTTTAAAATTTTAAAAATCATTTCTACCTACTAAATATAAAATTATGTAAAATTGATAAATTTTTTAGACATTTATTTATTTGGATGATAATATGTAATGGATGGTTATTTTTATTTTCATTAAATTTGTTTCTATTTTTTTAAAAGTTAAATATGGCGACAACTTTGATATAATTATTAAATTAATAAATCAAAAAATTCAAAACTAAAAATATTTCATATATTAAATATATCGATTATATATTAAAATCCTAACAACCACCTATTATATGATCATCATCCAGACACATAATAAAAATTAATTTGGTAAAATAAATAAATAAATAAATGTCTAAAAAATTTATCAATTTTACATAATTATATCTTTGATGGGTGGAGATTATTTTTAAAAATTCAAAAATGTTTTTTTGACATTAATTTTTGTCAAATTAGCTTATATTTTATTAAATTGACGACTTTGTCCTTGAAATTAATGTATGGTATATTCAATTATCCTTATTTGAAACAAGATTAAAAATTCAAGGTCAAATGTGTTACAATTGAAAAGTTAGGGACCAAAGTGATGCGAGTTCCAAACTATAGGAACTATTAGTGTAATTCACCAATTTATTAATAAAATAAGTGATTTGTTACGAAATTAGAAATCTCAGGAGATGAAATGTAATTTTTAAGATCACAGTGTATATTTATAATTTATCTAATTTTTAATCTTTACAGTCCTATTTGGTTTGGTATACAATTTTTTTAATTAAAAATTAAACGTTAAAAAATGAATAAATAAATAAAAAATACTTATTAGTTTTATATTGTTTTATCTTTTGAAAGAGAAAATATTTTTTAAAAATTTAAAAATATATTTTTGATATTTATTTTTGTCAAAATAATATATATATATATATATTTTTCTGAAAAAAAATAGAAATGCAAACCAAACATCTTCTAACCTCGTAAATACAAGTGTACCCCAATTGATCAAATTATTTGTGCTGGCTCCTAGTTTTTGACAAGATTGATGTCTAAAAATCGTAACCTTTCCTAGGTTACATTCTGCCGATTCGAATAGTTCAATTTTTTAAAAGACATCACACATAAGATGTGTTTGTAAAAATTTAAATTAATTAGATACCAGTATTCCTTTCATCAAGTCATGTTTGTATTTAAATTTATACTAAAAATTAAATTTACAATTCAATTTTTTAGATATAAATATGTCTTGATGAAAGGGATATCAATTTTCGATTAACTTGCATTTTTTCAAGTATATTCCACTTGATATTTTCTAAAAAATGAACGATTTGAATTGTCTAAATGAGAACTGAAAAAACCCTCATTAGCTAGATTGATTTTGTCCTTGTAGTACTATCAACGGCAATCACGATCAGTGTATTTGGTTTCAATTTTTTAGAAATTAAGTTATTTATTTTTCATATTTTTTTATTTTTGTGAATATTTTTAAAATTTTAAGCAATTTTGTTTTTATTTTTTTAAATACACCTTACTTAGATGTATCTAAATAATAAAATATTTGTGAAAAATATTTTAAAAAATTAGTAAATATACAAAAATATGAAAAAATGCATTGACTTTTGTATTTTTTTTTTTGGTATTTAGTGAGTTTCTTAAAAAAAAAATTTCACAAATATTATATTTTTTAAGTGTATTTATGTGAGATGTATCTAAAAATTAAAAAATTACTTAAAACATTAAAAAAATTCAGTGAAAAAATATATATATGAAAAAAGAAAAAGTAAAATTTTTTGAAAAGTGAATTCTGAAAATGGAAACCAAACAGAATGTATAATACTTTTATACACTGTTTGGGTGTCAAAATGCACAAATTGAAAATAATATATAAGTAAAATTTTGGTATAAAATATTCATACCAGATAATGTTGTTGTTTGTACTCATTTCATTTCGTAATCAAAAGACCCCCTTATTATTTATAATTTAAAAAATGTCATTATCATATCATTATTGATAAATTTTTGTATAAACAAATTTATTTGTAAATTATTGTTTATAAATTTATTGAACTAACTCAGTTAGCCGCTCTTGTATACTCTCAATTAATAGGTAAAATGGGCAATCATTGTTACATTGTTTGATTATTTCTTCGTTATTAGAAAGTTTTTCTTTTGAGTTGTCTATTTCTCCCTTATTAGAAAGTTTTTCTTTTGAGTTCAATTTTACTGGTATCAAATTTACAATTTTAAGTAGAGTCAATATTATTTTTTTAATATAATACCATATTTTTAGACAAATCATATTTTGTGTGAATGAATTTATTTCAGTTTTCTATAGTTGTATATTTCTTTTTCATTATAGGGATTCTTATTTGTATTGTAGGTATATTTTGTTGAATTTCTTTAACATAATTGATTGTTCAATTTAATATAATTTTCTTGATAGATGTAAATAATCTCCCACCAATTAATAAAAAATGTAAAAATTAATTACTCTCTCTCTCTTAGTGATCTTAACAAGTCAGTGAGATTACAATGCTTAGAAGTAATCAATAAAAGTGGATTAAACTTTGTGTTTAGATGAGGTTGTTGAGTAAATGGGCAATTAAAATGAAAAGAGACAAGTTAGGGAAAAGCCAATAAATCATGTTTGGTTTGGTTTTTGAAAATTTATTTTAATTTTTTTTTATAAAAAAACTAAAAATTAATTTGATGAAAAAAATAAAAAGTATTTATCATTTTTATATAATTTTATCTTTAGGGAGAACAACAATAATTTTTAAAAATTTTAAAATATCTTTTTAATATTTATTTTTATCAAACTAGTTTTTATTTTTTCAAAAAAAAAAAAAAATCTGAATTTTTTTTTCAAAAAAAAAAAAACCAAACATGTGTTTGATGTGATTAGAATTTATGGTAAGTCCAAAATGGGAATGATAAATCAAGTGTATGTTGACAGTAACAAATGGATTTGGCTTTGCCATACTTCAGGCACAATACGAGGTGTTGTTCTTGGGGGTTTCATCGTTTTTATTTTATTTTTATTTTTATAAATACTATAGAAACTTAATTACAAATATAAAAATAATTATAATCCAACCCAACAATTACTATAAGAAACCACCAAACCCACTAAGCACAACAATCACAGTGAGGGAGGGAGAAATAACGACTATCAAATTCTTCTCTGTATGGGTTGAATCCGTAATCTTAAATTATGAAGTTGTATTAGACAATTAGTAGGCCAAATGTCATGCTTCTTTAGGAATTCCACTTGTCAATATATCTCTTCCAAAAAAAAATTTATAATAAAATAAAAATATTACGATTATTTGATTGATTAAAATTTTTATTTTTTATTTTTTTTATTTTATAAATGATACACGTTGAAAATCTTACAAAATGAACGATTTGAATTATTAAAACAAAACTTATGGTGCGCCCATATACTTCAACAGTTCTCTCAAATTTAGATTTAAACTTGAGAAAAGTCCCTACTATTTTTTTTTTTTTATGAAATTATTACATCAGTAATTTTTATAAACAAATTAATCAAATTACCTGCAAGTGGATAAGCATAGAAATTGAATAGAAACTACCATTCTAAGATTATTTGTTTAATTTAATATATGTGTTGCTAAATATAAATAAAATTAGTTTAGATATCATGTGGTGCATTGTCATTGGTATCTTGTCTTTCATGTTTTATATCAATTCATTGGCATCAAACCTTTGGAATCTAAATTTGATATTTGAATAAATTTTTTACTAAAAACAATGTAAGGATTTTTCAATTTAATATGTGAGACATTTATATTACAGCACCTAAAGGTCATTTTAATTCCAACTTGGTCCATCTCATATTTATTTTTTATTTTTTGTCATTTCCTTTTTCTTTTGAGCTATTATTTGTACTTGAAAGATCAAAGAAACTAAAATTAGGTAGCTTGCGTTTTGGACGACATTTGCAGGATCTTTTCAGATTTTAAAAAATAAAAAAAATGTATATGAATAATGATATCCTTCAACTTGAATAAATTCCTTTGTAAGCTCAATGGCATTGATATTTTTCTTAGATTAATGTTATACAAATAGATAAAATTTATAAATTTATTTCACAAACTAACGTGGTTTTAAAATCTTATAACTACATTCTATTTTTGCTTAGTAAATAGCCTTATAGTTTCATTAAAATTGATAGATGTAGTAAAAACAAGGGTGGTAGATATAACATTTCCCTCATGATAATAAAGAAATCACAAAGACCATTTTATTTTAATTAAATATCCTATATACATCCTTTGGCCAATAATGAAGCAAAAGCTCATTAAGCTTCTTTTTGTGTTTTTCACTTTTTTTTTTTTTTGTAAAAAAAAAAAAAAAATCTTAAAATCTTGATTTCTGATCATTTATACTTGACACCAAATGTATTGCTTTCTTGGAATAATCACATTCAAGCAAGATTGTCACGTGTTAGTTATACCAATATATTTTTTTATCATTAAAAAAAATAATAATAAATAAAACAACAACAACAACAAGAATAGCTCGGCTTTAGAAGGGAATCAATTGAAGCGTTTTTTCAGCCCATGTTTGTTTTACTCCATGGGCTAGGGACTGATTGGCAATCCCATGGGTTTCACACTTCTAACCAACCAAACTTTGCTTAAATAGCATATAGGATACAATCTCAGCTAATTTTCATAAGCATACCATCCAAAGTACAATTTTTTCATACTATTTTTGCTTAAATAGCATATAGGATAGAAAAATAATTTACTCTCGTCCATGTTTATTTTGCAATGATTATGAAAATATATAATTTCAGTTATATGTTTATTTTTATATTGTTACTTGTAGGATAAAAAATTTCGTTAATTTTGTTGAATAAAATGTCATTTGAAATTTAATTTGGAAAACAAAAATTATAACTAAACAATGGAATGTGAGTCTATAGATTAATATTTCTAATTTTATACCGTAATCCAACCAATCAACCAGGTCCTAAGAGAATTGGATAAATATTTGTTTTTTTTTTTTTTGGATAGAATAGTAATTACATTAAGAGAAATATTTATATAATCTACTAGATCACTAACTCACAATAACTAGAAGGCCAATGAATTCTACCAACCAATCTACCAGCTCACAAGTCAAGCCCAACAATTACTAATCGCATACCACTCCCATAATGGGGGAGGGAGAGGGGGAGGGGGAAGAAATAAATCAATAACTATCACAATGGGTATCAAACTCCTCTCCATAAGAGTTGAATCTGAGACCTTACATTACAAATGATACTACACAATCACTAAGCCAAATGCCATGGTTGATGAATATCTGGGTTGAGAATGGGATTAGGGTTTCAAGGGTCATTTGGCAAATTGGTTGACCAGTAAATTAGGCAAAAAAACATGCATAGCCCTTTTCATCCTGTACACCCTCAAAATGGAAACATTCATATGCAAAAAAAAAGAAAAAAAAAAAAATTTGCTACAGTAGAAGATACATATATAAATTAGTAAAATTAAGCCAGTGATTTTTACTCAAGGTGACTTTGAAAATTTTCAAATTCATAACTGCTTGTGCTTAACTAAACTCGTCAAATAGTTCAACTTCTCGCCAATTAAGTGATAGCACAGGCATACAGAAACACATAGCATTTTTTTATAAATATATATGGAACTAATGGATTTTTGGGTAAGATACTTCAAAAAATTAAGAAGTAAATGCAGTTAGTATATTCAGTTTGAGTCACTGTAGAGTTCGGTATTGATTTTTGAGTGTTTTTTTTTTTTTTTTTTTTTTTGGGGGGGGGGGGGGGTGGGGTGGGTGGATTTTGACAATTGCTACAAATTTTTTTTTGGTGGGAAAATTGACTCTTTAAATTTTTTTTTTTTTAACTTGCTTTTTAGCTTTTCCTGAACTAGTTTTTATTTTTTGGCTTATTTAACCAGAAAAACGATTTTTTTAGATGATCCCTAATAGAAATATGTGATAATAATATAGATTTGAGCTTAATCATATTCTACCGAATTTCTTTATAGTACAAAAGACTGCGAATCATAACGATGCATGGTAGATTTAGATTTGAGAGGGTGAGGATTACTTAACTTGTTTTCATAACAAAACCTTCATTTTTATAAACGAATGTTGTTGTCTTGAATATTGAAATTTAGATGTGAATCCATTTCCAAGCAAACAAACAATTTCACTGTTTTAATAAAGTTAATTAATATTTGTAATTTACTGATGTGTGCAGCTCTTCATTTTGTTTAAGACAACAATATACAAACACAAATTTTATTTTATTTTTAAATTTAAAGAAGTACAATTAATATAATATTGGCAGTATTGCATTCATCACATTAAACCAAAATGAATGTAGCTTTTGTCAATATTACATTTTGAGCATTTTTTTAAGAAAATTTTCTCTATTTTGTAAAGCATTTTTTTTAAGGGTCAAGTTTCTCTCTAGTCCAAGATTGAACTGGAGCGTACTATTGGGCCCATAGGGGCCCATCACGTGTTCTGTTTCGATGATCCGAATCATTTAATATGTAAAACTTGCCTAGTATTTCGTTTCTGTGAAAATTACATTAATCAGATATCGATACCTACTTGATCAAATCATATTTTTGTTAACAGTAAATATGATTATCAAAATAAATTGTTGACAGAAATTTAATCCGATCAAGTAGTTATCAATATCCAATTAACGTGCTTTTTTGCAAAAATGAAATACTCGACAAGCTCTACACATTGACGGTTCGGATCATAGAAACAGGACTCGTGATGAGCCCCATGGGCCTAAACAGTGGATTGAAGAGAATCCGAGTCCTTTTTTAAAGGGTAGGAATCAAATGACTAACTTGTTCTTATTTACATTCAACAAAAATAAATATAAATATGTTTTTTATTTTCTATAAATGAAAAAATAACAAACTATAGATATTGTCAATTCGAGCTTTAGTCAAGATTGTTCATAAAATAAACAAGTAAGTTCCATCATACTTTGCTTGATAAGCTCTCAAGCATTTAAAGACTATGGAGAAATTGAGACTAATTGAGCATGCATTGAGAATGACTCAAGGAGAAGCCAATCAAAGATCATTCATGAGATAAACAAAGCCAAGATTGTTCTTTATTTAAGCCTCAATACTATTTTGAAGCATTTTTTATTTAGTGACTTGTCTTCATCAATACTTGTGTAAATTAGTAATCATGGAATAACGCAACTTTTCGCCCATTTAATGGTTGCACAGGTCTGTAATTATTCTTATTTGCCGGTAGCAATGGAGCCTTCAAAGCATCTATTTGGGCTTGAGATATTGATCTCTCCTGCATTTTGTACAAGGATCAAGATTTTCATTTCAGTGTGTTGAATCAATTAGCATTTACAACTCAAAAATACATAAAAATGTTTGGAAACAGTTTTGAAATCTATCAAAATGTGTAAAAATCTAATAAGTAATTAATTAAAGGGGAAATATTCAAATAAGCTGTATTATCAAAAAACAATTACAAATTTTATAAATATTAATAATTATAATTATAATATTTGTTATTAATGTATAATTATTTGTTGAAAAATCCACTGAGGTGTAATTGCCCCTTAATTAAACACATTGAGATTTATATAGTCATCCATATAAAAGATTATTAAGTATTGTCTAATAACTTAATTTTATTAAATATTAAATACAAGTGTAAAAGATTCTAAAAAAGTACGTACAATCCCAACAAAATAAGATCTAAAATTTTACTTGGACAGTTATAATAATATTATTATATATATATTAGGAGTAACTATATTTATTAAAATATGCTAAAATAAAACCTGTCATTTTTTTTTTCCTAGGAACAAACCTTTATGAAAATTCCAAATTCATGTCACCACAATTTATTAGTTCAATATATTGCACTGCATGTTGATGTGTTTTGTCATATTCTAGTGTATTTTTGATGAAAACACAAAGATTTGACTATATATACATATATATATATGATTGTAGGGATTTTTTTTTTTTTTGGCAATGGTAAGAAGATGGTCGTTAATACATTGTAGGTATTTTTTAAACTTTTTTGTAACAGCAAAAATATTAGTCGCTATAAGTAGGTAAGGCGGTTGCAAATAGTTTGCGATTGCTGTTTTGCGGTTGCAAAAAATATTTGCCATCCCCACATTAGCAATCCTCATTTGCTGTCGCGTGAACCGTCTCAAAAAGTCTTTTGTAACTTTTTTTTATTATTTGCGATGGCTTGTAACGATCACAAAAAGTGCTTTTTTTTTTTTAGTAGTGTAGAAGAAGCAAATTAAAATTTTGTTGATGAAATGAACTAGCTAGTACCTCGCCCAAGACATGCCAGATAACATTCTCAGTGCATGGAGGAGTGGTGAGAGAACCAACATATTTATAATACTTGTTGGCTTTTTTCCACAATTGCGAGGTGTCAAAGGTCCCAATATCAATTTTAGCTGTTCCATCTGCTAACTCAGCTAATTGACTTTGGATCTGCAACCATGAAGCACCACAAATTAGGAACTTGTCAAACTCTTTCGTTTATTTTAAAACCATATAACAAATTCAATATGAAGTTTTCTCATAGTCACTTCTATTTTTGGCTATAATGCTATCACCAAACTGTGATTAGGGATGCCAATTTCTCTCTACTCCATCCATCCCTGTTAAGTCTAATTAAGGCAAGGATTGGTTTTTCTTCCCCACCCCATTATCCACCTGACTATATTTGTTAAATCTATTTGTTTGTATATAATATATATAATTTAATCTTCTAAAATATAGGATTAGAATATCAAAAATTGAAAAAGATTACGGTACACACTCCTCAAAGTGTATGTATCATATGCACTTTATAACTACAGAAAAAAATGACATACCTCCATACTTTCTTCCAAGTCATAAATAAATAAATAAATAAGTCATAACCAAATATTTAATGTTATAACTAAATAAGAAAATAGTGTAACTAAGAATGCATATAGCTAACGTTCTTTTTTATTTCTTTATCTCTAATATATATAATTCTCAGTTTTATCCATAATATATTACATCATCTTTCATTTTTATAAGTAGCTTCATTTCTAAAGCTGTAAAATTATCCCGCCTGCTGCTCCTCCTCTGCCACCTCCCTGATTTGCCCTGCCCTCCTCCCATCCAAAATATGATTAGAGGTGGCGGCGGGCACTACAAACCCATCTCCACTTCCATCCCTAGTTGTGATTGATCAAATATGATGAAACGCAAGATATACTCTACCTTGGTAATAATAGGATCAGGTTTGCCAGGTTTATAAAGGATGGATATAACTGAGAAGCTGCCATCCCAAGCCTTGTGGACTAGATGAAGCTCTGCAGCGAATCTGTAATTATCAAAATTTAGCCATAAGCTTTTTTGCTTCCAAAAACTTTAGAAGCGTAACTAGTAGGAAATATCAAGGGAAATTTCACTTTACTCGCTTGTGGTTTATTCTATGTGGGATTACCCTTTTTATTCTTGTAAATAACCACATAGCTCTTTTGTGTTTGTGGACTGAAGTGTACCGTTAGGTCCGTTAACGATTTAATTAAAAAGACTAAAATACCCTTGTATATAAGTAACTTAAGTGTGTGAGTTACGGATATTTTCATCATTTGTTTGAAAGTTAGAGTGCACCTTAACCTTTGATGCTTTATTTCATATGCAATTTATCCCCCTAAAATTTTAAAATGAGCATATAACTCGCTTTATATTTGCCACGTATTTCACACTTACTATTAAATTGGACAGAATATTTGATGATATACTTTAATCCACAAACCGCAATGGGGTAATCCGCACATGAACAAAAGCACAGGGATAATCCGCACATGAATAAAAGCACAAGAAGGTAAAATGAAATTTGTCCAAATATTTATGTGTCATCGTAATTGTAACAATTATGGGACTTATACAAAACTCAAAAGAGAGAACATACGGGGCATTATCAATTGTGTGCTCAGAACGAGTATGCCAGTGCATATGCTGCAAGGTGTAGTTTTTTCCATTTCCAATCAACACTCCTGCATTTCCAAAGTCCAGCTACATGCAAAATTCTTCATTGAGCAATAACATACAATTCTTAATGCCACAAAATCCATTTTTTTTACCATTGCGATTAGTAGAGATTCTCGATACAATTCTTATTTTCTCCTACCTAGAAACTTGATATTTTCATTTATATAAATAAACTAATGTGCAAGAGGTCTTGTGAAAACCTCAAAAGCCTATGTTTACAAAGACCACATATGAATTCATTAATGGATTATTTAAAGTATACAAATGAATCCCTTAAATTATCCAAAAATATTGCTTTACCCCCTTAAAAAATCAATAAATACATTTAAAAAGTATAATATTTGTGAATTTTTTTAAAAAAAAATTTACTAAATACCAAATATATATATATATATTTAAAGAGAATTCAATATATATATATATTTTTTTTTTTTGTATTCGTGTATATTTATTGAATTTTTTAAAAAAATTACAAAAATTTTACTTTTCAAATACATCTATGTAAGGTGCATGTAAAAGAGTAAAAAAATTGCTTAAAATTTAAAAAATATTTGCTAAAAATAAAAAAATCAATTTCCAAAAAATTGAAATCAAACACATTGATTTGTACATTTTTATAATTTAGGTGGTTTGTTTGTACTCTTTTATAGTTTAGAGAGTCAAAATGATACTTCTTAATAATTTATATGATCTATCTATTTATATATTTTTATAATTTAGAGAGTCAAAGTAATATTTTTTAATAATTTAGGGAATTATCATATAAATAACCCTTCACTAATTCAAAGTCAAAGTTACAGTTTGTCACTTCCTCGCAGACTATTTTTTTATTTTATTTTATTTTAAATTTTTACTATTTACCTATTGTGCTTGCAAATGAGCCACCCAATATATATAATTGGCAAGAATGTGAATAAATGAAGGAAATGAATCGTCAAATACATGAATTTGATATAAATTCATATGAAAAATAGAGAAATATAACATTTCCATCTAATTAACTTCAAAAATTCCGTTACAAATTGGACAACTCAAACCTCGAACGTTGGAGGATAATAAATAGAGAAAAGTTAGGGATGAAAATTTTTTCATGAAAATAATCATGAAAGATTTATGATCCTTAGATTACTTGATTAGTGTGTGATACTTTATTTTTATAATTATTTTTATAATTTTTTTTTTTATGATACTTAACATTGCTGTAATAAATAAATCTTTTACGTTTTCCTGAAATAACTTCAAATTTTTATTTACTATGACGATGGGTAACATACCTCAACATTGTAGCCATTGTTAACCAACGTAGCATTTACAGGGTAATATTGTCTTCTTAAGGGCTTCAAGGTTTTATCTGGAACAGCTTTGTCCTCCACTATGTTAATTGGAGACTGTGATTTTCCTTTCGAGCATTTCTTATAATCAGGGCTCAAGCTTCCCCATTTGTCAGGGCCAGTGTCGCCAGAGTAGCTAAACTCAGCACTTGTTTCAAGCTCTGGGGGAAAAAAAAAAAAAAAAAAAAAAAAATCGTTGTTAGTTGGATTATGAAAACATTTTCTCCTCCTAGCGATTGGCAGCGGTGATGGTGGTGAAAAATGCGATAGTGATAGAGGTGGAGTAGTGATGGTGGTGGAAGCAGTAGCAGCGTGGTTGTGGTGGTAGAGGTGGTGGAAGCAGTAGCAGCGTGGTTGTGGTGGTAGAGGTGGTGGAACTCGTTTTAACGAATTTAAATGAATATTCATATTTAATCCATTTAAATTTAATTTTAATTGGATTTGTAAGATGTAATCCAAATCCATTAAACGATTTATATTAGTCTAGGTTCCAACTTCATATAGAGGAGAAGCACAGCAAATATATATATATATATAAGAAGTGGAGAAAGAGAGAGAGAGAGAGAGAGAGAGAGAGAGAGAGAGAGAGCACACCCTCGTGCTGTATGGCTGTAGGAATGGCAAAGGTGTCGACAAAGAAGAATGCAGTGGCTATAATGACCAGGAAGGTGAGTAGGGAAGCCATTGAAGGTGCAATTCTGTTTAGAATTCAATTACATATCTAATATCTTCTACTACTACTGCTATTTATAATAAGTTAGGGATACTCTTTTGAGATCCCTCAGTTGTGTTTGGATAATTAATTGGGACAATTGTAATAAAATGGCACTACAACATATAAAAGTTTTAGACATTAAATATTTTGATTTTTAAAAGTGAAAATTTTGTTATAAAAGTTATTTAGAAATTAATGTTCATTGTCATGAGGATAGTCACTAAAGGGTCGTCACGAAAAATAAAAAATAAGGCTTTTAGCAATAAAATTTTAAAAATGTCATTAATAAATAGACTTTTAGAAACAAAATAATTTGATTTCAAAATGGTTTATTTTTTGAGATAAAAACTTTGGTCCCAAAATGATAATAATTCAGCACTAATATCCAATTTTTGTTGTTAAAAATATAATAACGACACTTTTTGTAAAAAAATTATTTGGTTCCTAAAAAATAATTTTATCCTTAAATTTTAATTTCTAAAATCTTAATTTTTTATAATATGGTATAAACTCAAAATAATTTTTGAAAAGATAAAAGTACTAGACTTAATTGCACAATCTAATGCATAAAGAGGATATAGGAGACTTTTGGTTATTTAATTAAGTAGAATGACACAACAAAGTTAGGTATAATCAATAATATAGGATTAGGTGTAGGGATGGCAATATAGCAGACTTTTCAATGTTTAAGTAGAATAGTTCTGATTCGTAATTAGAAATTTGGAGGCTTGAGTTTGGCTCGACATCAAAACGACGTCGTTTTGGTGTCATTTTTTTTTTTTTTTTTTCGGGCCATTTCTGAAGCTGAAGACGAAGAAAAAGAAGAGAAGAAGAAGAAGAAAAATGCAGAATACATAGAGAGAGAAGACATAATGTAATGCAATGCCGTAGAAGAAGATCTGGTCCACCTTCCTTCATTTATTCTTAAATTAACAATATTTATTGCATTGCATTACATTTCCTTCATATTTTAAGCAATTAATCTGATTGAGTTCATGGACAGAATTTTTTTTCCTTCATCTTCAATCCAGATCAACATCAACAACAACAAAAAAAAAATCTGGCTGCTGAATTCATCAACATCAACAAAAAAAAAAAAATTTTAGTTCTGCAGATCAACAAGAAGATCTAGTTGAACATTTTTTTTTTCTTTTTTCTGCGTTTTTCTGCAAATTTTTCATCAACAAATTTTTTCTTTTTTCTCTTCATCATCTTCTGCAGATCCACAGATTTTTCATGATGAAAACAAATCCACAAATTTTGATCCACAGATCCAGATCACCATCATCAACATCTTCATCCACAAATTTTTTTTTCCTTCATCTTCAATCTAGATCAACATCAACAAAAAAAAAAAAAAAAAAAAAAAAAAATCTGGCTGCTGGGTTCATCAACATCAACAAAAAAAAAAATTGGTTCTGCAGATCAACAACAAGATCTGGATTGAAGATGAAGGAAAAAGAGAAAAAAAAAAAAGAAGAAAAATTCGAAAGATCAACGAAAATTGGAGGATGCCCGAAATGGTCCAAATCTATATAAATTTTGATATTTTTGGGAATGAAATGGAGATTTGCAGAGATTGGTGAGATCTAGGAGAGAGAAAGATCAACGAGGAAAGAGAAGACCTGGCTATGGCAGCGCAAAGACGACGAGATGGGTAGTTGGTTGTCGAAGTGTCCCCTCCTTTCTTCCTCTTTCTCTTCTCTCTTCTCTCTCTCTCTCTCTCTCCCTTCGTCTCTTCTCTCCCTCTATATTTGAACACAGAGAAAGAAACAAAGAAAAGAAAAGAAAAAAAAAAGAAAGACAGCCTAAAACGACGTCGTTTTGGGCTGTCGAGCCAATCGAGCCACAGTAATTTCGAGCTACCACTCATTTTTCTTAAGTAGAATAACACAAAGTTAGGTATAATAATATAACCAATTTAAGTTTCGTTTGGGAACATATTTTTTTAGTATTTTTTTTTAACTTTTTGACTAAAATATGATGTAAAAAAAACTAGTATGTTTGGGATGACTGTTTAGTTTTTTATGAAAAGATGTTTAAAAAGTAAAGAGAAAAGAGAATTTTTGACTTTTTGGTATAGGTTGTTAGCTTTTTATTTTTTTATTTTTTTAGTGTTTTTTAAACTTTTTGATTAAAAAAGTCACTTGCCAAATGAGACCTTAGTCTAAAAAGAAAGAGAGACACCCACCCTCTATAGGAGACATGGAGACTGTATCGTTCTAAACAAAAAAATTATTTTTATTAGTATTGTTGGCACCATAAATAAATAATTTATTATTAGTAATATTATTATTGATAAATTGCATGACACATGGTACTCTCCTATTCATTTGGAGGTTATGAGAAGTTATGAATCATTAACATATGTGAAAAGATGATGGAGAATATGGAGGATCATAGAGCATGAATTGGAGGTTAAAGGAAGTTATGGAGACATAAAGATGAAGTGGAAGATCTTAGAGTATGAAGTGTGGGGAATGGAAGAATGTAGTAGTTATTAGGAAATTTTTTTTCCTACAAATGTTTGCCTATAAATAATCATTCATGGCTACATTGTAAGGGGATCAAACTCAAATCAAAGACAATTGATTTCTATTTTTTCTTGTCATTTATATTTCCTGCACTTTATTTTCAACGCTTCCTTTTCGAAGCATAGGAGTAGAGGTAATTTGATGCACTTCCTTTTCAAAGCATAGGAGAATAGGTAATTAATTATTATTTTAATTGTTCACTCAATCATCTTTCTCAATCTCCCCCTTTCTTCTTTTAATTTATCTTTTCTCTACACTTGGCAATTTTGAAGTCCTCTTCATTGAAGCAAAAGAACCGTCAACACAATTGCTTGATAATTGGCTTGAATTTAATCTGTACGGATTTTTTAATCCTTGCTGGCACACTTGTATTTATGATATTTTCTTTCGTAATAAAAATAAGCCAACAATTATTATACCTAACTCTATGTTATTCTACTAAAATACTGAAATGTCTCCTATATCATATATTATTAATTATACCTAAGTTTGTTGTGTTATTCTACTTAAGTAAATAGCCGAAAAGTCTCCTATATCCTCTTTAGAAAATAAAACAATGTGGGGGGTTTATCCCTCTCTTTGATTTATTCTACTTAATTATTGAAAGGTATATCCATCCCGAAAATCATTCCCAATAGCTAGATGCTCCCTACATTGTATAGTAAGGCTTCTATATCAACGTTAGGGAGCAGGATCTCAACATCGTGAACTACTAAATCGACTTCTCTTGTTGGCGAACAAATAGCCTTTTTGCTTTCTTGGCCCAGGCTAATTCTTTGTCAAGCACCAATTCAATTCTTCCTTTAGTCGATCAATTCCTTTAAGGGATCTACTACGGAAAGCATTTGAATAAGACCGATATCGATTAAGCATGTTGACTATCATCAAGCATACCAGCTTCATCATGGACTATTTCCATTACAACCCAACAAAAAAAGAGGGGTTCTAGTGGGACAGAACAAATGATGTCGAGCCAAGATCCCCTTTATTCCTATATAAAATGGTGGATGTAAGAATCCACAATGGATTGTGTCCCTCAAGTCGTACATTGCTTTCTACCACATCGTTTCAAACGAAGTTTCACCATAACATTTCTTTAATTTGTAGCCAGGGAATTAACTTCTATGAAATGAAAGTTTCACAGGAATTGTCTTGATTGTCGGATATCATTGAGAAACAAATAGGAAGAAGTGTTATTGAACGATTAATTTCCTGTAATTCTTCCCAGTAGGGAATAAGTAAAGAATCAAACTACAAGTCTCGATCTATATGAAACGCATTGTTTTTTTTGTGTTTCTTTCGCTTTCTTTGATAGCAAAAAAGCCTTACTCTATAGGGGAGCTAGCGCTTGACTAATAGAATATCAAAGGGGTTTGAAAAATGTAATAGACTGCTACTCTAGGGTCATTTCGCTTCTTCAAGCTCTACTTTTTTTTCCCTATTTTGACCTTTAATGTTTTAAGTTTTTTCTAATTTAAGCTGACTTATATTCAAAATTAGAGAGAAAAATGTCATGTTAGAAATCACATGGCACAAAATATATTAGTATATTAGGGTTTGGGTTTGGATTTGTGTCAGCGGTGTAAGTTATATGTAATAAAATATTTTTATGACACATGGTTATCAATGTATGATTTTCTGTTCAATTTTGAACATAAGTTAGTGTACGGGGAGCAAATATTCAGGCGGACCCGTACTTCTTTCTTCTAGGCTCCTGCCTGTTCGATCGACCTACGAGCACAACGGCGGTGAGCTACCCAGCGGTGTGTGGCCGGAAAACCCCTCTGACGATCAAGTTAGAACACACACACAGGTGATAGATAGAGAGAAGGGAGAGTATAGAGTGTTTATCTCACCAAATGTTCATCTGTCCCAGTATGGGGATGCAGACATGCTTATATACGTTCTGCGCCCCAAATCTACTCCCATTAGTCTCTCGACACGTGGTGCTACTATCCCATCTGTCAGCACAAATCCAGCTGAACATCACCTACCTAAATTGCCAGCCCATTCTACTGGGAGCTCGGCAGCCGGGATGAAGCATCTCGGCTTCCTGCGGCCATGCTGCACTTCACACCCAAATGCTCTAATAACCGAGCTCTGTAAAAGCCGAGCTCGGGTGCATTCCGGCAAAGCCAAGCTTGAAGTAGGGCATGCCGGTTAACCAAAGGCCTTCATGCCGAGCCATGGGTGCGCGCCTTCCGACTGAGCAACACATGAACCGTGGAACCCTGTGAGGCTGCGGACACCTCAGTCGAGCCTTCACTTGACTGGCTTCCGTACCAACAAGTCCGAGTAGCTTGCTTCCACACGCCCTTTGCCATTACCGAGCAAAAATCCATTCTGGATCGGCCCAGGCTACCACGGCCCAAATGTGTTCGGCCCACAATTTGTCCGGCATTACCACGACCCAATCCAGATCATAAATCTCTCTCTCAATTGCCCCTTAATTCCATCTGCGCGAATGTGACCGGGATTACCTATTCTGACCGGGGTAACACTTCCTCGGTTCTCTGTTTGCAAGGCAGTGACCGGGTTAGTTGACTTACTTGTCTTCAAAACTTGCTTGGTCGACGCCTCGATTCACCATCCTGTCTCTTCAGTACTGACGCCGCCGTCAATAGGGACACGTGTCGTGCGTTGATTGGCCTCGAGCAACCAACCTTGACATCCCCTCGTATTCAAAATTTTTGGCGGTTCCTTGGGCCTATATACATGCCTAGTCTGTCTTCATTTCGTTCCTACTGACTCTCTTCCATTCTAGGCGTCTTGAAGCTGCAGTGCCCTCGCCAAGCCTCCATTCTCGTCCTTCCTCTATGTTTGTGCTTGAAGGAACTGTATCTGCCTCTACTTTGGTAAGTCTTTTGAGCTCTTTGTTGCTATTTCATTCGATATTTCTCACCCTAGGGCACAAAACTCGTAGGTTTTAGGATATACTCCTCCCAAAACCCACATTTGCCCCTATTCTCTTCGTTATTCTTCAATCCCAGTGATGAACACATGAATACATGAAGAACTGGAGCGGACCGGGCTCCAGGTCGCTTTTTGATCCCAAAATTCAGTAAGACCGAGCAATTTACTAGTTTATCAAAACCTTAGCAGAAACTGGGATAGGCAGAGAACCTGGCCGCTCGATTGGGCTAACATCTGGTTCGCTTGAGCAATCGAGCTCCTTGGTTTACCTTCACGACCGAGGTGGTTGGCACTCTTCACGACCGAGCTAAAGTCAAGCTCGTTTTGCGCGACCGCGCTCACACTTACAATTGCCATCCTTTTCCTGCAGAGTCCAAGGGGACCACTGACAAAATATTGAGGCTCTCAAAGACCGAGCAGCCATCAAAACACCAGTCTATGCCAAACCACCTCAGCCGAGCTAATCCAAATGGCTACATGGGCGCTTTAAACACTTGTTGACACTCCGGCTGGCTTGGCCGCGTTCCGGGAAGAGTACGGTATCCCGGCCGATGTTCACTTAGAGCTCGCCGAGATTGAGACAACCCCTTGGGGTAGATTAGACTAGTGCCCCTTCACCGTGCTGTCCATAATTGAAGGAGGCCTCCGCTTCCCGGTCAACCCACTGATGACCGAATTCCTGCGCCGCACCAGGCTAGTACCCACCCAAGTCTCAACCAACACTTACCGAATAATAAATGGGGTCCACGAGTTGAACAACCGGCTAGGAACCAACTTAGGTTTAGCCGAGATACTCCGTCAGTACACCCTTGGGCACACGGGCGACGGCCTCACTTATTACTTAAAAATTCGACTGGGCAAAGAAAAGATAATGACCGGCACCCCAGCTAAGGACTTACACGATGATGACTTTTTCTGGGTGTCTGGCAACTATGAAACAGTCGACGTACCGGGCTGGTTCATTAGCAAGAATTTCGGTGAAACATGTAAGCCGTGCTAACTTGTTCGGTCAATTGCTTTTCTTCAATATTCTGTACTTAACATTTCTTCTTTCCTTTGCAGCAATCCAAGCCTTGCAAGCCAACTACCAATATCCGAACGAAGTAGCAATCAGGACCGTGCTCCGTTACCGTAACCGGGATTGTAACGAGCTTCTCGGTTACGTTCCTACATACAAATACTCAGCTCCACGCCGGAATAAGGTCACAGACTTTCTCCGTGCTCCATTGCCTCCTCCAGACCCAACACTACCGAACGTGCCTCTAATCCGGTTAACCGAGGCAGGAGAGATGGCCAAGAGAAGCCGTATCAAGAACCTCCTCACAGCAACTTCCACCGAGATACCAACCATCCTAACCCACTCTCCTGCTGCCGGTCAATCCAGCGGGGCCGTGGTTACGTTGGCATCTCCCGCTGCCGGGTAATCAAGCCAAGACACTAATCGGGCTGGCAAAAGACCTCGTGCAGATCCTTTTGCCGAGCTGGTTGCCGAGCTTAACACCGAGCAGCCTGCTGTTACCGTCGACCCAACACCGGCATGGAGGCCCTAACTCAAACACCGGGGCAAGGAGATCTCGGCGACAGCTTCCGTGAAGGGAGACAAAGAACACCTTCTTGCCTTTGACCTCTCCAAGGCCCTTCTCCTACCGAGCGACGTGGTCGGCAGCGACCATGTTCCAGACACCCGGTTGGTGAAGTTGTCGGTCAAATCCATGACTAAGGTAAGAGTCTCAAACTAGTGCTCAAAATTTCACCAAGTGTTTGTTCGGTTTCCTTTCTAATCAGTCTCTTCTTGTAGGCCATCCAGAAGTAATACTTGGTCATGGAACGCATTCACCGACTACGGCAGAAGGCGAATGATTCTGCAAGTTAGGTTACCAGCCTCCAAACCGAGCTTGGGAGGGCCAAGTCTTCACTTTAAATTGTTAATGTTGACAACACCAAGTTGCTCGGTCAGCTTGGCGTTGCTGAGCAGGAAAGAGATGCACTAAAGGCCGAGCTGGAGGCCTTGAAACAGTCCAAGGAGAAGGAATTGGAGGACGCCAATAATGCCGGCTTCAAGGAGGCCAAGGTGAGCTACACAAAACAGGTTCACGCCACCCAAGATATCTACTTCAAAGCGGGTTAGAAAGCTGCTTGTGAGCAAACCAAGGCTGGGGATCGACATATTTGCCTCTCCTCCAGCTATCTTCCTACAAATTTATCTTGTGCCATATGCCAACGATGTCTTCAGTGCACTGCAAGCTGAGGCTAAGGTCAAGGTAGAAAAGCGAAAAGAGGTAGAAAATCTTGAGAAACTTTGGGCGGCCGGTCTAAGCAGCCCGCTCAAGACAACGCAGCAACAATCAACCAGGAACTAGCCGGGGATGAATTCACTGATCTATCTCCCTTGGAGTAACTTTCTTTGTCTTCTTTCTTTTTGTTTGAACATGTAACCGGGCTAAGTGCCCCATCTTTTGTACTTACTTTCCATATCAATGAAAAAACTCAATTTCCTTCAAGTGTTTTCACGGTCTTTAATCGAAATAACTTCAACCGAACAAAATACCTCGGCAAGGCTAATCATCTTGCCTAACTTAATTAACCGGAAAAGACATCTCGGTTTCAGGCCTATAGTTGAGTAAATCGTCAACTATTTAAACCGGAACAATACATCTCGGCTTAAATACAAAAGTTGTGCAAATCATTAATAGAGTCAACTGGAATAAAATATCTCGGTTGTTAAACATAAAGTCTGAAAAAATCGTCAACGCGTTCAACCGGAGTAGATCATCTCGGTTGCAATCTCAGAGTTGAGCAAATCATCAACTCGTTCAACCGGAATAAATCATCTCGGTTGCAGTCTCACAGTTGAGCAAATCATCAACTCGTTCAACAGGAGTAAATCATCTCAGTTTCAGTCTCAGAGTTGAGCAAATCATCAACTCGTTTAGTTGGAGTAAATCATCTCGGTTGCAATCACAGAGTTGAGCAAATCATCAACTCGATCAACTTGATCAATCGCAGAGTCTCGGTTGCAATGCCATATGCCAAGGCAAAAGGAGTTTCCCTGGTAGATCGCCGCGGGGTTGTTCGGTATGCCCAAAGAACGCTGGGGAGTTCCTCAGCCCACTTTCCCTTGGCTTTCTCAAGCGTTTTCTTCAACCCATCAAGGATGGTCTTGTTTGATGCTTCGGCTTGACCATTAGACTGTGGGTAAGCTGGGGTAGAATTGTAGAATTCAATCTTTAAGTCTTCACAAAATTCTCTGAATAGGCAGCCGTGAAATTGGGTGCCGTTGTCAGAGATGAAAATTTTCGGGATGCCAAACCACGTTACCACATTCTGCCAGACAAATCGCTTGACATCCTTCTCCTTAATTGTTGCCAAAGGCTCTATTTCAACCCATTTGGTGAAGTAGTCTATGGTCGCGATGAAGAATTTCTGGTTGCCTGGTGCAGTTGGGAGTGGCTCCACTATATCTAGCTCCCACATTGCAAAGGGCCAAGGACTGATGAGGGGAAGAAGTTCTCTGGCCGGCTGGTGGATTTGGTGGGCAAACTTCTGGCACTTCTCACACTTGCGAACATACTTCTGCGCGTTGGCTTGCATGCATGGCCACCAGTAACCCTGCGAAATAGCTCGGTAGGCCAAAGATCTGCCCCTTATGTGACTGCCACAGATGCCTTCGTGAATTTCGTACAGGAAGGCGTCCACGTTGCTCGGGTGCATGCACTTTAGATAAGGACCGGTGAAAGACTTTTTGTATAAAGCACTTGAAGGAGAGAGCCAAAACCGCTCTGACTTCACCCGCACTTTATGTGCTTCCTTTTTATCGGCTGGAAGGGTTCGTTCTCTGAGAAAGAGGATAATGGGGTCTATTCAATAAGGACCTAACTCGGCGCAAAATACTTCTGTCTGCCCGGTTTCCTCAATACTGGGCCTCGGAAGGAATTCAATCAGGAGAGGGCTGGGAGATGTTCTATTGGCCATGGAAGCAAGGCCGGCCAATTCGTCTACTCGGCTGTTGTTTTCTCGGCCAATTTGTTGGACCCTAATCACCTGGAATCATTCGATGTGGTCTCTGACCAGAGCTTGGTACTTCGCCATTTTGTCATCCTTAGCTTTGTAAACCCTAGAAACTTGGTTAACTACAAGTTGGGAATCACTGTAAACCATTAGCTTGGATGTGTGCATCTAAAGTGCGCTTTTAAGCCCGGCCAAAAGCGCTTTGTACTCAGCCTCGTTATTTGAGGTAGGGAATCCGAGGGTGATAGAATGTTCGATAGTCAGCCCGTCTGGCAAAATCAAAACTATACCTAGCCCGGCGCCGTGACGGTTCGAGGCGCCATCCACAAAAAGTTTTCACATTTCGCCAACAAAGAGCTTCCAACAGTCTGAGGGGTCCTGAGAGGCTTGAAAGTTGATGGGATCACGGTTGTTCGGCTGTTCGGCTCTAAGTTCTATGCTGAGCGGTTCCACTTCAGCCCCCCTCGGCGATTCGACGCTGGACTTAACAAGTTGATCCGTAATGCCTAAGTCCGTAGGTGAATCGTCGGGTTGAAGTATGATGCCGGCTGCAGGCTCTGTGCTGAGCGGTTCCACTTCTTCCCCCTTTGGTGATGCGGTATCGGACGAAGCAGGTTGGTCGGTGATACCTGACTCCGTCATCGTATCACCAGGCTATGATATTATACCAACCGAAGGTTCTTCGGCGGGGCGCACAAGTTCTGCGTCGCCGTCATCGCCTAGTTGTGTTATTGCGGTTTGGGCTGCATTCACCTCGTCATTTGCCACGGCAATATCCACCAGGCATACCGGATGAGTTCCAGGTGAGAATTCAGCAACGAAATTGGCCAAGGTCTGGGCTTTGATGGCAGTGCACGGCTGAAACTTGATGTCAAATTATCCCAATTCGACCGCCTATTTGAGAATTCGACCAGTGAAGTCCGCCCGTTCGAACAAGGCTTTGAGGGGGAATTCGGTCAAAACAATGATGGTATGAGCATGGAAATAGTGCGCCAACTTCCTCGAGGCCATCATCAATGCCAATGCAAGTATTTCTAGCGGCAAGTATCTTGACTCTGCTGGTAGCAAGGTTTTGCTAACGTAGAAGATTGGGAGGTGCTTGATTCCTTCTGACCGGACAAGCACCGTGCTGATTGTGTGCTGAGAAACGGCCAAATAAAGGTAGAGTTCTTCACCGGGCTTCGGTGTGGCCAACAGGGGCGCTGAAGACAGATACTCCTTGAGCTCGGCCAAAGCGCGGTCACATTCTTCATCCCATGAGAACTTTGATTTCAGAGCTTGAAAGAAAGGGCGGCAGCGATCTGATGACCGGCTTATAAATTGGTTAAGCGCGGCGGCCATTCCGGCCAGATGCTGGACATCCTTAGCCGAGCTAGGCTGCTTCAACTTTTGTACGGCTCAGATTTGTGTGGGGTCTGCCTCGATGCCACGGTTTGTGACTAAGAAGCCCAAGAATTTTTCGGATCCCACGCCAAAGGCACACTTAGACGCATTCAGGCGTAGCTTGTGTTGTTTGAGAATGGCGAACATCTCGGCCAAGTCGGACAAATGGTCTGCTTGATGCCGGCTCTTAACCACCATATCATCAATATAAGCCTCCATTGTCCGACCTAGTAGAGGAGCGAACATCTTGGTCACCATCCTTTGGAAAGTTGCCCCGATGTTTTTCAAATCAAAAGGCATGACTCGGTAGCAGAAGAGTCTCCTCGGTGTAGTGAATGAGGTGATCTCGCTGTCGGGGCCATGTATGACAATCTGATGATAACCGCGGTAGGCATCCAAGAAACTGAGCCTGTTATGTCCAGCTATCAAGTCCATGAGCTGGTCTATTCTGGGCAGTGGAAAGCTGTCCTTAGGGCAAGCTCGGTTGACGGTCTTATAGTCGACACAAACCCACCACTTCCCATTCTTCTTCTGTACAACGACTGTGTTTAAAATCCACCGAGGGTAGTGAACTTCCTGAATAGCTCGTGCCTTAAGCAAGTTCTTCACTTCCTCTACAACTACCTCGGCGTGATGCAGCCTCGATCTCCTTGTTCGCTGAATGACCGGCTTGGCTCCGGGGAAGATGTTCAGATGATTGCAAAAAAAACTCGGATCGAGTCCGGGCATATCATAAGGCGACCATGCAAAGACTTCGATATTGGCCATCAAGAACTCAACCATTTCGGTCCTTTCTTGTGTGGTAAGGCTTGTGCCGAGCAAGAAGAACCTGTCCGGACTCTCTGTATCAATTTGCACTTCGACCAACTCTTCGACGGCTTTGTCCTCGGCCCTAGTTCCCACATCGTCAAGGACTCCTTGGTCTTCCGGTTCCTCTATCATTTGGACGAAGCCTTTGGCAGCTCGGTTCCCGTTGATTGCCACGAAGCATTGCTTCGACATGACTTGATCGCCCCAAATCTCCTCAATTGCCCCCATAGCCGAGGGGAATCTCATCACCTGATGAAAGGTTGACGCCATGGCTTGCATAGCGTGAAGCCATCTCCTTCCAAGGATCAAGTTATAAGTAGATGGCACCTGCAATACCCAGAACTCCACCTGCTTGACCACGGATCCCGCTTTGATCGGCAGAATAATCTTTCCCAAGGGCCACTCCAGTTGCGAGTTGAAACCGACTAGTGGCGAAGTTGCCGGAGCCAAGTCTGTATCTCGGAGCTTGAGCTGGTTGAAAGTGTCGTAATACATGATCTCGACTGAGCTTCCCTGATCGATCAAGATACGCTTGACATCAAATTCCTTGATACGGAGTGTCACTACTAAGGCATCGTTGTGCGGCGTTTGAATTCGCTCCAAATTCCTTGTAGAGAAACTGGTCACGTCTTTTTCTTCGGTCTTCCCCCTCTTGATGACAGGCTGGACCGATAAAACTTACCTCATGTGTTCGGCCTTCTTAATCATGCCTCGGAGCTCGCATGCACGCGTCGGCTCCACTATGCTGTGGATGACATTAACAACTCCTTGTGGGGGCGGTTCCAAGTCACCCGGCGCTCGCGGATCAATCGGGGCTTGGTTTGCCTTCACGCCCCCGTCAATGTAAAGGTCAGTGTCATTGCGACTAGCTCTTCAGTCTTGCCTCGAGGCAACGATCCTCTCTGTTTGGTGGCCGCGCTCTCGGTGAAATGTGCAACGGTACCGCGGATTGAATCCCCTTTGTCCGTCGCCTAACTTAGCAGGAAACCGGACGTAATTCTCGTCACAGATTTCACTAAGTGTGCGATAAATTGGAATCTTGAAAATCATGGTGATGCTTGTCCTGGCCTTCAGCCTTCTGTTTGTATCAGCTACGTCATCCCGAGGGTAGTCATCTCGGTCATTTCGACGCTCCCTTTCCTGGTTTTTGCGACTTGGACCACGGTCTGAATCCTCAGCGCGATCATTTGGACGGTTGGTCTCCTGTCCGACCGCGTGCACCTTGCCAGCCGACCTCTTGTCTGTTGCTATCGAAGTTGCTTTCGTGGTAGTTGCTGTCGCATCATCTTCTACTCGGATGTGTTCATTGATGCGCTGCATTAGTTGGCCCATGGATGTCAGCTGGTGCATAGTAAGCGAGTCTCGTAGTCTGTGTCCGACCCGGAGACCACGCTTGTACTGTGTGATTGCAAGGTTGATCGGGCAATCCAAGATCTCGTTGAAGGTTTCCCAGTATCTGGAGTTGTATGCCTTGAGCGTGTCGCTTGGCTCCATCTTGACACTGAGAAGGTGGTCAACTTCCTTTGGCGTCTTGGTATTGGTTTTGAAGTGCGTCATAAAGGCTTCCACCAATTGATGCCACCTTTCTAAGCTCTCCTTCGGCAGCCTCTCAAACCATTTCAAGCCTAGCTTGCCCAAACTTGACGGGAAGATAAGGCACGTAAGGGCGTTATTTCGCCTATGTCCGGCCATAACCTGTCGGAAGTGGCTTATATGCATATAGGGATCCGTTTTTCCGTCGTAGAGCGTAAACTTTGGCTGGTGGAACCTTGCCGGAAGCGGTGTTATTTCTATCTCCAGGGAGAAAGGTGTGGCGCTCAGCCTTGCCAAGTCTGCGTGAAAAAGGGAAGGCGCAGCTAAGCGGGGTGGAGGCATTTTGACCTTTTCACTGGCATGTCCTCCATAGGATAGCCGCTGGAATGCGGGCACTCTCTGAGCTTTTCGCCGGCGAGCCCGTTCCTTCAAGACTGCCCACAAGTCTTCTGAGCAAGCAGAATAGGAATACCTCGGCGTCGTCGCCGGACGTGAGGGTTGATAGGTGCTGTCTTGCGCGGTGGACCTCTGTGCGTGCGCGTCAGAATCTCCAACCTTGTAACTTCTGGTAATTGAGATGGGCGGAGTTTGCCGCTGGCTCTGGCTGCATGAACGGCGGGGTTGGGTGCGCTCATTGTGGTCTCTTACTCCAGCTACACCCTTCCATTTAACATGCCGCTTGAGATCTTCCATTTCCGCCGCCATTCTCCGGATGATGGCGTCTTGGTCCCTTAGCTTGTGTTCCGATTAAATGCGGTGTGCGATTTTCTCGCGCCGTGCTTATGCAGACTCTAGAGTGACCAAAGCTTATTCCGCGCTTATCTCGCGCGTCTCTTGAGTGTCCTCCTGGGGATGTTTCCAGGTCCGCCATTAGAGGAATGGCAGGATGTCCTTCTCTCCGTCTGCCTAAATCCGGGGTAACTCCGTCGATGGCAGACAACAGAATCTCGTCGTTGTTCGCCATGGACGGCGATCAGATGAGTCTGGAAGATAAGGTTTTGTCTGTCAAGGTTCCCACAGATGGCGCCAATTGTACGGGGAGCAAATATTCAGGCGGACCCGTACCCCTTTCTTTTAAGCTCCTGCCTGTCCGATCGACTTGCGCGCACAACGGTGGTGAGCTACCCGGCAGTGTGTGGCCGGAAAACCCCTCCGATGATCAAGTTAGAACACACACACAGGCGATAGATAAAGAGAAGGGAGAGTGTAGAGTGTTTATCTCACCAAATGTTCATTTGTCCCAGCATGGGGGGCACAGACATGCTTATATACGTTCTGCGCCCCAAATCTACTCCCATTAGTCTCTTGACACGTGGTGCTGCTATCCCATCTGTCAATACAAATCCTGCTGAACATCACCTACCTAAACTGCCAGCCCATTCTACTGGGAGCTCGGTAGTCGAGATGAAGCATCTCGGCTTCCTACGGCCATGTTGCACTTCACACCCAAATGCTCTAATAACCGAGCTCTGTAAAAGCCGAGCTTGAAGTAGGGCATGCCGGTTAACCAAAGGCCTTCATGCCGATCCACGGGTGCGCGCTTTTCGACTGAGCAACACACGAACCGTGGAACCCTGTGAGGCTGCGGACACCTCAGCTGAGCCCTCACTTGACCGGCTTCCGTACCAACAAGTCCGAGTAGCTCGGTTCCACACGCCTTTTTCCATTACCGAGCAAAAATCCATTCTGGACCGGCCCAGGCTACCACGGCCCAAATGTGTTCGGCCCACAATTTGTCTGGCATTACCACGGCTCAATCTAGATCATAAATCTCCTTCTCAGTTAGCTTTCGTAGTAAATTTAAAAAAAAAAATTGAAACATTAGAGGCCAAAGTGGGGGAAAAAAATGGATTAAAAAAAAAAGAAAAAGTAATGCTATACAAACAAAAAAAACTCATACATAATTTTTATATACAAACAAAGCACTATTGAAGATTGATTTATTTACAATAGTGGCATTACTACTACATCATTCTTGTCAAGTTTTTTGTATGAATTATATATATATATATATATATATAAAATGAGTTATGCTAGGGGCTCTAAATAATCTACCAAAATTTTTATAAAACCTCTCACATAGGTGTGAGACCCACACAAACTCACATGTGTGTGGGTCTCACACTTATGTGAGAAATTTAGTAAAAAATTTAATAGAATTTAAGATCCATTGCATTTTCTAAAAAAAATTTCCATAAAAAATTTACTCCCCTCCCCCCCGTAAAAATCCTCATCCCTTGTTCAAAAACAATTTCCAAAAAAAAAATTAAAAAATGAATGGGTAAATTATGTCTTTTTCTTGTTCAGTCCACGTCCGTGTGCTCACCAAAAGCTTCACTTTAAGAGTCAGTTAATATTTTAGACCCCTTGTGTAGATTATTCAAAAAATATAATGGCGCATTTATATGAACTTATACCCTATTAAATTTTAATTGAGATTTTTAAAATTTTTAAGTCTTATTAAATTTTTAATGGTTAGAATTGTCCTTTAAATAATAATTATTTATTATTTATGATTATCAATAAAAGAACACGATGATTTGACATTTATTTTGATTTTCAAAACTTTAAAATATCAACTTTCAAATTGAAAAAAGTAAAAAAAAAATATGTGCAAAAAAAAAAAAACTATTTTTATGAAAAAAATGAATTATTTTTTTGTACAAAATTAAAATTTTGTATCTATACATGATGATAGAACATTAATGTGCAAAACTGGAAAAAAAAAACTTTAAAAATAAAAAAATTGATAATGTTCTCAATTTTAAAATTGGAAAAAACTATTAATGTTCTCGGTTTTATTAGATAGTTGAATTAAACCAATAAGTAGAAGGGCAAAAATGTTTAATCTCATACTGTGGTTTTTTTTCATCAGTTAGTAAAACAATTATCTGAAATATTACTATACAAAATTGATAATTTTCGTAGTTTTAAAAATTGATAAAAACTGATAATATTCTCAATTTTATTAAATAGTACTTATTAATTCAAAATTTTTTAAATAGGACCTAAGCTACCATAACATTTGTAAATGAGACTTTTAAATAATTAACTCAAAAATAATTAATTAAATTAATTCAATAATTATAATTACATAATTTTATTATATTTGTTTTTTTTAAAGAAAATGAATGAATTATTTTCAAAATCACAATTGTTGTACACTTTTTAAAACAAAAATGTGATGAAACAACATGATTTATTGATGGGTATGATTTATTTGTTTGTCTTCATTTCCCATTTTGCTCTCGTAAAAAATCAAGAAATGTATTGTTGTTTTTACAAAATTGAGATTATATTGATCTTTGAGAAAATTTTATTTATACCTCTATACTTTTACATGATTTTCAATGACACTTCCAAACTTTTAGTATTTTTAATTTTACCCCCACATTATATAAATTATTATCAATTTCACCCCTCTGTCTAAATCTATTAGGGAAGTGCATAGAATGACTGACGTGACCCTCTATACTTTTGGATGGAGGGAATATACAATAGTTTGGCTAAGCACAATCAATTTTAGAATTTTGAGAGTAAATTGAAAAACCTAATTGTGATTTGGGAAGTTCTCCCACTCTTTCTCTCTCTCTCTCTCTCTCTCTCTCTCTCTCAATTTCATCATCTTTCTCTTCTCTCCACTGCTTCAGTCCTAAACAAATACACATCACCAGACTACTCTATCATCTTTCGGCAACATGGGGCGGACCATCGGTTTCTCAACTTCGATCGTGTCTCAGTTACTGGATCAGGTCCAATTGTATCCCATTACCCACTCTTATTCCATATTTACTTTCTCTCTCTAGATCTCGTCTGAAAACTCTAGATCTAGGGTCACTGCCGATATCCTCCGTCACCTTCCATTGGTCTAGATCAATATCCCCTGCAGCGTTGGCCTCAACCACATCGCTGTCACAAGTGAAGGCGATATTGTCTTCTTGGACGTTGTGGACACGGCGGTTGTGTTGTTGATTGATTTTATGGGAGGAATTAGTCTAGGGTTCTCTCTCTCTCATCAAGGATTTGATATATATATATATATATATAGTTTTATGTATTTTGAACCCTAGAGTGATATGGTAAGAGTGAGAAATGTTGCAGCAACAGAGGTGGTAGGGTTTGAATGCCTACAAGGTGTTTGAGGAAATGCCACTTAAGTGTGTGAGGTCTACATTCCCTTTGTTCTAACTTCACAGCCTTCTTCTCATTCTCATTGTATTTGGCTAGGTTTGGGAAGATGGTTTGTGGCTATTTTAGTCACAAAAGACAAAATAGGCTATTTTAGCCACAACAAATAAAACATCACATCCAATCCATAATCATTACACTATTCTCTCAGAAAAAAAGTCAAAAAGTCAAAAAACTCTTCCCAAACCAAGCTTTTCAACTCAAGCTAAAATAGCCAAAAAAGTCAAAAAAGCCAAAAAGCCAACCCACTTTCCAAACGAAGCCTTTGTATTGTACATAGTAACACAACATACACACAAATAAATATGGATCTGTAGAGATCTCATTTCAATTTTTTTTTTAGTTGATTGTTATTGTTATTAATGATGATGAAGAAATAAATTACAACAAATAATCAAATTTGGTTAGATGAAGGAAAAAAAATGAACAAATGATTAAATTTTTTGAATAGATAATAAATTTGGACAGATAATTGAGCAAAACTGTCACGATCCAAACCCGTCCCTAAGGGTTTAGCATCGTAACCGGCCAATAATCTGTAGTTACCAAAGGCCTGCTTAACAGTAACAATAATTAAACAATAAAAAGGGCCGGCGGAAGCCTGTACAAATTAAGTCATGATGTCCAAAGAGCTATGAGGACGTAAATGAACAAACAACCTCCATATATACATATACCAATGCACACATAAGTCCAAGTCTATTTCTATCATATACGTAAAAATTTAAGTCCAAAAGATCCAAGACATGTTAGGGAATTAAATCCTAAGCCAAAAACAAAATGTAAAACATTCACTTTGACATTATGTGACATGTAAAAGGGTGGAATTAGATTTCCCAAAGCCTTGATAATAACGGCTTGGAGCCTTGTAGTGAGGCACAGTAAGTTAGCTTGACAAAACGGAACCGAGATGACGCTGCTAACTTCGCTCGGGTGCTTGATCACCTACATATATATATATATATATATATAAACAGTGAGCTAAAACCCAGTAAATAACAAATGCGTAAAGGGTTTAATGAATGATGTCCCATCTGTAACATCCCAAAAAATATAATACAACAATCCATTCCATAAGATCTATGAACATAATAAGATGATCTACTTTATTCATCAGAGTTTCTATCACAAAGGAGAGTTACATGCATTATACATTCATAAACATTCATTCTGAATCTACAACATATAATTCAAATTAACGATAACAAAATAAATGCCCTACGGGCTTACATCCTTCCAAGATATCACTTGGTTACAACAAAAGAAAGAGTCCTAAGCTCTATACAAGTTAAGCCCTTGGTTTGAATAGACATTTAAGCACAAATATAGCAAAAATGGAGCCTTCAGCCCTCAATCCTCCCAAGCTATGTCCTTAGAGGTGATATGTCACAAGTACCTGAAAATGTTTTTCCTAAGTAGGGTGAGTCAAAGCCCAGTAGAGATAAACTAATACAGTATATGAGGTTTAACTAAGATATAAGTGTCAAGTAAATGTTCAATATCCATGACCAATTTACATTCTTCTCAAGTCCATTCAATACTAACATTCATAACTCGATCCATTCTCATCTATTCATTTCGAGCTAATTTATTTCATTTCAAGTCATATGACAAAAATGCATAATTTTCCAAATGGCCCAACTGAGACTACAACTCAGTAGTTCCTCATCCTCATAACTATCATACAAACACTTCAACTTTGCCATTTTACGGAAATTTCTTTTTCGGGATCGGCACCTATGTAAACACAAGATTTCGGGATTTTCACCTTGGGCACTCCGGCCAACTTAATTCTTAATGAAGTCCATCCCCTATCTCCTTCCAAATAATGGAGTACATCCCATTTATTCTCCCAAAACAATATACATATTCAATGTATTTAAATTCATTGTCATATGCAATGACTATCCATAAAACATATTCAATGTTTAAATCATACCATCATATTCAATGACACAACTTAAATGATTAGTTTCAATTCACCTAATCCTCATGCAATTTCTACAACAATCATAGCTATCCTCCACCGATAGTGCAATACAAATATTTCTAAACAGATATACAATCCCTATAACAGATAATGTGTCAAACTTCCATAGGTGAGTGATTTAACAAATTCAACTACACCATTTATTCACACATCCCCCCAATTTCACATTTCATAAACCAATTTCATTATTCATACAAAATAATTATTTAACACATATTAAGGCAAATTTCTCCCATTTTTTCCAAATATCAATCCCACAGTCAAACCTCACCATTTTAACACTAGAGAATATCATATATAAGCCCCTTAGTCATTTTATGAAATCAACATGGAAAACCCTTCTTTCAATTTAAAATTCAAACCCTAACTTTACTCAAATCCTCCCAAATCCCACTATTTATACCAAACAACAAATACCTAGATTAAAAAGCATGTTAAGGTGTAGAATGTCCCTACCTCAAGTATAGAAGATGAGCCAAAGCCAACTTCCAATCGGATGAAAATGGCGATCTTGGAAAGCTCCACCTTTTTCTCAAAAGGTGTAGGGTGAGAAGATCAAAGGATCTAGGCCAAAATGTAGAGAGAGAGTGTGTGTGTTTTAGAGAGAGAGAGGCTCTCAACTTTAGGGTTTTGGGTGAAAAGATATGAAAAAGTGATGTAAAAAGTGCTTTTCGCAATCTGATATACACGCAGTCCACTTGAGCGTCAGACACAAACTTTTGTTCCGCTCGAGCGCAAGAAAGGGCCTGCTCGAGCGTAGAATACATACCTCCAGTATTTTGCAGATAACAGACCATCCGCTCGAGCTCAAGAAATGACGCTCGAGCGCCCACCCACTTGAGCGTAGGAAATGCCGCTTGCTAGACGTGCAAAGTATTGAGGGTTTGTAACTCCCGCTCAAGCACAAGAAAGTCCGCTCGAGCGGAGGACCAAAATTAACATATCCCACTCGAGTGGAGGAGCAAAAATCTAGGCAACAAGGTTTGGGAAAAACAAGCAACCAACATGTTTCAAACGTAACCACAACAACCCAAGGCTAATTTTCAAAGAGATACAAGGGGAACAAGATATAGACAACAACAGGAAAGCATTAAACCCGAGCCTGGAACATCACAAGAATTGGGTTAAAACCGGGATCGCTATACCACCAGTATTTAAAAATAGTCGATTATATCAGTGGATCATTTATTTGATCAATATCTCATATTTTGTATCATATTTATCGTATAGTAAGCATAACAGTCATACGTGGTACATCCAATAGCAGAACAATACAGTACAGTAGGTCTTAAAAGACCGAACAGTCAATTGATGGCCATCAAATAGTAAATGGTTCAATATTGGGCCGACGAAGATACTATAACAATGATGTGATATATGATACTTGATATAATGGTAGTAGTAGTAGCGATACTTGATAGCGATATGATATGATAGCGATAGCGATATGATAATAGTAAGTTGCTATGGATACCACGAGTACGGTTCATAAAATAGGACAAACATTTATTTAATAAATAGTATCATTTCAGAAAGTAGTATAGTTAATCATTCAAAAAGTAATCATAATTGAACATAGCTTTACAATATTGTTACTTATAGTGGGCTTCGTGAAACATGTGCTAATATGCACTAAAGACGCAGCGTCCGACCTAAATAAACAAATTCAAGCACAACAAGTCAATTACATCCATGCCGGATTCAATCACTTATATTTCTATTTGCTTCATTGTTCATTCACTCAATTTTTGTTCGTTGTTCACTTATTCGGTTCTAACTTTCATTCATTCACTCATGAGATGCAATGTACATGAAAAACACTTTAAAACCATGTAAACAGAGGCCTGGAAGGTGGAAAAGAGGAGCGAAAAACAAACCGGGGTCGCCCAAAAGGGCCGTATGTACGGAGGGCTTGGTCGCACGTGCCTCCCGTACCTGCATATAATGCAGTTTGCTTAGTTGAATTGTCTTGTTTTCTGCACGTGCGGGGCCCCAGGCTACACATGCAGTGCTGGGCCTATTTGAGTTTGAAAACTGTCCTACAATGGCAGTACATTTCTTTAGCAAATTCAGTCACATTTTCATGCAAATCAAGTCCCAAAATTTTCAAGTTCATGTCCTTTTAAACATAACAAACATTAAACAAAATTCATGGCTCCAACTTGGGACTAAAATCCATGAAAACAACAAATCTTAACTCTTGAAATTCATTACAAGGTCACAAACTATACAAGTGAGCCCAAGCTTCAAAGTTTCATGGAAGTTCTCTATCAATGGAACCATGCAAGAGTTTAAATGTATGAAAACAATTTGCATGAAAATCATGCCATGCAAGGTGAATTGTAGAGTTAATTCCCTCATTCTTATCATTTAAAGCCATGCATGCAATAACCTTCTCATTACAAGAACTAATCTTTCTCTTAACCTATATTCTTCAAATGCATGGAATTAGAATAGAGAAATCTTACCTAGAGTAGGTGAATTGTAAAGAAGAAGGTATAGGTGTATGTCTCCTTAAGCCTTTCCTTTACTTCCCTCTTTCTTCTCTTCCTCATGTTGAATTCTATGTTGAACTCTCACCTTCAAAACCTCTTCCCCCTTTTCTCTCTCTCTCTCTCTCTCTCTCTCTCTCTCTCTCTCTCTACGTGTTTGAGTGTTGTAAACCCAACAAGACCCATTGTTTGTGTTATACCAACTACATGGATGCATAGATAAGTAGGACACATGCACACCTTATTATATTCAATCTCTCTCTCTCTCTCTCTCTCTCTCTCTCTTTTATCTTTCCATTCACACAACTTAGGTTGATTATAACTTTGTTAACTATACATACATCAAACTAGGATTAATTTGACTAATAAATTAATTAAAATCAAACTCATTTAAATTAAATTAATCTCTAACATTTATGACTTAAATCAAACTAGTTTTAATTTTTCTAATGGGCATTAGGCTCTAATTTCATATCTTACTAATTAATTCTAACTTCTTAACATTAGCGATTCAGGCAAGTTTAATCTATAATTCTACCTATCTATTTTCAATGACAATATCATATACACATGGCACATACTTCACAATTAGCATATAATCACACCATTAACACTAAGCACAGAATTATTATAGTTAATTCACTTAATTGAGGAGGCGGTTGTCACAAAAACATCTTGTCCACACCACTTGCATTTCATCTCCCTTGATTTCTTGAGCTTCGATTGTTATTTTTTCTCCCCTATTGATTTCATTGGTGCTCTTTTTTTTTTTTTTTTTCTTTTATTTTGCATCGATCTATGTTTTTGTAGGTTGAAGGGAATACAAGGGAAGGTTAGGTTTTGGCAGGAAACCTTAGGTAGCGTTTGGTTTAGTTTTAGAATTATGATTTGAGTGTGAAGTTATATTTTGAGTTTGTGAGTTTTGAAATTATGATTTGAAAAGAGAAAATTTATTTGGTTATGAGTTTTGAAAAGAGTTTTGAATTGAATTATGAATTTTTGAAATGAATTTTCAAATAAGAAAATTTGTTTGATTATGAGTTTTGAAAAGAATTTTCAAAACTTAATTCAAAAACTAATAACTCATAACCAAACATTCAAAAACTATTTGGAAGGATGTTCGGGCGAACAACTGGATAGACCAAAAATTTAAAAAATTTCTGGTTACCCAACATGTTTTTAAAATGTGTTTGGGAAAATTATACAAATAGTTCCCGTAGTTTATACGATGTGTCAATTTGGTCCCTGTAGTTTCAATTAGCTCAATTTTGCCCCTTAATTTAACGGATTGTGTCATTTTAGTCCAATAAATAACGGTTGTTAAGTTAATTTAACAGAAAGTTAAACAATGTGTCAATTTGGTCCCTGTATTTTCCATAATGTGTCAATTTAGTCTCTGTCAAAATCGAGAAAATTGAAACTACAGGGACCAAATTGACACATCGTGTAAAGTAAAGAGACCACATTGACACGTTGTTTGACCTTTTGTTAAATTAACTTAACAACCCTTATTTATTGGACTAAAATGACACAATTCGTTAAATTAATGGGCAAATTCGAGCAAATTAAAACTACATAGACCAAATTGACACATCGTGTAAACTATAAGGACTATTTGCATAATTTACCCAATGTGTTTTGAAATGTGATTTGGAATTATATTTTGAAAACTCTAATCAAATAGAGGGTTGGAATATGAGAGTAGAATCATGGTTTGAAAGACAAATCAAACAGAGCCTTAATTTTTTCTCCATCCAAATGTATAAGGGGTCATGTCACCCATTCCGTCCACTTCCTTAATAGAAATAGGTGGCATGGGTGAAATTGATAATAATTTACATAATATGAAAATACAAAAAATCTAGGGTGTCAGTAAAAATCATATAAAAATATTTGCTCTTGATCTTTTTACACTGATGAATGATAGCTTCTGTCAATCGACATCACTCTTGACTTTTAGAGTTCAATTTTTGACTTTTTAACTTTTCTATTTTTAGCTAAAAAGCTACCTTCCAAACAAGCTTTTAGCCCAACAAAGAGCCTAGAAAGGGCCAAAAAAAAAAAAAAAAAAAAAAAAAAAAAATCAACAATACAACACATGCTCTCATAATAGCAGAGAAATTTTTAATCTTTAGAATTTTGTTTGGTTTGGTTTTCATAATTTTTTTAAAATTTTTTAACAAAATTTAAATGATAAAAAAAAAAAATTATTCAGTGTGTTTGGTTTGAGTTTTCTGGATTAAGTTTTTTGAAACCTGAGTTTTTTGTTTTTTGTGTTTTTTGGTTTTTAGTGAATATTTTTAAAATTTTAAACATTTTTTTTAGTTTTATAGATGCACCTTACTTAGATGTATCTAAAAACTAAAAAATTTGTGAAAAAATATTTTAAAAAATTATTAAATACATAAAAATACAAAAAATGTACTGAATTCTCATTTTTTTTTTTGGTATTTTTGGTATTTAGTGAATTTTTAAAAAGTTTTTTTTACAAATTTTTTACTTTTTAGGTATATTATGTTATGTATATCTAAAAATTTTAAAAATTGTTTAAAATATTAAAAAAAAATTCATTAAAAACAAAAAAACACGAAAAATAAGAAATTAGAATTTTCTAAAAATTATTTTCAAAAAAACGAAACCAAACAAGCTGATTATTTTTATGAGAAAATACCATTTTGTCTTTCAAACCACCACGCGTTTTTCAATTTGACTCGATACCTCGATTTATTTCAATTTAGTACATAAACTTTCAACAAATTAATCAATTTAACCCATGCCGTCACATTCCGTCTACAATTAAATAGAATGTGCTGACGTGGCACCGAAATTCATTTAGAGTAATTTATCCCCGAAACTATATTTAAAAAATCAATTTACCCCCTCTCAAATATAAAAAAAAAAAATTTAAATATTTAATAAATATTTTTATCTCAATAATGAAAAAAATTAAATTTTAAATAATATATACTTTGCAAAAAAAAAATATAAAAAATATAAAGTCCTCATTTAGAATTATCTTGAGATTATGAAGCATGGATAATTCGAAAAACATGTTGTACCCGTACCGGTTACTTACTGCATTTTGAAAATTTTTTCCCACTCAATTTTGAAATTACTATTAGTCGATTAATTCTACTGAAATTAATTTGGGTAATAAGCTAATTACAATTGCGCGCGCACACACATATAAAGTAGTCAAGAAATTTTCGGCTCAATAAGTTTCTCTAGGATCAACTCGAGATGATTTGAGACCTATGAAGCACAAATATGGGTATGAGTACTGATATTGGTACGATATGAGTACATTGACATAGTAAAATCTTAAAAAAGTAGGGTATGAGT
Organism: Camellia lanceoleosa; assembly: GCA_025200525.1. Taxonomy (NCBI): domain Eukaryota; kingdom Viridiplantae; phylum Streptophyta; class Magnoliopsida; order Ericales; family Theaceae; genus Camellia; species Camellia lanceoleosa. The sequence goes on along the minus strand of CM045761.1, from coordinate 39,210,047 downwards.
ACGGGTATGGTTTAATATGTTTGTAAAAAAATATTATTTTTAATTTAAAATAATACAAAAATTGATTAAATGGTTTAATTTGTTAAATCCAACATACAATTGACATTTAATGCAAAAAACATAGGTATAAGATAAAATTAAATATTATTATATTAAATAACTTATAAACCATAACTTAATTTTAAAACCATGTTAAACACAAACTAAAAATGAGAAAGAATTATTTTTGTAGTAAAAAGAATTTTATCTTTGTAGTAGATACATCATGTTTGGTTCCATTTTTTTGAATTATTTTTCCAAGAAGTGATTTGAAAACTCTATTTTAAAAAAAGATCTTTGTTTGGTTTTCAAAAAATTACATTATTGCAAATTCAATTTTCCCTTCAATTTAAAGAGAGAGACAATTTAAAAATTAAAAATTTGTCATATTAAAAAATACTCATGTTAGTTTGCAAAAAACTTTGTTTCATTTTCAAAATAACCAAACAAAAACTCCAAAAAATTCAAAAAAATGAGTTTAGAAAACAGGAACCAAACACGATCATTTTCAACTGAGGTATGACACGGCTTGGATATATATTAGATATGTCTGGGTAGGCCAAAAATTAATAAAAAGAAAAAATTTGACTACATATTTTGTATACCCAGTATGTATGTAGAAATATCATATGTTGGTGAGTACCTGGTACGGGTACGACATGTTTGTCGAATTATCCATGCTTCATAGTCTAAAAATAATTCAAAATGAGAATTTATATATTTTTTATTATTTTTTTGCAAAGTGTATGTTATTTAAAATTTAATTTTTCATTATTGAGATAAAAAATTATTTATTAAATATTTAAATTTATTTTTTTTAATATTTGGGGCAAATTGATTTTTAAGGTATAATTTGGGGGGTAAAGTGAAATTTCAAATGAACTTTGGTGCCACGTCAGCACATTCTGTCCAATTGTAGACAAAATATGACGGCAGTGGTTAAATTGATTAATTTGTTAAAAATTTAGGTACTAAATTGAAATTAATCGACGTATGGGGGTCAAATTGAAAAACGCGTGATAGTTTGGGGGGCAAAATGATATTTCCTTTATTTTATTTTTATATAGTTTGATCTTTTGAGAGGATAAAATAATTTTTAAAAATTTAAAAATATTTTTTTGATATTTATTTTCTTCAAATTAGTTTATATTTTAAAAAAAAAAGAAAAAGAAATGCAAACCAAACATCTCCTAATCTCATAAGTAGAAGTGTACCCCAATTGATCGAATTATGTGTGCTTGCTCTTAGTTTTTGACAATTACAAGATTGATTTTGTCCTTGTAGAACTACGGATGGTCATCACTATAGCATTTTTGTACATTGTTTGGGTGTCAAAATGAATAAATTAATAATAATAATAATAACAATAACATACAAATAAAATTTTGGTATAAAATATTCATACACAATAATGTAGTCATTTCATTTCATTTCATATCAAAACACCAACCCTTATTAATTGTAATTTAAAAAATGTCATTGTCATTGTCACATCATTCTCGATGATTTTTTTTGTTTAAAAAAAATCTAGTTATAAATTATTTTTCATAAATTAACTAATTTACTGGACTAACTCAGTTGGTCACTCCTATACACTCTCAATTGAAAGGTCAAAGGGTCAATCATTGTTAAACGACAAGTAGGATATCTTGTCTAGGCAAATTTTTTAAATTGATACCTTTATAGTTTAATTAAAATTGATAGATGTAGTAAAAAAAGGTGGTGGATGTAACATTTCTATCATGATATTAAAGAAATCACAAAGTCCATTTTATGCGTATTAGACAACCTACATCCTTTCGCTAATAATGAAGCAACTCATAAAGTTTCTTTTTGTGTTTTTCACTTCTATTTTATTTTTTGTCTTAATCTTAAAATTCTAATTTTTGATCATCTATAAATGTATTGCATCCTTGGAATTAAATCATGGTTTCTGTCACGTTCAAGGACGGTTGTCATGTGTTGGCCATACCAATACATTTTTTTATCATAAAAAAAAAAATTAAAAAAACAACAACAACAACAACAAATGTCGCTTAGCTTTAAAGGGGAATCAATTGAAGCATTTTTTTAGGCCACGTTTGTTTTAGTCCATGGGCTAGGGATTGGATTGGCAATCCCATAGGTCTCACACACTTCTAACCAACCAAACTTGGCATAAATAGCATATAGGATACAATCTCAGCTAATTTGCATAAGCATGCCCTCCAAAGTACAATTTTTTCAATTTAGTGTTGCTCCATTGTTTTTGCAGAGGCCACTTTTGCCACTACTGATGTAGAAGCCACACAAATCCCTTGATAGTGCAATCCATTATAATTAAAAAAAAAAAAGTTAGCAATAGACCATCAAACGTGAAAACAAAAACAAAAACAAAAATACAAAGCCAAAAAAAAAAAACAGAGATACCTACTTATCAGGTTCACACCTCTAATCCTAAAATAAACAGAAACAAAAGCTAATAAGTAAATAAATAAATAATCAATCAGTGCATGTTGGTGCTTCTTGCTCATTTGAAGTGCCTTGTAGCTGTATGTGGAGTGTGTTCAAGCAATGAAAAATAGCTACCACTGTCTTCTAGGTTATTCATCAGAATAAAGAAAAATAATAATAGCATATGATTCAACAATCACTACTGAGTCACCAAACCAACAAATTACTATATGATTTTATGTCCTTGATTTTATTATTTTTTGAAGTTTTTTCGCTGTGCTTGGTTGGAGGATTTGGGAAGAGATTTTGAAAAGGAAAGAGAAAAGGTGTCTGAAAGCAGGTAAAATGTAGGTATATTCTTATTTCACCTACCTTTTCCAAATCTCCCCCAAATCTCCGAACCAAACATTAATGTTTGAGAAATGTCACCATTGGATTTGGCAAAAAATAGAACTTCTAAATCAACCTCGTGTGTGAATCTCTTAATAAAAAACTATATATAAAAAAGAAAAGAAAAAAGAGAAGAAAAAACAAACAAACAAACAAACAAAAAAACCACTCATATCATACTCATTTTGTTCCTAGTTCTGAAGTCATATATTTATGCAGTTCTAACCAAACAATTGGAGCAGATGCATTAGAATGTGGAAGATGAATAAAGCTAAGTTGTAATCCTGTGTGTTGTGTAAATCTGAGTTGGAATCCTTGAACCATATCCTACTTTTCTGCTCCTTTGTGTGGCAAGTTTGTCAAGCATCATTTGAGTAGTGGGGATTGTGCTGGGTAGTACCAGAGTCAATTGAAATTTTGATGCAATGATGTCTGAGCTGGAAATTCAGGAAGAAGGAAAGGCAAGTGTATAGCTGTCCCTATAACAGTGATTTGGTCTGTGTGGAAATATAGAAATGAGTGCATTTTTGCTGATACTCAACCAAATCTAGAAGAATTATGTGACCTAATCAAAGTAAGAGTGGCCCTTTGGATGAAATCACATGATCTAGGTTGCTTCAATTCTGTAAATGAAATCGTGCTAAGCATTCAGCAGGTGAGGAAGTGCATCTGAGAGCTATGCTGCAGAGGTGGAACAAAGGAGATTCAAAGGTGGCTGCTGCTGTGTCTTTATATGCTGCAGTGGTCGCTGTTGGTTTTGATGACTGCTAGTTGTTGTATTGTTGTGTTGAGCACTGTGATTGTTTGTCTTGTTCTTTTCCTTTTCTATTGGTTCTCACCAACTTTTTTGGCTTGAGTTAGCGTATGATTGGATGTTCTTCTTGGTACTAACCCAGTTGGGATTAGGAAGTTATATTATGATGCTTTCTGCTCTTGCCTCTACTTTATTAATGTAATTTCATATGTACTGTATATTTGATTTCATCAATAAAGTTCTTTTTTTTTTTTTTTTTTATTTTATTTTTTTTTTTTTGGTGTTGATAAAAAAAAAGAATAAAGCTAACCTCAAAGTGATAACAAAATAAAGTAATTTAAAGTGGGTAACAACATAAGCACGTCTGTCACTAACTTACTGGGAACCAAACCTTAAAAGCAATTATTGCAAAAGCGACCCTAAAACCCCATACACGACTTGGGTGACGTCCCACTTACCGTCAATCTGATCAGTCCCTAATTAGCACAAACCCAGGAATACTACGACCCATATTATGACTATACTGAACTCAAATTCTGCCATATATGGTCTCATTAACTATTCTACTATTGGGAAGGAAGCCAAAGAAAGGCCACCAAATAGCAGATCTCTTCACTACAAGAATTAACACTTTTGCCGACCAAAAAATTGGTCGCTAAAAGCCCATTTTTGGTCGGCAAAAGTTATCCGCAACCAATTTTTTTGGTCGCTACTTTGGTCGCCAATTGAGGGTCGGCAAAAGTAATTCGCGACCAAAATTTTGGTTGGTCGGCAAAAATTGGATTTGCCAACTAAATTTTTGATCACTAAATATTTAATTACTGTGACTAATTCATTTTGTCGCTAAAACATTTTGGTCGCAAAAAGTGATATTTTCCCGACCAAATATCTTAGTCGCCAATTGACACATTTAGCGACCAAAAAGTTTGGTCGCCAATTATCACATTCAACAACCAAAAAGTTTGGTTGCCAATTGTGACATTCCACGACCAAAAAATTTGGTCACCATTTGTTACTTTTCGCGACCAAAACTTTTGGTCGGCAAAAATGAGTTTTCACGATCAAGAGCTGTTTTGATCGGCAATAGATGTATTTTTTGCGACCAAAACTCTTGGTCGGCAATTGTCATTTTTTGCGAAAAAAAATTATTTATTTGTCGCAACTAATAAATTGGTCGCCAAAGCAGGAAAACAATACACCTGTAATTCCTAATAATTCATTCAATACATAATAAACCTATAATTTTAAAGCATCATTCAAATTAACTGAATCATTAACATTCGACACAATAAATAATTCATTAACATTCGACACAATACAACTATTCAATATTTAAAAATTTCCATGTTGACGTATCCATGTCCATGCTTCTTAGGTTGTATCCTTAATTACCTTTGAGTCAACAAGCCATATCTTCTTGCGGCTTTCTTCTAATGGGGCTTCAGTCTGCATAAAAAATTAAGGTATAAACTTTCACCATGTTTTGTTAATTTTGTAATCTGATTGCAACTTTGCAAGAAACTGAAAGATAAGATATGTAGGAAATGAAAATAACATTGTAAGTTCTCACCTGTTTTGACATCTCCAGAGCTATGAGTTCTGCAATGCCAGTGCCAGCCTACATCAACCAAGTGACAGAAGTGAGAAAAAAAAATATGACCAGTTGGTCAGTGAGGGAGTGAATAAATTACAAAAATGGGGAATATATGTCGAATATCCTATTCAATTAGTATAGCAATTCAAATTTTATTAAATGGAATCTTTAGGGAAGACTAGTAAGAGCATACCTCTCCTGCTCCAAGGAACAGAAATGTGTGCTCGGCTAAGGTTCCCCTAACTAACTTTAACGCTGCCATAAGCCCTGCAAGGACCACGGATGCTGTCCCCTGGAACAAAATAAATAACACAAATATTAAAAATACTTTACACCCAAACCCACGCAAATGCACATAGCAGCTCACTCAAATAGAAAAATGAAAACAAAAAATAAATGTACATACTACTGAGCCCCAATCATTTACCTGTATGTCATCATTGAAAACAAGATGTGTATTGCCATACTTTGCAAGCAGATCAAAAGCATTATGGTTTGCGAAGTCTTCAAACTGCATAATATAGGTCAAGGTATAGAATTTGAAAACTATCCAATGACTACATAAAAACATAAGCCTGTAATTTAGGGGAAGGTGACTAGCCTGAATGAGGACTTTCTCCCCATAGTTCTGCTTGACTGCAGTCATAAATTCATGCAGAAGTTCAGCATATTCCTGGAGAGGAAAAAATTAAAACACTTCAACAATATACAAACTAAATCCTATAAACATGTCCATCATATTGAGACAACTAGCTGGCATAATAAAACTGCAACTTAATCAAAAAAGTTATCCAGCCAGATTTGTTAGAGACAACTAGCTGAGCAATCAAGCCCCTAGACACCAACATTACTCCTGGATGTTTAACAACCTAATTACTCACCATGTAGGCAAAGAACAACACATTTTTTTGGAAACTTGGATGCAGTAGAAGCTATGTGAGTGACAACATCAATAACCTGTTGCTGTACCTGCAAAATTCAGTATACGATGATTAATAAGCTAACAGCCATAACAACCCTGCCAGTAAGATAAGCAAAAAAGTTAAATACCTGAATGTTTTTCTCACTCCATCCAGGAACAACACAGCAAACGAATTAGGATCTCCACCGACAAGTTGATTTCCTGTATCCCCTCCACCTACTCTTTAAGTGAGACAATGGCTGCAACAACAATAGTCGGTGGACAATGCTCTTTACGTATGTGAATGTATTATAAATTTCTCACCTTTATTGGTTTTTCAAAACAATAGTCGAGGCAGGTTTTCTGGTACAGTACAGAACTCACTGTGTCCATTTGGACTACCAGATGAGGTTCTACTGGTTCTGATCGATTCCCCTCTCCACCTTGATCAACAAAAGAGAGATAATACCGGGAGTTGTTTGGTCTCACACAACCTTTTTTAACTTCTCTGCAGCAACTCTTAAAGACTTCAACGGGTGGACAATACCGCTGACCAGGAACCTGTTTAAAATGAATATGAGGAAACTCCAATCAAATTACATAAACCAAAGCAGATAACGAAGCTTAAATTCAAAAATATTATGATTGACTCATGAACACTATTAAATGATCTCAGGTATCACACGTCAATTCAAGCTATCCCACTTGAAATTAATAAGAAAATGGCAAGAGCACAAAAGTTGTGCCACTTTCAGTATAATGCATTCTCCAAGTCAATTTTTACAATATAGAAAACCATCAATAAAGAGCTGAAAACCCAAGCCATGGTTAACTCTCAATAAAAAATTAGAAAATCTGGAGAATCAAGATTTTTTTTATAAGCTCTTACTGAAATCAGGGGAAAATGAAACTAAAAAAATTTGCCACAAGCAACAGAGAAATTTTTAAGCTTTAAAAAACTAAACCATCATCAACAACTGGATCTAAGAAATTGGGTTACTATAGAGGGCACCTAAGGTTTAATGGCTCTGAGAACTGTATGATTTAAGAAACTAATACACAGTCACACTCAAATCCCAATTGCTTGAAGTTGGTTTTGGATACAAATGATCTTTGATCAACTCTGAAAGGTGTCTGCAATCATATGTACAAATGATCTTTGGCATAATACACAGTCACACTCAGATAGCCCTCAAATTCATGGATTTAACCCTTTACCTTGCAACCCTGTCAATTATGCCATTTGACCAAGGAAAAATCATAAATTTGGCATTTGACTCAAGATTAATCATCTAGTTGTGGATTCCATTTTTCTTTTGCACCAACTGCAGAGACTGACTGTTTGGGAGGTGTCTGCTTCCTAGGTAAAAGTCGAAATGTTTCTGCCAGCAGGCATTCAAAGCTTGACCAACTCTGAAGCCACCCTGTAGGAGCCACAAAACAGAACAATGACAGGACAGTTTAACTATGTTTGGGTGCTTACTGCTTCCTTGGTAAAAATTAAAATGTCTTTCGCCAGCAGATATTTAAACTCACATCTCGATCAACTCTGAAACAACCCAAAAGGAGCCACTAAGTTAGAATGCTTTTATTGTTAATCGTTATATAATTTTAACTTGCATGGACATTTACTATTTGTATATAAATACTGTCATGCTGACGTTTTCAACTGCATTACTTCTAGAGATAGCCGTTTTCACTCTTGCTTTAGGAATTGGATGTCATTCTAATTTCTTTTAATTGCATTAAACAGGACATGGGCAAGCATGTACTTCAAGCCAGATTATTTTTCATTTATCAAGAAAGCTATCCACCAAGAAGCATCACAAACAGAACAGGTGAAGCCATTATAAGGGTAAACATAAAAAGTTATAGCAACATTGAAATTTTTCTGGAACTTTGGACAGTATGAACCAATCTTTTAACTCGGGAGACTCAATAATGATAATTAATGCAATCCAAGTCTTTGTGCTTAGTATGCATACCTTCTCTTTTGCCCAGCCAAAAGCAAAGTTGTAGATCTCACGAAACTTTTCTGGATGATCATAATAAAAGAAGATTAATTTAGTAACAAAATAGTTGAAATTCAACATATTATGCTGAAGCTGATCAAATCAATCTTCTCCTAAAGTGTTTTAGTTTCTCATCAAGATATATGTCAACATATGAACTGTCATTGTCACAAGCAACATGACATATGAAATAGGAGCAACGTGGGTTATAATTTATAACTACTTGCAACTAATGAGGAAAATTGAATGTCATGTATTCATACGCTCATCTTTCAGCTCAGAACGCATAAATTGCATACGATCGCGAAATTTTTCCAGCGAATCTATCCTGATATTAAAAATATAAACTCTGTTATTATTGGAATTAAAAAGAAACAGCAAACTAACATAGAACTTGACCAATAGTTACCCAAGAGCTTGCAAACCACCAATGAACTCCTGCTTGGAAAATTCACACATAGTGGCTGCCTTCATGTGCCAAGAAAGAACTAGCTACAACAAAGGCAACAACCCCATGTTAGCTAAAACTTTGCTGAATGATTAGAGTATAATGTATTTACTTGACAAATGACAACTAATAACTTGATCATGAGAAACAAAAGACTCCTGGTATATATTGCAAACACTGGCCCAATTTCTTAAGATTGTTTGGCAAAATGTTTAAGAGCTTTTGAAATTAATTTGTCAATCAATTACAAATATAACATAATAAAACCCTAGTCAAGTTGAGTTTATTCACCAATAAGAGAATGAGGCACGAAACAGAAGTTCAAGATCAAATAAAATGAAAGAAAAGAAAAGTCATTAGTATAAGCTTAGTAACAAATGATGGATGCGAAAAAATAAAAAAACTGTGGGAAACAGGCTCTATAAATCATCAAAAGTCATTCAGCTTGCAGTCATAAGTTGCTTGAGTATATTCATTAATGAGGCAATGAAACAGCCAGTTTAAGATCAAATAGAAATAAGGAAAAAATACTATAAGGCCATGTTTGTTTAGCGGCATAGGGGGCTGGATTGGATTAGTATGGGTGTGGGTCCCACCCACACCTTGTTTGGTGATGATTTGGGAGGAGGGATTAACAGTGTAAGGGGCTTAGTAATCTCCCTCAGGAGGGGGATTAGCTTGGTTGGATTTTGGATAGGATTAGAAAAATAGTGAGCGGATTGAGTCTATTCTATATAAAAAATTTATTTTTTTAATTTTCAGTAATTCTGATAAATAAATAAAAGGCATTAAACTCCTTTCCCTTTAAAAATTATATTATGAAATTACTATTCAAAGTGAGTCCTCTTCACTACTTATTTCTCTTGTTTCAAACTGCTATATGTTAACAAATAACAAATAAACGATCCCCTTGTCTCATATCACTCAAAGTAATTGGAGGAAACAAGAAAGAAATAAAATTGAGCATACAAAAGTATTGCACTATGAAGATAGAGGCATCTCACCAATTGAAGCATTACTCAATATCAAACTTTTCTTTTGGAAACATGTAAAACATTACCTTTTTCTATTTTGAATAAATATATGAAGGGTGAAAAAAGATGAGGCAAAGGTGTGGTGCTAAATCATGGAATAGAAAAGGATGAATATGATGAGAAGTGAGATGACATAAAATATAACATTGAGATGAAGCCTAGCATTAGGCTACCAAAAAACAACCATAAAGAGATGGCCTGGGCTGGTAGTGTGGATTAAGGTGATACTTGCGTCTTTCTTTCAATTAATTTGATCAATTATCATGAACTGATTATTCTTATACTGAAAAGTAGCAACCTTGCATGCCTACATGGACAGTGATACCTTATCAATTCTAGAAGCCTTACCTGCTGCATGAAAATCAATGAAAATATATAAGGTATAGGGCGAGAATGCATGTCTTCAATTGCACAGAGGAGCAAGTCTACAAGACTAGACCATTCCAGAATTTGTTGCTTTAATACAAGGCAAAGGAAAACTATACCAGTTTTGCATATTGATGTTAGGACAACACAAAACTATACTAATCATTGTTAATATTTTTTATTTTTGTCTCTCACCATGATGGGTTTTTATTGAGTGACACATGTCAAACAGTTATGACCTCTAAGGTACAAATGTTACTGAGTTTACAAGGTGCAGACTGCTAAAAAGCTTAATTCCTTTGTAGATATCAGCATCTGATGGTGAAAAAAGGAAAATCAGGTGCATTTTGGGGTCCATACTAGTCGAAAAGTGTAGTATATTTTTGTCTTCATCTTCAGAATCCTCTACCTTTCAACACCCATGTTTTAATCTGCTATCTCGGAGACATCACAAATGAGTTGGACACACCCATGTTTTAATCTACTATCTCGGAGACATCACAAATGAGTTGGACACAACAAGTAATTTGAGCGCGACTCATATTTGATACATTAAGAGCATATTTAAATGAGCAAATTATAATATAGAAATAAAATTATTAAATTATAGGACTCACATTTTAGTATTTGATTTCAATTTCTATTATTTGAATTAGATTCCGATGAAAATTTCACTCAATAAAGTTGACAATTTTTTAATCATACAATTAATAACACAAGAGAATGTCCCACTGTAAAGTTGATTTATTAGGTTAAAAGTTAAGATATAATGTCCCACTGTAAAGCACCATAAGAGAACAAATATAGACAGCACAGAGAACAATTCCACTGTCATTGTTTCTATATAATGGGTTAGGCTTGTGGCTTAGAATTTTGAGAAGCCTAACAGACATTTTATCAAACAGTTTGAAGGCAAGAAAAAAAAAACAAAAAACAAAAAACACAAATCCTTTGTTATTAAAGTTTTGCTTTTAAAAAAATGTACATACACAATCAATTTAAGTTGGGGCTTTTAAAAAAATGTACATATTCAGTAAAAAAAATGGTTTGAAATCACCTTATGATCGTCCAAGAAGACCAAGATGCTAATCTTTTAAGCGAGTTCGCCACATCAAGATTGTCTGGGATGTGAGTGAAGAAGATCAGGACGGGAGAGTTCCTTCCCATATCTCTATCCTCATCTGATTGTTTGAGATAGAGTAAGGGTGAGAGTGAAAGATCAATCGATTGAGAATGAGAACAAGAACATGACAACAAAAGCATGAGAATGCAACTGAGAGAGAGGGAGAGTTGACTGTTGGTGACAAATTTCAGAGATCGTGAGAGTTCAGAAGAAGAGGCACTGTGAATTTGTTAGAGATTGCCGATTGATAAAGGGAAAGTGGAGACGAGATGGACTGTTGCACTCAAAAAATTTTCAGACAGAGAGAGAGTAAGAGCGGGAGATATTTTATATGGATGGTTATTGGATCAGCTGTAAAACGATCTTACTTTGCGTATACGGACACATTTCAGAGTCTCCTTATGGCGAGTGTGGTCTGAGGATATGAGGATCAACGAGAGATCAATGTGGTCGTAGGTCGAGTGTGGTCTGAGGATCTGTGTGAGAGAAAGACAGAGGGCAATGGCGAATTTCAAATTCCCGCCCCACGTTTCAAATTTCCCCCCAAACTTTTGGCGACCAAAAGACCAAATTAGTCGCAGAAAAGGTTCCTTCGACAAACTTTTTTAGTCGCCAAATCTCAATCAACGGTGACTAAAAAATTAGTTGCTAAAAGTACTAATTTGGCGACTAATTTTTTTTAGTTACTAAAAATAAGTTTTTCGCAATCAAATTTTTGGTCGCCAAAAAATATGTGACCTTCCGCAACCAAATTTGTAGTTGGTCGGCAAAAGCATACCACTTTCTGCGACCAATTCAATTTTTGGTCGCCAAAATATAACCTTCTACGACCAATAATATTTGGTCGCCAAAATTAATGATCATTCGCGACTAATTAATATTTGGTCGTCAAATGTCATTTTTTTGCGACTAAAATTTTTTTGATCGGCAAAAGTGGTCGCAAAATGTGTAAATTCTTGTAGTGCTTCTTGGATTTGTTGTTCTATTAGAGCTATCTGGTGATCAAGTTCTTCAAGTACTGGTATTACAGATGGTTGTAAATAATTATCTGATAACAAATTTAAATACAAAGAACATCGATGCGTATGAAATTATAATATATCACATAAAAAAACAAGTAATCTGACAAGCATACATAAAAGAAATACTTACAAAATACTTTTATTCATTCAAATCGGCAATACAACTGCTTGATATTACAAGGAATAGAGGAAGAGATGCCAAAAGAAAGATTAAAATTGTGTGTGCTTCAACAAGGGTGAAACTGTCCCTTTTATAGACAAATTTTAAAATCAAAATAGATAAGGGTGAAGACATGTTGTGTGTCCTAGACGGATTGGAGTCGATCATCCTTATTTTCAGTCGAAAGCAAATCTTATCCTTTTTGTCAAGAAAGTTGTGAACTCCTTTTCTGGATGGTAGACATAGAATCTACTTTTCTGAAAGTTGCATTATTTGCTTTTACTGGTGGTTTTTGCTTTGTGCTGACGGTCATCTGGAAAGAAGTGCTGGTAGCGAGAAATCAGGCTTTTTCCCTTCTTGTCTTTTGCTAAGGCATTAGATATCATGCCTGTGAGAGAATCCCAAAAATCTCCAATGTTTTCTGTAGCAATGATGTCGTCATCTGGATTTTGTGATTCTCTAGCTAAGACAGGGTCTTCATTGCTATACACAAATCGAGCAGCTAGTACTATTGCCGCTTCATCTTCATTTTCATCACTATGTGCTGACACAATGTGTATGGACGTATCGTCTCTAGATTGGGATTGGCTGGTAATGGTATGAAGAAATTTCTTTTTCATGTAATCCATACTTTTGACAATTAATTATGTTTATGAGATATCTGGAAATTGTTTACGAAGAGGTTCTTGGATATCCAAGAATGGATTGCTGGATGATACTGAAAGGGGAATGGCCTTGGGTGCCATATCCCAACAAGCTTTAGTGTTAGCTTTGATTTTCTAGATAAGTTTATCCTGGTGGGGATCCATACCTTTACCCCATCACTTGGCATATGTTAGGTTTTTATTCTTGGCAATCCCATTTGACAAAACTTCTTTAAGTTGTTCTTTTATTCGCTCTTTTGTTTTAGTGAGGTTATGAGTTTTTTAGATGCGAATCCAATCCGAATTGTGCCTTGCAGAGAAGTTTGTGATGTTTATTCTTTCATGTTTGCCACTTCGTTGACATTCAAAGTTGCATGTCCGCTCGAGCAGCCATTTGTATGCTCGAGTGGAGAATGTTAAGTTCTAGAAGTTTGACCTGTCTGTAAATATACTGTGAGGCGTGTTTTTATGCTCGAGCGTCCATTTCCCCACTCGAGCGGACCTCGCGATTTCAGATTCTATAAAATCTCAAATTGCTCCAAATCTAGGGTTACACTTCCAGATCTTCTTCTTAGATATTAGGGTTTATATCTGGGACTATTTTTTGTTAGTTTTCTTTGATGTTTGATTGAGTATTCAACTCATGGTTTAAGAAGTATACATCAAAGGATTGTTTGTTTATTTTATACAAGAGAGAGTTGTTCTTCGGTGGATTCTAGAGAATTCGAGCCTAAAGCTTTGGTGGATTCTGGAGTGGCTCATCGTCGTGATTCGACATCGGCGTTGTAGATTCAATGTTGGGCAAGACAATTCCGAGGTGAAGACGGGGTTGGAAGAGGCACATAGGGGTTGGTTCAATTCGGGCGTGGATTTATTAGGTAATTGAGAGTATACTTGTGTAATTCTTTTATGTTCTTTTAGTGGATTATTTTGTGGCTTTTTTTCTGTGGTTTTTTTTATCACAATTGGAGGCGCTTCAATTGTGATTTTTCCACATACAATCGTTGTGTTGATTTGTCTTTGATTGTTTGATTGTGATTGTTATTTACTGATTAAAATTGATACATAATCACAAATCAATATCTAGGGGATTTCTAAATTTTTTAGCATAAAACACTCTGTTCGTGTAACGCTCCCAAAATAATACAATAAAGATAACTCATATGCGGAATAAATATGAGAAACAACATACTTCATACATAAGAGTTTACTGTTTAACAAACAATTAAATGCCATGTAAGCTTACATCTTTCCAAGTCATTGCTTGGTTACACAAATTGAGTCTCGCTCATTACATCTTAAGCCCTTGGCTTTACAAATACCAACAAACACACAACAATACATAATTAAAAAGCTCTTGCTTCCCAAAAGTCCATCCATGGTATTGCCGTGGAGGAAACACCTCATCCGCACCTGAAAAATGATATTCCCTTATAGGGTGAGCCAACAACGCAGTAGAAATAATCTAACACAATTTATAAACTGTAGCAAAGGTATAAATACCACGTATATAAACAATACCGATATGGGAGCATCCACAAGGCCTACATATCCATATGCCACTAAGGCCAATTTTATTTCATCTTCCATCTATCCATTTCCTCTTATTATATACTACTCAATTCATGAATTAACTTTATTATCTTTCAACAACCAAAGTGAGACTACAACTTAATGGTTCTCCAATTATGCAAAACACACACATAAACACTTCAAACTATGCCATTTTACGGATATTTCGTCCGAAGGAACCGGCAACCATTTATATATAGATTTTCGGGGCTTTCACCCAAGATACTCCGGCCAACTTGCTTTAAATGGAGTTCATCCCCTTTCTCCTCCCAAATAAATATACATATGCAATGTATTTATAAACATAATCATATATAGAGTACATCCCCTATCTCTTCCCAATAAACATACATATACAATGTATTTATAACATCATCTAATATGGAGTACATCCCCTTTCTCCTCCCAATAAACATACATGTACAATGTATTTATACCATGGTCATATTCAATGACACGAACAATGGATTAGCATTAAAATTGCCTAATCCTCATGTAATTTCTACCATAATCATAGTTATCCTCCACCAATAGCCCAACACAATTATTTTCAAGATATTTTCAATATCGTATTTAGTAGTTTATTCAAAACTTCCATTGGTGAGATAATACTTATCCAAAATCACCATCCATATCAATAACCATCCAATTTAACATATTCAATGTCAATTCTAATTAATTATACAAAATAATCATTTTATCAAATTATGGCAAAATCTCTTTTTTCCTAACATTGACCTAATTACCCCAAAATCAACTATTATTGGTACACTAAGGCCTTATATTCAAACCCTTACCTCATTTATCTCTTATACATCAAAAACTCCTCTTTTTATTTTACACCCAAATCTTAGATTTGTCCAAACCACAACCAAATCTCATCATCTATACACAATAGCAAATAACTAAGCTAAAAACTATACTAGAATGTAGAAAATCCCTACCTCAAGTATAGAAAACCCAAGCAACAAGGTGGAACTTCAAACATGACGAAACCAACTTCTTCTTGGATCAAAACGAAGCTCTTGAAGCCCTCTACCTTATTCTCAAAGACACTAGGGTCCAGAACATAACGGATCTAGATGAAATCCTAGAGAGAATGTGTATTCTAGAGAGAGTGTAAGAACACCTGCGTTTTTGGAGAGTTTTAGAGAGAGAATGGGCTGCTGAAAGTGACCTAAAATGTCACATTCACAATCTGATATGAACAGGCTCGCTCGAGCGAAGAAGTTCTCGCTCGAGCGACCAGACACAAAAAGGTCACCTCGCTCGAGCGAACAATGCAAAGGTTCAGGTCTGCAACGCAGAAGCACGCTCGAGTGAAGGAAAGCTCGCTCGAGCGAAGAACACCAACCTTCAGGTTTTACAGAGACGCAGATGCACGCTCGAGCGCAAGAGTTCTCGCTCGAGCAAAGAAACATTTTCACAGAGTTCGCTCGAGCATAAGAAGCCTCGCTCGAGCGAAGGGGCAAATTTCTGGGCAACAAGGTTTTAAAAAAAAAAAACAAGCAACCAACCTGTTCCAAACACACAACTACAACCCAATAACCAGCATTAAGGGGAAGACAAGGGAAAATAAGACATAAACCACCCTCCAAACCATACAAACCCGAGTCCAGAACACCATAAGAGACGGGTCAAAACCAAGAACGCTATAGTTCGAGCAGGAATATTGGTTTGCAAATAATCGCAGTTTGCAAATAATCGCACTAAAAATCTCATTTCCAAATCCAAGGGATTCCAAAATTAATAACAAAAATGACCCAAGATTTGGACATGGTAATTTCTCGATTGCCTGGATTATGAGAATAGGCTACCTGCCATTTACTAAATTCTGGTCGAAGTATTTCTGGTTAGATATCCATGGGTGGACCAAAAATAGAACCAATTAGGTATGCTAGATTTTAACACATCTTGGTAGATTTTGAAAAATCAAGAATGATTGTTAACTGAATTCTGATAATAAAATGCTTTAGAAAAAGAATTAATATAATCTCAATAACCGAATTTATGTTCTCTTGATTTACTACTGAGTTATCTAGTAGTATGAGGATGTATCCCCCAAGCAGAAATAGACATGATATTTCTGATGATAGCCTTACTAAATCAAAGAGGGCTATTTGTCCGGTGTGGTTCCACAAGGATGTGGGTAAATTCAACAGAAACAGTGTCAATGAGATTTTAGCTCATAGACATAGCGATACTGGTCAAAATGGAGTGGAAAAACTTGAGTGGTAAGATACTGCCTCTTAATTTCCCATGGATCCCTCATCCATCGTTTATTATGTTTCTCAATAATGAGTATTGTTTCTTCTGTAAGAGGAGTCGATAGAAAAGTGTTTTCTAGATTAGAAAGAAGTGCTTCTTTCATAATACTGGATTCTCCCTGAGGAGTTTTACTAGATTGGCCTTTTGGTTTAACTGTAATCCATGAATACTTAGTGGTATCCTAGAGGTTTAACTCTCAGGTAGGAGTCCCTAGAATGATACCTTGGCATGATGAAAATTCTAAGTGATTTGTGATTAGATCAAGATTTAATTACTCCAATTCCCAATCATTCAAAACACACAATCTAAATCATCAAACACTTACAAAAGTGATTTAGATTGTTGTTTTTGAAAAACAATAAATTGACACGAACAATTTTTACGTGGAAAAATCACAATTGAAGCACCTTCAATTGTGATAAAAAAACCACGGAGAGACGCCACTAATCAATCCACTATTGAAGAAAGAATGATTACAAAGATAACAAACAAATTACCCAAACGCTTTCAATTTGTCTTCAAATCTTATGTGTATCTTTCACCGTAACCTTCGTCTCGGAATTGATTAGACTGAAGTTGAATCCACAACTTCTATTGTCGAATCAACGACTACGCATAGTATCAAACTCCTTTGAAACTCCACGCTTGAATCTCCGGATTCCACCGAAGAAGAACACTCTTGAATATAACCAATTAACCTTCTTGATATGTGCTTATCAATACATGAGTTTAATACTCACTCAAATCATCAAGGAAAAATCACAAAAAACACCAAAAGAAAACCTTAGAAGAAACCCTAAGACCTTTAAAGAAGATCTAGGAAAAGTAACCCTAGCGTTGGACCAACAAGCGAATTTATAGAAGTAGAGATTGCGCGGTCCGCTCGAGCGTGGGAATGGACGCTCGAGCAGGGACTCTATATTGTGTGTTCCAAACTAGGGTTCACGCTCGAGCGGAAGATCCCACGCTCGAGTGTATAAATACATCACCCAGTATTTTTGCAAATACATGAAATACTATGAGAGTGAAAACCCCGCTCGAGTGTCACTTTGCCCGCTCTAGCGGGAAGACCAAAACTAGAAAATTACAACTCAATTACAAACTTATTTTTTCCATGGGTGTTGACAACAAGGGTCCTAACACATGATATTACCTTCCAAAAAAATGGAAAATACCAAATGCAGTTCTAGCAAGACCTATTGTATGTCTAACTCTCGAGGAAACGTGTATCACCAATTTGTCCTTTGACTAAAAGTATGTCTAGACCTAGGTCCAGGTTTACACCATCATACAAGGTAGATTTTCCTGACTCTTCTAGACAATTTACTTCAGAACCTCTAGAATCTATCTTACAAGGTATGCCTTCCAGACCACCAAGTGAACCACCACTAGAATCTATAATTCAAGGAATTCATACTTCTAAAAACCAAATACCTCATGGAGTGTATAACACCAGTAGGCCTTCGTATGATAGGGAAAGCCCTAGTGCCAGTGATATGAATTTTGAGATTTAATGGATTTTACTTCAGGTAGTGAAACTCACTGTCTAATTTGGTCCATCTCATATTTATTTTATTTTTTTCGTCATTTCCTTTTTCTTTTGAGCTATTATTTGTACTTGAAAGATCAAAGAAACTAAAATTAGGTAGCTTGCGTTTTGGACGACATTTGCAGGATCTTTTCAGATTTAAATAATAAAAAAATGTATATTTTGGTGGAAATAGATATCCTTCAACTTGAATAAATTCCTTTGTAAGCTTAATGGCATTGATATTCTTAAATTAATGTTATACAAATAAATAAAATTTATAAATTTATTTTACAAACTAGTGTGGTTTTAAAATTTTGTAACTACATTATATTTTTGCTTAGTAAATAGCCTTCTAGTTTAATTAAAATTGATAGATGTAGTAAAAACAAGGGCGGTAGGTATAACATTTCCCTCATGATATTAGAGAAATCACAAAGACCATTTTATTTTAATTAAACATCCTATATACATCCTTTGGCCAATAATGAAGCAAATGCTCATTAAGTTTCTTTTTGTGTTTTTCACTTTATTATTATTTTTTAATCTTAATTTCTGATTATTTATACTTGACACTAAATGTATTGCATTCTTGGAATAATATCTTGGCTTTTGTCTGAGGTTTCTATAATCACATTTTTTTTTGATCAGCAAAAAAAACTCTTTATTGATGATAACATAATACAAATACATCATGGTATACATCAACAAAGAGGGGAGGCAAGAGCAAAAAGCATCATTGCAATCCTCCCTAATCCCGACTAGGTTGGCACCAAGGAGAATGCACAATCATTTGCTAGCTCAAGCCAACAGGTTGATGAGAAACCAACCAAAGAGAGAACAAACAAAACAAGGCAGCAAACCAGTGCAAAAACACATCTCAGCAGATTTCAGCAAAACAGAATAGAACTCTATCTTAGACTCCAATATGGCAGCTGAAAATAGCTTCATCTTAGCAAAAACAAAATAGAACTCCATCACAGCACACCTCCACTGCTTCACTCACAAAGGAAACCAGTGCGAAAAATAGCTCCAAGTCATTAAGACTCCAATACAGCAGTAGCATGCACTGATCATAGATATGCACAGCAGATGATCACAAAAACATAGACAGATACACTCCAGAAGCATCAACCAGTGGACTAAGTATTAAGAAGTGCATCTTTATGCAACCAGAGGATAACCATCATATGATCAACAACAGACCAACAACAAATTTAACATCAGCAGCACCAAGCAATAGAATAGCAACACCAGCAACATGAACCTGAATTAAGCAGAACACCAACACCAACACCAACACCAACAATAGTGGGAGCAGAAAAATAGAACTCATCAGCAAAATAATCAGAACAACAACAACACTATCAGTTAAACATCAAATACACAGCCTGATCTGATTCAGATTGGAGACAAAATCATGGATGGAATATGAATTACCATAAGAGTGGTTTTTCAACCAAACTGCGATTCTAACATTAATAAGCTTAATGATCTCCAAGAAGTTGAGCTGGGCACTGTTGAAAACACAATCATTCTTGAGCTTCCAAATTGACCAAACAACAGCAAGTGGGATGACTTTCCATATCTGTAATTCTTTCTTCTTAATTTTTGTGCCAAGCCACCAATCAAACAAATCCACAACAGAGCTAGGGTAAACCTAAAAAAGACCCCACCAATCAATGATAGTAGACCAAATTTTCCAGCTAAAGGGGCAAAGAAGCAAAACATGATTAATGGTCTCTAAGTCAGATTTGCAAAAGATACACTAAGTGACATCCTTCTCTCTGAGAACTCCAATATGATGAAGGAACACAGATGTTTTTACTCGACCTTTCCAAACTAGCCAAGAGAAGAATTGGACTTTTGGTGGTGAGATGTTGCTCCAAATGAATCTGGGCATAAACAGATCAGGACCTCTGTTGGATTGCCACAAGCAGAACAAATCCTTTGCTTTGAAGACACCCTGAGATGAAGTTGAAAAATCTAGAAATCCCCTAGATATTGATTTGTGATTATGTATGAATTTTAAACAATAAATAACAATCCCAATCAAACAATCAAGACAAATCAACAACGATTTTAACGTGGAAAAACCATAATTGGAGCGCCTTTAATTGTGATAAAAAAACCACGGGCCAAAGTCACAAAATAATCCACTAAGAAGACAAAAGGAATTACACAAGTGTACTCTCAATTACCTAGCGAATCTATGCCCGAATTGAACCGACCCCTATATGCCTCTTCCACCACTGTCTTCACCTCGGAACTGTCTTGCCCAACGTTGAATCCACAACACCGATGTTGAATCATGACGATGAGCCACTCCAGAATCCACCAAAGCTTCAGGCTCGAATTCTCCAGAATCCACCAAAGAACAACTCTCTCTTTTGTATTGAATAAACGAACAATCTTTTGATGTATACCTCTTAAACCATGAGTTTAATACTCAATCAAACATCAAAGAAAACTAGAAAAATAGCCCCAGATATAAACCCTAATATCCAAGAAGAAGATCTGGAAGCGTAACCCTAGATTTGGAGCAACTGGAGGTTTTATAGAATCTGAAATTGCGAGGTTCGCTCAAGCGGGGCCTCTATATCACATGTTCCAAACCAGGATGTACGCTCGAGCGAGGAAATGGATGCTCGAGCGTAAAAACACGCCTCACGCCTCACAACTGGATCCCTGTCATAGTCAGCGAAGTGGCAAACATGAAAGAATTATCTTTTGATACTTCTCTGTAAGGCACAGTTCGGGTTGGATTCGCATCTAAGTATTCATAACCTCACTGAAATAAAAGAGCGAATAAAAGTACAACTGAAGGAGATTTGTCAAACATGATTGCCAAGAATAAAAACCTAACAGAAGTTTTCCATCTCATTATATCTTTCATTCCATGCCTTAATGATGGCCTATCTCCCAGTAAAGCTTGCATATTATGAATTGATTCATTTTCCCAGGCTAACAGAGGTCTCCTAAAACTGAGATTCCAGTTAGAAGAGCTAGATTTCCTAACAATAAAGTCTAACAGAGATCCATCCTTATTAGAAGAAAGACTAAAAAGTCTAGAAAATTTAGACTGAAAACAGGTAGTCCCCACCTAGATATCCTTTTAGAAAGATATGCTGGCCCCATTATCAATAACTAATTCTGTATTAGTCAGAAAGAAATTGAATAAATCAGGATTTTTTGAAGCAAGGCCCATAATGTCTTCCCAAATCCATGATCAAATAGTAATAGTGCCTTGAGAATGGAACCAACTACCCGTTCTAGTACTATACTTGCTGCAGATTAATCTTCTCCAAAGAGCTTGCTTTTCATTACAGAACCTCCACTACCACTTAGCAAGAAGGCAAACATTGACTTGACCCAAACTTCTTACACCGAAACCTCCTTGCTTCTTTGTCAGTGAAACATCCTTCCAACTAATTAGGTGTACCTTTCTTTTGACATCTAAATCACCCCACAGGAAAGAAGCTTGAATTTTATCCACCTCTTTGATTACACATTTTGGCATTTTAAACAAGGAGAGGTAGAGAATTGGAAGGCTAGATAATGTGGATTTGATGAGGGTTAGTCTAATGGCAAATGATAGAAGTCTGTTCTTCCATCCTGAGAGTTTGCTCTTAAATTTGTCCAAAACTAGTTACCAAGTGGCTTTCCTTCTGGGATTGGTAGCAAGAGAAAGCCCAATATACTTTAAAGGTAGCTTTTGATTAAGGCAATTCAATGTGGATGAAAAAAATATTAATTAAAGTCTTAGAGACACCAACACCACAAACTGTACTCTTGTGGAAATTTATTTTTAGCCCCGACATAATTTCGAAGCACTGAATTTGAGGTTGTGATCTCTAGTAAATCAGCTTCACAAAAGAGAATGGTGTCATCAGCAAATTGGAGGTGAGTGAAGTGCAAGCCAGTGGGATCAACAACAGCTCCTTTAATTAAGCCCAAGTCCTTAGCTCTGGTTAGAAGCATATTCAACCCCTTTGCAACAATGTTAAAAAGAAAGGATGAGAGTGGATCACCCTGTCTAAGCCCTCTTTCTGGTCAAAATTCATCTGTGGGCGAGCCATTGACAAGAATAGAAATGCTAGCAGTTGTTAAACAGGACTTCTTCCAGCCCAACCATTTTGAACCAAAACCAAACTTGATAAACAAATTAAAAAGGAACTCCCAATTTACAGTATCAAAGGCTTTTTCAAAATGAAGCTTTATGATCACCTCTTGGATATCGGATTTTTTCCACCAATCTACAATCTCATTAGCAATGAGCACTCCATCCAAAATACTCCTGCCCCCTAGAAAGGCAGACTGTGCTTCACTTACTATGCTAGGTAAAACAAGCTTCAATCTGAGAGAGAAAACGTTGGAAAGAATCTTATAGAAAGAGCTAATCAGGCTAATGGGTCTGAAATCAGATAGAGACAAGGGGTTTTCCTTTTTTGGGATGAGACTGATAAAAGAGCAATTGAGGCCCCTAGCTAAAATTCTATTCTCATGAAATTCCAACATAAACTTCAGAATGTCATGCTTCATAACTTTCCAACACTTTTGGAAACAAAATAAGTTGAAGCCATCAGGGCCTAGGGCTTTATTCCCATCACAGTCTCCAATGGTAGCCCAAACTTCATCTTTAGTGAATACACTTTCCAGCATGGCAGATTCATTGCTAAGGGTGTTAATAGACTTAAATTGCCCCCCCCCAGTTTAGGCCTAATTTTCTAACGCTCTGCATATAGATTTTTGAAATGGTTCACTACTACTTTTTTGACTTCTCCAGGTTGCACTACTAAAACCCCATTAACCTCGATTGAGTTAAGTGAGTTCCTATTTTGTCTACTTGTGGCAGTAATATGGAAGAACCTGGTGTTCTTGTCACCCTTCAGTACCCAACTGAGCCTAGATTTCTAGAGCCAAAGCCTTTCCTCCAATATTCTCAATTTCCATACTTCCCCTAATAACTCCTTTCTTTGATCAGATTCATCAACATGGACTGGTCTTTCCTCAGCTATTAGGTCCCATGAGTGAAGTTCAGCTTCCATCTCTTTTAGTTTTTCATTAATGTTACCAAATACTTCTTTGTTCCAAACTTTCAAGCAAAGTTTTAAGGATTATAATTTCTTTTTAAAAATAAATCCTGCCCGGCCCTCCAAACTAGGATTTTCCCAATTTTGCTTAACTGTCTGTAAGAAGCTAGGATGCTTGGTCCAACCATTGATAAACCTAAAGGGTCTAGGTCCCCAATTTCTGTCATCTTCCATCAGTATAATAGGACAGTGATCAAACAGCGTTCTAGGTAAGTCCCAAAGTTTGAATTTAAATAATTCAAGCCATTCAGGGTTAAGAATAAATCTATCAATTATGCTCCACCTAAATTCGTCTTGCGAATTGCCCCAAGTGTATTTTTTGCCCAGCATTGGTAAATCCACCCCTTGAATCTTTTCAATAAAATCTCCAAAATCCTTCATCCCAACATCCCTCCTAACATAACCCTTCATTTCCCTAATAAATCTTACTTCATTGAGGTCTCCTCCAATGCACCATAGATGGATAAAAGAGCTTTTAATATTAATTAATGTTTCCCATAGCTGCCTCATTTTCTGCATACAATTGGAAGTATAGACATTAACAATATTACAAATGAAGTTTGAAGAAGTGGTAGCTGAAAGTAAGATGAAATTCTTACTACAGCAACAAGTAAACAGAGTGAAAGCCTCTGGTTTCCAAATACACAGCAAGCCTCCTGCATCCCCTGTTGTATCCACAACCATGAACTCCATCTGATTCCCAGGCCATAGTGATTTGACAAATGATTACATTTCTGCTCTATTTGTTTCTTGAATTAGCATGAAGTGCACTTTTCTAAGATTAATCAGCTCCTTTAATTTCCTTTTTTTCTCAGGTTTACCCAATCTTCTGACATTCCATGACATTAACTTCATCAGAAGTCCACTTTTCTGAGATTAATCAGCTGCTTTAATTTCCTTCTTTTCTCAAGTTTCCCCAATTCTCAGGCTTTTATAATCACATTCAAGCAAGATTGTCACGTGTTAGTTATACCAATATATTTTTTTAACATTTAAAAAAAAAAAATAACAATAACAACAACAACAACAACAACAACAACAATAGGTTTGCTTTAAAAGGGAATCAATTGAAGCATTTTTTCAGCCCATGCTTGTTTTACTCCATGGGCGAGTGTTGGCTTCATATTTTGTACAAGCCAATCACAATTCAACACGTGGCAGAATAAGGGTAATATAGGAAGGCTATTCAAGTCTTCGATCTTGATCTTACACGTGAAAATTAGTATTGGTCCTCACGTGATCTGAGTAGCATTGGATCAATAAAGAGGTGCAAGGTGACATGGCTTCAACGATTACTCAGATTCAAATTCAAATATAGGAGGGAAGCCTAATTGCAAGTGATGGCGTAGTGGAACTACTTATAAGGCTGCATGATCAACGATCATGGAGGAGCGGTTCGACGATTTGAAGTGCAGTTCGATGGTCATCCTTGAGAAGTATAAATAGCGGGGAAGACCTCAGAAAATTTCCCGGACTTAGATCATACAAACCAGTCTTACTTTACATATTTTCTTTTCCAGTTTTACATTTCCTGTTCTTTAAATTCCTGCTCTTTACATTCCTGCACTTTAAATTCCTGCACTGCACTTCATTCATAGGAGTAGTTTCAAGTAGATTGTCGCTGTAAACCTCTACGAGGCTGAGTTCGGATCATTATAAGTTTTCATTCTAATGAAATACTTCAATTGCTCTTCATTTAAGCTTATTACATTTAATTTCTCCTAAGTCAAGCCACCAGTAAAAGTCCTCTTCATTGAGGCTGAAAGAACTAAAACACAATCGTCTGATAATTGGTTGGCAATTAACATTTCTGTAAGGACTAATTGATCCTTACTGGCACGTTCGCATTTACAAAAATACCCTTCGAAAGCCAAAAAGTCAACATATATTTTTGGCACGCCCGGTGGGACATTTAAATGGCTAGATGAAGAAGACAAGGAGAAAATGAACGCTTGGAAGAAGGCGTAGAAAGAGAGGTAGAAATACTTAATCTAGAGGATAATGTGGTAACACATCTTGTGGAAACTCCCATATTATTAGAACCTATGGTTGAACAGACCAGTACTTCAGGACAAGAACCACATGTTCATAGCATTGGACGAAACCAAGGAATTGGACCATCCATTGTTCTATCTACTCATCCAATAAATCCATGGGATGGATTAGTAGATGCCATGGGACAGCAATTAATGAACACAATGGAAATGTGGGCAACATCCTTTTTGAATCGAATGAATAACCACCAACCAACAAACACAAGACACATCGAGGAAGTTTTAAATGTCCATCAACAAAGATTGGCTAGAGATAAACAGCCTATGCAAGTTAATGGACATTCTAATGGTTAGACTAGTAATCAGAACTATGAAAGACCATCACCTCAGTCTTGGTATGAACCCATTTCGAGGCCTATAGCAGGTCAAAATGCCTCAGTACTCAATAATGAAGCCATACAAATTGGTGGATTTGGTCCAGTACAAGAAACTGGCATAAGAATGGTCACAAATCCCATGTTCGAAGCCATACCTGGTACAAGGGGATTCACTAATCCGTTATTCGAATTTACACCCGGGGGGTTGGAAGGTTGGCCTGCAAATGAAAGGGACACAACACCTGTTCCAGTACCTTTCGCAGGCCCTTTCGCAGGACAGGCTCAAAGGGGTTACCTACACCCCCAACACCAACCTGCACCACAGAGACAACCAGTCCCAAATATACCGCCTTATGGACCAAGAGGACCACAAGCACAAGTTTGTCCACCAAATCCTGTGTTTGTCTCTCCAGTAGTGGTTCAGTAAGCACAAAATATGGTCCCTAGGGACCAAATTGCTGATATTGTTAGGAAGATGTGTGGACCGATGGCTCGGGGGGTCCAGACTCCTGTATACAGAAAACCATACCCAGAATGGGTAGATAGGGTACATGAATACCCAAGGGGGTTCAGGATACCAGATTTTACCCTTTTCTATGGGAGTGGAAACCAATCAACAGTAGAGCATATTGCTAGGTTTGCTGCTCAATGCGGTGAATTTACTAATCATGACTATATGAAACTAAGATTATTCCCAAATTCTCTAACTGGGGGAGCATTTGTATGGTACATCAACCTTACACCTGGCTCCATTCAAAATTGGCAACAAATGGAAGAGGCATTTCATTCCCAATTCTTCCAATCGGAACCAGAGGTTTCCATGGCAGACTTGGCAAGATTGAGTCAAAGGCTTGAAGAAAAGGCTACTCAGTTTATTGCTAGATTTAAAAGGGCTCGAAATAAATGTAGAGTCATCTTGCCAGAGCTAGAATTCGTAAGATTGGCTCAAAATGGCTTAGAGTTCAGGCTTCGAAAGAAGTTTGACTCAACTGAATTCAGAGATTTGGTGGAACTAACCTATAAGGTGTCTAGGTATGAAGCATTACTAGAGGAGGAACAAGATTGAAATAATGCATCGTACAAGACATATTATAGAGATCCTAATTATGAGATCAATGCAGCAGAGATTATGGGCAAAGAACCTGTGATCTGTGAGGCATTAATTCATAAGGATACAACAATTGACCAGCAGTTTGAAAAGAAAGACCTTCACAGAAAGTACTCTTTCGATTTAACAAAGGCAGATGACATTTTTGATCATTTGCTTGCGGCCAACTTCCTTAAGTTATCTAAAGGAGTAAAATTGCCATCTCTAGAGGAACTTAAGGGAAAAGTATATTGTAAATGGCATAACTCTTGGTCTCACTCAACTAAAAACTGAATGGAAAACATCAAAAGCTATCAACTGCATTCCATAAATTGGAAAAGTTCATGATGTTTTTGTTAATATTCATTTAAAACAATTGAATCCAGGTTCGAAGGAAAAGATTGTTTAGTTCGAAGCTCTAAAATTGCTTTTAAAGACAAATGGAGTCAAGATCAAACCATAAAGAGAAGTCTTAGTGATATTAAAACAAAAACAGTTACATCGAATGGCCATTTTTGGGTACAAACTCAAGCTCATAGAAATATGGAATGGAATAAATAACAAGATTATGAAATTTAGTCCAACAATGATCAATGAATTTCTGTTCTTTCTTTATTCTGTCCTCTATTTCTTCCAACATTGGCTGCATGAGTTGATGTGCTCTCACTTCGTAAAAGAGCTCTTCAGCCTTTATTTCGAAAGCTGTTTCTCTCAATCCTTGTTCCAATTCGTCTATATCCAAATCATCCCAGTATGCAAAATCTTTATTCTTGAAATCTTCGAATTCTTCAATAAAGTTTTCTGCTTCATATTGGGCATGAATTCGAAGGGACGAAAGTTGGTCTAAAGATTGTGTGGTGTTCACAGAGGTCCGATGCTAGTGAAGAAGCAATGGAAGTTGATCCAAAAACATGTGAGGTTCTGCTTGGGCCAGGGGATTGAGGACATGACCCCGAGTTAGAATATCACAAGCCCATCGAAAGTTCTTAAGAGGGACTTCGTCCTCAAGAACATTGAAGGGCAAGTGAGAAAAAGCCGCAAGCAGAAGTTGAGCTTGTTTTCGCTCGGCCAGAGTAGGGGAAGGTGGAGGTTTGTAAGGTGGAAAGATCTTATCTGCAGAGAGGGCAAGCCTCAGTTTCTCCGTCCAGCAAGGATTTAGCGGAAGAGAAAGTGTGGATGCTTCTATTTCAGGAGGTGGAGCAAGGGCAGAAGGAACAAGGGCATTAATATAATCGAGCCAGTCAGAAGAGCAAATCTTCGCCTTCTGAGCTAAGAATGATGGATTGTATCCTTGTGCCTCTTCTGGGCGTCGGGCAACATGCACTGTCTTTGTAGGCATGGAAGATGTATACCATGCCACAAGCAGATTCTCCTCCAAACTACGTCGATGGTCAATGGGCACGTAGGGGTAGATCACTGAACTTCGAGCGTAGGAAGGAAACTCTAAAGGGTCAGTGAACTCAACAAAATGATGGTTGATTCGTTCCCTCAAATCACAGGTCTCAGGTGTTGACCAGCTTGTCCAGTCAGAAACCCCAGAAGATGAAGAAGTTGCAGCTTTATCCCATGCAGAGGTTTGTGAAGAAGAGTTTCCCAAGTCCATATTTGTAACTTTCTGAATCAAAGATTTGGGAGTAGTTTGTTAGAAGCACAAGGGTGAGTCAGAGGAAGAACTTCTTGTATCTATATTCGCAAGTTTCTGAATTGAAAGATTAAGGGCAATGTGTTCGTAATCCAAAGGTCGATAATTTGCAAATGCATCTATGACCTGAATATGGAAAGGTGGATAAATGTGGCTAATTAATGCATGAAAATTCTTTCGAGGAGGAACAACATCATCATATGACTCTTCGCGTGCTCGATCAGTGGAGGAGAAAGTTGATTCGGCCATAGAAGAAGTATTAGTCTGTACGTAGGGGTGTGCGCGGTGCGGGTCGGTGCAGTTTAGGGAAAAAATAGAAACCGTATGGCGGGTGGCGGATTGATAAAAATGTCATTAGAATTTGTCATTTTTTTTATCAAAAATCGGCGGTTCGGTTGGCAAATAATAGTGAATTTGCCTTGGCGGTTCGGGCGGTTTGGCGGTTTATAAATAATATAATTCAAATTATAAAACTTGAATCAAAGAATAAAAAGATCTAATTAACAGATGATTGCATGTAACCTAATATATTAGACTACAATTATTACTTCATGTATTAGACTACAAGTAATTCAAATTATTACTTCATGTATTAGACTACAATTTCTGACTGCATGTAACCTAATATATAGATGCATAACCTGGTGGTATGGCCGAGAAAACTTGCACTTCAGGTGATCCAGCAGCAGAATATGTTCTCCCTTCCTCAGTAAGTACCCATCTCTCCCTCTTAATGGCCTGCACAATTAGCACGAAGCATATGTAATCCACAAAAAATCTGAACTCAATAACCTGTAGAACATCTAAATTCAACTTCTAGAGCTTGGCCAATTAGAACATCTAAATTCAACACAATAGCAGCCCAAGTTAAAAATCTATCTATTCCATCAATAAATTAACTGAAATAGTCAAAAGTTAAAAATAATCAATTCAACCAACATAGTTCAACATAATTCATACAACATCCAACATAATTCATCCTACATACAACATAATTCATAAGTCATCCAACATAATTCATACAACATCCAACATAGTTCAACAAAAAAAGTTCTACAACATCCAACCAAACTCCACAATAACTTCAATCCTTCACAATTGCTTCAACCAAACTCCAAAAACTTCATTAATCTGTGGACATGAGCAAAGAAAACATAAATAAATAACAAAAAAAGTATCATCAAATCATTATAAAAAATATAAAAAAAAACATTATAAGAAAATAATATTCAAGAGTAAGAATTAAGTCTAACCTCAAGAACTTTAAAACCAAACTAACTTGGAGACAAATTAGTCCTCAACAATAGTTGCTTCTTGTGCAGTAGATGATGAAAAAAATTCTGAAAAATAAAAAATATTTATAATGTTATTCAAAATTACATAAAAGCTAAAATCAATATTAAATAATCTTTTTAAAATAAACACATATCAAAAAAATTACCTGACTCAATTTCTTCATATTGTTCAACATCATCCATACATTCTCTAAGATTGATTGGAATTGATGAAGACCGTAACCAATTTTGTGCACAAATTAGAGCCTCCACCATCTTTGGCGTCAAAGAACTCCTAAATGGATCAAGCACACATCCACTGGTACTAAAAGCTGACTCAAAAGCCACTGTAGAAACTGGGACAGCCAACACATCTTTTGCTATTAAAAAGAGAACCTTATACTTATTGCCATTAACCTTCCACCAATTCAAAATATCAAAGTTTGGAACTCTTGGGTCTACACAATCATCAACCAAATATTTTTCCAACTTTGATTTGTTCTCCACACTTTTTTCTGACTCCAAATGGTTAATATATTGAGAGGCAAAGAGTGTCATAGGATCTTCCTCTTCCTCTTCATCAACTTCCATCACTTGCGGAGCTTGACTTGCATATGAATGTGCAACATTACCAACATTGTTCTTCTCAACATAATGATCAAACAAGCGCTCCAATGTTGCCTTCACCCTCGCCACTAAAATTTCTACCTTGTCATTTTCATACACTTTATTGAATGAAAACTTAAGATATGTCAACTTGTAGCGAGGGTCTAACACAACGGCAACATATAACAAGAAATTGATATTATCGAGATTCTCCCAATATTTGTCGTATTTCAATTTCATCTTATCAACCATGTTACTCAACACTACATCTCCACTTTTACTCAATTGAACTAATTTAGATTGCACCGACACAAGTTGATGAAAAAAAACATTAGATGTCACATGCAAAGACCCTGAAAGTTGCAAAGTCACATGATAAAAAAGTCTTAAAAATTTCACAAAGACTCTAGCTACCTCCCAATCTTCTTCTTTAGGATATGAAATGAATCTTTTTCCTTTCCCTTTGCCTCTTCCACCTTCATTCTCATTTGCATTCTCATTTTCATCATCATTCTCCATGAAAAATAACTTGAATCGTGGGTCATCCTCTTCTAAACACTCAAAAGCATTTTGAAATTTCTCGGCTACCTCCAACATCAAATAGGTGGAATTCCACCTTGTTGGAACATCAAGGCATAACAAACTTTTACAAGTAATCTTTTTATGCTCCACACAATTTTTAAAAGTTTGTAGCCTAGCTGGAGATGACTTTACATATTTCACAGTTTTTCGAATCTTGGCAATTGAGTGATTTTGTTCTTTTAAACCACCACAAACAATTAAATTCACTATGTGTGTACAACATCTCATATGCAAAAACTCATTTGCCAAGATAGTGGAATGTCAATCTTTTGTTCTTCTCTTCAAAAATGCAATAGCACTATCATTAGAGCTTGCATTATCAACTGTAATAGTGAAAATCTTATCAATCTCCCAATCTTGCAAGCATTTGTCTAATTGTTTCCCAATTGTCTCACCCTTATGATTAGGAACTATACAAAAACTAAGAATTCTTTTGTGCAAATTCCAATCATCATCAATCCAATGGCCGGTCAGACACATGTAATTTAGATTTTAAATTGATGTCCAAGTGTCAGTGGTTAGGCATACTCGTTGTTTTCTTAGAACTTTCTTCAATTTTTGCTTTTCATCAAGAAATAAGTTCAAACAATCACGAGCAATAGTTGTAACAACCCTCGTACTGATTATCGATAGCCCTCTTGAATTACGTCTTGATTCGCTAAACCGAATCGATGATGACCGATAATTGAATTAATCAAATCTTGAATGGACTGATTGAAATCGAAACTGAAATTGAATAAGTTATCTATTATATTGCATTTCTATCTGTTTGAGTGTATGTGTTTAAACTATTAATTGAAGGCCTTATCGGCGGCCGAATTAGGAACCGTTTAGTGTTTTGGGATCAGTAGAATATTTGTGATTTAATGATATATTTATCTGAAAACTGATTAGGAATGATTAAATTAGATTAAATTAAGTCAATTAAAGAGGTCGCCATAATTACGACTTTGCCATGTGAGTGGCCCCTTTGTTTATTGATTTCCTAGAGCCTTATTACACTTGACATATCAATTGATCAGCTCCTATCTTGCTTCCCAACCGACCAAACTTAGAGAGAGTGAAGGAGAAGAGAGAATTTAGCTCAATTGTTGAATTTGCTTGGAGATTGCCTAGAATTGAAGTATAATTGGCATAACCTAGCTTCCACACCTTGAAATTGACACTCTAGGTAAGGGAATCATCTTCTTCTTGTTGTCTTTAAGCCTCATCTTGCATGGTTCATACTCCATTGTAGGATTAAGCCATGTTTTAGTGCAAATAGGTTGGATTATGCTTGAAATGTTGCATGCATGCTTGAATTGGTGCATCTTAAGTTGAATTCTTGGTAGATTGTTCATGCATGTCCATGTTAAAGCTAAAGTTCATGTTTTCATTTTGTTTTCCAACCATTGAGCTCATTAGAGCAAGATTTGAACCTTAATTTTGGTTTAAAGATCATGCATGTCATGTTTGCATGTTGTTCTTGAAAATTGGGTTTGAAATTGAGTTTAATTGAAACACCCTTGGGCCTTGATTTCTTAAATTGAGCTTTAAAACTTGTTATTCTATGTGTTTGAAAGAGTTTTCCAGAAAATGGGCCCAAGAGGATCGATTTTGCTATCCCAAACTTGAGTTTTGAACTCAGAACACAATTCTGGGTTTTCCAGATTTTTGAGGTCCGCGGCCGAGAAGTGCCGCCGGAGCGGGGAATTCATGCTCCCAGCATTTTCTTCGACTTGTTTTACAGTCCGCTCGAGCGGAGTGTTTCACGCTCGAGCGGAGAAATCGAGCATCCAGCATCTTGCACCATTCATCAGTCCGCTCGAGCGGTGGAATGTACGCTCGAGCGGGGACCTTTGTTGGCTTGTTCGCTCGAGCGGGGAAACCTGCGCTCGAGCGGAGGCCTTGTTTCACTGAAAATTCTGAAATTGAATTCTGTGCACATCTTTGCATCCTCATCCCATCCTAGGCATTCTTAGGCCTAGTTTAAGGCATCTTAATGAGGATTTAGACATAGAACCACACCGAGGAAATTTAGGGATTTAATTAATATCCTTCCGACTGTGAACTTAGTGTGTGTTCTATTTGTTAACTGTTTAGGGTTGGCTCTCGGGGACGCGCTCTAGCTGCTATTAGCCCAAACTCTGTGAGTAACAATTGTGTAAAGATATGTTCAACATGGTTATCTTTTGAATCTTGGTCAATTGTTTATTGAACCGATATCGTTCTTGAATGAATGTATGTCCCAGATTCGAATTACATTGTGGCATCCTTAGCATTGGATTCTTATTCTGAGCTCTGTCGGTTTCCTTGTGGAACCATCTTATTCTTGTTGATGGCCATCATTACTGTTGGGTCTGTTAAGGCCCGGTCCTTTTGGACCTACTGTTTATAGGCTAATGGATGTACCACATATGACTGATTGACTGAAATACTGAAATACTGTTTAATGAACTGATTTCATTACTGTAAGGACATTCATTCATAACCTCTTTACGCTGTATGTTATTCACTGGGCTTTAGCTCACTGTTTATATATATATGTAGGTTCTCAGCAGCCAGATCGGAGCTAGGAGCGTGGGTCGGTCCCCAGTTTTGTCAAGCCAGCCTATGTGCCTCACTGCGAGGTTCCGAATTGCCATGCTATGGCTTGGGGTGTTTTTGTGTCCCCCGTCGGTCTCCTCACTGTTTGTACCACGGTATAGATGGTCTACTGTTATACTGTACTGTTATCGAGGGATTAGGTCCCCGTACTGAATGATTGTATATGATTGTATAGACCATTTATAGACTGTACTGTTCTGTATTGAATGAATGCATGAAAAATGTTTTTGACATACAGATTTCCACAGCTCAATGGACACTAGTTATTTACTGTATTGGCTTCCATGAGCCACATACTACTTTGTTATTGAGCCTTGATAATCTCGGATTCTTGGCGATTCTGATGCTAAACCCATAGGGCCGGGTTTGGGTCGTGACAATAGTAGTGCGAGAAGGGACAGGAAACTTAGGTTCCATAACTAAACAGAAATTTCTAAACCCTTCCTTCTCCACATGCCTAAAAGGTAATTCATCAATTATAATCATCTTTGTTAGTGCTTCCCTACAAAGTTTTTCATCATATGCTATTGCTTTGAGAGATCCAACCCTTCATTCTCCTTCTTTTTTAACAAAAGAGATCGTTTTTTTGTTTTTTGTCCACTTCCCTAATAGGAGACTTCATACATTGATTCTTAAGGTGGTTCCACATATTACTAGTCCCATCTTGTTTTCCACGAGCACCATAATCCTTACCACAATAATTACAAGCAGCCCTAGGTTTATCAGGCTCACAATCTTCAAGTAAAGTGAAGTGTTCCCAAACCTCAGATTTCTTTTTATCTAAATTAATACTAGGGCATGGACGAGTTTTACTAGAATTTTTGGCACCCAATGTGGTAGTGGTAGAACTAGCAACAGTGGTTGATTCTGCAGTTGGTGTAGGATTTCCATCAACATTTGTATTTTCCTCATCCATTCTCTATTACAAAAAAAAAAAAATAAAATTATATGAATATTATTTTAAATTCTGAACCTACTTATAAATAAAATCTTGAACAACAAATCATAAAAAAGAGTAGACCAACAATCTGTGAAGTTGTTGCCAAGTCTTACAAAGTTACAAGTTCAATCCAAAAAATTGACAGCTTCAGCGTATTATGTTCAGAACCTACTTATGATTTTAGTGTGTTATAATTAGACCATCAGAATTTTTAAGTTTTTTTTAATTAGGTTAAAGTCAAGTTCTGATAAATTTTAGTGAATACTTTGCAAATCAACGAAGAGAATACTTTAGTGAATACTTTGCAAATTTTAGTGATAAATTACTCCTATTTATATTGATTTATTCATTTTTTTAAAAAAAATTGAAGAATTTATTTAAAAATAAAAACACTTTTACAAATTTAAAAACAAATTCACCCAAACATGATATTATTATATATAGTTAATAGAGCAGAATATTATATATATATATATATATATATGTATAACAAAACAATATAATGTTTACAGAGAAGAACTAACATAACAGTGGTAGACTGGTAGTATAGAAACGGCAGTGGTAGATCGGCATAACAGAGAAGAATTAACTAACATAACAGAGAAGAATTAACGAGAGAGAGAGAGAGGGAGAGAGAGAGAGAGAGAGAGAGAGACTTACAGTGGTAGATTGGCACAGAAACGGCAGTGAGAAGAGGAGATGAAATCGGCATAGCAACGATAGTGAGAAGAGGAGAGGAGAAGCTAATAGATCAGCGGCAGTGAGGAGAGTGAGCCGATCTGTGATGAGGAGAGTGAATCGATGAATGAGATGTACATAGCAGTGGCGTGGTCTCTGTGTATGTGAATGAGATGAAATTGAAAAGTGTGGGTGGGTGTCAATTAGGTTTATTTGAGAAATTCTTGTGTGTGGGTGAGTATATGTATGGTTCATATGATCTATGGTTGGTTTGTAGTTGGTCTGTGGGTGCATAACAGGGGAAATTTTTTTTTTTTAAACTTTGGCGGGTCGGGTCGGTTAGACCTGCAGGTTGGGAAGTTACCACCTGCGCCGACCCGCCTCTTTTGGTCCTCCAACCCGTCCAACCCGCCTGCCAATGTTGAAATTTTGCTCGGTTCGGAGCGGTTCGGAGCGATTCGGTGCGGTTTTGGCGGTATTATGCATAGCCCTATCTGTACGAGTACTAAGGTATTGGGGTTTTCAAAAGATTGAAAGTGAATTAATGCAAATGATCATCAATAAATGACGGTTGCGTTTCCAGAATATAGACCCCATGCACGTTCTAAAAAATGCGAGAAAAAGAGCTTTGATCCACTAATATCACCAAATATTGGGTATATTAGTGCGGGGGGTAATGTTAGCTTCATATTTTGTATAAGCCAATCACAATTCAACACGTGACAGAATAAGGGTAATATAGGAAGGCTATTCAAGTCTTCAATCCTGATCGTACACGTGGCAATTAGTATTGGTCCTCACGTGATTTGAATAGCATTGGATCAATAAAGAGGTTCGAGGTGACGTGGCTTCAACGGTTACTCAGATTCAAATTCAGATATAGGAGGGAAGCCTAACTGCAAGTGATGGCGTAGTGGAACTACTTATAAGGCTGCATGATCAACGATCATGGAGGAGTGGTTCAACGATTTGAAGTGCAGTTCGATGGTCATCCTTGAGAAGTATAAATAGCGGAGAAGACCCCAAAAAATTCCCCGGACTCAGATCATACAAACCAGTCTTACTTTACATATTTTCTTTTCCAGTTTTACATTTCCTGTTCTTTAAATTCTTGCTCTTTACATTCCTGCACTTTAAATTCCTGCACTGCACTTCATTCATAGGAGTAGTTTCAAGTAGATTGTCGTGTAAACCTCTACGAGGCTAAGTTCGGATCATTGTAAGTTTTCATTCTAATGAAATACTTCAATTGCTCTTCATTTAACTGTTATTCTGTTTAATTTCTCCTAAGTCAAGCCACGAGTAAAAGTCCTCTTCATTGAGGCTGAAAGAACTAAAACACAATCGTCTGATAATTGGTTGGCAATTAACATTTCTGTAAGGACTGATTGATCCTTGCTGGCACGCTCATATTTACAAAAATACCCTTTGAAAGCCAAAAAGCCAACAACGACGGACTGGATTGGCAATCTCATGGGTTTCACAATTCTAACCAACCAAACTTAGCTTAAATAGCATATAGGATACAATCACAGCTAATTTTCATAAGCATACCATCCAAAGTACAATTTTTTGGTACTATTTTTAGGTGTTGTTTGAATAACATAATTAATAGTGAGGGAATTATAATTTATGAGATTAGTCTAGAATTTACTATCCAACTGGATTAGTAAGAAAAATAATTCACTCTTGTCCATGTTTATTTTGCAATGATTATAAAATACACAATTTCAATTATATGTTTGTTTTTATATTATTACTTGTAAGATCAAAAATTTCATTGATTTTACTGAATAAAATGTCCATTGAAATTTAATTTGGATAACAAAAATTGTAACTAAACAATGGAATGTGAGTCTCATAGATTAATATTTCTAATTTTTTACCATAATCCAACCAATCAACCAGGTCCTTAGAGAATTGGATGAATATCTGTTTGTTTGTTTGTTTTTTGTTGTTGCATGTTGTTGTTGTTGTTGATAGAACAGTAATTTCATTAAGAGAAATATTTATATAATCCAACAGATTAACAAATTCTACCAACTAATCTACCAGCTCACAAGTGAAACCCAACAATCACTACTAATCACATACCACTCCCATAATGGGGGTGGGGGAGAGGAGGGAGGGGGAAAGAAATAAAGCAATAACTATCACAACAGATATCAAACTCCTCTCCATAAGAGTTGAACCTGGGACCTCACATAACAAATGATGCTACACAATCACTAAGCCAAATGTCATGGTTGATAAATAACTAGGTTGAGAATGGGATTAGGGTTCAAGGGTCATTTGGTAAATTGGTTGATCAGTAAATTAGGTAGAAAAACATGCATCGCCCTTTTCATCCTGTACACCCTCAAAATGGAAACTTTTATATGCAAAAAAGAAAGAAGAAAAAAAAAAAAAAGAGCCTCAAAACATTTGCTACAATACATGATATATGTATACAAATTAGTAAAATTAAGCCATTGATTTTAACTCAAGGCGACATTGAAAATTTTCAAATTCATAACTGCTTGTGCTTAGCTAAACTCGTCAAATAGTTCAACTTGTCACCCATTAAGTGATAGCATAGGCATACAAAAACACACAGCATTTTTCTAATTTCATATGACTTGGTCAATTGCTTGATTGTTAAACTTTGGCTCCCCTCAAACTCAAGTCATGGATCATAATCAATATTTTAATAAAGTTAATTAATTTTTGTAATTTAGTGAGTTGATGTGTGCAACTTTTCATTTTGTTTAAGACAACAATACACAAACACAAATTTTATTTTATTTTTAAATTTAAAGAAGTACAATTAAGATAATATTGACAATATTGCATTCATCTTGTATGGGCTCACATTACATCAAAATGAATATAGCTTTTGTCAATATTATGTTCTAAGCATTTTTTTAAGAAAATTTTCTCTATTTTGTAAAGCATTTTTTTTAAGCGTCAGGTTTGTCTCTAGTCCAAGATTGAATTGGAGCGTACTATTGGGCTCGTGGGGGATCCCCACGGGTCCTGTTTTGATGATCCAAATCGTTAATCTGTAGAACTCGCCTAGTATTTCATCCCTACAAAAATTACATTAATCAGATATCAATACCTACTTGATCAAATCATATTTCTGTCAACGGTAAATATGATTTTCAAAATAAATTATTGATAGAAATTTAATCCGATTAAGTAGTTATCAATATCCAATCAACGTGCTTTTTGGAAAAAATGAAATACTCAACAACCTTTACACATTGAATAGTTCGGATCATCGAAACAAGATTCGTGATGAGCCCCATGGGCCTAAACAGTGGACTGAAGAGAATGTGAGTCTTTTTTTAAAAGGTAGGAATCAAATGACTAACTTGTTCTTATTTACATTCGACAAAAATAAATATAAATATGTTTCTTATTTTCTATAAATGAAAAATAACAAACTACAAAATATTGTCAATTCGAGCTTTAGTCTAGATTGTTCATAAAATAAACAAGTTCGTTCCATCATACTTTGCTTGATAAGCTCTTAAGCATTTGAAGACTATAGAGAAATTGAGACTAATTGGGAACGCATTGAGAATGACTCAAGGAGAAGCCAATCAAAGATCATTCATGAGAAAAACAAAGCCAAGATTGTTCTTTATTTAAGCCTCAATAGTATTTCGAAGCATTTTTTACTTAGTGACTTGTCTTCATCAATACTTGTGTAAATTATTGATCATTGAATAACGCAACTTGTCGCCCATATAATGGTTATACTGGTCTGTAATTATTTTTACATGTCGGTAGCAATGGAGCCTTCAAAGCATCTATTTGGGCTTGAAACATTGATTTCTCCTGCATTTTGTACAAGGATCAAGATTTTCATTTCAGTGTGTTGATTCGATCAGCATGGAATGTTTCGTAAATGTTTTAGAAGTAATAAAAAAGAACTCAAAAATACATAAAAATGTTTGAAAACAGATTTGAAATCTATCAAAATGTGTAAAAATATAATAATTGATTAGTTAAAGGGGAAATATTAAGATTATTAAGTATTGTCTAATAACTTAATTTTATTAAATATTAAATACAAGTGTAAAACATTCTGAAAAATTACGCACAGTCCCAAAAAAATAAGATCTAAAAATTTACTTGGATAGTTATAATAATATTATTATATCTATTAGGAGTAACTATATTTATTAAAATATGCTAAAATAAAACCTGTCATTTTTTTTTTCCTAGGAACAAACCTTTATGAAAATTCCAAATTCATGTCAACACAATTTATTAGTTCAATATATTGCACTGCATGTTGATGTGTTTTGTCATATTCTAGTGTATTTTTGATGAAAACACAAAGATCTTATTATTATACTAGTATTTGCTTCGTTCTTTTTAAGAAAAGGAAATATTATAATTATTCTAGAAGAAGCAAATGAAAATTTTGTTGATGAAATGAACTAGCTAGTACCTCGCCCAAGACATGCCAGATGACATTCTCAGCAAACATGAAGCACCACAAATTAGGAACTTGTCAAACTCTTTCATTTATTTTAAAACCATATAACAAATTCAATATGAAGTTTTCTCATAGTCACTTCTATTTTTGGCTCTAATACTATCACCAAACTGTGATTAGGAATGCCAATTTCTCTCGATCTACTCCATCCACCCCTGAGAAGTCTTATTAAGGCGAGGATTGGTTTTTCTTCCCAATCGCATTCTACTCTGCCTCCACCTTGATTATATTTGTTAAATCTATTTGTTTGTATATAATATATATAATTTAATTTTCTAAAATATAAGATTAAAATATCAAAATATTAGGAAAGATTATGGCACACACTCCTCAAAGTATATGTATCATATGCACCTTATAACTACAGGAAAAAAAAAAATGACATAACTCCATACTTTCTTCTAAGTCATAAATAAATAAATAAGTCATAACCAAAATATATAAAAGTCATAACCAAATATTTCAAAATAATGTTATAACTAAAGAA
This sequence comes from Camellia lanceoleosa, assembly GCA_025200525.1. Classification (NCBI taxonomy): domain Eukaryota; kingdom Viridiplantae; phylum Streptophyta; class Magnoliopsida; order Ericales; family Theaceae; genus Camellia; species Camellia lanceoleosa. The sequence goes on along the minus strand of CM045761.1, from coordinate 39,169,921 downwards.
GAAATAGCATAACTAAGAGTGCATATAGTATAGGGGTGTGTATGATAAAATTCTCCAAAAATATTACTGCTAACGTTCATTTTTATTTCTTTATCTCTAATATATAATTGTCATCACTTAACAATTATTATCCCGCCTACCTCTCCTCCTCTGCCACCTCCCTGATTTGCCCTGCCCTCCTCCCATCCAAAATATGATTAGAGGCGGCGTCGGGCACTACAAACCCGTCTCCACTTCCATCCGATCCAAAATATGATGAAATGCAAGATATATTCTACCTTGCTAATAATAGGATCAGGTTTGCCTAGTTCATAAAGGATGGATATAACTGAGATGCTGCCATCGCTAGCCTTGTGGACTAGATGAAGATCTGTAGCGAATCTGTAATTATCAAAATTTAGCCATAATCTTTTTTGCTTCCAAAAACTTTAGAAGCGTGACAAGTAGAAAATATCTAGGGAAATTTCACTTTACCCACTTGTGGTTTAGTCCATGTAAGATTACCCCTTTTATTTTTGTAAATAACCACATAGCCCTTTTGTGGTTTGTAGACTAAAATACACCGTTAGGCCCGTTAACGATTTAATAAAAAAGTCTAAAATATTCTTGTATATAAGTAACTTAAGTGTGTGAACTACGGATATTTTCATCATTTTTTTTGGAAGTTAAAGTGCACCTTAACCTTTTGTGCTTTATTCCATATGCAATTTATCTCCTTAAAATTTGAAAATAAGCATATAACCTGCCTTATGTCTGCCACGTATTTCACACTTACTGTTAAATTGGACGGAATATTTGATGATACACTTTAATCCACAAACCACAAGGAGGTAATCCGCACATGGATAAAAGCACAAAAAGGTAGAATGAAATTTGTCCAAATATTTATATGTCATTGTAATTGTAACAAATAGTTATGGGACTAATACAAAACTCAAAAGAGAGAAAACATACGAGGCATTACCAATTGTGTGCTCAGAATGAGTATGCCAGTGCATATGCTGCAAGATGTAGTTTTTTCCATTTCCAATCAACACTCCGGCATTTCCAAAATCCATCTTGATGATACAGTTTGTTCTCGGTGGATAGGCTAGACCGATCTAAGCTCCTCGAGCCCACGTCTGGGTGGCGGAGCCCACTAGATGACCTGCAAGTAAGTTCAGCGGGGAACGGGGTAGTCCCCCAGCGAACCCTCCGACGAGCAAGTTAGCAAGTAAGAAAGGAGATGAAGTATGTAGAGAGAGATTGGAGATAGAAAAGCTTAACCTTCTTCTTGTCTTCGATGCTTGCTTATATCCTTTGGTAATCATTTCTTGTCCTTCAAGCGTGCGTCTCGCCTCGACTGTCTTGTAGCTTACCTTGTTCAGGGTAAGGGGCGCCGTTCCGGCTGAGGGGTGTTGTCGCAATAAATGCTGTGATGAGCTGCATTAATGGTGATGTGTTGTGGCAATAACTTTGCAGATCTTTGTTTGCTGATTTGGCCTGTCCTGCACCTTCCATATGTCCGAATGCCATTGGCCCTTCATGTCCAGTTGGCCTCCAGCTGTCATGGACTTTACCAATCGGGTTATGCAATGGGGTCCAAATGGTGGGCTTGGGTTTGTTCGTTGTGGGCTGTGGCCTTTATGGGCCTATCCATGTCATGAGTCCCCATTCGAGTCGACGATCAACGAAGGAATAGTAATGAGGAAGATGTGCCTGGCTGTCGGGGGGGCCGACCGCGAGGAGTGCCGAGTGGGAGGGCCGATGGCGAGAATGAGCCATGGCCGAGTGGGGGGCGGCAATGAGTCTCGGCGGGAGGTGACATAATGAATGCCAACCCCGAGGGGAGCCGACGGCGAGGGGAGCCGACCGCGAGCCGAGTGGGGGGGGCCGACAGTGAGGAGTGTCGACCACGAGGGGGAAAGCCGACCGTGAGGAGGGCTGACCGCAATGAGTGTCGAGCGGGAGGGCTGACCGCAATGAGTGCCGACCCCGAGGGGAGCCGACCGCGAGGAGTGTCGAGTGGGAGGGCCGACGGCGAGGAGTGCCGACCGCGAGGGGAGCCGACCGCGAGCCGAGTGGGGAGGGGCTGACAGCGAGGAGTGTCGACCACGAGGGGAGCCGAGTGGGAGGGCCGACCGCGAGGAGTGCCGACCGTGAGGCGAGTGGGGGGGCCGACCGCAAGGAGTGCTGACCACGAGGAGGAAGGCCGACCGTGAGGAGGGCTGACCGCGTGAAGGCCGAGCGGAGGGGCGCGGGGCTCAAGAGGCGGCGTGTGAAATGAGGATTTGAAGTGGAAAAGACAGGGGAAGTTGGTCGGGTAGTGCATCGCGGCCATACACGTGGCGATGTCGTGGGGGGTAAGTGAGATGTTGGTGCAAAAATGAAACGATAGGTCATTATGGGGTTGAAAAGACAGTTTTGGCGGATGATTTGAAAAGTTTTCAAATTGGCGAAAATTAATTGGGATCCTTGGAATACGGGCAAACCGTGGGCTTTTGGCGTTGTGCGATTCACTTACTTGTTTACAAGAAACCAAAACATTCAAAGTCTTACTTCATTTGTCGCTCACGATACCCCTTTGCAACATTTCTTCAACTTTCTTGCTCCTGCATCAGAAGCAATTCGTAAACATACCCTAGAAATGGCACAAGAAGGAGCTGTGAATGTGAGGGTAGACCCCCTTGGAGACGACGATGCAGAGGAGCTAGCGGCGCAATATAGGTCAGAAAGGGTGGGGGAGCCGGTGGTGCGATGCCATGGTTCCACTATAATAGCAGCGCCAAAGCCAATCAGCCAGGTGGAACCAGACCACTGGCACACGAAGGCTGATAAATCCACGATTACGACGGCAGAGTTGGAGGTGATCCGTGAAAAGTACCAGATCCCTCAGGAGGTGGAGCTATCGCCGACTTTAAAGGCCGTCCCGACGCCAGCGGTGAGAGTTTTCCCTCTATGAGGAAGCGCTAAAGGGTGGACTGAGGTTGCCACTACCGTAAATAGTGGTGGACGTGCTTAACTGTTTAGAGGTAGCACCAGGGCAACTAATGCCCAATGCCTGGAAGATCGTGCTAGCTTGCGCAAGTGCCTGGCCGAAGGCGAATGGGGGGTAGGCCATGACAGTAGATGAGTTCTTTGGCTGCTACAAGGCCGCAGGGCAGCAGGAGAACTGGGTCACCCTGCAGGCGGCGGCAGGGAAGGGTTTGGTGGCGGGGTTGCCAACGTCGATCAAGGGCTGGAGACCCAGGTGGTTCTATGTGTCCACCGCTGGAGGGGCTGGGGTGCGTACGATGTGGAAGGTGCCCACGCACTCTATAGAGCTAAAGTTAGGGGCAGAAGCAGAGGAAAGGATAAGGAAAGTGAAGGCCTGGAGGGAGAAGGAGGGGGCCAGGTGGGATGAAGCCGTGCAGCCATCAGCTTTGTTTGAGGCTGGAGGACGCACGTCGCCTGGTTGTGTCGCTCTAGTTCTAACTGGCTGGCAAGTAGAGGAAAGTGGATGAGGCCCAGAAAGCTTGCGCAGTCGCAGTCGCAGTCGAACGCCATGAAGAGGCGATGAGCAACAACGAAGAGCTAGTCAGGCAAAGAGATGAGGCGGATGTGAAAGTTGACGCTCTACAAAAGGAGCTAGAGGGCGAGCGTGCCAAAGCAATGGAGCAGAGAGAGAGTCTGCGTAAGGAGTTGGAGGCAGAACGAGGCAGAGCGACTATGGAGAGGGAGACTCTGCAGAAGGAGATGGAGGCTCTGCGTAAGGAGCTGGAGACAGAAAGGACCAAAGCATCCTTTGAGAAGGCCATCCTACAAAAAGAGCTGGACGAGGAAAGGGCGAAAGCAGCCTCGAAAAGGGCGGCCTACCCCGATTTGTGCGTTGCAGCAGTTAATCAATTCAAAGGATCCCCTGAATTTCAGATAGCAGTGGACACCGCAGTCGCCAGCAGCCTAGCGGGGGTGGAATCTAGGGGGGCTGGGCCATCAAGGATGACTGCTGGGGGGAGGATTGAGTCTGAAATCATTGAGAGTTTCCAGCAGTCAGACTTCTACAAGCACGAAATGGCTGAGTACTGGGACATCGGATGGAAAATGTTTAAACGTAGGGCGGAGGAGCTGTTCCCAGAGCTTGACCTGAGTAGTGTTACGGTTGGGGAGGATGACGTGGCGCAGACCCCCCTGGATGAAGGAATTGAAGAGGCAGATCTTGTCTCCAGTGATGAGGAGGAGTGAATTGAAGATGTGTGTACTGAAGAGTTTTTGTTTTGTTTTTGTATACACATTATATCTCTTTTCTCCCTCTTTTTTTTTTTTTTTTTTTTTGAAGTACTGTAGTGGACTGATGTACATATTGTTGAATAAATGAAATTTCAATTTTATTTCGCAATTGAGTATGTTTACCCATGTCTGAAATAGATGAAGACTGGTGATAGAAACTGGTGATAATAGCTGAGTAAGGCTAGGGACGCCTAAATGCAGAATGAAATTGAATTCGCGATAATACAGAGGTAAGTTAGAAATTCCGATTTGTATAGTGAAACTGAATTTGTAATAATGTAAAGTGCAAGAAATTCAACGTAGAGCAGAGTTGGAGTATTGAACTTGTGATGGAGTTGTGTTTTGGTGTTCATCGTGCTATTAAGGAAGTAATCTGATTGGTGAAGAAAAAGTGCAAGGAAGTCTCTGGGAGTTTAACTAAACAAGGGGTGGTATAAAAATGTTGACCTCAAATTGTGACCAAGTGTGCTATTAAGGGTAAATTGAAGCTTGAGGCTTGCACGCATGTATGTATTTGGAAGTTTTGAGGTTGTAAGTTCATAATTCCTCACATGCATGTTCATAACATTGTTATAGTCCATGTTGTCATCATGTTTTGAAAGATTTAGCTCATTTGAGCTGGTTGCAAAGCTTGTTTTGCATTGGTTAAGCGTGTCACTTAATTATAAATGTTTATCTTGATTGCTAGAACTATGTGTCTTGCTCATGTCTTGCGGAGTTTTCAGAATCATCACAATGATGGCATTCCGTTTGGTTGAGGTGATCATGGTGCTCAGTCTAATTGAGACTTTAGAAGTGCTCAGTCTAGCTGAGGCTTTTGAAGTGCTCAGTCTGGCTGAGTCTCTTGGAGTGCTCAGTCTGGCTGAGGCTTTTGGAGTGCTCAGACTGGCTGAGGCTTTGGAAGTGCTCGGTCTGGCGGAGGCTTTTGAGGTGCTCAGTCTGGCTGAGGCTTTGGGAGTGCTCGGTCTGGCGGAGGCTTTTGAGGTGCTCGGTCTGGCGGAGGCTTTTGAAGTGCTCAGTCTGGCTGAGTCTTTTGAAGTGCTCGGTCTGCCCGAGGTTTTTGCGGTGCTCAATCTGGCTGAGGCTTTGGAAGTGCTCGGTCTGGCCGAGGCTTTTGAGGTGCTCAGTCTGGCCGAGGCTTTTGAAGTGCTCAGTCTGGCTGAGTCTTTTGAAGTGCTCGGTCTGGCCGAGGTTTTTGCGGTGCTCAGTCTGGCTGAGGCGTGCTGGAGCTAAAACGTCATTGAGACACCATATAGATGACTGAGATATACAAATGTTAATAAATTACACTGCACAAAAAGGATGACAGGAATGTTCAAGCGTGTAACTTGTCGAAAAGAAAATACAACAACTGAACAACTCAAAAGTAGTAGTTTATTGAAAATAACGTTTCAAGTGTTCGACGTTCCAGGGGTGCGGGAGGTCTCGACCTTCTAGATCCTGAAGCCGGTAAGTGCCTGGACGTGGTCTGGCTTTCACAATATAAGGTCTCTCCCATTTGGCTGCCAATTTACCCTCAGTCGGATTCTTCGTGGCAAGGGTTGCTTCTCTCAACACTAGGTCCCCAACAGCAAATTCCCTTGGTCGGACCTTGCGGTTGTAGTGTGTTCTCATTTTTTGTTGGTATAAGGCCAGTCGGACGGCAGTGATCTCCCTAAGTTCTTCAATTAGGTCTAGGTCCGCTCGACGGAGTTCTTCAGTGAGCGCTGGATCCGGATGTAAAACCCTGGGGGTTAGCAGACCGACTTCTACTGGAATAACCGCCTCAGCGCCGTATGTTAGGCGGAAAGGGGTTTCCCCTGTGGGAGTCCGAGCTGTAGTTCGATAGGCCCAGAGTACATTCGGTAGTTCCTCGGCCTAGAGTCCCTTAGCAGCTTCCAGCTTAGTCTTGATGATCTTCAGAAGAGAACGATTGGTGACCTCAACTTGGCCATTGGCTTGGGGATGATCGGGGGAGGAGAAACACGGTTGGATCTAGAGATCTGCACAGAACTTTCTATATCTGGCGTTGTCAAACTGTTTGCCGTTGTCTGACACGATGGCCTGAGGGATGCCAAACCTGCAAACGATTGACTGCCAGATGAACCTGGTTGTGTTTCGTTCGGTGATGGTGGCAAGGGGTTCTGCCTCGACCCACTTGGTGAAGTAATCAATGGCAACAACCGCGAACTTGGTCTGGCCTCGGCCGGTGGGAAGCGGACCGATTAGGTCGATCCCCCATTTGGAGAACTGCACGGCCGCAGAGTGTAATCGATTCGATGGGAGGAGCATGGGGGATGTTGGTGAAGCGCTGACACTTGTCGCATTTGAGGACAAAATCGGTGGCATCTTGGTTGAGAGTCGGCCAGAAATAACCAGTACGGAGTATTTTGTGAGCCAAAGACCTGCCGCCCGAATGATTGCCACAAATTCCCTCATGGATTTCTTGCATTACATAGGTTGCTTGGGTTGAGTCGAGGCATCGCAGATATGGTCGTGAAAAACCACGTTTGTACAAGACGCTATTGACCAGGACGTAGTTAGACGACCGAGCCCTGACCTTGGCGGCCTGCTGTTGGTCATTTGGGAGTTCTCCTGTTGTCAAAAAGAGGGTGATGTCAGATGCCCAGGGGATGGGTTCATTTTGGAGGAACTGCACCTCGTGCGGGGCGGGTGAGATGGCCAGATGAGTTAGGTATTCGAGGCGGACTCCGTGGCTGAGGTCGGACTGATCTGCAGATGCCAACTGAGCCATCTCATCAGCTTTGGAGTTGTCCGCCCGAGGTATGTGCTTGATCTGGAAAGTATTGAAGAGGCGAACAAGAGGGAGTGCTATGTCCCTGTAGGCTCGCATTGTGCCATCCCTGGCATCGAATTCCCCTGTAATCTGACCGACGACGAGCTGTGAGTCACTGAACACTCGGATGTGGCTGACACCAATATCCTTGGCCAGACGGAGTCCTGCGATCAATGCTTCATATTCGGCCTCGTTGTTGCTGGCCTCAAACAAGAGACGGAGAGCACATTTGAAATAACCACCCTCCGGGGAGGTGAGGATGAGGCCAGCCCCACTACCTTCCCTCCGGGATGACTCATCGACGTTGAGAGTCTAAGAATGGGGGTCTTCTAGGTCAGCAGGGGTCGGTGGGGGCGGAGAGGTAGTGGTTAGGGTAGGGTTGGTGAATTCCAGGATGAAGTCGGCTATGCCCTGTCCCTTGATTGTTGTGTGAGGACGGTAGGAGATGTCAAACTGGCTGAGTTCCACTGACCACTGCATAAGTCGGCCAGAAAGCTCTGGTTGCTGCATGACCTTCTTCAGGGGTTGGTCGGTGAGGACCACTATAGAATGGGCCTAGAAGTAAGGACGAAGTCGTCTGGAGGCGATGACCAAGGCCAGGGACAACTTTTCTAGCAATGGGTAATTCTGCTCCGCTCCCCTGAGAGCTCGACTGATGTAGTAGACCGGCCGCTGGACTGAACCGTCTTCCCTGATAAGAGATTGCTTTAACTGCTGAAAAGCCTCTTCGGATTCAGTTGTCCATTCAAAAGTCTGCCGAAAGACTTTGAAAAATGGTAGGCACTTATCTGTTGCACGGGAAATGAAGCGGTTGAGAGCCGCCACTCTGCTAGTGAGTCTTTGAACTTCTTTGACAGTTTTGGGTGACTGCATCTCAATCAAGGCCTTGATCTTCTCAGGGTTGGCTTCGATGCCGCATTGACTGACCATAAAACCCAAGAACTTTCCAGATCCTACGCCGAAGGCGCACTTCTTGGGGTTGAGCATCATCTGATACTTGCGAAGGGTGGCAAAGGTCTCCCGTAGGTCGGTCAGATGGTCAGTGGAGAGTTTGCTCTTGACTAGCATATCGTCCACATATACTTCTGTGTTCCGACCGATCTGATCTTGGAAAATAGCATTGACTAACCGTTGATAGGTGGCCCCAGCATTCTTTAGTCCGAACGGCATTACATAGTAGTGGTAGGTACCTCGGTCGGTAATGAAGGATGTGTGTTCCCGATCGGATGGGTGCATCATGATTTGGTTGTACCCAGAGAAAGCATCCATGAAGCTGAGCATTTGGTGACCGGCCGTGGCGTCGACCAACAAATCGATGCGGGGGAGTGGATAGCTATCTTTAGGGCAAGCTCGGTTCAGGTCAGAGTAATCAACGCATAGTCGCCACTTGCCATTGTGCTTACGGACTAGAACCACATTGGACAGCCACTTAGGATAGTCTACATTTTGGATGAATTGGGCCTCAAGAAGTTTGTCGACTTTTGCGGTTATAAGAGTATTGCGCTTTGGGTGGAAGATGCGCTGCTTCTGGCGGTAGGTTTGAAATGGGGTTCAATGCTGAGGCGGTGAGTTATGAAGGAGGGGTCGATGCCTGGCATGTCTGAATGGGTCCAGGCAAATACGTCATTGTGCTCGGTCAGGAGGGCAGTGAGGTCGGACTTGGCTTGGGGGGATAGCTGACTGCCGATCTTGGCAGTTTTCATTAGGTTAGTGGAGTCGATGGGAACCTCAACGAGCTCCTCAACAAGTTCTCTCCTGATCAGCTCATCTTTGTCTCGGACATCAAATCCTTCAATAATCATGGCCTCCTTCAGTTTAATTTCCTTGAGTGAGGCGACATAGCAATCTCTGGCCATGGTTTGTTCTCCCCTTACTGTTCCGACTCCGAGATCAGTTGGAAACTTGATGGCCAGGTGGTAGGTGGAGGTAATCGCTTGGAAGGCGTTGAGGGCCGTGCGACCAAGGATGATGTTGTAGGCAGAGGGGCAGTCGACAACAAGAAAGGTAAGCAACTTTGTGGTTTGCCGTAGGTATTCTCCAATGGTGATGGGGAGGTCAATGGAGCCGATAGAGGTCACCCGATCGCCAGTGAAACCAACCAAAGGGGTTTGGAGGGGAGACAGACTTTCCTCTCCGATCTTGAGCTGGCGGAAGCAGTTAAGGAATATGATATCTGAAGAGCTTCCATTGTTGATGAGAACTCGTTTGACCTTATAGTTGGAGAGGATGGCGGAAATGATAAGAGGATCATCATGAGGGTAACGGATGCCTGTACAGTCGGCGTCCGTAAAGGTGATGGGCTCTGTCCACTGCTTGGGCTTTTGGGGGGTCGGTCTACCATGGTGACTGCCTTGTCTAAGCCCTGCCGTATTTTTCTAAGTTCTGCCTTTTGACCTGAGCGAGATGGTCCCCCACAAGCAAGACCACCTGAAATAACTCTAATTTCACCAACTGGGGGAGGTGGATTACCTTGTGGCCGAGGTTGCTGGGGAGGTCGATCATGGCCTTGATTTGGTTGAGCTGGCTGCCGCGGTGGGGTGCGTCGGCGATTGTCCCTGTGGGGTTCGGTTCTTTGCCTTTGCTGAGGGCGGGTGTCTGTGAACCGGCTTAGACGCCCCTAGCGAATGAAGGTCTCCACCTGATCTTTGAGGTTGATGCAGTCGTCCGTGTTATGGCCATGGTCCTGGTGGAAACGGCAATATTTGGACTGGTCTTTCCGGTTGGAAGGGTTCCGTGGGAGGGGGGGGAGGCCATTTGAGTGGGTAGTCCCGTTGGATCTGGTTGAGGACATGTTCCATGGGAGAATTGAGGGGCCGGGCGGTCAGGCTGGCACCGACCGGTCTGCACGAGAGGGTCGGTCGGTATAGCGGGGTGTTTGGCTATGATACTGGGCGTTTCTGGGTTCTGGGTCTTTTCTCTTTTCTCTGGGGGTCGGGTTTTTAGCTGTTGAATCCTGCCGAGCAGCTAGTGAATCTTCGACATTTATGTATTTTTGGGCTTTGGAGAGTAGGACTGCCATTGAGGTGGGGGGGTTTTTAGAGAGGGAAAAAAGGAAATCAGATGACCGCAGACCGGCCATGAAAGCTGTGAGGATGACCTTGTCGTCATTTTCTGCGACTTGCAGGGCTTCGGTATTGAAGCGAACGGTTGCAAAGGATTCCCTCGGACTGACGAATATTGAGGAGTTGGGTTGCGGGACGTCGCTGGCGCTGGGCTCCGATAAAATGGCTCAGGAAGGAGTCACTGAGATGTTAAAAGGTGGAGACAGAGTCTGGTGGTAACTGGCTGAACCATAGCCGAGCTGACCCTTTCAGTGTCACGGGAAAAACTCGGCACATGATCTCGTCTGGGAAGGCATGGAGAATCATGAGGGTGCGGTAGGTCTCCGGATGGTCGACCGGGTCTGTGGTACCGTCAAAGGAGTCGATGGAGGGCATTTTAAACTTGGCGGGCAGAGGTTTGTCTCGGATAGAGGCAACAAATGGTGAGTTTGCCGTGGTAGAGGGCTTATGCTGGATGTTCTGCATAACCCCTTGGAGCTGGAGTTTCATGGTGCGGAGTTCAGCGTCCCAAAGGGGAATGTTGTCACCACCAGAGGGAGACAGGTGTTGGATGCTGCTGGCCTCTCCCTCGGGGGCTGGTGCTATGACCGATGGGTGTGGGGATGGAGGTGGTGGATTTACATGTGGGTGAGAGGGTTGCAAACCTCCCAAGTTAGGCGGATTGGGTTGTAGGGCAGTATGGCCCGGAGTTCGTTCTGGGTTGGGTAGAATATCTGGAGGTGGTGGTGGAGGAATAGGGAGGGTTCCTTGGAGTAAAGCGTTTATTAGGGCCTGGTTTTGCTCGGCAATACAATTAATGCTGTTGGTAAGCTCGGTGAAATACTGTGGTGGGTTGTTTGGATTGGGAGGGTCGGTTTGGTGGTTGGCAGCATTATGGTGGGAAGGCATGGATCTAGTCGTGACCATACAACTTGATGGATGAGATGAAAAGGTTGCTAGAACAGGGTCCCCGGCGGCAATGAACACAACTGGCGCACGGACAAACCAATTTCCACAGACGGCGCCAACTGATGATACAGTTTGTTCTCGGTGGATGGGCTAGACCGATCCAAGCTCCTCGAGCCCACGTCTGGGTGGCGGAGCCCACTAGATGACCTGCAAGTAAGTTCAGAGGGGAACGGGGTAGTCCCCCAGCGAACCCTCCGACGAGCAAGTTAGCAAGTAAAAAAGGAGATGAAGTATGTAGAGAGAGATTGGAGATAGAAAAGCTTAACCTTCTTCTTGTCTTCGATGCTTGCTTGTATCCTTTGGTAATCATTTCACTGTCCTTTCCGACGTGCCCGTCTCGCCTCCAGCCTGTGCTGTAGCTTACCGTGTTCAGGGTAAGGGGCGCCATTCCGGCTGAGGGGTGTTGTCGCAATAAATGCTGTGATGGGCTGCATTAATGGTGATGTATTGTGGCAATAACTTTGCAGATCTTTGTCTGCTGATGTGGCCTGTCCTGCACCTGCCATATGTCCGAATGCCATTGGCCCTTCATGTCCAGTTGGCCTCCAGCTGTCATGGACTTTACCAACCGGGTTATGCAATGTGGTCCAAATGGTGAGCTTGGGTTTGTTCGCTGTGGGTTGTGGCCTTTATGGGCCTATTCATGTCACATCTACATGCAAAAATTCTTCATTGAGCAATAACATACAATTCTTTATGCCACAAATTCCATTTTTTTTACCATTGCGATTAGTAGAGATTCTCCATTTTTGAGAGGTCTTATTTTCTTCTACCTAGAAACTTGATATTTTCATTTATATAAATAAATTAATGTGCAAGAGGTCTCGTAAGAACCTCATAAGCTTATATTTACATAGACTTCTAAATTACTGAAAAATATTATTTTTACCCTCTGAACTATAAAAGCTTACAAATGAATCCCTTAAATTATTGAGAAGTATCGGTTTACCCCCTTTGAAAAATCAATAAATACACTTAAAAAGTATAATATTTGTGAAAAAAATCTTTAAAAAATTTAGTAAATACCAAAAATACAAAAAAAAAAAAATGAGAATTGAATATATTTTTTGTATTCTTGTATATTTATTGATTTTTTTTAAAAAAAATTTACAAAAATTTAACTTTTTAAATACATCTAAGTAAGGTGTATCTAAAGAGCAAAAAAATTGCTTAAAATTTTTAAAGAATTCACTAAAAAAAAAAAAATAATAAAAAAACGAAAAATAAAAAACTCAATTTTCAAAAAATTGAATCCTGAAAATTGAAACCAAACACACTGATTGGTACGTTTTTATAATTTAGGGGGTTTGTTTATACTATTTTTAGTTTAGAGAGTCAAAATGATACTTTTTACTAGTTTAGAAGATCTATTTATATATTTTTATAATTTAGAAAATCAAAATATTATTTTTCAATAATTTAAGAAATCGTCATATAAATAACCCTTCACTAATTCAAAGTCAAAGTTACAGTTTGTCACTTCCTCGGACGCTCTATTCTTTTTTTTTTTTTTTTACCAACTTGCAAATGAGCCACCCAATATATATAATTGGCATGAATGTAAATATATGAAGGAAATGAAAACATTTTCTCCTCCTAGCGATTGGCAGTGGTGATGGTGGTGAAAAATGCGATAGTGGTAGAGGTGGTGGAACTCGTTTAAACGAATTTAAATGAATATTCATATTTAACCTATTTAAATTTAATTTTAATTAGATTTGTAAGATGTAATCCAAATCCATTAAAGTCCATGTAATTAAACGATTTATATTAGTCTAGGTTCCAACTTCATAGAGGAGAAGCACAACAAATATATATACCTAACTTTGTGTTATTCTACTTAAATACTGAAAAGTCTCCTATATCAAATATTATTAATTATACCTAACTTTGTTGTGTTATTCTACTTAAATAAATAACCGAAAAGTCTCCTATATCCTCTTTAGAAAACAAAACAATGTGGGGGTTTATACCTCACTTTGTGTTATTCTACTTAATAACCGAAAGGCATGTCCGTCCCGAAAATCATTCCCAATAGCTGAATGCTCCCTACATTGTAAAGTAAGGCTTCTATATCAACGTTAGGGAGCAGGATCTCAACATCGTGAACTACTAAATTGACTCCTCTTGTTGGCGAACAAATAGCTTTTTTGTGTTCTGAGCCCGGGCTAATTCTTTGTTAAGCACCAATTCAATTCTTCCTTTAGTCGATCAATTCCTTTAAGGGATCTTCTACGGAAAGCATTTGAATAAGACCGATACCGATTAAACATGTTGACTATCATCAATCATATCAACTTCATCGTGGACTATTTCCATTACAACCCAACAAAAAAAGAGCGGTTCTAGTGGGACAGAACAAATGATGTCGAGCCAAGAGCACCTTCATGTCTATATAAAATAGTGGATGTAAGAATCCACAATGGATCGTGTCCTTCAAGTCACACATTGCTTTCTACCACATCGTTTCAAACGAAGTTTTACCATAACATTTCTTTAATTTGTAGCCGGGGAATTAACTTCTATGAAATGAAAGTTTGACGGGAATTGTCTTGATTGTCAGATATCATTGAGAAATAAATAGGAAGAAGTGTTATCGAACGATTTCTTACAATTCTTCCCAGTAGGGAATGAGTAAAGAATCAAGCCACAAGTCTCGATCTATATGAAACGCACTGGGTTTTCTGTGTTTCTTTCGGTTTCTTTGATAGCAGAAAAGCCTTACTCTATAGAGGCGCTAGCGCTTAACTAATAGAATATCAATTAGGGCCTGAAAAATGTAATAGGCTGCTACGCTAGGGTCACTTCGCTTCTTCAAGCTCCATTTTTCCCCCTATTTTGATCTTTTATGTTTTAACTTTTGGGTAAACTACCGATAGATCATAATATTTGGACTTAATTCCCATCAAGTCCTATTGAAAATAAGTCTTGGTAAAATTGTCGTTAAAAATAATTTTTTTGTGACAATTTTTTATGTCTCTAAAAATTGACAATTAGTTACTTTTTTTTGTCATGATTTTTATAAATTGTCGCTAAAACTAACAATTAGTAACGTTTTTTATGACAAATTTTTCCCATAGGACCTATTAAATAATAAGTCCACTTACTAGGACCTACACGTAAGTACCCTTAAGTTTTTTCGAATTTAAGCTAACTTATGTTCAAAATTAGACAGAAAAATGTCATGTTAGAAAGTACATGACACAAAATATATTATTATATTAGGGTTTGGGTTTGGATTTGTGTCAGCGGTGTAAGTTATATATAATTAACTATTTTTGTGACATGTGGTTGTTAATGTGTCAGTTTCTGTCTAATTTTGAACATAAGTTAGCTTTCGGAGTAAATTTTTTAAAAAGAATTGAAACATCAGAGGCCAAAATGGGGGAAAAAATTTGGATCCAAAAAAAAAAAAAAAGAGTAATGCTATACAAACAAAAAAACTCATACGTAATTTTTATATACAAAAAAAAAAAAAGAAAAAGAAAAAACACTATTAAAGATTGATTTATTTACAATAATGGCATTACTACATCATTCTTCTCAAGTTTTTTGTATGATTTTATGTAAAAAAAATTGAGTTATGTTAGGCACCCCAAATAATCTACCAAAATTTTTATCAAACTTTTCACATAGGTGTGGGACACACAAACCCACATGTGTGTCGGTCCCACACCTATGTGAGAGATTTAATAGAAAATTTGATAAATTATTTAAGGTCCATAGCATTTTCTAAAAAAAATTTCCATAAAAAAATGACCAAATACTTTACCTATTTATTTATTTATTTTTTTTCCTTCCTAAACATATCCCAATAATCCAAATAGACGGGATCTTCTTCCTCAAAATTCTCATCCCTTGTTCAAAAAAAAAATTCCAAAAAAAAAAAAAAAGAATGGGTAAATTACATGCCTTTTTCTTGTTCAGTCCACGTCTCTGTGCTCACTACTTTAAGAATCAGTTAATATTTTACACCCATTGCGTAGATTATTCAAAAAATGTAATGGGGCATTTGCATACAAGTCATAATTTATGAATTTATACTCTATTAAGTCCTAACTAAGACTTTTTACGTCATGGCCTCAAAATAATACAATAAAAATAACTCATATGCAGAATAAATATGAGAAACAACATACTTTCATATATTAGAGTTCACTGTTTAAAAACCAGTTATATGCTATGTAGGCTTACATCTTTCCAAGTCATTGCTTGGTTACACAAATTGAGTCTAACTCATTACATCTTAAGCCCTTGGCTTTACAAATAACAAACATACACACATAAGGCATAAATAGGGAGCTCTTGCTTCCCGAGAGTCCATCCATGCTATTGCCTTGGAGAAAACATTTCACCTGCACCTGAAAATGATATTCCCGTATAGGGTGAGCCAACGGCCCAGTAGAGATAATCTAACACAATATATGAGGTTTAGCAAAGGTATAAATACCACGTGCATAAATAATACCGATACTAGAACATCCACAAGGCCTGCATATTCATATGCCATTAAGACCTAACCTCTTTCCATTTTCCTTCAATTCATTTCTAATTCATATATGTTACCAAATTCATGACTTAAATTCATTATCTTTCAACAACCAAAATGAGATTACAACTTAATAGTTTCCCAAATATGCAAAATACACATAAACACTTCAAACCTTGCCATTTTACGGATATTTCGTCCGAAGGAATCAGCACCCATTTATATATGAAATTTCGGATCTTTTATCTAGGATACTCTGGCCAACTTGCTTTAAAATGGAGTCCATCCTCTTTCTTCTCCAAAACAAATATATATATGCAATGTATTTATAAACATAATCATATATAGAGTACATCCCCTTTCTCCTCCGAATAAACATACATATACAATGTATTTATAACATGGTCATATTCAATGACACCAACAATGGATTAGTATTAAATCGCCTAATCCTCATACAATTTCTACAACAATCATAGCTATCCTCCACCGATAGCCCAATACAATTATTTCTAAAGAGATGTTCAATCTCAAAATAAATATTTTATTCAAAATTTACATAAGTGAGATAATACATATCCAATATCACCAATTATAACCACGACTTTCCAATTTCACATTTTCAATGCTAACCTCAATTATTTGTACAAAATAATAATTTAATCAAAATTAGGGCAAAATCTCCCTCTTTCCAAATATCAACACAAACACTAAAATCAACTATTTTAGCACAACATGATCTTATATTCAAGCCTAATACTCATTTACCTCATATTCATCAAATACCCCTCCTTTCATTCACACCTAAATCCTAGATTTGTCCAAACCACAACCATATCTCATCATCCATACACAATAGCAAATAACTAAGCTAAAAACCATATTAGAGTGTAGAAATTCCCTACCTCAAGTGTAGAAAACCCAGGCAATAAGGTGAAACTTCAAAGATGACAAAACCAATTACTTCTTGGATCAAAACGAAGCTCTTGAAGCCCTCTACCTTATTCTCAAAGACACTAGGGTCAAGAACACAATGGATTTAGATGAAATCTTAGAGAGAAGGTGTATTCTAGAGAGAGAGTATGAAGACCTGCGTTCATGGAGAGTTTTTTGAGAGAAAGTGAGCTGCAAAAATGATCTAAAATGACTCATTCACGATCTGATATGAACAGGTTCGCTCGAGCGACCAGACACATAAAGGTCGTCTCGCTCGAGCGCAAGAAGCTTCGCTCGAGCGTAGAATGTGAAGCTTCATGTCTGTCACCAAATGCAAACGCACGCTTGAGCGCAAGAAGCCTCTCTTGAGCGAAGAATAGATTACATAAGGCTCACTCGAGCGCAAGAAGCCTCGCTCGAGCGAAGAAGCCAAAATCTGGGCAACAACCATTTGCATCAAAAGACAACCAACATGTTCCAAACTCGTCCAACAAGTCCCAAAACTCAAATTCAAAGAATTAAAAGGAGGAAACAAGACATAAACAACAATATACACTCATGGAACTCGAGTCTTGAACACAATAAAGGTCGGGGTAAAACCGGGATCACTATAACCTCCCCACCTTATGAAATTTCGTCCTCGAAATTACAAATCAGGCTCTAAAATATAATTGAACTATTCACAACCATGTTATTCCCACAAGTTTAACACCATGACCCATTCTCTGGTCATCTATTCACACCGACTTGATTCACAAGTCCCAAATTAAAATGAAATTTTCAATTTTCCCAAAACATTTACAATATTTAGTCAAAGTCCAAATTTTCAAAAATTGTACATAGCACATACAATGCTTCCAAAAATGATACAACATCATCAATATTCCAAATTCTCAAAACATAAGCAATGTTTATATTGAATCCATGTTCTTCCCAAACAACCATAACATATACAATGTTTTCATAAGTTAAAACATATACAATGCTTAGATTTTTCATTAATACCATAAATTCTCAATATATGCTCATACATCAACAAACAAATCCGGATATTTCTCTTGGACTTCTAATTCATGTTCCCAAGTTGGTTCCTCGACTCCATGATGTTTCCACAATACTTTTACCAAAGGAATTGTCTTGCCTCGCAAAACTTGATCCCGTCTATCCAAGACTTCCATCGGTCTCTGTTCATACGAGGCATCCTCATCTACCTCTAAGTCGGTCCAATCCAACACGTGCAATGGATCCGGCTCATATTTCCGAAGCATACAAATATGAAACACGTCATGAACCCCGGTAATTTATGGCGATAACGCCAAATGGTAAGCAACCTCCCCAATTCGTTCAAGGATCTCAAAAGGGCCAATAAACCAAGGGGACAACTTCTCACTCTTCCCAAACCTTATCAAACCCCGTCTAGGTGGTATTTTCAAAAAAACATGATCACCCACCTCAAATGACAAAGGTCTCCTCTTAGGTCGGCATAACTTTTCTAGAGACTCTGAGCCGTAGCTAGCCTCTTACGGATAAGTGTAACTTTCTCCGTAGTTTCTCGAACCAACTCTAGACCCAACATAGGTGCATCACCCACCTCGGCCGAACACACTGGAGATCTACATGGTTGACCATACAAGGCCTCAAACGGTGCTATGCCTGTCACGCCCCAAACTCGCCCCTAGAAGTTTGGTAACGAGATCGGCCAGTAATCCTAGATTACCACAGGCCTTTCTATACATAACATAAATAAAAAGGGGCTCGCAGAAGCACATGCAAAAACTATAGTCCAAGAGCTGTGCATTTATATGATCAAGTGTATATACATGCCCAAACATGATAAATACCCACTATGGTACATAACAAGATCCATAACATCACATAAGTACAAGCTACAAATAACAAAAAAAAGACAAAACTCTCTCACGGCCTTCCCGGCCTAGCCCCAGCTCGGAGGCACGCAAAACTCCTAGTTAGGCTTCAAAACGGCGGCTCAGCTCGAGATTCCGCCTAGGCTTGGCTACCTGAATGCTCACCTATAATACATAAATACAAACAATGAGCTAAAGCTCAGCAAGTAACATTAAAGTAAAGGGTTAGTGAACGAATTCCAACATTTCATATTTACAAATATAAACAAATAACATCCTTAATGGCATAATCCACGAACCTTTCATAACCTTTCATAACATCTATCAATTAAAGCAGTCTAACAGTCTCGAGATCTCGTGGATCGCCATGGGCCTTCATCTTCATGCCCTAACCCATGACTGATCACATCATGGGCCTGCATGTTCATGTCGCACCCATGACCTAACTATCTATGGATGCCATACTAGATTTGCAAATTAGGACATTCGTTCACAGTTTAAAATCATCTTTCAGAACATATCATATCATAACATATCACTTTTAAACATAGTTCGTAATAACATAACTTTACAGGAATGTTACTCACAGTGGGTTTCCAATACCGGTTGCATGGTCTTCGAGGTTTGTCCTGAAATTAACATTATAAAACATTCCTTAACATTCATTATCATCATACATTAAACCATTCATGCTTTTCTTTCCTTTTCTTCACTTTAATTCATGCCATTACATTCGTTCTTTACTTCATTTCATGTTCATTACATGCTCAAGATGCTAAATGATACAATTAACATGGTAAAAACAAGTATGCAACTTCCCCAAAATTTTCCTGGAAAAAGGCCTACCCGCTCGAGCGCCACTTTGGCCGCTCGAGCGTACTGAAGAAAATGTCCAAAACTGCTGGGAGGGTGTTTTCTGCGCTCGAGCGGGCTTACCTCCGCTCGAGCGGACACTGCGAAACTCTGAAATTCTGGAATTCCTTCAAGTTTGAACCCTAAGCTTTCTTCTTCCCTTGAACAATCCATTCCAAATACATAAAACCAAGTCCCAAAACCCTTGAAAAACAGTTTGAATTAACCATTACAACTTTAATCAAAACTCAAAATATCATGTAGAAGATCAATCCTTGATTTAAGATGAAAACCCATAAACATATACATACAACTTCATATCTCTACACTCATAGAGATTCTTCTTCAACATGCCAAATAATCATAAATCATGCCATGATGCTCAATTTAAACATGAATTCCTTTTCTTTCACTTCCTTTCCATGAAATTATGGATGATTCAACTCTATTTCAAGAACTTAGATGAGATTCTTACCTTAAACACTTGGATGGAGAGCTTAGACTTGATTTCCCCTTTTCTTCCCTTTCTCTTCTTTCCCTTTGCTTTCTCTCTTCTTCTCCCGAATGTTCTCTCCTCTCTCTCTCTTAGATATTTCTTCTTTGGTTTTTGAGTCAAATGAGGTCAAACATCTTTATCTTAAAGCATATATATCCATATAAACATATTTGTGCCAAAAGCCAAACAAGGCCCTTGTTCATAGCATATCTAAACACTTATGCCAATAACTTAGCCAAACAAGCCTTAGCGATTGACGAATTCAGTCTTCAATTAAATTTCTCAGATGGTTCTAAAAATTCCCGGTATCACTTAGACATATTCAATTTCATTTCCTGAACCCATTACGGTCTTCAATTTCAATCCCGAAGTCATGGTCTTAACAGATAATTTTCTAAATCAAACAGGTATTCTTCAATTAAATTATACTAACACCTCATTAATTACCAATAATTAAATCATACAGTTCCGGGTCATTACAATGCCAATACTTGATTGGAAACTATTGTTATAGACAAACTCCACTAAGGGTAAGTGTCTCTCCCACGACCCCTTAAAATCAAGGACACAACCTCTAAGCATATCCTCAAGGATCTGAATGGTACGCTCGGACTACCCGTCAGTCTGAGGATGATACGCAGTACTAAAAGTCAATCTAGTGCCCAAGGCACTCTGCAAACTTTGCCACAACCGAGCAGTGAAACGTGGATCTCTATCCGAAACAATCGTCACATGGACCCCGTGCAACCTCACTATGTCCCTAATATACAGGTCGGCCAGATAATCTACCGAGTCACTTACGCACATAGGAATAAAATGCGCCGATTTAGTCAACCGGTCAACGACCACCCAGATGGCATCGCTACCCCGTTGAGTCCTCGGAAGGCCCATAACGAAGTCCATCGTAACATGTTCCCACTTCCACTTAGCTATAGGTAAGGGTTGCAACAAACCCGCTGGCCTTTAATGCTCGGCCTTCACTTGTTGACAAGTAAAGCACTTTGATACAAACACAACCATATCCTTTTTCATACCTCTCCACCAAGACTGACGACTAAGGTCATGATACATCTTTGTGCCTTCCGGATGCACTGCAAGGCGCGAATGATGAAACTCTCGAAGTACTTCCTCTCGGCAAGACTCCGGTACAAACAAGCGATCACGGTATCTCACACTCAGGTCGGGATACACAGTCAAACCTCTTTTTACCTTTCCATTGGAAATCTTCTCCCGGAACGATTCCACCTCAAGGTCACCCTTCTGCGTTTCCAACACTCGGTTCACAAGTGTAGGTTGAGCAACTATTGAAAACAAAGCTGCGAATTCAATAGACTAGCCTAGTTGCAAGTCAAACTCATTAAGAGTACCTAACATTTCCCATTCTCGGATGGCGATAGAGGCTACATTGCTAATTGGTTTTCTACTCAAAGCATCGGCCACAACATTGGCTTTCCTGGGATGGTAATGCAACTCAAAATCATAATCCTCTATGAATTCCATCCGTCTCCTCTGCCTCAAATTCAAGTCTTTCTGTGTAAACAGATATTTCAGACTCTTGTGATTAGAGAACACTTCAAGTTTTTCACCATACTGATAGTGCCTCCAAATTTTCAAGGCAAATATCACTGCTGCTAACTCTAGGTCATGGGTGGGATAATTCCTCTCACATACTTTCAACTGTCGTGAGCCATAGGCTACTATTTTACCCTCTTGCATCAATACACAACCTAAACCTTCCCGTGAAGCATCACAATATACTGAATAACTCAAACCCCTCTTTGGTATAATCAACACTAGAGCAGTGGTGAGTCTAATCTTGAGCTCTTGGAACAACCTTTCAGAAGTCTCACTCCACACAAACTTAATTTCCTTTCTAGTCAATTTAGTCAAAGGTGAAGCTAGTCTAGAGAAATTCTTCACAAACTGACGGTAATACCTAACCAACCCTAAGAAACTACGAATCTCGAAAGCATTCTTAGGTTGTGCCTAATCTTGCACTACCTCTATCTTAGATGAATCTACAGTCACCCCTTCCCTTGACACTATATGCCTTAGGAATTTAACCTCTTCCAGCCAAAAGTCACATTTCCCAAAATTAGCATACAGCTTATGGGCTCTAAGTAACTCAAGCACTACTCGTAAATGTTCCTCGTGTTCCTCCTTAGAAGGTGAATAAATCAAAATGCCATCCATAAAGACAACTACAAAACGATCTAAGAATTCTCGGAAGATCCGATTCATTAAATCCATAAACACAGCTAGAGCATTAGTTAGCCCAAAAGGTATCACAAGAAACTCATAATGGCCATGCCGCGTACAGAATGCCGTCTTTGGGATATTCTCCTCCCTTACCCTCAACTGATGATAACCCGATCTTAGGTCTATTTTAGAGAAACAACAAGACCCCTTCAACTGATCAAACAGATCGTCTATACGAGGCATTGGGTACTTATTCTTAACAGTAACCCAGTTCAACTTTCTGTAATCAATACAAAGCCGAAATGCTCCATCTTTCTTTTTAGCAAAGAGAGCTGGCGCTCCCCAAGGTGAAGTACTAGGGCGAATAAAACCTTTATCTAACAATTCCTGGGGTTGAATCTTTAACTGACTCAATTTAGTAGGTGCAAATCTATATGGAGCCATAGAAACCGGTGTTGTGCCAGGCACTAAATCAATAGAGAACTCGATCTCTTGGTGAGATGGTAGACTGACAAGTTCCTCAGGAAAAACATCTGAGTATTCATAAACTACTCTCGGCAATTCAACCCGAATTTCATCACACTCACTACTCAAAAAGCTAGCAAGGAGACAACTAAGTTCACTCTGCCCACGCGGACTATATACCAGTGATAAGACTTTATCCACTCGGTCCCCCAAGAAATAAAAGCAATCACCGCTCAAGGTACATACAGTAACCTTCTGACGGTAGTAATCTATAACAGCCCGGTATGACGATAACCAGTCATACCCAATATGACATCAAAACTAAGCATGTCAATCAATACAAATGCAAAAGGTAATCGACGACCAGCAACTTCGATGTCACAACCCCGACATCCCTGTCTTAAGACAGTCTGACCACCAATAGGTGACTCTACACAAATAGGAGGTGCTAACTGTGCCAACTCCAAATCCAAAATTGATGCAAACGCATATGAAATAAAAGAATGAGATGCACCCGTATCAATTAACACATTAGCAACGGAATTGCAAAACAAAAAGGTACCTCTCACTACAGAAGGATTAGGTACAAGATGTGGCCTTACAACCGTATACATATGTCCAGTAAGCCTCTGCTCAACCTGCTCACTCCTCGGAGCATAAGCCTGATGCACTGACTGAGTTGAAGAAGCTCCCTGATTGGCCCACGAGGCCTGTGCTGACTGTGCTGGCTGATGACTCTGTGTCTGTCTCAAACCAGACGCACCAGATGCACCATCTAACTATGGGCAAAACCTCTTTAAATGCCCCTCATGCCCGCATTGATAACAAGTGAGTGGCTGGCCTTTTCCCTGACTCTGGCTCTGAAAATGAGCTAAAGATGATGCTGCCCGCTGTCCTCCTTCTCTCTGAGGACAAGCTAGAGACTTGTGGCCCAACTGACCACACTTAAATCAAGTAAAATCTCCCTGCCCACCTCTCCCAGAACCTATACTCGGTATTGGGAAAGTGGACCTCGATTGAGTTTCCCGAGACTGTTGAGGGTAGGAACCCCTCTGCCTTTTACTGTCTCCCTGACTATCTTGACTCCTCCTGAAGCCCTTCATCTTTTCTTTTTCTGCCTGCATAATAGTTTCAAGGTGGGTTGCAGATTGCACAAGGCGCCCATAATCTCTAGTCATGGAACCATCAACTTTATACATTAGCCCGGTCCTTAACCTTTTTTCAAACTCCAAACAACGGCGCTCCTCAGTAGCCACCAACTCAGGTGCAAACCTCGACAGACTAGTAAAGGTTGCCTCAAACTCAGCCACTGGCGTGTTCAACTGTAACAATTTAGAGAATTGATCTCTCAATTTCTCTCTAATCGTGGGAGGTAGAAATTTATCCTAGAAAGCCTCAACAAAAGCCCTCCAAGTTCCTCCAATGCGCCCACGTGCATACTTCCACCACTGACCCGCATCCCCTTTCAACTGGAAAGACGCTAAGGTCACTTTCAACTGATCATCCTCGATGCCAAGCATCTCGAATGTCTTCACTAATTGTTCTAGCCACTCATCTGCCTTTAATAGCTCCTTGGGATCACCCAAAAACTCATCCGGATTCAACCGGAAAAACTTCCTCTTTAAGAAAGATGGCCCTGTTTCAGCTACTTGGGCTTGGACTTGATTCTCAGCCCTGAGAATGTCTATAGATTCCCTAAATGCTCCGGATATTTCACGGGCTAAGACACCTATGGCTAGTTGATTAAACGGTTCGGCCACATTGGCTTGACCAACTCCTTCTTCCTGTGCCGGAATATCAGCCGGTAAAGGCACCTCATGCCTCCTAGGTCTACCACACCTATTACCACCACGCCCATGTCTTGACATCCTAATAAAGGTAATAACCGGATTGGCAAATTTATAAACGTGCTAAATTTAACTCACTCGCGGCTTAATACATTGGACAACAATAAATCACTCCACATAGATATGTAATCACATAAACACATACGAATTTCCTTCCTAGATAATGACCGTCCCACGGCGTTACTAGAGTTCCAATTAGAAATAGCAGTGATCAAGTGCTCTTCTAATAGGACTTTCACAAACCCGTAGACCCAATCAACATCTTAGGAACTAAATTTCATGCCCACATAATCACATAAGAATGTTATCACATAAGCATACAATACTTGCTAACATCGCAATCAAGCGAGACAAACCCATTGTGGTACTAACCACTTCCTACGTACCCAAAGTATTCAAACCCGGTACGCTCTGATACCAAATTGTAATGCCCCCAAAATAATATAATAAAGATAACTCATATGCGGAATAAATATGAGAAACAACATACTTTCATATATCAGGGTTCACTGTTTAACAACCAGTTATATGCCATGTAGGATTACATCTTTCCAAGTCATTGCTTGGTTACACAAATTGGGTCTCACTCATTACATCTTAGGCCCTTGGCTTTACAAATAACAAACATACACACATAAGGCGTAAATAGGGAGCTTTTGCTTCCCGAGAGTCCATCCATACTATTGCCTTGGAGGAAACATCTCACCTGCACTTGAAAATGATATTCCCGTATAGGGTGAGCCAACGGCCTAGTAGAGATAATCTAACACAATATATGAGG
This sequence comes from Camellia lanceoleosa, assembly GCA_025200525.1. NCBI lineage: Eukaryota > Viridiplantae > Streptophyta > Magnoliopsida > Ericales > Theaceae > Camellia > Camellia lanceoleosa. The sequence continues at coordinate 39,144,960 of CM045761.1, read as the reverse complement.
TTTAGCAAAGGTATAAATACCACGTGCATAAATAATACCGATACTAGAACATCCACAAGGCCTGCAAATTCATATACCATTAAGACCTAACCTCTTTCCATTTTCCTTCAATTCATTTCCAATTCATATATGCTACCAAATTCATGAGTTAAATTAATTATCTTTCAACAACCAAAATGAGACTACAACTCAATAGTTTCCCGAATATGCAAAATACACATAAACACTTCAAACCTTGCCATTTTACGAATATTTCGTCCGAAGGAATCGGCACCCATTTATATATGAAATTTCGGGTCTTTTATCCAGGACACTCTGGCCAACTTGCTTTAAAAGGGAGTCCATCCCCTTTCTTCTCCCAAACAAAGATACATATGCAATGTATTTATAAATATAATCATATATGGAGTACATCCCCTTTCTCCTCCCAATAAACATACATATACAATGTATTTATAACATGGTCATATTCAATGACACCAACAATGGATTAGCATTAAATCGCCTAATCCTCATGCAATTTCTACAACAATCATAGCTATTCTCCACCGATAGCCCAATACAATTATTTCTAAGGAGATGTTCAATCTCAAAATAAATATTTTATTCAAAATTTACATAAGTGAGATAATACATATCCAATATCACCAATTATAACCACAACCTTCCAATTTCACATTTTCAATGCTAACCCCAATTATTTATACAAAATAATAATTTAATCAAAATTAGGACAAAATCTCCCTCTTTCCAAATATCAACCCAAACACTAAAATTAACTATTTTAGCACAACATGATCTTATATTCAAGCCTCATACTCATTTACCTCATATTCATCAAATACCCCTCTTTTCATTCACACCCAAATCCTAGATTTGTCCAAACCACAACCATATCTCATCATCTATACACAATAGCAAATAACTAAGCTAAAAACCATATTAAAGTGTAGAAATTCCCTACCTCAAGTGTAGAAAACCCAAGCAACAAGGTGGAACTTCAAAGATGATGAAACCAATTATTTCTTGGATCAAAACGAAGCTCTTGAAGCCCTCTACCTTATTCTCAAAGACACTAGGGTCAAGAACATAATGGATCTAGATGAAATCTTAGAGAGAAGATGTATTCTAGAGAGAGAGTATGAAGACCTACGCTCATGGAGAGTTTTTTGAGAGAAAGTGAGTTGCAAAAATGATCTAAAATGGCTCATTCAGGATCTGATATGAACAGGTTCGCTCGAGCGAAGGAGTTCTTGCTCAAGCGACCAAACACGTAAAGATCGCCTTGCTCGAGCGCAAGAAGCTTCGTTCGAGCATAGAATGTGAAGTTTCAGGTCTGTCACCCAACGCAGACACACGCTCGAGCACAAGAAGTCTCGCTCGAGCGAAGAAGCCAAAAGCTAGGAATTAACCATTTGTACCAAAAGACAACCAACCTGTTCCAAACTCGCCTAACAAGTCCCAAAACTCAAATTGAAAGAATTAAAGGGAGGAAACAAGACATAGACAACAATATACACTCACGGAACCCGAGTCCTGAATACAATAAAAGTCGGGGTAAAACTGGGATTGCTATATTTTAGACCTTTAAGTCCCATTATATTTCTAATAGTCGGAATTGCTTTTCAAATAATGATTGTTTTTCACTTTTATTTTATTTTTCATCTTATTCATAAAATCCTAATTTTTGATCATCTATACTTAACACTATAACTCTAACCAAAGCTTTCACCTTGCAGGATGGATAGAGGGTGGAGGTCGGTGCTGCGTAAGCATGGACGTCAAAGAGGTCGAAATCATGACCTGGAAAACGAGATTCATATGATCTTTGTGGATAACTTACCAGAATCTATGGATCCAAAAGGGCTATATAGAGTATTTATGAACTTTGGGGTTGTTAAGGATGTGTTCATCCCTAACAAAAAAAAGGAGCATGACTCGATCAAGATTTGGCTTTGTACGATATGCATGCTCAGTGGCAGCGAATATGGTAGTTCAAAAAGCACATGGAATCTGGTGTGACAACATAGCTTTGAAAGTAAAAATAGCATTTTGTCTAAGGAAAGGAGAAAAAATAGAGGCCACCAACTGTACCAGTTGGACAAAGGAATATTGGTGGTACTAGCAGAGTCCCAAATATGGTACAAGGGGGAAAGTCTTATGCACAAGCATTAAGTGGCAAAGGGTTAGCGCACACTGCAAGCATTAATATAAACGCTTTTGAGGAAAGTAATGGTTGGTTGTATGACAGTGTGATTGTTAGACTTAAGCCTCTAAACTGTGCGGCTGAGTTTAAAGAGGAACTGAAACACAGAGGAATGGGTGACATCCAGGTTAGAGATGGTGGTGGCAAAGATATTGTATTGACTTTTGCATCAGTAGGTAACATGAAAGAGAAGCTGAAATTAATGGAGGGGTGGATCTATGATTGGAGTGAGTCAATCAAGGAATGGTCACAAGGGATGATAATTGAACATGAAAGGCTTGTTTGGCTTACCTGTTATGGTGTGCCATTAAACTTATGGAGTAGAAAAACTTACAGTAACATTGGAAGGTTGTGAGGGGAAGTCATAGGCATTGATGATGACACAGCTATAATGAATTATTTTCACAGTGGGAAGGTAAGGATTGCCACCAAATGTAAGGAGTCCATAAATAAAACAATCACTTTGAGTTGCAAGGGGACAACTTACCCAGTAAAGGTATGTGAAGAACAAGTGATTATTTCGGAGGTGGTTTATTAACAATGCAAGTGTTATAGTGAGCAGAGTAAGGGAGCAAATCAAACTTCCATTGGTGATGAACCATAGTAGAGATTTGAAGTGGGCAGCAAGAAGGTTGTTGATGAAGTTAATGTGGAGGGACAGGTTAGTGGTGAGATGGCCATAGGTGCTGTTGAGGAGGCAGGAGGGTCGAGGGTAAGAAATGATGATAATACTGACGGTGATGGACACGGTAGGTGGCTAAGCATGTCTAGGGTAGAAGAGACTGTTAGGAGCATAGGGAAGACAGATTGTGTGCAGATGTAAAATGGAGGTAGTGGGAGAGCATGCGGGGGAAAGATAGTCAAATCAGTGCTAAAACCTATACAAATTCAAAATGAAGGCAATCAGATTGTGGAGAATGGTGTGGTTACTCCAGGTTTCATGAGGAGTCTAAGTGGGCCTGAGAAAAATGGGCCTGGGCTCAACATAGAGGTATTTTTATGGCCAATGCAATAGAGTATGGAAATATCTTGGGCCTTGGATCATCTGAGATCAGTGCCTTAGAAGTTCAGCCATTAAAGGAGACTAGTGAACAACATAGTGGAGGGAAGGCTACCCATGCAAGAGTTGAAAAGGTGCATCACTGAGTGCAAAAAAGAAAGTCTGCAATGACAGCTCAAAAAAGGAAAATAAGCAAACAGGAGAAAGCTAAAGGGCCTGTGAAATTTTAGGGGAAGAGAAAAGGAACTTTACAAATTGGGGTGGCTCTTCTTTGAATTTCAAGAAAAGAACTATTTTTAGATCAGTAGCTGCAGCAATTCTCTGTCAATGGCAAGCAAATCTGGTAGTGGACAGTTATTACTAAATGAAGCAAAAGCATCACTCCAAATTGGGCAGATACTTAGGATGAATTACAAAGGTAATGGGGAGGAAGTGATAAGCAAATTGATGGAGCTGGAAGCAAATGACAAGGAGGTGCTGGATAAAAGAGGTAGTAAGGAAATTTAAAAGGCCCTTCATAGTGATTCGGTGAGTGAATTTGTTTTCAATGAAGGTCTTATCTTGGAATATTAGAGGCCTAGGCAAACCTATTAAAAGAAGAAAAATCAAAAAATACTTTATAAGAGGAATGTGGATATGGCATTATTTCAAGAAACCAAGAGATCAATTATCATTGGGGATTTTGTTAGAACATGTTGGCCTGGTGAACAACTAGAATTTATGGTTGTAGACTCAGAGGGAGCAGCTGGTGGACTTCTTTGCATCTGGAATCCAGAAGTTTTTCAACTTCAAGATTGCTACAACAATAGGAATTTCATCATTCTATTAGGTACTCTATATTGCAGTTTTGAATGTGTTATTGTTAATGTCTAGGGGCCAAATGATAGTGCTAGTAGGAGAAGGGTTTGGGAAATATTGAAGAATTTAAAGCAAACTTAGGAAAAACCTTGGTGTTTGGGAGGTGATTTCAATGAAGTCATGAAACTCTCTGAAAGGTTGGGATGCTCTCAAAGAAACAGTTGTGTGAAGGATTTCAATGAGTTAATTGATAACCTGGAAGTGTGTGACATCCCAATGTTGGGGAGAAAATTCACTTGGTGTAACTCACAAAAAGGAGTCAAGTGGAGTAGGTTAGATAGATTCTTACTCAGTCCAGAATGGTTACATAAATTTAGCTTCAAACTGTGGGGTTTCCAAAGAAGGTTTTCAAATCATTGCCCTTTGTTACTCATGGAAGATGAGAGGGATTGGGATCCCAAGCCATTTAGGTTTCTAAATGCCTGGACACTACATCCGAATTTCAAAACTTTTGTGTAGAAACTGTGGGCTAAATCTAATATTGATGGTTGGGCTGGATTCAAGTGTATAAGGAAATTGAAATCACTTAGACTAGCACTCAAAAAATGAAATCTTGAAGTATTTGGTAATGTGGAGTTTAAACTTAAGCAATTGGAGGAGGAATTACATGCTTTGGATTTGGTAGCTGAAGAAAGGTTACTAAATGACTCAGAGCTTAGTAGGACAAGAGAGGCAAAAAGAGAAGCATGAAAATTGAGTAAAATGGTGGTATGGTTATGGTTGCAGAAGTCTAGGGTTAATTGGGTGTTAAAAGGGGACATAAATACAAATTTTTTTCATGTGATGGTTCCTCAAGAATGAATAAGAATGCATTGTATTCAATTGATGTCAATGGGGTTCTGAAGGTAGACCCTGCTGAAATAAGAGTTAAAGTCTTGACTTATTTCCAAAAGCAGTTTGCATAATCATGGTTCAACAGGCCAAGCTTATCGGGTCCTTTTAAATCAATTGGGGGAGATGAGGTTAGAGATGCTTTAAAAGCTGAGTTCACAGAATCTGAAGTTGTTGCAGCAATCAAAACCTATGATGGAAACAAGGCTCCAGGACCTAATGGCTTCAATTTGTTAATGGTTCAAAAGTGTTGGCAGACAATCAAAGGGGATGTAATGCAATTCATGAAAGAGTTTCACATAAATTCTAAGTTGGTACTTGGTATTAATAGCTCATTTGTAGCTTTGCTTCCAAAAAATGACAATCCCTCTTGTCTCAGTGAATACATGCCTATTAGTCTCATAAGTTCACTATACAAAGTGTTTTCAAAAGTTTTATCCAAGAGGATTCAATCAATACTGGCCAAAATCATTAGTGAAACTCAATCAGCTTTCATAGGGGGAAGAAGCATTTTGGATGGTGTTTTGGTTGCTAATGAGATTGTTGATGATTGGAAGAAGAAACAGAAGCAAGGTATTGTTTTAAAACTTGATTTTGAAAAGCATACGATTCAATTAATTGGGAGTTTCTTTTCTCTATGCTCTCAAATTTTGGGTTTGGCTCAAAATGGATCAATTGGATGAAGGAATGTGTTTCAATAGCCAGAGTCCTAATCTTGGTAAATGGCTCTCCTATACTTGAGTTCAATCCTCAAAGGGGGCTCAGACAAGGTGACCCACTTTCACCTTTTCTTTTTAATATTGTGTTTGAGGGTCTAAACATACTCCTGAATAGAGTAGTCCAGATAGGTTTGATTAAGGGTGCAACAGTTGGTTCTAATGATATTAGCATTACTCAGTTGCAGTCCACAGATGATACAATATTGTTTTGTGAGGCAAGAAATGAGGAGGTGCTTAATATCAAAAGGATATTGAGATGCTTTGAAATATTATCTGGGCTAAAGATAAATTATCACAAGAGTGTGATTTGTGGAATTTGTATTCATGAAGAACTCATTAAGGATTTTGCTGCCATCTTGAACTGTCAGCACCACTGTCTACCATTGACGTATTTGGGTATGCCCTTGGGAGCTAATCCAAGGAGAAGAAAGACTTCGCAAACTATTATTAACAAATTCAAATCGAAGTTGGCTTCTTGGAAAAGAAGATTTTTATCCTTTGCTGGTAGGTTGACAATGATTAAGTCTGTGTTACCATCTCTACCAGTTTTCTACTTATCCCTATTTAGAACGCCTGTAGGGATCGCAAAGGCAATTGACAAAATTCAGTCTAGATTTCTTTTGGAGGGGTGATGAATTAAGAAGGAAAATTCATTTGGTTAAATGGGGGGAACTAACTCAAAGTAAATGTAATGGGGGTCTAGGCATTAAAAATGTGAAACTCAAGAATGATTGTCTTCTTTTGAAATGGTGGTGGAGATTTGGGTGTGAAAATGGCTCTCTTCGGAAACAAGTAATTTACAACAAGTACCCAGAAACTGGAGGGGGTTAGTGGCCAGCACATGTTGCAAGTACAAGGTTATCCATGGTTTGGATAGATATATTGGGGGTTGGAGGAAATATTCCTGAACTACTGGAGTTTTTTAAAACTAACACAAAGCTTATCATTGGTGATGGGAGGGAAGCAAAATTCTGGCTGGATAATTGGGTTAGTAATGGGTGCTTAAAAGATGCATTCCCTAGATTATTCTCTGTGTCCCTTGATCAATGTGAATCAGTGACAGTGGTTAATAGCAGGAGAAATGGGAATGAAAGTGGGATTTGGACTTCAGACAAACCTTCTTTCAGTGGGAATTTGAAGAGTTGAGGAGGTTGAAGGAGCTGTTATAAACTGCTCCTGCCCTCAGGAAAGGAGTGTTGGATAGCTTGAGATGTGTTAGGTTTTTATTCTTGGTAATCTCGTTTGACAAAACTTCTTTCAGTTGTAATTGTATTCGATCTTTTTATTTCAGTGAAGCTATGAGTTTTAGATGCGAATCTAACCCGAATTGCACCTTGCAGAGATGTTTAAGAAGTTAATTCTTTCATGTTTGCCACTTCGCTGACTATATCGAGGATCGAGTGGAGAATCTTTGGTTTCAGAAGTTTAAACTGTCTGCAAAAGTACAAGAAGTTGTCTTTTTGCGCTCAAGCGTCAGTTCCTGCACTCGAGCGTCAGTACACTTGAGCAGTCATTCTTGCGCTCGAGCGGAGATCGCAGATAAGTTTTTTATAAATATGTGGTTTCATCCGTTTTTAGGGTTACGGCTTCTAGATCTTCTTCTTGGATATTAGGGTTTATATCTGGACCTTTTTTGCTAGTTTCTTTGATGTTTGTTTGAGTTTAAATCTGGTTTGAAAAGTATACATCAAAGGATTATTTGTTTCGTTCAATACAAAAGAGAGTGTTGTTCTTCAGTGGATTCCGTGTAATTTGGGCCTGAAGCTTTGGTGGAATCCGGAGTGACTCATCGTCGTGGATTCAATATCAACGTTATGGATTCAACGTTGGACAAGACAATTCCGAGGTGAAGACTGTGGTGGAAGAGGCATATAGGGGTCGGTTTAATTCGGGCGTGGATTCGCTATGTAATTGAGAATACACTTGTGTAATTCCTTTATGTCTTCTTAGTGGATTGTTTTGTGGCTTTGGCCGGTGGTTTTTTATCACAATTGAAGGCGCTCCAATTGTGGTTTTTTCACGTAAAATCGTTGTGTCGATTTGTCTTGATTGTTTGATTGGGATTGCTGTTTACTGCTTAAAATTGATACATAATCACAAATCAATATCTAGGGGGTTTCTAGGTTTTTCAAGATAGAATGCTGATAAGTCAGGTGTGTTCACTGTGGCCTCTGCTACAAGTGGAATGAATTACCATCTGAAGTTACTGCAAAATTAGGGGAATTCATTTGGAAGAATATGGCTCCACCAAAGGTGCAATTTTTTAGGTGGTTAGCATGGAAAGGGAGGATCAAGACATCATGCTATCTTCAAAGCATTTGAGTACTTAGTGATGTTTCAAATGTTAGCTGTATTTTCTACAAGAATGAATTGGAAACTGTTAATCATTCGTTGTTATGTTGTCCTTTCAGTTGGAGGATTTGGTCCAATGTTAGTAATTGGTGGGGAATGTCTTGGGTGCTACCGTGGTCAGTGACTGGGCTTTTGCAGTGGTGGAATGGTTACAGATTCAACAAAAAGGAGAAGGTCATTTGGAAGGTTATTCCATTGGCCGTGCTCTGGTCCATATGGAGGCAAAGAAATGAAACTGTGTTTAATGGCAAACAGTTGGATTTGGAAATGTTGTGTGAACTTATCAAAATAAGGATTGCATTGTGGATCAGAGCCTCTACCTCTTCTTTTTGTTACTCAGTCACTGATATTGTAAATAATCTGCAGCAGGTGAAGTTCTGTTTTAAGCACTGATGAGGTTGGGATGTAATCATGTTTGTTTGCTGGATTCCTTTATGCTATGCCCTGCCTGCTGCTGTGTTTTGCTGTGATTCTGGATTCTTTTGGCTGATCAAAAATCATACATCGGTAAGGTATGTATAACAGGAATGGATAATCTAGAAAGTTATTCCTGTGGCTGTGGTATGGTTCATCTGGAAACAGAGGTGAGAAGGGGCCTGGGGTAGATGGGGCATCTGCCTGAGTTAGCAAGAATTTTGGTTATTCATAAGGTATAGGATTGGAGGCTAGCAATAACATTTTGGTGGCAGTATCTGGTGTGCTCTTAGTATTGGCCTTGTTCTGGTCTAGATTGGACCAGTTCTAGATTTTAATTTTGTAATGATGTTTTCTTTGGGGGGTTTAGGCTGGTGTATCTCTATTAAGCTTAGGACATCGCAGTGGTTTCTGATGTTTGGTGTTGTTTGTTTTTGTTCTTTCCCCTTGGCTGCTTTTGATTGGTCTCTCACCAATCTTGGGTCAAGTGCTAGCACATGATTGTGCTTTCTTAGAGGTGTCAACCTAGTTAGGATTGTTGAGGTTAGCTATGATGCTTAGTGCACTTCCCTGCTTTGTTGATGTTAAGTTTTGCATGTATCTTGCTTCTTTCATCAATAAAGTTCCTTTTTACTAATAAAAAAAAAAAAATTCTATACTTGACACAAAATGTATTGCTTCCTTGGAATTAAAATCATGGTTTCTGTCATGTTCAAGGAGGGTTGTCATGTGGTGGCCATACCAATACATTTTTTTAACATAAAAAAAAAACTAAAAAAAAAAAAAAAACAAATGTCACTTAGCTTTAAAGGGGAATCAATTGAAGCACTTTTTTTAGGCCACGTTTGTTTTAGTCCACGGCCTAGGGATTGGATTGGTGATCCCACGGGTCTCACACACTTCTAACCAACCAAACTTAGCAAAAATAGCATATAGGATACAATCTCAGCTAATTTGCATAAGTATACCGTCCAAAGTACAATTTTTCCAATTTAGTTTTGATGAATTAATGCTTAAAAGTACATAGTTATTCCATTAATAGAATACAACAACAACAATCGTGCTGCTCCATTGTTGTTGCAGAAGCCACTTTTGCTACTACTAATGTAGAAGCCACAAATCCTTTGATAGTGCAATCTATTATAATAATAAGTAAATAAATAAAAGTTACCAATAGATCACTTGTAGACACCCCATTTGTGACCGTCCTCAAGATTTAGACGTCATCATTTGCGCACGCGATGATTGTGCTTGTTTGTGTTCGCTTTGAGCGCTCGAAGTCCTCGGCGGAATGCCTTGTCTTTGAGCATTTGAACCTTGTTCTTTATTTACCTTGTTTTGGACCAAAACTTGCGCACGCGGACCTATTGGTGACCTGTCGGCCACCCCCTAAGGCTGTCGACCATGGGTTGTGCCGGTCGACCACCAGTGGTGGCCGGTCGGCTACCAATGGTGGCCAACAGCCACCAGTCTCTTTTTCCAGATATTTATTGACAATTGTGCTAGCTGTTGCACACTGAGCTGCATCTTCATACACGTGTATGGTAAGATGTATCTAAGCTCAAGGGGTTGATTTCTATAAATAGGGGGTGTCCTCCCCCATTTTTGGAGGTTAGCATTTTTAGAACAAAAATCTCTCTCTCTCTCTCTCTCTCTCTTGTTATTTTGCATGCACTTGCCTAGTTTCTCTTAGCTTTTGCATATCAACTCTTAACCAAACACTCTCACCTTTTGGCTGAGATAACTTGGGACCTTGATTGAGCTCTATAAGGAGGTTGGAGCTTGAATTTGTGGCTGTTTTGTGCTGTGCTCCAAAGGTATAGAACTTACCTTGCCTAGACTTGTTTTCAATACTTGCTTTGCCATCTTTTTAAACTATCTTGGGGCTGGTTTTGGCATGTAAAAAGTTCTGTTTTTGAGACCTAAAAGTGGTGGTTTGAGCTCTTTTGAGTTAGGGGGTTGTCCACCCCTTTTACTTTTTAGCTTGTTAAGCTTTTATGCCATCTTTTCATTACTTTCAAGACAAAATTTTTGGGCCTTTTAACCATTGAATGTCAGAGGTTTTTCAGTGGTGAAAACTTTATTTTGAAGTCCAAAATTGGAGGGGTTAGCCTCCTCTCCTTGTGTCTTATTTGCATGCCTAGTTAGCTTCATGAGTTAGCATGTTTTTCTAGCTTACCTTAGCTTTAGTCCAGCATGTTTTTGTCTCTTTTTTTACCTATTTTGGCTTTGTTTTGGGCTGGTTAATTTAGTTGAGGCTTGTATTGCATAGTTGTAGTACTATTTCGTTCACTATCTGAGTGTTTTAATGCTTTGATCATCATTGTTTTGAGTTGAAAGTATGTTTTAGTGTTGTTTTGCACTCCATTTCAGCACTTAAAATCTCTGCAACCTCCCTTTATTCTTCCCTCTTTTTTTTGCTTTGAAAGTGGTTTCAAACCACTTATTTGCCTAAGTGTGAAATTGAGGTGTTGCACCTAATGGTTTAATCCCTTAGGGGGTTCATTACCAGCAGTGTAATGCCTCTTTCATGCCCAAAGTAATTTGTGGTTTGAGCCATCTTTCCATTAGAGGACACTCACCTTTGGACTTAATTGATTAAAGAATGAATCGGTAATTTAAAATGAGTAAACAAAATGGACAAGTAAAAAAGGCAGGATAAGCATCTTTCGTGTTACATTGCATGTGTTCGAATCGGACGTTAATTTGAACACAAGGAAAATGGGACATTTCATACTCAAAGTGATGAAATGTACCATTTTCCTTGGTCACTATCACCCTTGATCATGCATGATAGGGTGGTGGTTTTTTGAGTCTTGTTTTGCACTCATTAAGCTTGTACAAACTTGGTTCTTTGGCCATCATGCATAGAAATTGCTTGATTGATGGTTTGAGAGCTAAGAGTTACACTTCTTTGAGCTTGTTTGATGATAAGAAGTGTAACAGTTTACACAAACCTATGAGAATACACTATTTTGCTCTGTCTGCTCTCTATTATAGAAAAAAGAGAAGTTCATGTCATCGGTGGCCGACCGGCCACCACCAATAGCCGACCGGCCACCATTGGTAGCTGACAGGCCCCCTGTCGGCCACCAATGAAAATTGCACAGTGTATTAGTAAGGTGGAACAGAGGTATTCTGGAAGTTGGCAGAATTTTTGGTGTTCAAATGTGCAAACAGAGGCTCGCAGCAGTAAAATGTGGCTTTTCGGGTGAAGGAAGCGAGCATGCACGCATCCCTCGCTTCCCGAGGCCATTTAGTTGCTTTGTTTAGTTAATTAGTGGTAGCTAGTTAATTAGTTTAATTGCTTTGTACTTAATTAGCTTAGTGTTTAGCTAATTACTTCGATTTGTAATATTTAATTAGCTTAGAATAAGTTCGTTAATTTGTTTCAATTGTTGTAATAATTAGTGTAGCTAGTTAGCTTATTCATTCAAACCCTTCTTCATGAGGGCGTAATGTTGTAATAAGTGTGTGTGCGTGTGTGTATGTCTTCTAACCCCACGTCTTTCTCCCTTTTATTTAATCGCTTTTGATGGTTAGATTAGGGTCATGTTTCAATTAGCATACCTTAGGCTTGCATGTTTGCATCCATTCATTTGTCTTGCATGCACCGAGGCTCGGTACATCATTCAAACTGCATTGTCAAAATTCAATACTTCTTTGAATATGTGTTTCAAAGCATGCTATCAAAGTGTTGCAAATACCATGATTAAGTAGCCGAGCCTATTTAGTTACATCATTGCATGTGTTGCATTAGTCATTTAATATAGTTAGGAATCATGCATTTTTCTAACAAGTTTCTGTTTTGGCTTGGAGTACTCGGTGAGTTTTATGCTTTAGCATACTTGCATGAGTGTTATTGCCATGTTGCCATGTTTCGTATGCTTGCCATGAGGCTATGTGTTTAAATGCTAAACTGCATGAATGCCTGTGTATGAAGGCTTGTTGTTTGAATTGGAATGATTCAACGAATGTGAGTTTTAAGCCCACCTTGTTGAATGGCAAATCATGTTTTAAGCTCACTATGTTTGGTGGCAAATCCGCATTTTTAAGCCTACTTGAGGTGGCAAATTCAAACTATTTTTTGCAAACAAACATGAGTTGAATTGTTCCAAGTCTTGCGATTAGTCTATACTTGCTTGTGTGCGTCACATAGTAAAGATTAGTTTAATAACCCGAACAAGAACACATAATGTTTATAAAATATCATATCATGATTAGTAGAGGCCGATCTTTGATCGGGCGAGCGGGGGTGCTCAATTCATGACCTTCCCCCTTCGTATCCAAGTTCCCGAGTCGAGGCAACTTTGGTGATGACGGACACGTGACCTTTGGCACGAGTCAGGGTTTCTTAAATTTCCCTAAAATAAAAATGTTTACGTGGCGACTCTGTATCTGGCAAAACAGTTCAATTTTGGCATTATTTGATTTAAAATCAATTTTCCAAAAGGTTTGTCGGATTTGGACTCTTTGGTGTTTATCAGTTTCACATTGCACTTGTGAGACTAGATTCAAAACCGCGGGAGTCCAAACTGTGAGGCCTTTTATTTCAAACCCTTTCCGAAAGGCGCAGCGAGGAAAAAGGAGAGTCCACACCACCAAACCCGAAAACAAAAAGATAAACCAAAAAAGTAGACACAAAGATACCTACTTATCAGGTTCACATCTCTAATCCTAAAATAAATAGGAAGAATGAAAGGCAAGTATGGAGAGCTATCCCTATAGCAGTGATTTGGTCTGTGTGGAAATATAGAAATAGGTGCACTTTTGCTGATACTCAACCAAATCTAGAAGAATTATGTAACCTAATCAAAGTAAGAGTGGCCCTTTGGATGAAATCACATGATCTAGGTTGTTTCTATTCTATAAATGAAATTGTGTTAAGCATTCAGCAGGTGAGAAAGTGCATCTGAGAGCTATGCTGCAGAGAAGGAACATAGGAGATTCAGAGGTGCCTGCTGCTGTGTCTTTATATCTTTGCGATGGTGGTCTTTGGTTTTGATATTTGCTAAATTTGTTGTATTATTGTGTTGAGAACTGTGATTGTTTGTCTTGTTCTTTTCCTTTTCTATTGGTTGTCACCAACTTTTTTGGCTTGAGCTAGCATATGATTGGGTGTTCTTCTTGGTACTAACCCAATTGGGATTAGGAAGTTATACTATGATGTTTTCTGCCCTTGCCTCCGCTACAAAAAAAAAACACCTTTGGCGACCAAATTTTTAGTCGCCAAAGGTCCTATTTTAGTCGCCAAATGTCGAAATTTCACTTTTCCCGACTAAAAATTTTAGTCACCCGTCTTGTCGCCAATATATGGTCGCGGATGCCTTTGGCGACTAAAAAACTGTTAGTCGCCAATATATATGTCTTCAGCGACGAAACAATTTGTCGCCAAATGCAATTCCATTTTTGGAAACTTTACATTTAGCGACTAAACTTTTAGTCGCCAATAGTGATTTTTTTTTATTTATTATTTACACCTTTCCGTGACTAAACTTTTCGTCGCCAAAACGCATACCTTTCGGCGACTAAACTCTTTAGTCGCCAAAACCATTTTTCAAAAAAAAAGAAAAAAAGAATTGCCTCTGCTCCCAAGTATCGAACCTAACCCAGCGTCCAGTCCCAACACCTTGAACTGTACCAACACTTCGTCCCCCACTACGCCACTACCATATCACATGATTATTATTGCAACATATATTATTTATATACTATTTTTACTGGTATTAATAGAAAATTATATATATATATATAAATAATTATTTTTATTTAATATTATTTATGTAAAAAATAAATTAGTTACTAAAAAAAATATGATAGTACTTTCGGTGACTAAATCTGAATTTTAGTCGCCAATTCTTCATTTTTTGGCTACTAATTTGTTTTCTGTCGCTAAAAGAATTCAATTCCGCCTAAGGATAGCACTTTTGGCAACTAAACTAAATTTTAGTCGCCAAAACCTCTACTTTGGCGACGAAACTAAATTTTAGTCGCCAATTCTTGATCTTTGGGAGACGAAACAGTTTTTAGTCGGCAAAACACCTGTAATCGGCGATGAAATTCAGATTTAGTCGCCAAATCCGTCACATTTGGCTACTAAATCATTTTAGTCGCGAAAAACTATGAGTTTTGGCTACTAAACAACCTTTAGTCGCTAAAAAGCCTACATTCGGCGACTAAACTGCCTTTTAGTCGCTAAAACACTTACATTTGGCGACTACACTGTTTTAGTCGGGAAAAGTTATCAATTTTGGCGACTAATTCCATTTTAGTCGCCATTTCTTCTAGTTTCAGCGACGAAAATTGAAGTTTTAGTCGCCAAAAGCGCTTTTTGTTGTAGTGCTCTACTTTATTGATGTAATTTCATATGTAAAGTTTTTTTTTTTTTTTTTTTTTTTTTTTTTTTTTTTTTGTTGATAAAAAAAATGAATAAAGCTAACCTCAAAGAGATAACATAATAAAGCAATTTAAAGTTGGGTTACAACATAAGCACGTTTGTCACCGACTTATTGGGAACCAGGGTCTTAAAAGCGATTATTGCAAAAACGACCGTAAAAGCCCATACAAGACTTGGGTGACATCCCACTTATCCTTAATCTGATCAGTCCCTAATTAGCACAAACCCAAGAATACTACGACCCATATTATGACTATACTGAACTCAAATTATGCCATATATGGTCTTATTAACTATTCTACTATTGGGAAGGAAGCCTAAAAAAGGCCACCAAATATTAGATCTCTTCTTGGATCTTCTGTTTTATTACAGCTATCTGGGGATCAAGTTCTTCAAGTACTGGTATTATAGATGGTCATAAATAATTATCTGATAATAAATTTAAATACAAAGAATGTCGATGCTTATGAAATTATATTATTTCACATAAAAAAGCAAGTAATCTAACAGGCATACATAAAAGAAATACTTACTAAATACTTTTATTCGTTCAAACCGGCAATACAACTACTTGATATATTACAAGGAATAGAGGAAGAGATGCCAAAAGAAAGATTAAAATTGTGCGTGTTTCAACAAGTGTGAAACCTTTCCTTTTATAGACAAATTTTAAAATAAAAAAAGATAATGGTGAAGACAGGTTGCGTGTCCTTGATGGATTGGAGTCGATCATCTATGTCTTCTGTCGAAAGCAAATCTTATCCTTTTTGTCGAGGAGCAGGAAAGTTGTGAACTCTTTTTCTAGATGGCAGACAAAGAATTTGCTTTTCTGGAAGTTGCATTATTTGTTTTTACTGGTGGTTGTCGCTTTGTGTTGATGCTTATTTGGAAAGAAGTTCTGGTAGCGAGAAATTAGGTTTTTCCTTTTCCCTTTTTGTCTTTTGGTAAGGCATCAGATATCATGCCTGTGAAAGAATCCCAAAAATCTCCAATGTTTTCTGTTGCAATGATGTGATCATATGGATTTTGTGATTCTCTAGCTAAGACTGGGCCTTCATTGCTACATAGAGCTTGAGTGGCTAGTACTATTGCTGTTTCATCTTCATTTTCATCACTATGTGCTGACACAATGTGTATGGATGTATCATCTCTAGATCGGGATTGGCTGGTAATGGTCTGAAGAAATTTCTCCTTCATGTAATCCATTCATTTTGACAATTAATTCTGTTTATGAGATATCTGGAAATTGTTTACGAAGAGCTTCTTGGATATCCAAGAATCGATTGTTGGATGATACTAAAGGAGGAATGGCCTTGGGTGCCATATCCCAACAAGCTTTAGTGTTAGTTTTTATTTTTTGGATAAGTTCATCTTGGTGGGGATCCATACCTTTACTCCATCACTTGGCATAAAACACTCTTTTCGAGTGGGAATATTGGTTTGCAAATAATCGCACTGAAAATCCCATTTCCAAATCCAAGGAATTCCAAAATTAATAACAAAAATGATCGAAGATTTGGACATGGTAATTTCTCGGTTGCCTGGACTATGAGAATAGGCTACTTGCCATTCACTAAATTTTGGTCGAAGTATTTCTGGTAAGATATCCATGGGTGGACCAAATTTATTCCACCAAAGATAGAACAATTAGGTATGCTAGATTTTAACACATCTTGGTAAATTTTGAAAAATCAAGAATGATTGTTAACTGAATTCTGATAATAAAATGCTTTAGAAAAAGCATCAATATTATCCCAATAACCGAATTTATGTTCTCTGGATTTAATACTGAGTTGTCTGGTAGTATGAGGATGTATCCTCCAAGTAGAAATAGACATGATATTTCTGATGATAGCCTTACGAAATCGAAGAGGGCTATTTGTCCGGTCTGGTTCCACAAGGGTGTGGCTAAATTCAACGAAAGCAATGCCAATGAGAATTTGCTCATAGACATAGTGATACTGGTCAAAATGAGGTGGAAAAACTTGAGTGGTAAGATACTACCTCTTAATTTCTCATTGTTCATCATGTTTCTCAATAATGGATATTGTTTCTTCTGTAAGAGGTGTCGGTGGAAAAGTGTTTTATAGATTAGAAAGAAGTGCTTCTTTCATAGTACTGGATTCTTCCTGAGGAGTTTTACTAGATGGGCCTTTTGGTTTAACTGTAATCCATGGATACTTAGTGGTATCCTAGAGGTTTAACTCTCAAGTAGCAGTCCCCAGAATGATACCTTGGCATGATATTACCTTTCAAAAAAATGGAAAATACCAAAGGTTGTTCCAGCAAGACCTATTGTACGTCTAACTCTCGACCAAGTCATCCAGACACAAGGAGGAAACGTGTATCACCAATTCGTCCTTTGACTAAAAGTATGTCTAGACCTAGGTCCAGGTTTACACCATCATATAGGGTATATTTACCTGACACTTCTAGACAATCTACTTCCAAACCTCCAGAATCTATCTTACAAGGTATGGCCTTCCAGACCACCAAGTGAACCACCACTAGAATCTATAATTTAGGGAATTCATAATTTTGAAAACCAAATACTTCATGGAGTGTATAACACCAGTTGGCCTTCGTATGATAGGGAAAACCCTACGGCCAGTGATATGAATTTTGAGATTTAATGGATTTTACTCCAGGTAGTGAAACTCATTGTCTAATTTTGGTCCATCTCATATTTATTTTTTATTTTTTGTCATTTCCTGTTTCTTTTGAGCTATTATTTGTACTTGAAAGATCAAAGAAACTAAAATTAGGTAGCTTGCGTTTTGGACGACATTTGCAGGATCTTTTCAGATTTAAAATAATAAAAAAAAAATGTATATTTTGGTGGAAATAGATATCCTTCAACTTGAATAAATTCCTTTGTAAGCTTAATGGCATTGATATTTTTATGAGATTAACGTTATACATATAGATAAAATTTATAAATTTATTTTACAAACTAACATGGTTTTAAAATTTTATAACTACATTATATTTTTGCTTAGTAAATAGCCTTCTAGTTTAATTAAAATTGATAGACGTAGTAAAAGCAAGGGTGGTAGATATAACATTTCCCTCATGATATTAGAGAAATCACAAAGACCATTTTATTTTAATTAAACATCCTATATACATCCTTTGGCCAATCATGAAGCAATAGCTCATTAAGTTTCTTTTTGTGTTTTTCACTTTTATTATTTCTTTTTAATCTTAGAATCTTAATTTTTGATTATTTATACTTGACACTAAATGTATTGCTTTCTAGGAATAAAATCTTGGTTTCTGTCTAAGGCTTCTATAATCACATTAAAGCAATAACAACAAAAACAACAATAATAGCTCGGCTTTTAAAGGGAATCAATTGAAGCATTTTTTTCAGCCCATGCTTGTTTTACTCCATGGGCTAGGGACTGGATTGGCAATCCCATGGGTTTCACACTTCTAACCAACCAAACTTAGCTTGAATAGCATATAGTATACAATCTCAGCTAATTTTCATAAGCATACCATCCAAAGTACAATTTTTTCATACTATTTTTTAGGGGTTGTTTGATTAACATAATTAATAGTGAGGGGATTATAATTTATGATATTAGTGTAGAATTTACTATCCAACTGAATTAGTAAGAAAAATAATTCACTCTTGTCCATGTTTATTCTGCAATGATTATAAAATATGTAATTTTAGTTATATTTTGTTTTTATATTATTACTTGTAAGATAAAAAATTTCATTAATTTTGTTGAATAAAATGTCCATTGAAATTTAATTTGGATAACAAAAATTGTAACTATACAATGGAATGTGAGTCTTATAGATTAATATTTCTAATTTTATACCATAATCCAACCAATCAACCAGGTCCTTAGAGAATTGGATGAATATCTGTTTGTTTTTGTTTTTTGTTTTTTTTTTTTTTTGTTTTTTGTTGTTGTTGTTGTTGTTCTTGATAGAACAGTAATTACATTAAGAGAAATATTTATATAGTCTAACAGATTAACAAATTCTACCAACTAATCTACCAGCACACAAGTCAAGCCTAGCAATCACTACTAATCACATACAACTCTCATAATGGGGGAGGGGGAGGGAGGGGGAAAGAAATAAATCAATAACTATTACAACAGGTATCAAACTCCTCTCCATAAGAGTTGAACCTGAGACCTCACATCAAAAATGATGCTACACAATCACTAAGCCAAATGTCATGGTTGATAAATACTAGGTTGAGAATGGGATTAGGGTTTCAAGGGTCATTTGGTAAATTGGTTGACCAGTAAATTAGACAAAAAAACATGCATAGCCCTTTTCATCCTGTACACCCTCAAAATGGAAACTTTCATATGCAAAAAAGAAAAAAGAAAGAAAGAAAAAAAATGCCTCAAAACATTTGCTACAATAGAAGATATATGTATATAAATTAGTAAAATTAAGCCATTGATTTTAACTCAAGGCGACATTGAAAAATTTCAAATTCATAACTGCATGTGCTTAGCAAAACTCGTCAAATAGCTCAACTTGTCACCCATTAAGTGTCACCCATTAACTCAGACCATTTCTTTTTTCTCTCTCTCTAAAACCTCTCTCTCTCTCTAAAACCTCCTTCCCTCGCCTCTGTTTGGGCTGGCCGGCCGCCTTTGGCTATGGCGGTCGGCTGGCCTAGCTCTTTTTCGGTGTTTGTTGTTGTTCAATAAAATTGAGTCCCTCATTTTCCCCACCTAGGCGTGTTCTTGTTGCTGCGGGGGTCGTTCTGGGGCCGTCGGGTTTGTGTTTTAACCATGCCGTTACTGCTGATGCATCAGGGTCGTCCAGGACTTTCATTCGAGCGCTTTCGGGCGAGGTAGGAGCTTGAGGGGTGCTCTCTGGATCAGTTTGGTGGAGGAGTTTTGATGCCCTGTTTGGGCGGTAACAAGGGTGGCGTAGGTGCTCCAGTTCTGTCCGGGTGTTACTCGAGCGCTTCTCTTCGCGGGTGAGTTTGAGGGGTGAGTGTCCCTGTGGGTGGTCGCTGTGCGGTGGGCGTGTGGTTCCTTGGTGTGAGTTCGAAGTTCTGTCCAAAGGCATTCTTTTAGCCTCAACCGTTTGGATGTTATCAGGGGTCGGAGTTGCAGCAGTTTGGTTTTTGGTTTTCAGGTGTTGGTTTGGAGTTTTGGCAGCAGCTGAGGCTTAGGCGAGGTTTTGGGTGTGAGTATATCGGGTGTGTGCAAGTAGTAGACCTGATGGGAGTTGATCAGTGGGTGTTGTTTCTGCCTCCAGCAGGGGAGTTGCAGGAGTGTTCTTGGCCGGTGGTGGCATGGAGTGTTCGGTGGGTGTTGTTTCTGCCTCCATCGGTTTTCCCGGTGGTGGCATGGAGTGTTCTGGGCCGGTTGGGCTTTGGGAGGTGGGAGTTGCAGGAGCTAGGGGTGGCGTGGTCAGCAGCTCAGGAGTGGTTGTGGCAGGAGAGGTGTGGGGCCTTGGGAGTTGGTGCAGCTAGGTGTGGGGGCTTTGGGAGTTGGTGCTGCAGGGGTGTGGGTTTGGCAGAGGGGGTTCGTTGATTAGATGTAGTTCTGGTTTGGTTTTGGCTGCTTTGGGTGTTATGGTTTTGTTTTAGTTTTAGTTTTAGTTTGTTTTGGGTGTTTTGGTGGGTTGATTATGAGTGGACTCATGTATTTTTATTTTTATAGTTAAGTTCTTCTTAACTTTTTTATTTAAAAATCGAGAGGCTTAGGGGTTGGTTGTATGGATGCGAGTAGCAGTAGTAGGGGTATTTTTATACTTCCGAATCTCTCTCGATGCATCTCATCTTCCTGTACTTTTAATTTTATGCTGTTAAATGAAATTTTTCTTTGCCGATCAAAAAAATAAAAATAAAAATTAAGTGATAGCACCGGCATTTAGAAACACATAGCATTTTTCTATATATATATATATGAAACTAATGGATTTTTGGGTGAGATACTTAAAAAAATTAAGAAGTAAATGTAGTTAGTATATTCAGTTTGAGTCATCGTAGAGCTTGGTTTTGATTTTTGAGTGACTTCTTTTTTTTTTCTTTTTTTTTTGGGGGGTGGGGTGGTGGTGGTGGTGTTGGTGTTGGTGTGGATGTATTTTGGCAATTGCTACAAGTGGAAAATTGACTCTTTAATTTATTTTATTTTTTCTTTAAAGTTGCTTTTTATTTTTGGCTTATTTAACTAGAAAAAATGATTTTTTTTAACTGATCCCCAATAGAAATATGTGATAATAATATAGATTTGAGCTTAACCATATTCTACCGAATTTCTTTATAGTACAAAAGACTGAATTATATCAATGCATGGTGGATTTGAGAGTTTGAGAATTAGTTAACTTGTTTTTATAACAAAACCTTCATTTGTATAAACGAATGTTGTTGTATTGAATATTGAAATTTAGATGTGAATCCATTTCCAAGCAATCAAGCAATTTCACTGTTTTTCAATTCATTAATTGTGTTTTTTCATTGGTGGTGTGATGGTGGTGTTTATAATTTCGTATGACTTGGTCAATTGTTTGATTGTTAAACTTTGGCTCCCCTCAAAACTCAAGTCATGGATCATAATCAATATTTTAATAAAGTTAATTAATATTTGTAATTTACTGAGTTGATGTGTGCAACTCTTCATTTTGTTTAAGACAACAATATACAAACACAAATTTTATTTTATTTTTAAATTTAAAGTACAATTAATATAATATTGACAATATTGCATTCATCTTGTATGGGCTCACATTACACCGGAATGACTATAACTTTTGTCAATATTACATTCTGAGCATTTTTTTAAAGAAAAAATTCTCTATTTTGTAAAGCATTTTTTTTAAGGGTCAGGTTCTCTCTAGTCCAAGATTGAACTGGAGCGTACTATTGGACCCGTGGGGTCTCACCACAGGTCCTGTTTCGATAATCTGAATCGTGTAATGTGTAGAACTCGTCTAGTATTTCATACTTGCAAAAAATCACATTAATCAGATATCGATATCTACTTGATCAAATCATATTTCTGTTAACGGTAAATATGATTTTTAAAATAAATTGTTGACAGAAATTTAATCCGATCAAATAGTTATCAATATCCAATCAACGTGCTTTTTAACAAAAATGAAATACTTGACAAGTTCTACATATTAAACGATTTGGATCATCGAAACAAGAGTCATGATAAGCCCGATGGGCCTAAACAATGGACTAGAGAGAATCTGAGTCCTTTTTTTAAAGGCATGAGTCAAATGACTAACTTGTTCTTATTTACATTCAACAAAAATAAATACAAATATGTTTCTTATTTTCTATAAATGAAAAATAACAAACTATAAATATTGTCAATTCGAGCTTTAGTCTAGATTGTTCATAAAATAAACAAGTAAGTTCCATCATACTTTGCTTGATAAGCTCTTAAGCATTTAAAGACTATAGAGAAATTGAGACTAATTGAGCATGCATTGAGGATGACTCAAGGAGAAGCCAATCAAAGATCATTCATGAGATAAACAAAGCCAAGATTGCTCTTTATTTAAGCCTCAATACTATTTTGAAGCATTTTTTACTTAGTGACTTGTCTTCATCAATACTTGTGTAAATTATTGATCATCGAATAACGCAACTTGTCGCCCATATAATGGTTGCACGGGTCTGTAATTATTCTTATTTGTCGGTAGCAATGGAGCCTTCAAAGCATCTATTTGGGCTTGAGATATTGATCTCTCCTGAATTTCGTACAAGGATCAAGATTTTCATTTCAGTGTGTTGATTCGAATAGCATGGAATGTTTCGTAAATGTTTTAGAAGTAATAAAAAAGAACTCAAAAATACATTAAAATGTTTGGAAACAGATTTGAAATCTATCAAAATGTGTAAAAATCTAATAATTGATTAATTAAAGGGGAAATATCAAATAAGTAGTATTATCAAAAAATAATTACAAATTTTATAAATAATTATAATTATAATATTTGTCATTAATATATAATTATTTGTTGAAAAATCCACAGAGGTGTAATTGCCCCTTAATTAAACACATTGTGATTTATATAGTCATCCATATAAAAGATTATTAAGTATTGTCTAATAACTTAATTTTATGGGAGACTTATTTATAAGTCCTTTTTCAGAACTTTATGCTAGGTTAAGTCCTGTGTAATTTCTTATAGAGTCTCAAGTCCTATTTTCATAAGAAAGTATTCCATAAGATCCTAATCTTTTTACCCCATTTTCACACCTTCCCAAAATGCCCACTCCCTTCCGCTCCCACTAGCGACCACTGCCCCCTCCCGCCATATGCCAAGACAATATGAGCACCATCGATTGACGACGACAAAGCTCCGGTGAGAAATCGATGTCTGTGACTGGTGATCGAATGGTGTTAAACGATTTTCCCCCTCTTCTTGCTCTGCTCACCGCCCCTCTGTTACCCAAATTAGGGAAAAATAGCAGTCAATTTGTGTCTCCTCCTCATCGTGAAGTGCGATCCCTGAGAGAGACTCTCCATCTCTTCGATCGGTACTCATCTGCGACTCCGAGCACTAGTGTTCGATCATACAACTCCACTCTCGATCGACCATGATCTTCTCTCTCTCTCTCACACACACACACACACACACAAAATTTACTATTGTGTTCTAAATTTTTGTTCTTTATTATATTTAATACCAGATTTTTCCTTTTCCAAATCCTACATTTTTGCTCTGTTGTTGCAGCTTGTCTTTGTTATTCCTTTGAATGTTCTTGAAAAAATGATATAACTGCGAATTTTTGGAAATCTATTGTGACATCTTATTTAACTACTTGTCTTGATTTCTGCGAATGAATTTCAACATTGTGATTTTATCGAAATGGATTTGGGCATTGTGAAAGATGGAAATATAAATGTTTTTTCAGGTGATTTTTGTTGATGTTTGGAAAATTAAAGAAAAAAGATGAAAAAGGAAAAAAAAAAGAGTATAGAGAAGATAACAAGCCTCAGGTGTTACTCTGTGTATTGTTATAATGGGGTTTTTGAACTGTCGATAGTTTTTTTGAAGATGGATGGCAGGGTTGTGTTGAAATTTTGCCTATGATCAGTGGAAATGCCTATTATTGTTTGATTTGAACTCATTGTTTAGATCCAATTTATAGAATCTCTCTCTCTCTCTCTCTCTCTCTCATGCACACATGATTTGACGATATTCTTCACATATATTATTAATAATTTTTTAAATTTTACAATTAATAATACAAAATAAAAATATATTAAGATTATATATCTATTTCAAAACAAACGGATTAAAAAAATAAAAGCTTATTAAGTTTGCGAAACGTAACGTGACACATTACGTTACGTTTATGTAAATGTCACATTACGTTTATATAGGTGTCACGTTACGTTACGTTTCTGTAGGTGTCACGTTACGTTCATATTGGTGTCACATTACGTTTATCTAGGTGTCACGTTACGTTACGTTTATGTAGGTGTCACGCCACGCTCATATTGGTCTCACGCCACGTTTATATAGGTGTCACGTTACGTTAAGTTTATGTAGATATGTCACGTTACGTTTATATAGGTGTCACGTTACGTTTATGTAGGTGTCACGTTACGTTCATATTTGGTGTCACATTACGTTACGTTTATGTAGATATGTCACGTTAGATATGTCACGTTACGTTTATATAGATGTCACGTTACGTTTATGTAGGTGTCACGTTACGTTTATGTCGATGTCACGTTATGTATAGGTGTCACGTTACGTTCATGTAGGTGTCACGTTACGTTACGTTTATATCAATTTCCCTATATATGGTTTTCTTATTAATTATGATATTAACAATTAATATTGAGGGTAAATATGTCAAGAAACTGCCCATAGAACTTATGGGAACATAAGTTTTTTTGTGGGACCAAATGTAGCACAAGTCCCCCTAATAGGACTTTTAAATAATTTTCCCTAATTTTATTAAATTAAATACAAGTGTAAAACATTCTAAAAAAGTACGTACAGTCCCAACAAAATAAGATCTAAAAATTTACTTGGATAGTTATAATAATATTATTTTATATATTAGGAGTAACTATATTATTATACTAGTATTTCTTTCGTTCTTTTTAAGAAAAGGGAACATTCTAATTATTCTAGAAGAAGCAAATGAAAATTTTGTTGATGAAATGTACTAGCTAGTACCTCGCCCAAGACATGCCAGATAACATTATCTCAGTGCATGGAGGAGTGGTGAGAGAACCAACATATCTATAATACTTGTGAGTCTTTTTCCACAATTGCGAGGTGTTAAAGGTCCCAATATCAATTTCCGTTGTTCCATTACTTGCCAACGTATCTAATTTTTTTTTTATCTGCAACCATGAAGCACCACAAATTAGCAACTTGTCAAACTCTTTCATTTATTTGAAAACCATATAACAAATTCAATATGAAGTTTTCTCGTAGTCATTTCTATTTTTGGCTCTAATACTATAATCAAACTGTGATTAGGGATGTGAATTTCTCTCTACTCAATCCATCCCTCATAAGTCTTATTAAGGCAAGGATTGATTTTTCTTCTCGGATTAGGATCCCCTCCAATCCAGATTTGAATTGGAGGGCGTTGTTTGGACCCGTAAGACCCACCACGGGTCCTGTTGTTCATTTTGTCAGACATTTCGTCTATTTCATTCACACAAAAAATTAGGTCAATCCGATAACTGTAACTTGTTTAATTTATTGCATTTGTCACTAAAAAAAATGTATAGTTTATTTTTAAAAACACAATTGTTATCTATTTTTTTAGTGAAAAATTAAACATGTTACACCTATGGGATCGACCTAGTTTCTTTTATGAATGAAATATACGAAGTGCCCAACAAAATGAACAGTTCAGATCATAGAAACGGGACCCATGGTGGGTCTCACCGACCCAAACAGTGCCCTCCAATCCAAAATCTGGACTGGAGGGGATCTTACTCCTTTCTTCCCAACTCCATTCTACCCTGCCTCCACTCTGATTTTCTAAAATATAGGATTAAAATATCAAAATATTGGAAAAGAATATGGTTCGTACTCCTTGTTAGGTTTTTATTCTTGGTAATCCCGTTTGACAAAACTCCTTTCAATTGTATTTATTTTCGCACTTTTATTTCAGTGAGGCTATGAGTTTATTAGATGCGAATCCAACCCAAATCGAGCCTTGCAGAGAAGTTTGTAATGTTAATGCTTTCAAGTTTGCCACTTCGCTGATTATGACGGGGGTCAAGCTGCCTGGTCAACTCGCGCCCGAAGCAAAATGCAAAATTGCATTCAAAGTTGGCTGTCCGCCCTTGCTCGCTCGAGCGAAGGACTGCATCTGGCTTAAAACCTGAAAGAGGTCATTGTGCGCTCGAGCAAAGCATTGGTGGCTCGAGCGAAGAACTGCGTTTGCATAAAAACCTGAAAGAGTTTATTCCTCGCTCGAGCGAAGATTTTGTGGCTCGAGCGAAGGCACTAGTAGAAATCATGCGAGTTAAGGTTCTCGCTCGAGCAAGAGAAGCTTCACTCGAGCAAGCTTCAAAATTCAAATTTTTATTAGGAATTGGTTTTCTTCCAAAACTAGGATTATTTTTGATTTCTATAAGTAGTTGGTTTTCTCCCAAAGCTTGACTTACTTCTCCAGATCTTCTTTTTGGATATTAAGGATTATATCTGGGGATATTTTGCTAGTTTTCTTTGATGTTTTGATTGAGTATTCAACTCATGGTTTAAAGAGTATACATCAAAGGATTATTTGTTTGTTCTACATAAAAGAGAGAGTTGTTCTTCGGTGGATTCTAAAGAATTCGAGCCTAAAGTTTTGGTGGATTCTGGAGTGGCTCATCATCAAGATAATTCTGAGGTGAAGACGGGGTTGGAAGAGACACATAGAGGTTGATTCAATTTGGGCGTGGATTCGCTAGGTAATTGAGAGTATACCTGTGTAATTCCTTTATATCTTCTTAGTGGATTGTTTTGTGGCTTTTGCTCGTGATTTTTTTATCACAATTGGAGTTGTCCAATTGTGGTTTTTCCACGTAAAATCGTTGTGTCGATTTGTCTTGATTGATTGATTGTGATTGTTATATACTACTTAAAATTGATACATAATCACAAATCAACATCTAGGGGATTTCTAGATTTTAAAATTGGTATCAGAGCGGGTCGCTCTATCTTTTTTTTTTTTTTTTTACAAATCTATTAGAGCGGGATCTTGTTTGATTTGTGATAATGGATACAATTCGTGAGGGAAATTCTACGGTTCGACCACCCCTACTTGACAGATCCAATTATTCTTTTTGGAAAGCTCGGTTGAGATCGTTTTTAAAATCTATTGATGAAAAAGTTTGGCAATCTGTCATGTATGGGTGGACCGAACTAACGATTACCGTTGATGGAGTAACTTTTCCCAAACCAATTGATAAGTGGGACACAATTGATTACCAAAATAGTAGCTGGAATAGTAAAGCTATCAATTCTCTTTTTTGCGCTGTCACACATTGAAGAGTTTAGTCATATTTGCAATTGTGAAGTTGCAAAAGAGGCTTGGGATATCTTACAAACTATTCATGATGGCACTCCTTCTGTTAAATGCTCAAAACTTCAAAGGCTCACGTCTAGTTTCGAAAACCTTTCCATGAAAGATAGTGAGACCTTTGATGAATTTTATGTGAAGTTGAGTGATATTGTAAATTCCAGCTTCAATTTAGGTGAAAAAATACCAGAATCCAAAGTTGTGGGAAAAATTTTGAGATCCTTGCCCGATCGGTTCCAATCAAAAGTTACGGCTATTGAGGAGGCTTAAGATGTTGACAACCTCAAGCTGGATCACTTTGTTGGAAATCTCCAAACTTATGAGGCACATAGGAATTTCAAAAAGAAACAAAAAGATGCTATTGCTTTTAGTAGTGCTCATAGAGTTGAAGAGGATTTTGATGAGGATTGTAAGATAGATTCCAAGATTACAGCTGCTTTTGTTAAACAATTTTAAAAAATCTTTTTTGAAAAAGAATCCTAATATTTTGGAATCTACTCATACTCATAAATCTAAAGGCAAAGATAAACTCAAAATTAATTCTATAGCCAAGAAGGAAAAAAGAAAGATACAAGGGAACTCCGAAAGAGTCCAATGTTATGAATGCTAAGGATTTGGCTACTTTGCTTCAGAATGCCCCACTCGTTTGAAGAAAAAAAAAGCCCTTGCCATCACTTGGGATGATGAATCAAAATCTGATGAAGATGAAAGTGACAACGAAGATCAAGACGAAGAGGGACATAAACAATTCCTTGCTTTCATGGCGGCTTCCGAAACTGACAGACGAACAGAGTATCCGAAGAGATCGGTTGAGAAAGCCATTGATGATGAATCCTCAGAGAGTGATGATGAAGAGCTTGAGCAAGCTTATGAAAAGTTGTATAAGGAATCTCTTAACTTATCCAAATTGAATGACAAACTCACTATGAAACTCAAAGCATGCGAAAGTGAGAATGTCAAATTAAAGAAAGAGATTTCCGAGGCTAGGATTGATGCCATCAAGATTTCTAATGATCGACAAGCTCTTTGTGCGAAACTCTTGACTTGTGAGACAGAAAGGAATGAGCTACAGCAAATCTATGCAACATATGAAGAAAAGATTGAAACTCTTGAGATGTCTCAAGTTGCTTTGGAAGAACTAATGATCAAGAAAGATGAAGAACTCAAGTGTGCTATGGCTACCATTGGTCTTTGGAACAAAGGATAGAAGACTTTGGACAATATCATTGGGTCTCAACAAATTTGTTCTGACAAGAGTGGCATTGGGTTTGGTGGTAAGAAAGAGCAAAAACAGAGTGCTTCCACATCTCATGATACAAGAACTCAAGGAAAGGGAGAACAAAAAATTCAATATAAGGATGGACTTCTCAAACTTCCTAGAATTGATAAGGTAAAAGAAAAGAAGGTACACCCTGTACACCCTGTTTTTATTTGTCATCATTGTGGTATGCATGGTCATATTCGCCCTTATTGTTATAAGTTGCATGGGAGAGTGTATTTGCCTAGATCTAAAAGTAGGAAGTTGGAAACCAAGTCGAGACGGGTTCCCATTGAAAGCAAAGGGAACCACAACGTCAAGACACGACCCAAGAACCGCAATGCTCACAACTTTGTTTATACTAAAGCAGTTTGGGTGATAAAACTTGACTTGTGTTAATTTATTTATTTGTTTTAGGTTTTGGGTTTCTGTGTGTTGTTTTAATGAGAAAAAAAATGTGTGCTTGTTCGTTTTTTTGTCTTGCTTTATTGTTGAAAAAAAAAAATCCAAAAAGATTTTCGTAGTATAGTTTTGCAAGCTTGAAATTTTTGAGTGATCCTTGGTATATATTGGAATTGATAAAAATATCCATTACATGTTAATATGTGTGTGCTTTCTGTGGTTATTACTCATTTCGGAGTGTGTGTTCTTTGATTGGTATGTCTCATTCTGTACACACTCTTGGATTAGCAAATATTGGTGTCTTCCGCCTCAGTGATCATTTTTCTCTATGGACTTCTGGCATGGTATCTTTTGTTTTTCTAGCGGAATTGACCGATACTAGCATATCTTGAGTGATGTTGAGTCTCTTAACCACCTTCCATCTTTTTGCATCTCCACGGCTTTCCCCTCTGTTCTTTGTAGTCCAGCCATAAGGAAAAGGTTACCTCAGAGTCACCAACCAGGCCATCCTTATTATATCCATACTTCTCTGGTTCGGTTTCCATACTCTTGAGTGTGTCAGCCACCAATGAGTGTGCAAAAGAAAAAAAAATGTGAAAAAGAAAGAAAAAAAAAAGGATTCATTGATTGAGGGGGAGCCTCTGTTTTTACTCAACAAATACCCCTTGATTCCTAGTGGTTTGACTTTCCTTAGTTGTGCTTAGATTCTCTTGTCGAAGGTCCAACTTTCAGATCACTACTAGGATTGAATCTAGTGTTTGTCGAACTCCAAGAGTCACACACACACTTTTCTTATGGGATCTATGCTTTTCACATAATGCATCACTTTCTTTTATGAGGAATCTTCTACAGGCTGTGCACATTGTGTTTTCAAGTAATTGTACTTCTTGGATAATCTTGTGTGTTTTAAAGTACATCTCTAAAATTCCTTGCTTGCTCCACCATATTATTTTTGTCGTTTTCTTCTTGTTCACTGTTTTCAGTGTTTGTGGTTGCTTTTAGTGAGGGGGAGTTCGGTTAATCGTTATTATGTCATTGCTTGTGTGGTTTATGATCTTGCTTTTGTTGTTTGAGCTTCCTTTGTAAATTCGTGACAAAAAAGGGGAGAAAGTTGTTTTTCATGTGTCTTAGGATTTCATGTATTCATGTCATGTGTCGGGTACATATGTCTTAGTTTTCAGGTTTTCATGCTACATGTTCTTAAAATCTCCAAGTCACATCTATTCATGTTTTCCATCTCATGCTTCAAATGCTTCAAGATAGTCTAGCCATATGTTTATTGTTTTTTCATATACTCTTGTGGGACTAATATTTGTTTTGGAGATTATGACACTAATAACTGTTTTGCAAATCATGACCTTGAGAAAGAAGTTGGCTTTTGTTGGCTGTAATGGGTTGCGGTGTTTAGGACTTTATTTGTTAGGTGTGTTTTGTCACGGCATTGCCAAAGGGAGAGATTGTTAGGTTTTTATTCTTGGCAATCCCGTTTCACAAAACTCCTTTCAGTTGTATTTATTTTCGCACTTTTATTACAGTGAGGCTATGCGTTTATTAGATGCGAATCCAACCCGAATCGAGTCTTGCAGAGAAGTTTGTAATGTTAATACTTTCAAGATTGCCACTTCGTTGATTATGATGGCGGTCGAGTTGCTCAGTTAGCTCGCGCCTAAAGCAAAATGCAAAATTGCATTCAAAGTTGACTGTCGGCCCTTGCTCGCTCGAGCGAAGAAATCCTCGCTTGAGCGAAGGACTGCGTCTGGCTTAAAACCTGAAAGAGGTCATTGTGCGCTCGAGCAAAGCATTAGTGGCTCGAGCGAAGAACTGCGTCTGCATAAAAACTTGAAAGAGTTTATTCCTCGCTCGAGCGAAGACTTCGTGGCTCGAGCGAAGGCACTAGTAGAAATCATGCGAGTTAAGGTTCTCGCTCGAGCGAGAGAAGCTTCGCTCGAGCGAGCTTCAAAATCCGGATTTCTATAAGGAATTGGTTTTCTTCCAAAACTAGGATTACTTTGGATTTCTATAAGTAGTTGGTTTTCTCCCAAAGCTTGACTTACTTCTCCAGATCTTCTTTTTGGATATTAAGGATTATATCTAGGGATATTTTGCTAGTTTTCTTTGATGTTTTGATTGAGTATTCAACTCATGGTTTAAAGAGTATACATCAAATGATTATTTGTTTGTTCTGCATAAAAGAGAAAGTTGTTCTTCGGTGGATTCTGAAGAATTCGAGCCTGAAGCTTTGGTGGATTCTGGAGTGGCTCATCGTCAAGACAATTCCGAGGTGAAGACGGGGTTGGAAGAGACACATAGAGGTTGGTTCAATTCGGACGTGGATTCGCTAGGTAATTGAGAGTATACCTATGTAATTCCTTTATATTTTTTTAGTGGATTGTTTTATGGCTTTTGCCCGTGATTTTTTATCACAATTAGAGGTGTCCAATTGTGATTTTTTCACGTAAAATCGTTGTGTCGATTTGTCTTGATTGATTGATTGAGATTGTTATATACTGCTCAAAATTGATATATAATCACAAATCAACATCTAGGGGATTTCTAGATTTTTCACTCCTCAAAATGTGTATCGTATATACCTTATAATTACAAAAATGACATAACTCCATACATTCATCTAAGTCATAAATAAATTAATAAATAACTTATAACCAAAATACAAAAAAGTCAACCAAATATTTCAAAATAATGTCATAACTAAATAATAAAATGACGTAATTAAAAATGCATATAGTATGAGGGGTGTGTATGATAAAATTCTCCCAAAATATTACACTCAACGTTCATTTTTATTCCTTTATCTCTAATATATAATTCTCATCGCTTTAACAATTATTATCCATAATATATTACATCATCTTTCATTTTTATTAGTAGTGTCATTTCTAAAGCTGTAAAATTATTCTGCCTACCGCTCCTCTGCCACCTCCCTGATTTGCCCTGCCCTCCTCCCATCCAAAATATGATTAGAGGCGGCGGCGGGCACTACAAACCCGTCTTCACTTCCATCCCTAGTTGTGATGGATAAAATATGATGAAATGCAAGACATATTCTACCTTGGTAAGAATCGGATCAGGTTTGCCAAGTTCATAAAGGATGGCTATAACTGAGATGCTGGCATCGCTAGCCTTGTGGACTAGATGAAGCTCTGCATCGAATCTGTAATTATCAAAATTTAGCAATAAGCTTTTTTGATTCCAAAAATTTTAGAAGCGTAACTAGTAGAAAATATCTAAGGAAATTTCACTTTACCCGCTTGTGGTTTAGTCTATGTGGTATTATCCCTTTTATTTTTGTAAATAACCACATAGCCCTTTTGTGGTTTGTGGATTAAAGTGCACTGTTAGGCCCGTTAATGATTTAATAAAAAAACTAAAATACCCCTGTATATAAGTAACTTAAGTGTATAAATTACGTATATTTTCATCATTTGTTTGGAAGGCGAAGTGCGCCTTAACCTTTTGTGCTTTATTCCATATGCAATTTATCCCCTTAAAATTTTAAAATGAGCATATAACCCCCTTATATCTGTCACGTGTTTCACACTTACTGTTAAATTGGATGGAATATTTGATGATACACTTTAATGCACAAACTACAATGGGATAATCCGCACATGAACAAAAGCACAGGGGTAATCCGCACATGGATAAAAACACAATAAGGTAATTGTAACAATTATGGGACTTATACAAAACTCAAAAGAGAGAAGACATACGAGGCATTATTAATTGTGTGCTCAGAACGAGTATGCCAGTGCATTTCCTGCAAGGTGTAGTTTTTTCCATTTCCAATCAACACTCCTGCATTTCCAAATTCCATCTACACGCAAAAATTCTTCATTGAGCAATAACATACAATTTTTAATGCCACAAAATCCATTTTTTTAACCATTGCGATTAGTAGAGATTCCCCATTTTTGAGAGGTCTTATCTAATCCTACCTAGAAACTTGATGTTTTCATTTATATAAATAAACTAAGGTGCAAGAGATCTCGTGAAAACCTCATAAGCCTATATTTACATGGGGACTTCTAAATTATTGAAAAATGTTATTTTTACCCTCTGAACTATAAAAACATACAAATGAATCTATAAAATTATTGAGAAGTATTGGTTTACCCCCTTAAAAAATTAATAAATATACTTAGAAAGTTTAATATTTGTGAAAAAAAAAAATCTTTAAAAAATTTACTAAATACAAAAAATACAAAAAAAAAAAAAAAAGAAAGAAGAAGAATTCAATATATATTTTTTTTTGTATTCTTGTATATTTATTGATTTTTAAAAAAATTAAAAATATTTTACTTTTTAGATACATCTAAGTAACGTATATCTAAAAGAGTAAAAAAATTGTTATTTAGGGGGTTTGTACTATTTTATAGTTTAGAGAGTCAAAGTGATATTTTTTAATAATTTATACGATCTATTTATATATTTTTATAATTTAAGAAATCAAAATAATATTTTTCAATAATTTGAGGAATCGTCATATAAATAACCCTTAACTAATTCAAAGGCAAAGTTACAGTTTGTCACTTCCTCGCACGCTCTATTTTTTTTTTTTTTTTTTTTTTTAACCATTTACCTATTGTGCTTGCAAATGAGCCACCCAATATATATAATTGGCAAGAATGTAAATAAATGAAGAAAATGAACCGTCAAATACGTGAATTTGCTATAAATTCATATAAAAAATAGAGAAATATAACATTTCCATCTAATTAACTTCAAAAATTCCGTTACAAATTGGACAACTCAAACCTCAAACGTTGGAGGATAATAAATAAATCTTTTATGTTTTCCTGAAATAACATATACCTCAACATAGTAGCCAGTGTTAACCAACGTAGTATTTACAGGGTAATATTGTCTTCTTAAGGGCTTCAAGGTTTTATTAGGAACAGCTTTGTCCTCCACAATGTTAATTGGAGACTGTGATTTTCCGTTCGAGCATGCCTTATAATCAGGGCTCAAGCTTCCCCATTTGTCAGGGCCGGTGTCGCCAGAGTAGCTAAACGCAGCAGTTGTTTCAAGCTCTGGAAAAGCCACAAAAACAAAAAATTAATCATTGTTAGTTGGATTATGAAAACATTTTCTCCTCCTAGCGATCGGCGGGGGTGATGTTGATGAAAAATGCGAAGGTGGTATAGGTGGAGTAGTGATGGTGGTGGAAGCAGTAGCATCGTGGTTGTGGTGGTAGGTCTTATCTAATCCTACCTAGAAACTTGTTTAAACGAATTTAAATGGATATTCATATTCAACCCTTTTAAATTTAATTTTAATTGAATTTGTAAGATGTAATCCAAATCCATAAAAATCCATGTAATCAAACGATTTATATTAGTCTAGGTTCCAACTTCATATAGAGGAGAAGCACAGCATATACATATATATATATATATAAGAGAGAGAGAGAGAGAGAGCATACCCTCCTCTAGCTGTATGGCTGTAGGAATGGCAAAGGTCTCGACAAAGAAGAATGCAGTGGCTATAATGACCAAGAAGGTGAGTAGGGCAGCCATTGAAGGTGCAATTCTGTTTAGAATTCAATTGCATGTCTAATATCTTCCACTGCTACTGCTATTTATAAGAAGTTAGGGATACTTTTTTGAGATCACTCAGTTGTGTTTGGATAATGAGTTGGGACAGTTGTAATAAAATGGTATAAACTCAATAATTTTAAAAAAGATGAAAATATAAGACTTAATTGCACAATCTAATGCATAAATTGCTTGTACTTCCACAACATTACAATTATTTTGAGTTGGTGTCATTTTTATTTTATTTTTTGCAATTTTCCCTAATAAATTTAGATTTTAAAAAAAATAAAAATTAGCGATGTCTTTTATGTTTAGTCATTTTTTCACGTTGGTCTTAGTGGTGTATAAGGAAGCACCATGGTGTGAGGTTCATTCCCTCTGACCTTTTGACGCTTTGTTAGATCACTCCTTGCGTTCCCTTCAGTTGCCTTCCTGTGGTCCTATGAGACTACGGGCTAGGGAGGAGGTATTTTCATAACCCCCTGGCCCCCTCGCTCACCCCTTCAGATACTCCTACTTATCAGGTTCACATCTCTAATCCAAAAATAAACAGAAACAAAAGCTAATAAGTAAATAAATAAATAATCAATCAGTGCATGTTGGTGGTTCTTGCTCATTTGAAGTGCCCTGTAGCTGTATGTGGAGTGTGGTCAAGCAATGAAAAGTAGCTACCACTGTCTTCTAGGTTATTCATCAGACTAAAGAACATTAATAATAGCATATGACTTAACAATCACTACTGAGTCACCAAACCAACAAATTACTTTGAAGTTTCTTAATGTTTGAGAAATGTCACCATTGGATTTGGCAGAAAGTAGAACCTCTAAACCAACCTCGTGTGAATCTCTAAATAAAAAAGAAAAAAAAAAGAATAAATTACATAAAAATCCTATTTATAAATATTATGGTAGCTTATGTCCTATTTAAGATTTTTTGAACCAATAAGTCCTATTTAATAAAACTGAGAATATTATCAGTTTTTTCTAATTTTTAAAATTAAAAACATTATTAATTTTGCACAGTAATGTTCCAGATCATTGTTTCACTAATTGATTTAAAAAAAAAAAAAGCATGAGATTAAATATTTTTGCCCTTCTATTTATTGGTTTGATTCAACTATCTTATAAAACCGAGAATATTAACAGATTTTTTTTCAGTTTCAAAACTAAGAATATTATTAGTTTTTTCATTTTCAATTTTTTTTTTCTTTTCTTTTCAATTTTGCACATCAATGTTCAATCACCATGCTTTTTTATAGATAGAAAATTTTTAGTTTTGCACAAAAAAATAATTCAAAATTTTCAAAAAAAAAAAATTGCACATAATTTTTTTTAGTTTTTTCAATTTGAAAGTTGATATTTTAAAGTTTTCAAAATCAAAATAAATGTCAAACCATCATGTTCCTATATAGATAATTATAAATGATAAACAAGGATAATTCTGACTATTAAAAATTAATGGGACTTAAAAGTCTAAAAAATCTTAGTTAGGATTTAATGGAGTATAAGTTCATAAATTAGGACTTGTATATAAATACCCTAATAAAAAACTATATATAAAAAATAAAATAAATAAATAAATAAAAATAAAAAAATAAAAAAATCATATCCTACTCATTTTGTTCCTAGTTTTGAAGTCTTATATTTATGCAGTTCTAACCAAACAATTGGAGCAGATGCATTAGAAATAGGGCTGAATAAGGCTTCGTTTGGCAAGAGGCTATTTTAGCCAAAAAGTCAAAAAGTTACTAAAAAAGTCAAAAAGCCAACAACTCGTATAAAAAAGTCAAAGATTTCCTTTTCTCTCTACTTTTTGCACATCTTTTCGTAAAAAGTCAAAAAGTCATCCCAAACATACTAGTTTTTTTTACATCACATTTTAGCCAAATAGCCAAAAAGTTACTAAATTAGCATGTTCCCAAACGAGGCCTAAGGAATCTATCAAATTCGTAATTCGATCTAGTCCAGTCCAATCCAGTAGATTTGGATTGATTTTTTGAATCTGTAGTTCGGTTCCAGATTGAAAAATTAAAAATCCGTAGTCCATGGATCAGTTCTGGATTGAACCCCACGGTACTGGATTGGAACTGATCTGGACCGTATACAAATAGCCTATATTTATATTATGCACTATCTCACATAGTATCTTCTCTTATTCCATATAAAACCTAAATCTAAACCTAAAGCTGCATAGTATTTTCTTTTATTGCTTTTGTTTGTTGGTTTTTAGTGTTGATTTGTAATGGTCTAAATACTTATAGTGGAACCAATTTTCTTATGATTGTTTAAATTCTAGAATAGTAAGTCACTATTATGGAAAGACATATTGCTATTGTGGAATTAATATGATACTATGTTTATATTTTTTATGAAATTAAAATGTTCTCTTTTTTTTTTTTTTTGGTTAATTTAATTATATGAATCCGTAATCCTAAACCAATCCAATCTATATTTAAATGGATTGGTTCGGAGGATTTGTTCCACGATTTAAATGGATTGGATGTGTTCCAATTTTTTAAGAACTGTAGATAACGGGTTGGTTCTAATTTTATCCCAATTCGGATCAATCCGGACCATGTTCACCCCTAATTAAAAAATGGAAGATGAATAAAGCTAAGTTGTAATCCTGTGTGTTGTGTAAATCTGAGTTGGAATCCTTGAACTATATCCTACTTTTCTGCCCCTTTGTGTGGCAAGTTTGGCCAAGCATCATTTGAGTATAATTAATAATTAAAAATGTTTGAGACCTCTAAATGAGAAGCTCTAAAAGTGGATCTCATCTTATGATTTGATATATTTGGGCTTGTGATGTTACATTTTTTTTTTTTTTTTATGTATTGCCAAATCACTAGAGTTGGCATTAGAGCTCCAACTCTACTCTATCATCACTCAATTAATAATATAGGATGTAGAAGACTTTTCAGTATTTAAGTAGAATAACACAAAGTTAGGAGATTGATTTATATCGGTTGATAATTAGACTTTTCACACTGTTCTTTGTATCGGTTGATTTATTAATAAATGTCTTCTTTTGGTTGATCCAAAAAAAAAAAAAATAAAATAAAATAAAATAATAATAATATAACCAACCTAGTCTAAAGAGAAAGAGGGAGACCCACCCTCTATAGGAGATTGGGAGACTTAGGCCTCGTTTGACAACATTACTTTTTAGTTTAAAAGTCAAAAAGTCACTAAAAAAAATCAAAAAGCCAACAATCAATACCAAAAGTCATAAATTTCATTTTCTCTTTACTTTTTGCATATTTTTTCGTAAAAAACTAAAAATTCATTCCAAACATACTAATTTTTTTTATGTCATATTTTAACTAAAAAACTAAAAAGTTACTAAAAAAACATATTTCCAAATGAGGCCTTAGTATTATTCTAAAGAGGGGGACCTTAGAATACTATTTTTTAATTTTTCTAATTTTTTCAAAAAAATAAAAATTAAATGATAAAAAAATGAAAAAAAAAATAGAAATGCAAACCAAAGATCTCCTAATCTCATAAGTAGAAGTGTACCCCAATTGATCAAATTATGTGTGCTTGCTCTTAGTTTTTGACAATTAGAAGATTGATTTTGTCCTTGTTTGTAGGACTACGGATGTTTATCACTATAGTATTTTTGTACATTATTTGGGTGTCAAAATGAATAAATTAATAATAATAATAATAATAATAATAATAATAATAATAATAATAATAATAATAATAATAATAATATACAAATAAAATTTTGGCATAAAATATTCATACACAATAATGTAGTTATTTCATTACATTTCATATCAAAACACCAACCCTTATTAATTGTAACTTTAAAAATGTCACTGTCATTGTCATTGTCATATCATTCTCGATAATTTTTTTGTTTAAAAAAAATCTACTTATAAATTATTTTTCATAAATTAATTAATTTATTAGACTAACTTAGTTGGTTACTTTTATACACTCTCAAT
The DNA here is from genome assembly GCA_025200525.1 of Camellia lanceoleosa. Taxonomy (NCBI): domain Eukaryota; kingdom Viridiplantae; phylum Streptophyta; class Magnoliopsida; order Ericales; family Theaceae; genus Camellia; species Camellia lanceoleosa. The sequence continues at coordinate 39,106,511 of CM045761.1, read as the reverse complement.
TAAAAAGTTAAAGGGTCAATCATTGTTAAACGACAAGTGGGATATCTTGCCTAGGCAAATTTTTAAAATGATACCTTTATAGTTTAATTAAAATTGATAGATGTAGTAAAAAAAAAGGTGGTGGATGTAACATTTCCATCATATTCTAGTTAGACAACCTACATCCTTTTGCTAATAATGAAGCAACTCATTAAGTTTCTTTTTGTTCTCACTTTTATTTTTATTTTTTTCATCTTCATCTTAAAATCCTAATTTTTGATCATCTATACTTGACACTAATGCTGTGTTTGATTGAGGGATTTGAGAAGGGATTTGAAAAGGGAAATGAAAAAGGTAGGTGAAATATGAATAAAATATACCTATATTTCACCTAGTTTTATACACATTTTTTCTTTCCCTTTCCAAATTCCTCCCCAAATCGCCCAACCAAACACAGCATAAAATGTATTGCTTCCTTGGAATTAAAATCATGATTTCTGTCACGTTCAAGGTGGGTTGTCATGTGTTGGCCAGACCAATACATTTTTTATCATTAAAAAAATAAATTAAAAAAAAAATGTTAAAAAAAACAACGACAACAATGTAGCTTAGCTTTAAAGGGGAATCAATTGAAGCTTACCTTAGCTTGAATTGGCGATCCCATTGGTCTCACACACTTCTAACCAACCGAACTTAGCACAAATGGCATATAGGATACGATCTCAGCTAATTTGCATAAGCATATTGTACAAAGTACAATTTTTTCATTTTAGTTTTGATGAATTAATGCTTAAAGTGCATAGTTATTCCATTAATAGGAAAAAGAAACAGTGTGTGAAATTAGGTGAAATGTAAATATATTTTATTCATATTTCACCTACTTTTTTCAAATCCCTCGACCAAACATTAATGTTTGAGAAATGTCACCATTGGATTTGGCAGAAAGTATAACTTCTAAACCGACCTCGTGTGAATCTCTAAATAAAAAACTATACATAAAAAAAAAAAAGAAAAGAAAAAACGAACAAACAAACAAAAACACTCATATCCTACTCATTTTGCTCCTAGTTCTGAAGTCTTATAGTTATGCAGTTCTAACCAAACAATTGGAGCAGATGCGTTAGAAAGTGGAAGATGAATAAAGCCAAGTTTTAATCCTGTGTGTTGTGTAAATATAAGTTGGAATCCATGAACCATATCCTACTTTTCTGCCCCTTTGTGTGGCAAGTTTGGTCAAGCATCATTTGAGTGGTGGGGATTGTGCTGGGTAGTACCAGGGTCAATTGAAATTTTGATGCAATGGTGGCTGAGCTGGAAATTCAGGAAGAAGGAAAGGCAAGTATGGAGAGCTGTCCCTATAGCAGTGATTTGGTCTGTGTGGAAATATAGAAATGAGTGCATTTTTACTAATACTCAACCAAATATAGAAGAATTATGTGACCTAATCAAAGTAAGAGTGGCTCTTTGGATAAAATCACATGATCTAGGTTGCTTCTATTCTGTAAATGAAATCATGCTAAGCATTCAGCAGCTGAGGAAGTGCATCTGAGAGCTATGCTGTAGAGGAGGAACAGAGGAGATTCAAAGGTGGTTGCTGCTGTGCCTTTCTATGCTACAATGGTCGCTGTTGGTTTTGATGACTGCTAGTTATTGTATTGTTGTGTTGAGAACTTGTTTGTCTTGCTCTTTTCCTTTTCTACTGGTTCTCACCAACTTTTTTGGCTTGAGCTAGCATATGATTGGGTATTCTTCTTGGTACTAACCCAATTGGGATTAGGAAGTTATACTATGATGCTTTCTGCTCTTGCCTCTACTTTATTGATGTAATTTCATATATACTGTATTTTGATTTTATTAATAAAATTTATTCTTTTTGGTTGATAAAAAAAAATGAATAAAGCTAACCTCAAAGAGATAACAAAATAAAGAAATTTAAAGTTGGGTTACAACATAAGCACGTCTGTCACGGACTTACTGGGAACCAGGCCTTAAATGCAATTATTGCAACAATGGCGCTAAAACGCCATACACGACTTGGGTGACGTCCCACTTACCCTCAATTTGATCAGTCCCTAATTAGCACAAACCCAGGAATATTACGACCCATATTATGACTATACTGAACTCAAATTATGCAGTATATGGTCTCATTAACTATTCTACTGTTGGGAAGGAAGCCTAAGAAAGGCCGCCAAATAGTAGATCTCTTCTTGGATATGTTGTTCTATTAGAGCTATCTGGTGATCAAGTTCTTCAAGTACTGGTATTATAGATTGTCGTAAATAATTATCCGATAATAAATTTAAATACAAAGAACGTTGATGCTTATGAAATTATAATATATCACGTAAAAAAGCTAGTAATCTGACAGGCATACATAAGAGCAATACTTACAAAATACTTTTATTCGTTCAAACCAGTAATACAACTGCTTGATATTACAAGGAAAAGAGGGAGAGATGCCAAAAGAAAGATTGAAATTGTGTGTGCTTCAACAAGGGTGAAGCGTTCCCTTTTATAGACAAATTTTAAAATCAAAAGAGATAATGGTGAAAACAGGGTGCGTGTCCTAGATGGATTGGAGTAGATCATTCTTATCTTCAGTCGAAAGCAAATCTTATCCTTTTTGTCATGGAGCAAGAAAGTTGAGAACTCCTTTTTTGGATGCAAAGAAGCTTCTTTTCTGAAAGTTGCATTATTTGTTTTTACTGGTGGTTGTCACTTTGTGCTAACGCTTATCTGGAAAGAAGGGCTGGTAACGAAAAATCAAGCTTTGCCTTTCCCTTCTTGACTTTTGCTAAGGCATCAGATATCATGCCTGTGAGAGAATCCCAAAAATCTCCAATGTTTTCTGTAACAATGATGTCGTCATCTGAATTTTGTGATTCTCCAGCTAAGACTGGGTCTTCGCTACTACACATAGATCGAGCAACTAGTACTGTTACTGCTTCTTCTTCATTTTCATCACTACGTGTTGACACAATGTGTATAGATTTATCATCTCTAGATTGGGATTGGTTGGTAATGGTCTGAAGAAATTTCTCCTTCATGTAATCCATACTTTTGACAATTAATTCTGTTTATGAGATATTTGGAAATTGTTTACAAAGAGCTTCTTGGATATCCAAGAATGGATTGCTGGATGATACTGAAGGGGGAATGGCCTTGGGTGCCATATCCCAACAAGCTTTAGTGTTAACTTTGATTTTCTTGATAAGTTCATCCTGGTGGGGATCCATAGCTTTACCCCATCACTTAGCATAAAACACTTTTTTCAAGCGGGGAATATTGGTTTGCAAATAATCGCACTGAAAATCCCATTTCCAAATCCAAGGGATTCCAAAATTAATAACAAAAATGACCCAAGTTTTGGACATGGTAATTTCTCGGTTGCCTGGATTATGAGAATAGGCTACCTGCCATTCACTAAATTATGGTCGAAGTATTTCTGGTAAGATATCCATGGGTGGACCAAATTTATTCCACCAGAGACAGAACCAATTAGGTATCCTAGATTTTAACACATCTTGGTAGATTTTGAAAAATTAAGAATGATTGTTAACTAAATTCTGATAATAAAATGCTTTAGAAAAACCATCAATATAATCCTAATAACCGAATTTCTGTTCTCTAAATTTAATACTGAGTTGTCTGGTAGTATAAGGATGTATCCCCCAAGCAGAAATAGACATGATATTTCTAATGACAGCCTTACTAAATCGAAGAGGGCTATTTGTCCGGTGTGGTTCCACAAGGGTATAGGTAAATTGAATGGAAGTAGTGTCAATGAGAATTTGCTCATAGACATAGCGATACTGGTCAAAATGAGGTGGAAAAGCTTGAGTGGTAAGATACCGCCTCTTAATTTCCCATTGTTCCCTCATCCATTGTTCATCATGTTTCTCAATAATGAGTATTGTTTTTTCGGTAAGGGGTGTTGGTAGAAAAGTGTTTTTTGGATTAGAAAGAAGTGCTTCTTTCATAGTACTAGATTCTCCCTGAGGAGTTTTACTAGATTGGCCGTTTGGTTTAACTGTAATCTATGGATACTTAGTGGTATCCTGGAGGTTTAACTCTTAGGTAGCAGTCCCCAGAATGATACCTTGGCATGATATTACCTTTCCAAAAAAATGGAAAATTCCAAATGCTGTTCCAGCAAGACCTGTTGTACATCTAAGTCTCGACCAGGTCATCCAGAGACAAGGAGGAAATGTGTATCTCCAATTTCGTCGTCCTTTGACTTAAAGTTTGTCTAGACCTAGCTCTAGGTTTACGCCATCATATAGGGTAGATTTACCTTACTCTTCCAGACAATCTACTTCAGAACTTCCAGAATCTATCTTACTATGCCTTTTAGACCACCTAATGAACCACCGCTAGAATCTATAATTCAGGGAATTCATATTTCTGAAAACCAAATATTTCATGGAGTATATAACACCAGTAGGCCTTCGTATGATAGGGAAAGTCCTACGGCCAGTGATATGAATTTTGAGATTTAATAGATTTTACTCCAGGTAGTGAAACTTGTTGTCTAATTTTGGTCCATCTCATCTTTATTTTTTGTCATTTCCTTTACTTTTGAGCTATTATTTGTACTTGAAAGATCAAAGAAACTAAAATTAGGTAGCTTGCGTTTTGGATGACATTTGCAGGATCTTTTCAGATTTAAAATAATAAAAAAATGTATATTTTGGTGGAAATAGATATCCTTCAACTTGAATAAATTCCTTTGTAAGCTGAATGGCATTGATATTTTTCTTAGATTAATGTTATACAAATAGATAAAATTTATAAATTTATTTTACAAACTAACGTGGTTTTAAAATTTTATAACTACATTATATTTTGCTTAGTAAATAGCCTTCTAGTTTAATTAAAATTGATAGATGTAGTAAAAACAAGGGTGGTAGATATAACATTTCCCTCGTGATATTAATGAAATCACAAAGACCATTTTATTTTAATTAAACATTATATATACATCCTTTGGCCAATAATGAAGCAAAAGCTCATTAAGTTTCTTTTTGTGTCTTTCACTTTTATTATTATTTTTTTAATCTTAAAATCTTGATTTCTGATTATTTATACTTGACACTAAATGTATTGCTTTCTTGGAATAAAATTTTGGTTTATGTCCGAGACTTCTATAATCACATTCATGCAACATTCATTACAACATATAAAAATTTTAAAGACCAAATGTTTGTCTCTAAAAGTAAAAATTTTGTTATAAAAGATATTTAGGGACCAATTTTCATCATCATGAGAATAGTCACAAAAAAGTCATCCCGAAAAGTCAAAAACCAAGCTTTTAGGGACAAAATTTTAAAAATATCACTAATAAATAGATTTTTAAGGATAAAATAATTTGGCCTCAAAATAGTTTATTTTTTAACACACAAAATTTAGTCCCAAAAAAATAATAATTCATCACTAATGTCCAATTTTCGTTGCTAAAAATATAAAAATGACACTTTTCGCAACAAAAATATTTGATCCCTAAAAAATAATTTTATCCTTAAATTTTAGTTTCTAAAACATTAATTTTTTGTAGTAATTATCACGTGTTAGTGATACCAATATATTTTTTTAACATTAAAAAAAAACAATAAAAAAAAAAAAACAATAACAACAACAATAATAATACTCGGCTTTAGAAGGAATCAATTGAAGCGTTTTTTTCAGCCCATGTTTGTTTTACTCCATGGGCTAGGGACTGGATTGGCAATCCCATGGGTTTCACACTACTTCTAACCAACCAAACGGGAGTATCTATTTACACACACCACTCTCTCTCTATATACATTCTTTACACACAACTTCTCAACACACTCTCTCATTAAGTGTGTGGGAAGAGGGGATATGATGTGTGCATATAGAAGCTCCCCAACCAAACTTAGGGCTCTTTTGGAAACACAGAAAAACACAAGGTTTGCGTTTTTTGAGCAAAATGCAGCTGGCGTTTTTGTTGTCATTTGACAAGTGTAAAAAGTAAGTTGAAAAATTACATATCTACCCTCAATATTTATATTTTGTAAGTTTGGATAAAATGTAAATTTTTTAAGTTGAGTGAGGGTATTTTAGTCAAATCACTTCCAAAAAGTTTGGTTAAAAGTAACTTTTTACCAACTTCCCAAACCACTCTAAAAAATCTTGGTTAAAAACAAAAAAACTGATTTTTATCACCTTCCCAAAATAGGCCTTAGCTTAAATAGTATATAGGATACAATCTCAGCTAATTTTCATAAGCATACCATCCAAAGTACAATTTTTTCATACTATTTTTAGGTGTTGTTTGATTAATATGATTAATAATGAGAGGATTATAATTTATGAAATTAGTGTAGAATTTATTATCCAACTGGATTAGTAAGAAAAATAATTCACTCTTATCTATGTTTATTTTGCAATGATTATAAAAATATATAATTTCAGTTATATGTTTGTTTTTATATTATTACTTGTAAGATCAAAAATTTAGCTAATTTTGTTGAATAAAATGTCCATCAAAATTTAATTTGGATAACAAAAATTGTAACTAAACAACGAAATGTGAGTCATATAGATTAATATTTCTAATTTTATACCGTAATCCAACCAATCAACCAAATCCTTAGAGAATTGAACAAATATCTTTTTTTTTTTTTCTTTTTCTTTTAATAGAACAGTAATTACATTAAGAGAAATATTTATATAATATAACAGATTACTAACTCACAATAACTAGAAAGCGAACAAATTCTACCAACCAATCTATCAGCTCACAAGTCACTACAACATATAAGATGTTTGGTGAACAATTATTTTGTCCCTAAGACCATTATTTTGGTCTCTAAATGATTTTTGTGACAAAATTAAATTCGTCACGAAGAAAGTCACTAAAAATGTGTCTAAAAAAGTCTTTTGCGACGAATTTTTAAAAATGTAGCTGAAAATGACAATTAGCGACCAATTTTATATTGTCATAAAATGTCTAATTTTACAAAACTAAACATTTGGTCACTAATACTTCATCACAAAATGTCCCAATTTGATTGCGAAAAACAAAATAATGACATTTTTAATGACAATGATATTTAGTCGCTAAAAGACAAATAACTTTATCTATAACACATTTTCATCGCTAAAAATTCAAAGTTGGAATAACTAAAAATACACAAAAATTCAATGTCATCCAATCATAAAAAGAAAAAAAAAAAAGAAAAAATTTGGCATCCACACATCAAAGACACTCTATTCCCATATCATAATTAGTATATAGCTCTGAGTATATTCAAATTTTCCAAACTCAAAGTTTTCAAAATGCTTTTAAAAAGTTTCCAAATTCAAAGTTTCCAAAAATTGACATATCAAGTTGCAATCTCCAAGCTAGTATCCTTGTCAACTGGTATGTCATCACTTATCCTGAAACGGCGTAGCAATTGATATCCAATTCTTCACATATTTTTCAAGGACTTGTAGAACAAGATAACCATTAGAAGATTACACCAGTTCACATTGTCACATTCTAAACTTTTTAAATATACAAAGATCATTCACCTAATTAAGAAACTCATTTTTTATTTACTCTGTTTAAGAACAGGGAACCTTGCCTAAATACTCCTCTTAGATTGTAATAAAGAAGCTTTCTTCCCTAGCAATTCAAACCCTACTGAAAATTTCAGACGGGTAGACACTCTCAATAAAAGAGTTTTGTGCCCAAGTCAAGCCTTTTAAAACTTTGGAATTGCCAACAGTTCTTAGGTATCAAAAGCAGTTTTTACTGAAAACTTGTGCCCGAGTCATAATGTCAAATCTGAAAAGAGCAATTAGTTCTACCTATATAGGAGATGCCAAGAGGCTCTTGTGAATTTTTTTATAGAATTTTACAAGAATTGCCCAATAACCAACAAGATGGGGAACATGTTGGCTAAAACTACTATCTTTAGATGGATATCATTGACTATAACTAACAATAGCAAGATGGGCTATCTGGTACTCATGTTCAATGGCTCATCTTAATTGTGGATAACAAAGAAGCAGCATTCCTCTTTAAAAAAGTACTTCAGAAAAGAAAGTTCATGAGAAAAATTTAATCTTTTAACTGGTATGCTGCCCACTTATAATCAGCATAAAACTTTTCAATTCATCATACTTAAGCTTTAACTTATCAAACAAAAAAATTGATTCAACTTCAGGATAATACACATGTAAAGTGCTATTTCTGCAACTCCCATAATGGAAGATTAAATGTCTACCACTTCACTCTAACTTGATGACACCACAAGTAATTCCAACTCTCATTGACATGTAACAACAAAAAAACACACTCCCCAGACAGAACAAATAGGTAAAATAGAATATCTATAGCGATGCATGGTTGCAAAAAACCTTAGAAGAGATTAAGGTGGGAATACAACAATAGCACAATCCTGTAGAGTAATATTAAGAGAAACTGCAAAACAATAAGCAAAAATGCCTTGAAATAAAAAATAGCCACAATATAGTTTCATCACAAAGCAACACCTTATTAGTCAATGAAAAAATCAAACCAGACATACACAAGTTTACGAGCGAAAGGCAATACAAAACCTCCAAGACACAGGTCAACATGGAAACAACCCCAGAACCAAAAGCTAGTTCGGCAAGCTCCTACAAATTTCAAAGTGATAAGCAAGAACCAATGAGAATTACAGATCTTCATATAACCAAAATTCAGTGTCACATACCTCAATAGGGTCAATGATCCCATGTGGGAACCCAGGTGCTGATCCAACAATCTGAAAATTCATTTGAATTTAAATTCACCATCACAGAATCTAGGAGAAAAATGAAAGGCAAATGGTGTAAAATCAGCAAGCCTAGTCTAAAAATGCATACCAATATGGTATTTTTGTTTATACATCGTTTACTATCTCTGGCATTTGCCAGAAATTCATTGTTTACGGGGACACGCTGCAACTTGATTTTGAATTATTGTGCTTCTTTGTCATATGCTGAGTGCGCAGATTCAGGTATTATCCTATGCTTAGAAAGAAAATCATTTATACAATTGAATATCAGATCATAAATAAATTAGTGGCAAAACAAAAGGCACCTAACCAAAAATTAACGTACATTTCTGGCCTTTTTTAGCTTTCATAAAGTCACGTGATGATTTCACTTCTAACAATATACTTCCAGTTCCTCCAGATGTCATGTTTCCACATATCTGGCCTCTGGAAGCTTCTTCTTTACCTCCAAGTAGCGCAACTGTCATCGCAACCACTTCTGCTTCATACCAAGCAACACTCTGGAACACATCCATATGCAGGGGATTGGTATGTGCAAACTTGAAAAGTTATGCAAACTAAAACTAAGGTGGTCTGAATAGATAATAATTCTGAACACAAAGGCAGTGTTGGTAACTTGCACGTCCACGTGTAAGGTCAACGAGTCCGATGTTTATTGGACCACATGAAAGGGCACTAGGCACCTAAGTAGCACGGACACGGATACGAGATACGACACGGACACGACACAGACACGCAGACACGTAATTTTTCAAAAAACGGGGGACACGACACGCTAGGGACACGTTTAATATATATAATTTTATTTATGTATTATATATAAAATTTAAAAATATATACTATTTGTATTTATTTTTATTTATTATATGCAAAATTAAAAAATATATACTAATTTTATTTATTTATTTTATTTATTATATGTAAAATTAAAAAATAAATAATATTTTGTATTTATTTAATAAATAAATAATATTTAAAAAATAAATATATTATTTGTATTTATTTATATTATTTATTTACAAAAAAAACTGTATAAAAAAGAAAAAAAGAATAAAAAGACTTGGGAGGGAGTGACACGGTAATAAAGGGGGAGGGAAGAGAAAGTGAAGAGTCAAACACGATGAGAGAACAGAGGCGAGCAAGCGAGACGAGAGAGACGGACAGAGACGATGACAGACGAACAGAGACGAGAGCAAGCGAGAGGCGAGAACAGAGACAGGAGATGACGATGAGAGACGAACACAGAGAGAGGAGAAGAGCAGAGACGCGAAAGAAATACCTCGATCAGAGACGAAGAGCACTCGATCTAGGCTTCAACAGGTTCTTCCTCTCTCTTTCTCTTTCTCTCTATCTTCAATGGATTAGGGTTTCTCTGTCTCCTGATTAGGGTTTGTTTCTGTTTCCAACGTGTCCACACGACGTGTCAAGCGTGTCTGAAAGAGTGTCCACCTACAAAAATTCAAAAAAAAAAAGGGACACGTTAGGTCGAGTGTCGGACACGTGTCTACCGCGTGTCCGACGCGTGTCCGTGTCCGACGCGTGTCAGACACCCATACGCTCCCTTCAGAGACGTGTCCGTGCTTCTTAGCTAGGCACATTGGCATATCACACATGCCTAAGTCCCAAGACTTTTTTCACATGATCATCCCACTACTTTGGTGATTATATCACAGGAGGCAATTACCGGAGGAGTTGTCCCATGGGATGTATCACCGTCTATTCATAAACAAAATTAAGATTCGTATAGGAACATATAATACAGTTCATAAATGTGACATCTTACTAACATTGAACATGCCTCAAAGCTAGTATCCTCATTAGGGATCTTTTAACCTTTACCTTTATGAAATTTGTAACTAGGCTCCTTGCAAGTAGGGCATTTATCTCCTCAACGCGTTTATCTTTGTGTCACCTCAACTATGTCACAAAAAAAGATTTAGTAGATTAGCCATTTTATCGAATGAAAATGACACATTAGAAAAACTAAATTACAGAAGTTTGTTAAAGAATAATTTTGCATCACAAAAAGGAAAAAAGAAATCATCTGACTACAATATGAGAGGCCAACAAGCCCACAGTTTTTTATTTTTATGTTTTTTTTATGGAGTTTTCTTAGGTGTGCAACCCACAAAAAGTGTAAGTGGGTTGCACACCATGTGCCACTCACACAAAAGGTGTAAGTGTAAGGTGTAAGTGTAAGGTGTAAGTGTAAGTGGAAGGTATAAATGAAATGTATAAGTTGCACACCATGTGCCACTTACACAAAAGATGTAAGTGCAAGGTAAAATAGGTGTAAGTGTAAGGTGTAAGTGAACACAAAAAGGTGTAAGGTGTAAGTTGCACACTATAGCATTACCCTTTTTTTATTGTCAAATGAGTATTAAACAAGTAACTATCAAAAGCAATTTGAATGAATACAGATGAATACAAAGGAGTATATATATATATGTACTTGTACATGTATATGTATATGTATGTGAAGAGAGAGAGAAAGAGAGATTGAAAACACATTGCTTATTGTTCGAATGAATTTGTCTCAGTTGATCAATGCAAGTACCTTCTATAAACCTGCATGTGTTGTAGATACTTCCAGCTCTAAATTCCATAAAATCAGATTGTAGAGCTGCAAAAAATTTGTCTCAAACTTATATATATCTGCAAAAAAATTGAAGAAGACGAAGAATAAATGATTGAAGATCTCAGAATATGTGTGTATATATATATATGTGTGTGTGCGTGTGTGTTTGTGCGAAGCCAAAAAATTGATAGAAAATCTCAAAAAATTGTGTGTGGAGATGAAGATCTCAGTAGCCATGAAAATCATTGATTTACCTTCGGATTGGAGCCATGAAAATGAGATCGATCATGACAAGTTAGGGCAAGAGGAGGAGAGAACAGAGTTGACAAGTTAGGGCAAGAGGAGCCTGGTATGAGGTCGATCGATTCTGAAAGGTGAAGGTCGATTCTGAAAGGTGAAGGTCTGGTTGGGTTCAGTACAGAGATTGATCGATTCTGAAAGGTGAAGGTCGATTGAAGCTGAAGATCAGTACAAAGATCAATTCTGATATGAGGTGAAAATCGATTATGGTATGAGGCAGCACAAGGATTGATCCGGATTGAAGCTCAACATCGATCGAAGCTGAAGATGATTTTATTCAGCTGAAGATAATTTTACCGAGCGCGTAATTGACACACGCAAGAGGATGATTTTATTTGGTCTGTTCAACCTCTAGCAACTAAGGCCAAGTTTGACATCCCAATATAAGTGCACTTATTTTATCTTTTTATCTTTTTTGAGTCACATCAATCAATATCTCCTCTCTATTTTTTCTACACATAATACAAGAAAAGTCAAAAAATGCACTTATTCTAAACTTTCCAAACTTGGCCTAAATGAATTGGTGTCCAGCTTTTACCTATCTCACACACGCGGATCAACTGCTCAAATGAACATATGCGTTGATTTTTTTTTCGTTCCCTAAATTCAATTGGTCTCTAAGTATTAGTCCCTGACGTGGGTAGACCATAACTCACTATGAATAATCCAAGCCTATCACTTGGAGTCTAATACATAACCTAACTGGTGAAGTCCAGAACAGCTAGAATTCAACGTGGCATAAAGAGCCAATGACATTCAGACATACGGTAGGTAAAGGACAAGCCACATCGGCAGACAAAGATCTGCAAAATTATTGCCACTGCACATCACCATTAATGCAGCCCATCACAGCATTTATTACGACAATACCTCTCCGTCGGAACATCACCCCCTTACCCTGAACAAGGTAAGCTACAGCATAGACTTTCGGCCAAGATGGTAGGTCAGAAGGGACAGCGAAATGATGACCAAAGGATATAAGCAAACGTTGAAGACAAGAAGAAGGTTAAGCTTTTCTATCTCTAATCTCTCTCTACACTCTATTTCTCTTTCTAACTTATTCGTTGGAGGGTTCACTAGGGGACTCCCCGTTTCCCGTTGAACTTATCTGCAGGTTCATTGGTGGGTTTGATCACCTGGATATTGGTGCGAGAAACGTAGATTAGTCCGACCCGCTCTGCCAGATACCCGTTGTATATTAACTGCATCATCAGTTGGTGCCGTTTGTGGAAAAGCTTTGCTCCGTGTGCCAGTTGTGCTCATTGTCGCCGGAGACCCTGTCCCAACAACTTTTTCCTACTACCAATCAAAGTGTATGGTCACGACTAGATCCATGGCTTCTCACCATAATACTGTCGACCATCAAACCGACCCTCCCAATCCAAACAATCCACCACAGTATTTCATCGAGCTTACCAACAGCATTAACCGCATGGCCAAGCAAAACCAAGCCCTAATAAATGCTTTACTCCAGAGAAACCTTTCTATGCCTCCTCCACCACCTCCTGATATTCCCCCTAACCAAGAACGAGCCCCGAGCCATACTATCCCGCAGCCTTATCCACCCAACTTGGAATGCTTGCAATCTCCACCCCCATACATAAATCCACCACCTCCACCCCCGCACCTGTCGATCTTGGCACCAACCCCTGAAGGAGAAGCCAGTAGTGTCCAGCCCCCACTGCCCTCCGGTGGTGACCACATCCCTCTCTGGGACGCAGAACTCCGAGCCATGAAGTTCTAACTCCAAGGGGTCATGCAGAACATCCAGCATAAACCCTCTACCACGGCCAACTCACTATTTGTTGCCTCCATCCGGGACAAACCCCTACCCCCCAAGTTCAAAATGCCCACCATTGACTCTTTTGATGGTACAATAGACCCAGTTGACCATCTGGAGACCTACCGAACCCTCATGATCCTCCATGACTTCCCTGACGAGATCATGTGTCGAGCTTTCCCCGTGACACTGAAGGGATCAGCTCGACTATGGTTAAGCCAATTACCAGCAGACTCCGTCTCCACTTTCCAGTATCTCAGTGACTCTTTCCTCAGTCACTTTATTGGAGGCCAGCGCCAACGCCGTCCGGCAACCCAACTCCTTAACATCCGCCAGACCGAGGAGGAGTCCCTGCGCAGTTTCGTTACCCGCTTCAACACCGAAGCCCTGCAGGTGGCGGAAAACGACGATAAGGTCATCCTCACAACTTTCATGGCAGGACTACGATTGTCTGACTTCCTCTTCTCCCTCTCCAAAAACCCCCCCACCTCAATGGCAGCCTTACTCTCCAAAGCCCAAAAATACATGAACGCCGAAGATTCCCTAGCCGCCCGCCAAGACCGTACAGCAAAACACCCACTTCGAGAAAACAAAAAGACTCGGAAGCGGACAAACCCGATAATACCCAAACACCACATTATATCGACCGACCTCGGTTAGCATCGATACCGTCTGACCGCCTACGGTTCGAGCGATACACACCCCTTAACTCCCCTATGGAACAAGTCCTCAACCAGATCCAGCGAGACTACCCCCTCAAATGGCCCCAACCATCGAGAACCCCTTCCAATCAGAAGGACCAATCCAAATACTGCCGTTTTCACCAGGACCACGGCCATAATATCGATGAGTGTGTTAACCTCAAGGATCAGGTCAAGACCTTAATACGTCAAGGACGTCTTAGCCAGTTCACAGACACCCGCCCCCAGCAGAGACAAAGAACAGCCCACAAGACTTCTGCAGCCAAATTTCAACCAAATCAAGGCCACGATCGCCTTCCACAGCAATCTCGGGCACAAGCTAATCCTGCCCTACCTGTTGGAGAAATCAGAGTTATTTCCGGCCGGTTTGCTTGTGGAGGACCATCCCGCTCGGCTCAGCGGGCAGAACTCAGAAAAATAAGGCAAGGCTCAGACAAAAAGGTTGACACATTGGACCGACCTTCCAAACAGCCCAGGCAATGGACCGAGCCTATTACCTTCACAGACGCCGACTGCACAGGCATTCGTTATCCCCATGATTACCCTTTAGTCATTTCGGCTCTCCTCTCCAACTATAAGGTTAGACGGGTTCTCATAGACAATGGTAGCTCTTCAGACATCATTTTTCTCAATTGCTTCTGCTAGCTCAAAATCGGGGAAGAAAGTCTGTCCCCTCTCCAAACCCCATTGGTCGGTTTCACTGGTGACCGGGTGACCTCCATTGGCTCCATTGACCTCCCCATCACAATTGGCGAGCACCCGCGCCAGACCACCAAGCTGCTCATCTTCCTTGTTGTCGACTGCCCCTCTGCCTATAACATCATCCTTGGTCGTACCGTCCTAAATGCTTTCCAAGCTATTACATCAACTTATCACCTAGCTATCAAGTTCCCCATTGATCTTGGGATCGGGGAATGTTATGTCGCCTCACTCAAAGAAGTCAAGTTGAAAGAGGCTATGATCATCGAAGGACTCGATGTCAGAGACGAAGACGAACTGGTTAGGGGGGAACCAGTTGAAGAACTTATTGAAGTCTCCATCAATCTCACCAACCCAGCAAAAACTGCCAAAATCGGCAGCCAACTATCCCCTCAAGCAAAAGCTGACCTTACCGCCCTTCTGATCGAGCACAACGATGTATTTGCCTGGACCCACTCAGACATGCCGAGTATTGACCCCTCATTCATAACCCATCGCCTCAGCATTGAACCCCATTTTCGATCTTACTGCCAGAAGCAGCGCATTTTTCATCTGGAGCGCAACACTCTCATTGCCGCGGAAGTCGACAAGCTTCTTGAAGCACAATTCATCAGGAACGTGGACTACCCTAGATGGTTGTCAAACGTCATCCTGGTCCGTAAGAACAATGGTAAATGGCGACTCTATGTTGACTACTCCGATCTCAACCGAGCTTGCCCTAAAGACAGCTATCCTCTCCCCCGCATAGATCTGCTGGTTGACGCCACGTCTGGTTATCAAATGCTCAGCTTCATAGATGTCTTCTCTGGGTACAACCAAATTCTAATGCATGCATTTGATCATGAGCACACCTCCTTCATTACCAACCGAGGCACCTACCATTACTGTGTGATGCCGTTTAGACTGAAAAATGCTGAGGCCATCTACCAACGGTTGGTTAATGCCGTTTTCCATCATCAAATTGGTCGAAATATGGAAGTATATGTCGATGACATGCTAGTCAAGAGCAAACTCTCCGCCGATCATCTGACCAACCTACGAGAAACCTTCGCCACCCTATGTAAGTACTAAATGAAGCTCAACCTGGAGAAGTGCGCCTTCGGTGTAGGATCTGGAAAGTTTTTGGGTTTCATGGTCAGTCAGCGAAGCATTGAAGCTAACCCTAAAAAGATCAAGGCCTTGATTAAGATGCAGTCACCCAGAATAGTCAAGGAGGTTCAGAGACTCACTGGCCGAGTTGCCGCCCTCAACCGCTTCATTTCCCGTACGACGAACAAGTGCCTCTCCTTCTTCAAAGTTCTTCGGTAAACTTTTGAATGGACAGCTGAATCTGAAGAGGCTTTTCAGCAGTTGAAACAGTGCATGGCCAACCCCCCATCCTTTTATAGGCAATCATGGGCGAGCCTCTCTTTCTATATTTAGCCGTGTCACACACCGCAGTCAGTGCAGCTCTTATCAGGAAAGACGCCTCTGTCCAACGACCGATCTACTACATCAGTCGGGCACTCAGGGGAGCGGAGCAGAATTACCCATCGTTAGAAAAATTATCTTTGGCCTTGGTCACTGCCTCCAGACGACTCTGTCCTTATTTCCAAGCCCATTCCATAGTGGTCCTCATCGACCAACTTTTGAAGAAAGTCATGCAGCAACCAAAACTTTCTGGCAGACTCATGCAGTGGTCAATAGAACTCAGCCAGTTTGACATCTCCTACCGATCTCGAACAGTAATAAAGAGGCAGGCTGTCGCTGATTTCATCCTGGAATTCACTAATCCTACTCCAACCACGGCCCCTCCACCCCTACCAACCCTTCCCAAGCCAGAAGAGCCCCATTCTTGGACTCTCAACGTCGACGGATTATCCCACAGGGAAGGCAGCGGGGCCGGTCTCATCTTCACCGCTCCTGAGGGTGGCTATTTCAAATGTGCTCTCTGTTTCTTGTTCGAGGCCAGTAACAATGAGGCCGAATACGAGGCATTGATAGCAGGTCTCCGCTTAGCCAGGGACATTGGTGTCAGCCACATCCTGGTGTTCAGTGACTCACAGCTCATTGTCGGACAAATTACGGGGGAATTCGATGCCAAGGAGGACAAAATGCGGGCTTATAGGGATATAGCCCTTCCTCTTGTTCGCCTCTTCAATACCTTCCACATCAAACACATCCCTCGGGCGGAAAACTCCCAGGCCGATGAGATGGCTCAATTAGCCTCTGCAGATCAGTCAGATCTCCACCACGGTGTTCGCCTCGAATACCTGACCCACCCTTCCATCTCCCCCGACCAACAAGCAGTCCACTTCCTCCAAAATGAACCAATCCTCTGGGCATCTGACATCTTTCTATTTTTGAAAATGGGAGAATTACCAGAGGACAAACAGCAGGCCACCAAAGTCAGGGCCCGGTCATCCAATTACATCCTTGTCAATAGTCTTTTGTACAAGAGGGGCTTTTCACACCCATACCTCAGATGCCTCAATCCAACTCAAGCAACCTATGTGATGCAGGAAATCCATGAGGGCATTTGTGGTAATCATTCGGGTGACAGGTCCCTAGCCCACAAAATACTTCGCACTGGTTATTTTTGGCCCACTCTCAATCAAGATGCAACTGACTTTCGTGCTCAAATGTGATAAGTGTCAGCATTTTGCCAACATCTCCCATGCTCCTCCTACAGAGTTGATCACACTTTGTAGTCCTTATCCGTTTGCCAAATGGGGGATCGACTTAGTTGGTCCACTTCCCACTGGCCAAGGCCAGACTAAGTTCGCGATAGTCGCCATTGATTACTTCACCAAGTGGGTAGAGGCAGAACCCCTTGCTACCATTACCGAGCGGAACACAACCAAATTCATCTAGCAATCACTCGTATGCAGATGTGGCATCCCTCAAGCCATTGTTTCCGACAATGGCAAACAATTCGACAATGCCAAGTATAGGAAGTTCTGTGTAGACCTCCAAATCTAACCATGTTTCTCCTCCCCAGGTCATCCCCAAGCCAATGGCCAAGTCGAGGTTACCAATCGTTCCACTCTGAAGATCATCAAGACTAAGTTGGAAGCTGCTAAGGGACTTTGGGCTGAGGAATTACCAAATGTACTCTGGGCTTACCGTACTACCGCTCGGACTCCCATTGGGGAGACCCCCTTTTGCCTAACATACGGCGCTGAGGCAGTCATCCCAGTGGAAGTCAGTCTGCCTACCCTCAGGGTTTTACATCTGAATCCCGAACTAACCGAAGAACTCCGTCGGGCAGACCTTGACCTAATCGAAGAGCTCAGAGAAACCACTGCTATCAGACTGGCCTCATACTAACAGAAAATGAGAACACACTACAACCGCAAAGTCCGATCAAGCGAGTTCGCTGTGGGGGACCTTGTCTTGCGTGAAGTAACCTTTGCCACCAAAAACCGATTAAAGGCAAATTGGCAGCCAAGTAGG
The DNA here is from genome assembly GCA_025200525.1 of Camellia lanceoleosa. Lineage (NCBI taxonomy): Eukaryota > Viridiplantae > Streptophyta > Magnoliopsida > Ericales > Theaceae > Camellia > Camellia lanceoleosa. Next base: position 39,088,265 of record CM045761.1, on the reverse strand, counting down.
AGGGACCTTACGTTGTGAAAGCCCGACCACGGCCAGGCACTTACCAACATCAAGATATGGAAGATCGAGATCTCCCCCACCCGTGGAATGTCGATGTGATACCCCTGTTCCGTAATATGCTAAATTGGTCCTTAATTTGAATATGATTATGTGTTTAGCATGATTTTATGTGCCATCATGCGAATATATGTGATTTTGAAGTTTTATCCGTTTACTGTAGGCATATCTGTTTGAATAATCCACTTCGGAAATTAAATTGAGTGCCTTATTGGTCACAAAACCCGAAATTGATTACGCCATCGTGATTGGCATAATTTTTAGAGCCTACGGTGAAATTTAATTGAAAATTTATTCGGGTTAGATTAAATCGATTAAATTGATGAATAGTGCCAAATTGCATTCGTATTATTATTATATTGTGAGTGGGGATTTATATAAAGGCATTTTACACTCAATTCCCTTCCTTTAACTTCATTTGGGGCTGATCAACCCTCTAGAGAGAGGCAAGGCCGACTGTTAGAGTGAGAGATGAAAGAATTGTGCAAATTTGGCCTAAAGCTTGGGAATCTTGGAGATTTAGCCCAAGAATTGACTAGAGCTTAGGAGATCAAAGCTTCTAGGTGAGTGATTCTTGGATTATGGCTTGTGATTTTGTGTGTTCAAGTTAATTTGGTGATCAAGAGTAAGATTGAAATGAGATTGGGTTGTATTTGTTGAATTGAAGCCTAATATGTGCATGCATGTAGGAAATCACCTTGATATTGCATGTTTGAGTACAAATGTGTATAATTCATGTGAAATGTTAAAGGAAACTCATGTCTTGATCACCGTTGTGTTACCTAAGTTGAGAATGTGGCTAATTCATCACATGCATGTACAATTTGAAAAGATAGGAGCTTGAAATGCATGAATATGTATGATAGAGTTGAAGTTGATGTCAATTTGAAACATGCAAGTGTGTAATTCTTGAAATTAGGCTTCCTAATGTTGTAATCTTGTATTGGTAACATGTTAACATGTGTAAATGTGTAATTTTAGCCATTGCATGCACATTTTGTTGGTTGCAATTCAAATTGGAGCTCAAGAACTCAATTTGGAAAACCCAGATTTTTTATGTCCGCTCGAGCGGGGAAATGACCGTTCGAGTGGGAAAATCGTGCTCCCAGCACTTTTTACAGAATTGGGTATCCGCTCGAGCGGGATATCTCACACTCGAGCGGGGAGTTTTGTGGACAGGCCTTCCGCTCGAGCGCTCTATTCCACGCTCGAGCATATTTTTCATGCAACCAGTACTTTTGCAGGCCTTAAGGGTCCGTTCGAGCGGGGAAGTTTACGCTCGAGCGGGGACCCTGTTCTCTGAAATTTTGTATGCTCGTTCTGTGTTTCGTTTTCCGTTCTCTTTCACTTGTAAGCACTCTTAGGCATATGTTAAGCATTGTAAATGAGTTAATGAGATAAAAATAAAACCTAAAGAGGAATATGTGAATCAAAGAACGGATTAAACTGTTAGTGACCCATTTGTGTTCATGAAATGTGTAGGGTCAAGCTCCAAGGCAAATCCACAAGCCGATCATTGTGAGTAATATCGATATTTGAATGCTTATGAATGTCCAATTGTTTATTCCTCATAAGCTTTATGAGTTGCTAATTGGGATTGTGGACCAAAGTTTGACATGAATGAACGAATGGACCTAAAGTCGTTTTGATATGAATGAGTGGGCCGAAGGCCGTTTTGATACGAATGTATGGGCCGAAGGCTGTTTTGATACGAATGAGTGGGCCGAAGGCCGTTTTGATACGAATGAGTGGGCCGAAGGCCGTTTTGATACGAATGTATGGGCCGAAGGCCGTTTTGACACAAATGAATGGGCCGAAGGCCGTTTTGACATGAATGGAAATATGAATTGGGCCCAAGGCCGTTTAGAGTATGTTGTTCTACATATTGTTTATATGACTTCTGTATTTGATATTATTCACTGGGCTATTGTTCACGCTCATTCATGTGTTTGTAGGTGAGCCGAGGAAAGTCCAAACCCAGCCCCAGTAAAGTCTGCCTGGAACAACATGAGTTTTGAGAAAGTCAACCTTGTGTCTCACTCACGAGACCTACCCTTTCCATTTTGTTATGTAACTATATTTTGTCTTGCTAGCAAGGACTTTATGTATATTTGTAAATAGTCTGTCATGGGTTGACTTACTTGGATGATTCTGTCTGTAAAGGATTTTGTGATACTATACTTGTTGTGGGTTATTAATGTATATGTGCATGGTTCGTTTGAATGTGTATATAAGCACGGCTCTATGGACAAAATTTTTAGTTTTTGCTTCCGTTTGGCCTCTTTACTCTGATGAGTTATGTCTGTTTTGGTTTGAGGCCGTAGGTAATCACAGAATTGCTGGCCGGTTATGTCCTTAACCCATAGGGGCGGGTTTGGGGTCATGACAGAGTGGTATCAGAGCACGAGTTAATAACTCACACACTTGTCCAAAAAGAGCAATAAGCGTCTAGATAAGATCTAGGATGCATTCATGTGATAAATATGAATTTGGAAGTATTGATTATATGCTTAAATGCTTTGATATGAACAATTATTTGTTGCAAGTTGTGAATTACTTGCATTGCAAATTACTTGAATATGTATGCTTTTTGTTACATGTATACTTGTGTATATCCTGTATAAAGTATAATGCAAGTTTAATCAGATGGTGAGAACCAGAGGAGATGAAATAGAAGAATCCTCAACTGCCAGAATGGACAGAACGGAAAAACTAATAGGAAATGGCAGAAGCTTTGAGACAGCAACAGGAGTGGCAACAATAGTGGCAGCAACCACAACCGCCACCTCCACCTCCGGCACCACCCATGCCAGATCATCAAAATGATGACCGAATAATAGCTCTCACCAAGGAATTCAAGAAAATGAAACCACCACAGCTCCACGGGGGATTAGATCCGTTGAAAGCCGAAGCGTGGGTCCTTGGTATTGAGAAATTATTTGAAGTGTTCCCCTGTTCAGAGACTCAGAAAGTTCTTCTGGCCACTTTTATGCTAGAAGACAAAGCAAGGAGATGGTGGATGTTGATGCGAGAAAACCACAAAGATGTTGACTGGGCGAAATTTTTAGAAATCTTCTATGACAAGTACTTCCCGCAGTGTGTCCGGGACAGGAAAGTGGCAGAGTTCATGGAACCCAAGCAAGACAGCATGACTGTAGTTGAGTATGAGGCCAAATTTACTGAGTTGGCTAGGTTTGCACCACACGTAATTGACACTGATTATAAGAAGGTAAGACATTTTGAAGGTGGGCTCCGAAGTGACATCCTAGAGAGAGTGAATGTCCTGAAGTTGGGAACCTACATTGGGGTACTTGACAGGGCCATCATATTAGAGGCTAACATAGCTAGACAAGCTAGGCCAACAGCAGAATGGAAAGGCAACAAAAGACAAGGCTTCTTTTTGAAGAAGAAATTTCCGAAAAAGCAAAACACGGGCTCCTCAACTACTTCAAGTTCTTCCCGAGACACAGCTCCCATGTGCAACATTTGTAGCAAAAGGCACCGTGGAGTCTGTTACCGTGCATCAGGAGCCTGTTTCAGGTGTGGGAAACAAGGGTATATAGCCCGAGAGTGTAATCAGAACGGTGGAAGGATAGTAGCTAGTTCAACTGCATCAGTTCCACAGCCGGGAAATACCTTGAGATCTGCTACTGCTGGGGATACAGTGAGACAGGGAAGTGTTTTTGCACTTGTTCCGGGCGATACACGGAATGCCAATGTCGTTGTCTTAGGTACTATTTCAATATGTAATCAGGATGCCTTTGTATTAATTGACTCTGGATCAACCCACTTGTTTGTGACATATACATTTGCATCTAGACTGAATAGACCCCTAGAGTTATTGCCATATTTGTTATGTGTGTCTGCTCCATCGGGGGAATCTATGTTATGTGACTATATATATCGGTTTTGTGTTATGCATATTGAGGATGTTACCCCATATGTAGATTTGTTGCCCTTGAACTTTAGACATTTCGATGTAATTTTGGGCGTGGATTGGTTGACCAAATATTGTGCCACAATAGATTGTGTGACAAAGAGGGTTGTGTTTAAACCACCGGAACAGAAAGAGATTGTGTTTGTGGGCAATGGGGTAGTGCCTCCACCATATTTGATATCTACAATAAAAGCATGTAAACTGATCAGGAAAGGGTGCCAAGGTTATTTGTGCTATGTGTTGTCTGAACAATCTGAGAATGTTGAATTGAATAATATTCCCATTGTTAGAGAATTTTCGGATGTATTTCCGAATGAATTACCAGGGGAATTAGTAGACAGGGAGATAGAGTTTACTATTGAGACTGTGCCAGGCACCCAGCCTATTTCTAAAACTCCCTACAGAATGGCTATCGCTGAAATGAAGGAATTGAAAGAACAGTTGCAGGACCTGCTTGATAAGGGGTTTATCTGACCCAGCACTTCGCCTTGGGGTGCGCCAGTGCTATTTGTGAAAAAGAAGGATGGTACTTTGCGCCTGTGCATCAACTATCGGGAATTGAATAAGGTAATAATAAAGAACAAATACCCCCTACCCCGTATTGATGATTTATTTGACCAGTTACAGGGATCACAGGTGTTTTCTAAGATTGATTTGAGATCCGGGTATCATCAACTGAAAGTTAAGGCAGAGGATGTTGAGAAAACCGCATTCAGAACAAGGTATGGTCATTTTGAGTTTCTTGTTAAGCCGTTTGGAGTGACTAATGGTCCGGCAGTATTTATGGACCTAATGAATAGAATTTTTAAAACCTACCTTGATGAGTTTGTTGTAGTCTTCATCGATGACATTTTGATATACTCTAAAGATAGACTTGAACATGAACATCACTTGAGAACTGTTTTACAAATACTTCGGGAAAGGAAATTATTTGCTAAGCTAAAGAAATGTGAGTTTTGGTTGGATAAAGTTGTTTTCTTAGGGCATGTGATCAACAAGGAAGGAATTTCAGTGGACCCGCAAAAAATAGAGGCAATCATGAATTGGCCTACACCGACCAATGTAACAGAAGTTTGCAACTTTATGGGTTTAGCCGGGTACTATAGGAGGTTTGTGAAGGACTTTTCGAAATTAGCTGTGCCTCTTACCCAATTGACACATAAAGGGCAACCATTTGAGTGGAACGAAGAAAGAGAATCAGCCTTTCATGAATTGAAAACAAGATTGACTACTGCACCAATTTTGACATTACCTTCAGGTACGGAGAATTTTGTGATTTTCAGTGATGCATCTTACAAAGGTTTGGGTTGTGTGTTAATGCAGAACGGGAAGGTTATTGCTTATGCCTCTCGACAATTGAGGCCACACGAGAAGAATTATCCAACACATGACCTAGAACTGGCCGAAGTTGTTTTTGCTTTGAAAATCTGGCGGCATTATTTGTATGGGGCAAAATGTGAAGTCTACACAAATCATAAGAGCCTAAAATACTTTTTCACGCAGAAAGAGTTGAATATGCATCAGAGAAGATGGCTGGAATTGATAAAAGATTACGATTTAGAAATTCAGTATCACCCCGGGAAAGCTAATACAGTGGCTGATGCCTTGAGCAGAAAATCAACAGGGGGTGTGGCTTGTTTGCTTACCGAACAAAGGGAGATTTTGCAAGACTTTGAGAAGTCTGAAATTGAAGTAGTAGTAGGTGAACGGGGCATTCTGATAGCCGCTATTACAGCCGAGCTGGCAATTGTTGATGAAATCAAGCAGAAACAGAAACAGAAAGAGGATGAGTTCCTCAGAAAGGTGATTGATGAGTTTGAGACAAGTCCAAAAGCAGAATTTAGCATTGGAAATGAAATGTTGAAATTCCGAAACCGAATATGTGTCCTTGATGTCTCGGAACTGAAAAAGAGGGTTTTAGATGAAGCCTACAGGTCCGTATTTGCTATGCATCTGGGTAACAACAAAATGTATCGGGATTTGAAACAGACCTATTGGTGGCCTAAAATGAAGAAAGAGATTGCAGAATATGTGTCCAAGTGTCTTCAGTGTCAGCAAGTTAAGGCTGAACATCAGAAACCAGGCGGTCTACTTCAACCTCTCCCTATTCCTGAATGGAAGTGGGAACATGTGACTATGGATTTCGTTGTTGGCCTACCTCGCACTTCTCGAGGTATGGATTCTGTTTGGGTTGTAATTGATAGGCTAACTAAATCTGCACATTTTCTGCCTGTCAAAACTACATTTACTGCTTATAGATTGGCTACTATTTATGTTGATGAAATTGTTCGTTTACACGAAGTTCCGGTATCTATTGTATCGGATAGAGATTCGAAATTTGTATCTAGATTGTGGAAGAGTTTGCAGGAAGCTTTAGGAACAGAACTAAGATTCAGTACTGCATTCCACCCACAGACAGATGGGCAGTCAGAACGAACGATACAAACTTTGAAAAATATGCTTCACATGTGTGCTTTGGATTTTCAAGGGAGTTGGGAAGATTATTTGCCACTTGTAGAATTTGCTTATAATAACAGCTTCCACTCCAGCATTAGTATGGCACCATACGAGGCTTTGTATGGTAGGAGGTGTAGATCACCTATTTGTTGGACAGAGGTCGGGGATAGAGCTTTACTTGGGCCAGAAATTGTGCAAGACACTTCTAAAAAGATCAAAACCATTCGGCAAAGGCTCAAAACAGCTCAAGACCGACAGAAGAATTATGTAGACGTTTGGAGAAGACCTTTCGAGTATGAGGTTGGTGACCATGTGTTCATCCGTGTTTCTCCGATGAAAGGCCAAGTCAGATTTGGAAAAAAGGGCAAGTTGTCACCTCGCTACATTGGGCCGTTTCAAATTTTGGAAAGGCTTGGTCCAGTTGTCTATAGAGTTGCCTTGCCACCAGGATTTGAGCAAATCCATAATGTGTTTCACGTGTAGATGTTGAGGAGTTACCTCCAAGACCCGTTTCATATGATTGATTATCACTGGGTTGCTATTGATGAAAATATGGAATATGCTGAATGGCCGGAATGGATTCTTGATCGGCAAGTGAAACAATTGAGAAGCAAATCCATCCCATTGATGAAAGTGGAATGGAAAGAATACTATGGGACAGATGCTACATGGGAAAAAGAGGAGGAAATGCGACTATGCTATCCACATTTGTTTCTCGATGAAGGTAAATTAAGTTTGGAGGACCAAACTTCCTAAGGGAGAAAGACTGTGATACCCCTATTCCATAATATGCTAAATTGGTCCTTAATTTGAATATGATTATGTGTTTAGCATGATTTTATGTGCCATCATGTGAATATATGTGATTTTGAAGTTTTATCTGTTCACCGTAGGCATATCTGTTTGAATAATCCGCTTCGGAAATTAAATTGAGGGCTTTATTGGTCACAAAACCCGAAATTGATTACGCCATCGTGATTGGCATAATTTTTAGAGCCTACGGTGAAATTTAATTGAAAATTTATTCGGATTAGATTAAATCGATTAAATTGATGAATAGTGCCAAATTGCATTAGTATTATTATTATATTGTGAGTGGGGATTTATGTAAAGGCATTTTACACTCAATTCCCTTCCTTCAACTTCATTTGGGGCTGATCAACTCTCTAGAGAGAGGCAAGGCCGGCTGTTAGAGTGAGAGATGAGAGAATTGTGCAAATTTGGCCTAAAGCCTGGGAATCTTGGAGATTTAGCCCAAGAATTAACTAGAGCTTAGGAGATCAAAGCTTCTAGGTGAGTGATTCTTGGATTATGGTTTGTGATTTTGTGTGTTCAAGTTAATTTGGTGATTAAGAGTAAGATTGAAATGAGATTGGGTTGTATTTGTTGAATTGAAGCCTAATATGTGCATGCATGTAGGAAATCACCTTGATATTGCATGTTTGAGCATAAATGTGTATAATCCATGTGAAATGTTAAAGGAAACTCATGTCTTGATCACCCTTGTGTTACCTAAGTTGAGAATGTGGCTAATTCATCACATGCATGTATAATTTGAAAAGATAGGGGCTTGAAATGCATGAATATGTATGATAGAGTTGAAGTTGATGTCAATTTGAAACATGCAAGTGTGTAATTCTTGAAATTGGGCTTCCCAATGTTGTAATCTTGTATTGGTAGCATGTTAACATGTGTAAATGTGTAATTTGAGCCATTGCATGCACATTTTGTTGGTTGCAATTCAAATTGGAGCTCAAGAACTCAATTTGGAAAACCCAGATTTTTTATGTCCGCTCTAGCGGGAAAATCGTGCTCCCAAAGACTTTTTACGATTAGTATCCGCCGAGGGATATCTCACACTCGAGCGGGGAGTTTTGTGGACAGGCCTTCCGCTCGAGCGCCCTATTCCCCGCTCGAGCGTATTTTCATGCAACCAAGATTTTTTGCAGCCTAAGGGTCCGCCGAGTAGGAAGTTTACGCCGAAAGGGACCCCTGTTCTCTGAAATTTTGTATGCTCGTTCTGTGCTTCGTTTTCCGTTCTCTTTCACTTGTAAGCACTCTTAGGCATATGTTAAGCATTGTAAATGAGTTAATGAGATAGGAATAATGCCTAAAAAGGAATATGTGAATCAAAGAACGGATTGAACTGTTAGTGACCCGTTTGTGTTCATGAAATGTGTAGGGTCAAGCTCCAGGGCAAATCCACAAGCCGATCACTGTGAGTAATATCGATATTTGAATGCCTATGAATGTCCAATTGTTTATTCCCTCATAAGCCTTATGAGTTGCTAATTGGGATTGTGGACCAAAGTTTGACATGAATGAACAAATGGACCTAAGGTCGTTTTGATACGAATGAGTGGGCTGAAGGTCGTTTTGGTACGAATGTATGGGCCGAAGGCCATTTTGATACGGATGAGTGGGCTGAAGGCTGTTTTGATACGAATGTATGGGCCGAAGGCCGTTTTGACATAAATGAATGGGCCGAAGGCCGTTTTGACATGAATGGAAATATGAATTGGGCCCAAGGCCATTTGGAGTATGTTGTTCTACATATTGTTTATATGACTTCTATATTTGATATTATTCACTGGGCTATCGCTCATGTTCATTCATGTGTTTGTAGGTGAGCCGAGGAAAGTCCAAACCCAGCCCCGGTGAAGTCTGCCAAGAACAACATGAGTTTTGAGAAAGGCAGCCTTGTGTCTTACTTACGAGACCTACCCTTGCCATTTTGTTATGTAACTATATTTTGTCTTGCTGGCAAGGACTTTATGTATATTTGTAAATAGTCTATCATGGGTTGACTTACTTGGATGATTCTGTCTGTAAAGGATTTTGTGATACTGTACTTGTTGTGGGTTATTAACGTATATGTGCATGGTTCGTTTGAATGTGCATATAAGCACGGCTCTATGGACAAAATTTTTAGTTTTTGCTTCCGTTTGGCCCCTTTACTCTGATGAGTTATGTCTGTTTTGGTTTGAGGCCGTAGGTAATCACAAGATTGCTGGCCGGTTATGTCCTTAACCCATAGGGGCAGGTTTGGGGTCATGACAGCCGAGCACTTGAAGCGTTACTTTTAATAAACTCCTACTTTTTATTGCTCAGTTATTGTATTTTATTTTTGACGAATTTACACACATGAACATACTTGTTCTCCCCTGGCATAATGTAAATTTTGATCAACTGGATCACAATTTCCATGACAACAATTTTATATCTCAGCTATCTATGTGTTGTATCAATAACATTTTTATTGCAGCACTTATTAAAAAGCCTCGGCCAGACCGAGCGGCAACAGTCTCAGCCAGACTGAGCACCAAAAGCCTCGGCCAGACCGAGTGCCAACAGCCTCAGCCAGACTGAGCACCATAAGCCTCAGCCAGCCCGAGCTTTAAAAGCCTCAGTCAGACTGAGCATGAAGCATTCAGCTAGACCAAGCCTTAGCCAGACCAAGCATAACAAGTCTCAGCCAAACTAAGCGCCACAATTCCAGGTCCAAACTGAGTTACTTGCAACATCAGTAAATCACAGCTTAGCCCCAATTGAGCACGCATACTTGTGGCATTAGTAGACACACTTAGTCACAATTCCAGGTCAAAGTTTTTACACCACTTTTCACTTAGTCAAATTCCAACGTCGTTCTTACATGTTTCCTTTACTAGTCAGATTATTTTCTTCTCCATCAACTTTTATAAGTCAACCTCTTTCCTTACTAGTCAAGCCTAACTCTAGCAAACCACTCTCATCTACTTCAGCAGTGTGGCAAACACAAACTCATAATTTTATCACATTTTAAATTCCACTCTACATTGAGGAGTTCTTAACTTTACTCTGCATTGAGTTTTTATTACAAGTTCAATTTCACCCTGCATTGAGGAGCCTTTAACTTTACTCTACATTGAGTTTTTATTACAGATTCACTTTTACTCTACATTGAGGAGTTCTTAAATTTAGTTTTTATTACAACTTTACCTCCACTTTGTAGACGCACACAAGCCACCATTCTCATTCATTTCAGATGCACAAGCACAGACAATCGAATGAGAACACAACTGAAATTTTATTTATTCACAAATTTGTATATAAGTTCATTACAGTAATTCAAAAACAAAAACAAACACACAAAAACAACTCTAAGTACAAGGTCTTCTTCTTCTTCTTCTTCTTCTTCTTCAATTACTCCTCCTCACTGGACACGAGGTCTTCTTCTTCAATACCCTCATCCAGGGGGGTCTAGGCCACATCGTCGTCGTCAATTTTTACACTACTAAGGTCTAAGTTTGGGAACAGCTCCTTAGCTTTACGCTTGAACATCTTCCAACCACTATCCCAGAACTCAGTCATTTCGTGTTTATAGAAGTTGGACCGCTGGGAGCTCTCAATAACTTCTGCCTCAGTCCTGCCCCCCAACGGTCGTCCTCGATGGGCTCGCCCCCCCAGACTTCTCCTTCGCCAAGCTGCTGGCAATCGCGGCATCAACTGCCATCTGAAATTCAGCAGACCCCTTGAACTGATCCATTGCTGCAACACACAGATCGAGGTATGCCACCCTTTTAGAGGCTGCCTTGGCCCTCTCCTCCTCCAACTCCTTTTGCAGGGTCGCCCTTTCAGAGGCCGCCTTAGCCCTCTCTTCCTGCAACTCCTTCTGTAGGGTCGCCCTTTTAGCAGCCGCCTTGGCCCTCTCTTCCTGCAACTCCTTCTGTAGGTTCTCCCTTCCCTCCATTGCCTTAACACGCTCATCTTCCAGCTCCTTCTGCAGCCCAGCAATCTCCAGGTCTGCGTCTTCTTTTTCCTTGATCTGTTGGGCACGCAGATTTTCATTGCTGGTCATAGCCTCTTCAAATCGTTCGATGGAGACCACGCAATCCTTTTAAGCATCCCGCAGCTTCTTCTACTCGCCTGCCAGTTGGAACTCGAGCTACACAACCTTGCGGCGTTCGTTCTCTAGCTCCAACTTGACCGCTCGCAGCTCAGCATGGGCACTCTCCCAGCCTGCACGCTCCTCCTTCAAACTTGCAAGTTGGGCCTTGGCCTCGTCTGCCTTCATCTTTGCAGTTGCCGCCTTTCTCAGCAGAGCTTCTGCTAAGGTGGTTACCTCCATTTGAGCAGAGCATAACCCTCAAAGAACTCAAATTTCATTGAATCGCTCACGAGTGCACGGCTGCCTCATCCACGATCCCCACAAGGCGAATCAGACCACTGGCCGGGCCTTCTTCTCTCTCTCCAACCCTTAGCTGCGTGAGCGTGATAGATCCCAGTTGTCAGCCTAACACCCCCTCCTTGGGGCGTAGGACCCCCCTAGGGCTGTTCTCCTCTCCTTGGCTCAGGGCCAGTTGCCCTACCTTCTACTTGCACTTCGAGGGCGACCCTCGCCACATCTGAGGCGATCTCCACCATTATTGGGACGACCTCCACTCTCTCCGAGGCAATCTCCACCACTTCTAGGACGCCCACTCCTTATGGGGTCTCCTTCATTCCCTCATTCTCTGCCTCCTTGGCCATGCTGGTCTCTTCTGCCATCACTTCCCTTCTCCTCTTCACAGCAGGCTCTTCTTCACTCCTCTTCACTCTCCTCTTCTTCTTTACCACACCATCCACCTCCATCTCTTTAAAGCCCTCTCCTTCAAAGGATCTACTGGGGGCGGTCGGGGCACAAATCCACTTAAGTCTTTTTTCCCCAAGGGTTTGGGGCGAGGTCAGATCCTCTCCCTCGCAATCGGCTTTGGCGATCGGCCTTCCTGGGACTCTTTGAACTTACTGGCTTTGGCAAGGATGGCCATATCCTCAGCCTCTTGCGCTTTCCTCCTCGCCTCCAATTCAGCTTGCCCCAGATCTCCACCGCTCGACTGAGGATCCAACTCCACTCCAAACAAGGCTGAGGGTTGAACAAGTTCGTCCCACCTGACCCCGTCCTTCTCCCGCCATGCCTTCACCTTCTTTATTCTCTTCTCTGCTGCTGCTCCCAGTTTTGTCTCTACAGATTTGGTGGGCACTCTCCACACCGTGCGCACCCCAGCCCCTCCATTCACAGACACATAGAACCACCGTGGCCTCCAACCTTTAATTGATGACGGCAGCCCCGCCACTAGACCCCTCCCTGCCACTGCCTACAACGTCACCCAAGTCTCTTGTTGTGCTGAGGCCTTATAACATGCGAAGAATTCGTCTACTGTCATGGCTGCCCCTTCGTTCGCTTGCGGCCACGCGCTTGCATAGGCCAGTACAATCTTCCACGCACTGAGTATTAGTTGGCCCGGTGCCACCTCCAAACGGTTCAGGACATCTACCACCACTTGCGGTAGTGGCAGCCCCAGTCCTCTCTTCAATGCTTCCTCGTAAATGGTAAACTCCCACGGCCTTGCGTCGGATGGCCTTTCCATTGACGTCGGCAACAATAACTCTATTTCAGCAGGCACCTGGTATTTTTCGCAAATAGCCTCCAACTCCACCGCGGTAACCATTGATTTGTCAGCCTTCGTGTGCAGTGATCTGGTTCCACCTGGCTGATTGACTTCGGAGCTGCTATCATGGTGGAAGCATGAGATTGTACTACCGGTTCCCCCACCCTCTCCATTTGCCTCTCTGTCCTATACTGCTCTGCTAACTCCACTGTATCGTCATCACCAAGCGGATCCACCATGACATTCACAACTTCTTCTTGGGCCATTCCTATGGTATGTCTGTGAATCGCTTCGGATGCAGGTGCAAGGAAATTGAAAAAATGTTGTAGAGGTGTATCATTAGCAACAAAGGAGTTAACACTTGGGATGTTTTGATTTTTCGCAAAGAAGTAGGTAAATCGAATAATACCAAAAGCCCAAGGCTTGCCCGTATTCCAAGGGTCGCAATTAATTTGCGCCAGTTTGAAAACTTTTCAAAACATCCGCCAAAACTGTCTTTTCAACACCCATAATGACCTATAGTTTCATTTCTGATCCAACGCCTAATCTCCCCCCCCACGAGATGTTGCAACGTGTACGACCACGATCCACTGTCTCCTCCCCTTACCCTGTCTTTTTCACTTCAAATCACCACGTGACGCACCGCCTCTTGAGCCCCGCGCCCCTCCACCTTACCCTTCGCGGTCGGCCCTCCCTATGGTCAGCCCTTCCACTCGGCCAACCTTCGCGTTCAACCCTCCTCGTGGTCGGCCCTCCCACTCGGCCAACCTTCGCGGTCGGCCCTTCCACTCGGCCACGATTCGCGGTCAATCCACCTCATGTCCTCCCTTTCACTCGGTCCACCTCACGGTCGGTCCACCTCGCAGTTGGTCCACCCACTCGGTCACCCCTGCTGGTCGACCTCCATCTTGCCAATCTCTAACACCCTCATTCTCTTCACTAGTATTCCCTTTGTTGGACTAAAGCTGCACTCGGGAATGAGGGACTACTGACATAGGTAAGCCCATAAAGGCCATAGCCCACTATGAACAACCTAAGCCCATCACTTGGAGCCCAATACATAACCTAGCTGGTGAAGTCCAGAACAGTTGGAATCCAACGTGGCATAAAGAGCCAATGACATTCAGACATACGGCAGGTAAAGGACAAGCCACATCAATAGACAAAGATCTGCAAAGTTATTGCCACTACACATCACCATTAATGTAGCCCATCACAACATTTATTACGACAACACCTCTCCGTCGGAACAGCACCCCCTTACCCTGAACAAGGTAAGCTACAGCATAGACTTTCGGCCAAGATGGCAGGTCGGAAGGGACAGCGAAATGATGACCAAAGGATATAAGCAAACGTTGAAGACAAGAAGAAGGTTAAGCTTTTCTATCTCCAATCTCTCTCTACACTCTACTTCTCTTTCTAACTTATTCGTCGAAGGGTTCACTAGGGGACTCCCTGTTCCCCGTTGAACTTATCCGCAGGTTCATTGGTGGGTTTGATCACCCGGATATTGGTGCGAGAAGCGTGGATCAGTCCGATCCGCTCTGCTAGGTACCCGTTATATATTAACTACATCATCAGTCTCTAAATCACTAATTTCTTGTAGTGAGTCAAGCCTAACAATCACTACTAATCACATACCACTCCCATAATGGGGAAATGGGGAGAGAGGGGGGAATACATAAATCAATAACAAACACAATAGGTATCAAACTCCTCTCTATAAGAGTTGAACTTGAGACCTCATATCACAAATGGTGATACACAATCACTAAGCTAAATGGCATGGTTGATGACTATCTGGGTTGAGAATGGGATTAGGGTTTCAAGGGTCATTTGGTAAATTGGTTGACTAGTAAATTAGGCAGAAAAAATGCATAGCCCTTTTCATCCTGTACATCTTCAAAATGGAAACTTTCGTATGCCAAAAAAAAAAAAAAAAACCTCGAAACATTTGCTACAATAGAAGATATATATATATATATATAAAATAGTAAAATTAGGCCATTGATTTTAACTCAAGGCAACATTGAAGTTTTTCAAATTCATAACTGCTTGTGCTTAGCTAAACTCATCAAATAGTTCAACTTGTCACCCATTAAGTGATAGCATAGGCATACAAAAACACATAGCATTTTTCTATAAATATATATGAAACTAATGGATTTTTGGGTGAGATACTTCCAAAAATTAAGAAGTTTAGTATATTCAGCTTGAGTCATCGTAGAGTCCGGTATTGATTTTTGAGTGACTTATTTTTTTAGGGGGGATGGGGTTTGGTGTGGGGGTTGGTGTGGATATATTTTGGCAATTGCTACTTTTTTTTGGTTGGTGGGAAAATTGACTCTTAAATTTTTTTTTTGGATCAATCAAAAGAAAACCTTTATTGATGAAACAGTCAATACAAAGTAAATGAGCAATACATCAATAAAGGAAGAGAAAGATGGCGTAAACATCATCATAGTTTACACTCCAAATCCCAACTAGGTTGGCACCCAGAAGTAGACACAATCATCTGACAGTGCCACCCTAGGCTAGTGAGAAACCAACCAAAAAGAGAATAGAAACCAGACAACAACACTAACAGCCCACCCATAATCAATGACTAGGCATATCAACCACCAACACCTAGCCATCACAAATACAGAGCCTTACTTGACTCAAATTTTCCACAATCTGATGCACAGAGAGTACTAGACAGAAGGTATGTAGACTTAACCCACAGCGCAACTCTCACTTTCGCTACCTCACTCATCTCATTCATATCTGGTTGCTTGCCATTAAACACAACCTCATTTCTTAGCCTCCAAGTGGACCACAACGTTGCTACAAGTACCAGCAACTAGATTTTCTTAACAGATTTTTTATGCTTGGTTCCTATCCACCAAGACAACACTCCATCCATAGAAGCAGGGGATATCCACCAGAGATTCCACCACTGTAGCAAACATCCCCAAACCTTCCAAATCTGAAAGCACTGCACAAAAAGATGATCCAGAGATTCTACAGCAGGTGAACAAAAAGGGCAATCAGTTACAACAATATTCCCTAACACTCCAAATCTCTACAAAACAACAGAT
Source organism: Camellia lanceoleosa (assembly GCA_025200525.1). Taxonomy (NCBI): domain Eukaryota; kingdom Viridiplantae; phylum Streptophyta; class Magnoliopsida; order Ericales; family Theaceae; genus Camellia; species Camellia lanceoleosa. The sequence continues at coordinate 39,072,327 of CM045761.1, read as the reverse complement.
GTTTTGATCCTACCTCTCCAAGCCAACCAACTTATAAATTGTGCTTTGGGTGGTGCTTCATTAATCCAAATCATTCTAGGAACAAGTAACCTCAGGCCAGACCTTAACAGAAGCTATTTTCTCACAGACACCACTGTAAACACACCAGAAGGGGATGTAGTCCACCTTACCACATCTTGCATATCCATATTCAGCCTAGGGATGCCCTTTGTCAACAATTGCAGCTTCCTTACCTCCTCTTCCTCCCAAGCAAATAATGACCTTCTAAATTGAAGCCTTTAATCACCCTCACTGTCCCTCCTCTGCATAAAGGAACTTAGCAGTCTGTCTTTATCCATATAGAGCCTAAACAATCTAGGAAACTCCTCCTTCAACTGTAAATCCATGAACCATCTATCAAGCCAAAACTGAATCTTACACCCATTCCCAACCACAATCTTGCCCTGAGACACAAAGAACTGAAAAAGCTTTGGATTAGATCTTTCCATACTCAAACATCACTCCACAAAATCGATTCCTTACCCTCCCCATCTTGTAGTGTTAACCATCTGTCACCTGCAAACCCATACTTCCTAAGAAGAACCTTTTTCCACAGTGAATGATCATCCACCCCATACCTCTACCACCACTTTAATAACATACAAACATTAGTATTCCTTGCCTTCCTGATACCTTGCCCTCCTTGGTCCTTACTCAATGTTACATCCTTCCATTGTACCATATGTATCTTTCTTCTCAACTTTGAATTGCCCCATAAGAAAGATGCCTTCAACTTATCAATTTCCTTAGCAAGACCAATGGGTAATTTGAATAAAGAAACATAGTAACCAGGAACACTGTCCAAAACTGATTTCACCAGAGTTAGCCTTCTAGCAAATGACAATAGCTTCCTTTTCTACATAGCTAACCTTGACTTAACCTTATCCACCATAGGTTGCCAAGTCTTATTTCTTCATGGATTCACACCCAGTGACAATCCCAGATACTTTAGAGATAGCTTTTGGCATAAGCAGCGCAGTGTTAAAGCAAAATCATGGACCACAGTATCACTAACTCCAACTCCACACACCACACTTTTACGAAAATTAATCTTTAACCCTGACATTACCTCAAAACATCTAAGAATTCTTTTGACGTTTACAATCTGTAACACCCTCAAAATAAACCCATAATATATAACAGTAGCATGCATTGATAAAAGAAAACCAATCATTATCTCATTCATCAGAGTATCATTATTGAAGGATATCACATGTAACATCAAAATAAATGCCCTATGGGCTTACATCTTTCCAAGCTTAACACTTGGGCACAAAAACGCGAGTACTAACTCAACTACAAATTCAGCCCTTGGCTTGAGTTTACATGTAATATCAAATAAACTGAAATAACAACTAATCTAAACAGATTCTTCAACTCTAAATCCTTCCAAGCTAATTCCTTGGAGGTAGCACATCACCTGGACCTGAAAATGATGTTCCCGTATAGGGTGAGCCATAGCCCAGTAGAAATATACTAAACCAAATATAAGCATTGAATAAAGCAATAGCATTCAATAGATGGACTACACAAAATATCAGTTTCATCATCATACAGTTTCATGACACTAATGTCTATGACACGTTTTCCATTATTATCAATATGGCTCAGAACCTGGCCAAACTATAACTGTGAGACTACATCTCACATTAACAATATTTCCAACTCAATGGGGATATCAAATCATGTTAAATATTTCTTATATCATAATGGACACACGTGTTGGTGTTGTATCAACCTCAACCAAAATTCACTTCCATACTTTCCAGTTTATACACATTTTAGTGATGTACCAATAACATGTAAAAACACTTCCATAAATCAATAAGCACACGTATTAGTGGTGCTAATGGAGTCCATCCCCTATCTCCTCCCAAACAATATCCGGTTTAGGAGTCCATCTCCTATCTCCTCCCAAACCGTGGAGTACATCCCCTATCTCCTCCCAAACAATATGCATATGCAATGTAATAAACACTTGACATACACAAAATTCAATTAACACACGTATTTGCTGTATTAATTCAACTGTCAAATTCAATGACTCATTCAATATGATTAGTTTCAGTTTTCTCTAATCAACATGCAATGTCTACAAAAATCACGACTATCCTCCACCGATAGCCCAAAACAGTTATTTCTAAACAGGAAATAAATGTATCAATAAACATAATCTCAATTCCAAGAATTTAAACCAAATTCCACACTTTTTCCAAAATTAATTATACGAATTAATTTTATTACAATAATTAGGGCTTTTCCCCCTTTTCTCAAAATCAACCCTAAGGTTCAGTTATTTCAATTCAACATACATACATATGTTGTTTAATAGATGAAAAACCCCATTTTCAAACTATAATTCAAACCCTAATTTCCCAAATTTACCAATTGGCACCCACATATCAAAAATACCAAAACTTAGGACAAAACCTATAATATGGAGTAGGAAATCCCTACCTCGAAGTGAAGAACTTGAATGGAGAAGATGACGAAAATCCCAAAGTGCTCCAAACCGCCAAACTCTCAGATTAAAGTAAAGCCCTCGTGTTCCTCTATCTTTTTAATAAAGAGCCTAGGATAGAAACACCCTAAAACTAGATGAAACCTAAGAGAGAAGGTGAGTGGAGGGAGAGAGAACACGGACCTAGGGTTTTGGACTCAAAAAGAATGTGAAAAAGTGCTTTAAAAACTGCTACACTCGATTATATAAAACAGGCTCGCTCGAGCGAAGGATTGGTCGCTCGAGCGACAAGACACAAGAAAGTCTCGCTCGAGCGAAGGAAGTCTCGCTCGAGCCCAAAACTCGAAGCTTCAGGTCTGCAACCCAGAAGCCCGCTTGAGTGACAGAATGCTCGCTCAAGCGAAGAACTCGAAAACATACACCTCGCTCGCTCGAGCAAAGGAAAGCTCGATCGAGCCAAGAAACGTAGCTCTCAGGTCTATACTAGACGCAATCGCTCGCTCAAGCGAAGAGACCCTGGCTCGAGCCACCAGACACAAAATTCTACTCTCGCTCGAGCGACCAAACCCTCGCTCGAGTGAAGAACCAAAAACAAAAGCTCGCTCGAGCGACCAACTACTCGTTCGAGCGAAGGTCCAAAATTTTGGACAGCAACACTTGGTTTCCAAACCCAACCAACCTGTAACAAACCTGCCAACACATCCTATAACTCAAAAAAAGAAGATAAAGGACGACAACAACAATTATACAATGATAGGATCCACGGAACCTAAGTCCGGATACAACAGCCAACTAGGGAAAGACCGGGGTCGCTATAACCTCCCCCCCTTAAAGAATTTCGTCCTCGAAATTAAGCATAACTTTTTCAAAAACAGGTTTTTCTCAAATTCCAACAATATGACAATTCAATAATAAACAATTGACCCAATATTGGTCATTTCATCTCTTATCAAGAGGCATTTCACAATATATATATATATATATATCAACCAGCATTATCAATATGCAATTTCCTTTCAATTTCAACAGTTTTCATATACGTGATTCCCGTTTCCATATCATATTCAATTTCATGATATAACCCCAATTCTACACTATATTCAACATATATAAATGTTACATTCAACTTCCATATTGAGTCAAGGTCCAAAACATACTTTCATTAAACCAAAACATTTTCAATGTTTTACAACTTAAGACATATATAAAGCTCTTAAGTCCAACAATATTACGAAATCTAAATACAAGATTACATATCAACAAACATATCCGGATATTTCTCGCAGACTTTCAACTCGTGTTCCCAAGTGGCTTCCTCCACCTCGTGATGTTTCCACAAAACCTTTACCAAAGGGATGGTCTTGCCTCGCAAAACTTGATCCCGTCTATCCAAAACCCGAACCGGTCTCTCCTCATACGAGACATCTTCGTTAACCTCTAAGTCGGTCCAATCCAACACATGTCATGGATCCGGCTCATACTTCCGAAGCATACTCACATGAAACACGTTATGAACTCCGGATAACTGTGGTGGCAAGGCTAAACGATAGGCAGCCTCGCCAATCCTCTCAAGCATCTCAAAAGGACCAATAAATCGAGGGGACGACTTCCCGCTCTTCCCAAACCTCATCAATCCCCGCCTAGGTGATATTTTCAAAAAGACATGATCACCTACCTCAAACACCAAAGGTCTCCTTCTACGGTCGGCATACGATTTCTGACGACTCTGGGCTGTAACAAGCCTCTTGCGGATAAGCTCAACTTTCTCCGTCGTTTCCCTCACCAACTCCGGACCCAACAAAGGTGCATCACCCACCTCGGCCCAACAAACTGGAGACCTACACGGTCGGCCATACAAGGCCTCAAACGGTGCCATATCGATACTAGACTGGAAACTGTTGTTGTAGGCAAACTCCACCAATGGCAAGTGCCTCTCCCACGACCCACTGAAATCAAGAACACAACCCCAAAGCATATCCTCAAGGATCTGAATAGTATGCTCGGACTGCCCGTCAGTCTGAGGATGATAAGCCGTGCTAAAGGTCAACTTAGTGCCTAAGCCACTCTGCAAACTCTGCCACAACCTAGCAGTAAAACAAGGATCTCTATCTGAGACGATCGTCACTGGGACCCCGTGCAACCTCAGTATGTTCCGAATGTACAAGTCGGCAAGATGATCTATCGAATCTCTCACGCGCATAGGAATGAAGTGCGCCGACTTAGTCAACCGGTCTACAACCACCCAAATAGCATCACTACCCCGCTGAGTCCTCGGAAGACCTACAATGAAGTCCATAGTGACATGCTCCCACTTCCATTCGGCCATAGGCAAGGGTTGTAACAAACCCGCTGGCCTCTGATGCTCGGCCTTCACTTGCTGACAAGTAAGGCACTTGGACACGAAAGCTACCACATCTCTCTTCATACCCCGCCACCAAAACTGGCGACCCAAATCCCAATACATCTTAGTGCCTCCCGGATGCACCGCAAGGCGTGAATGATGAAACTCTCGGAGTACCTCCTCTCGGCAAGACTCCGGCACAAACAGACGGTCTCGGTACCTCACACTCAGGTCGGGATACACTGTCAAACCCTTCTCGACCTTCCCATTGAAGATCTTCTCTCGAAGACATTCCACCTCAAGGTCACCTCTCTGTGCCTCTAACACTCGAGTCACAAGTGTAGGCTGTGCAACAACAGAAAACAAGGCCGCAGCCTTAACGGATTCGCCCAGAAGCAAATCAAACTCCCCAAGTGCACCCAACATCTCCCATTCTCAGATGGCTATGCTAGCTACGTCCCTAACAGATTTCCTGCTAAGGGCATCGGCCACCACATTGGCTTTTCCCGGATGATAATGCAACTCGAAGTCATAATCCTCAATGAACTCCATCCACCTCCTCTGCCTCAAATTCAGGTCTTTCTGTGTAAACAGATATTTTAGACTCTTATGATCCGAGAATACCTCAAATTTCTCACCATAAAGGTAATGCCTCCAAATCTTCAAGGCAAAGATCACAGCTGCTAACTCTAGGTCATAGGTAGGGTAATTCTTCTCGTGTATTTTCAACTGACGTGAGCCATAGGCTACCACTTTGCCCTCTTGCATCAATACACAACCCAAACCCTCCCGTGAAGCATCACAATAAACAACATAACCCAACCCTCTCTCCGGAATAATCAAAACTGAAGCGGTGGTCAATCTAACCTTCAACTCCTGAAACGACTTTTCACAAGTCTCACTCCATAAAAATTTGACTCCCTTTCGAGTCAATCTAGTCAACGGCGAAGCTAACCTGGAGAAATCCTTCACAAACCGTCGGTAGTACCTAGCTAATCCCAAAAAACTGCGGATCTCAAACACACTCCTTGGCTGTGCCCAATCTTGCACTGCCTCAATTTTGGATGTGTCAACAGACACCCCTTCCCCGGAAACCACATGGCCTAAGAACTTCACCTCCTCTAGCCAGAACTCACATTTCCCAAACTTAGCATAAAGCTTATGGGCTCTAAGTAACTCAAGCACCACTCTCAAGTGCTCCTCATGCTCCTCCTCTGAAGGTGAATAGATAAGAATATCGTCTACAAAGACTACTACAAAACGATCCAAGAATTCCCGGAATATCCAGTTCATCAAGTCCATAAAGACTGCAGGTGCATTGGTGAGCCCAAATGGCATCACCAGAAACTCATAGTGGCCATACCGCGTACGGAATGCCCTCTTCGGAATATCCTCCTCCCTGACTCTCAACTGGTGGTAACCCGATCTCAAATCTATCTTAGAGAAACAACGGAAACCCTTCAACTGATCGAACAGATCATCTATACGAGGCATAGGGTACTTATTCTTGACCGTAGCCCGATTCAATTTCCGGTAATCGATACACAGCCTCAAAGCACCACCTTTCTTCTTAGCAAAGAGAGCGGGGTGCTCCCCGTGGCTGCTTGGACGATATAGCCCTTATCTAGCAACTCCTGGAGTTGGATCTTCAACTCAACTAACTCAGCTGGGGCAAAACGATAAGGTGCCATAGAAATCGGCGCCGTGCCGGGCACTAAGTCAATAGAGAACTCAATCTCTCTGTGAGGTGGCAAACTAACAAGGTCCTTGGGAAAGACATCCGAGTACTCACAAACCACTCTTGGCAACACAGTCTGGGTCTCATCACACTCACCACTCTCAAAGCTAGCAAGTAGACCACTAAGCTCACTCCGCCTTCGCGGATCATACCCTGGTGGCACAACACTACCAACCCGGTCCCCCAAGAAATAGAAACATTCCCTGCTCATGGTACAACAAGTGACCCTCTGGCGGTAGCAATCAATAACTGCCCGGTATGACGATAACCAGTCCATACCCAAAATAACATCAAAGCCCTTCATGGGCATAACTACAAAAGGAAACGGAAGCCTATGATCGGCGACCTCTATATCACAACCCCTAACACCTTGTTTCAAGATCAATTCACCCCCAAGGGGTGACACTACACAAATAGGAGATGCTAACTGTGCTAACTCCAACTCCAAAATAGATGCAAATCGTGAGACACAAAGAAATGAGATGCACCCGTATCAATCAATACACTAGCAACGAATTGCAAAACAAGAAAGTACCTCTCTGGCCAGATGGAGCAGTATAAGATCCTCTGTGATAACAAGATACACGCAGCGCCAGGTCTCTGATCAACCTGCTCACCCCTAGGAGCATAAGACTGCTGCACAGACCGGGATGATGAAGTCCCCTGATTGGCCCTCGAGGCCTGAACTGACTGAGCTGGCTGATGACTCTAAGTTTGCCTCAAACCAGATGCACCAGATGTGCCACTCAACTGCGGGCAATACCTCTTCATGTACCCTACCTGACCACACTGAAAACAAGAGAGCGGCTGGCCTCTGCCCTGACTCTGGCTCTGAGATCGAGCCGAAGATGACACTGCTCTCTGTCCTCTTCCCTTCTGCGGGCAAGTTGGAGACTTGTGGCCTAGCTGACCACACTTGAAACAGGTAATGTCTCCCTGGCTGCCTTTCCCAGAACTAGCACTCGGCACAGGAAAAGTCGATCTAGAAAAGCTACCCTGAGACTGCTGAGGGTTAAAACCCTTCTGTCTCCTACCATCATTCTGTCCATCCTAACTCCTCTTGGAGCCTTTCTGTCCTTCCTCCTCCTCCTGCATCATGATCTCTATATGGGCAGCAGCATCAACCAAACGCATATAATCTCGAATCATAGACCCTACAACTCTCAACTTGAGGCTGCGCCTCAACTTTTTCTCGAACTCAATACAACGGCGTTCCTCAGACGCCACCAACTCGGGTGCAAACCTGGACAAGCTAGGAAATGTGGCCTCAAACTCGGCCACTGAAGAACTGTTCTACTTAAGCTGGTAGACCTGATCTCTCAACCTCTCCTTAACAGCTGGAGACAGGAACTTCTCTTGGAAAGCGTCAACAAAAGCCTTCCAAGTCCCTCCTATACGACTCTTAGTGAACTTCCACCACTGACTCGCATCCCCCTTAAGCTGGAAAGATGCCAAGGTCACCTTCAGTACCTCGTCTTCGATGCCTAGCATCTCAAACGTCTTCGTTGTCTGTTCGAGCCATTCATTTGCCTTAAGTGGCTCTTTAGGATCACCTAAAAATTCGTTCAGGTTAGACCGGAAGAACTCCCTCTTCAGGAAAGAAGACCCTGCATCCACAACATGTACTTGAGCCTGATTCTCAGCTCTGAGAATGCCTACTGACTCCCGGAATGCCCCTGCTATCTCTCGGGCCAAAGCGCCCATAAGCCTCTTCTGGCTTACCACATTGGCTCAGCCAACTCTCTCTGTCTTCTTGGAATCTCATCCGATATAGGCATCTTCTGCCCACCACGCCTACCACGCCTACCATGTCCTCGTCCTCGTCCTGACATCCTAATAAAGGTAACAAAGATGTTAGCACATTAATAAGTGTGTCAAAACTATAACATTTGCGTCCTAATGCATTGGACAACAATAATTTACTCCACGTAAGCACATAATCACATAAGCACCTACGAATTTCATTCCTGGATAATGATAGTCCCGAGGCGTCACTAAAGTTTCGGTTGGAAACAACATTGATCAAGTGCCTTTCCAACAAGACTTTCAGAAACTCAAGGGCCCAATCAACATCCTAGAAACTACATTCCATACCCACATAGTCACATAAACATGTTATCATATAAGCATATAACGGTACATCTAAGTCTCTATCAAGCGAGAAGAACCCATTGTGATACTAATCACTTCCCACGTACCCACAGTATTCGAACCCGGTACGCTCTGATACCAAGTTGTAACGCCCTCAAAATAAACCCATAATATATAACAGTAGCATGCATTGATAAAAGAAAACCAATCATTATCTCATTCATCAGAGTATCATTATTGAAGGATATCACATGTAACATCAAAATAAATGCCCTATGGGCTTACATCTTTCCAAGCTTAACACTTGGGCACAAAAACGTAAGTACTAACTCAACTACAAATTCAGCCCTTGGCTTGAGTTTACATGTAATATCAAATAAACTGAAATAACAACTAATCTAAACAGATTCTTCAACTCTAAATCCTTCCAAGCTAATTCCTTGGAGGTAGCACATCACCTGGACCTGAAAATGATGTTCCCGTATAGGGTGAGCCACAGCCCAGTAGAAATATACTAAACCAAATATAAGCATTGAATAAAGCAATAGCATTCAATAGATGGACTACACAAAATATCAGTTTCATCATCATACAGTTTCATGACACTAATGTCTATGACACGTTTTCCATTATTATCAATATGGCTCAGAACCTGGCCAAACTATAACTGTGAGACTACATCTCACATTAACAATATTTCCAACTCACTGGGGATATCAAATCATGTTAAATATTTCTTATATCATAATGGATACACGTGTTGGTGTTGTATCAACCTCAACCAAAATTCACTTCCATACTTTCCAGTTTATACACATTTTAGTGATGTACCAATAACATGTAAAAACACTTCCATAAATCAATAAGCACACATATTAGTGGTGTTAATGGAGTCCATCCCCTATCTCCTCCCAAACAATATCCGGTTTAGGAGTCCATCTCCTATCTCCTCCCAAACCGTGGAGTACATCCCCTATCTCCTCCCAAACAATATGCATATGCAATGTAATAAACACTTGACATACACAAAATTCAATTAACACACGTATTTGCTGTATTAATTCAACTGTCAAATTCAATGACTCATTCAATATGATTAGTTTCAGTTTTCTCTAATCAACATGCAATGTCTACAAAAATCACGACTATCCTCCACCGATAGCCCAAAACAGTTATTTCTAAACAGGAAATAAATGTATCAATAAACATAATCTCAATTCCAAGAATTTAAACCAAATTCCACACTTTTCCAAAAATTAATTATACGAATTAATTTTATTACAATAATTAGGGCTTTTCCCCCTTTTCTCAAAATCAACCCTAAGGTTCAGTTATTTCAATTCAACATACATACATATGTTGTTTAATAGATGAAAAACCCCATTTTCAAACTATAATTCAAACCCTAATTTCCCAAATTTACCAATTGGCACCCACATATCAAAAATACCAAAACTTAGGACAAAACCTATAATATGGAGTAGGAAATCCCTACCTCGAAGTGAAGAACTTGAATGGAGAAGATGACGAAAATCCCAAAGTGCTCCAAACCACCAAACTTTCAGATTAAAGTAAAGCCCTCGTGTTCCTCTATCTTTTTAATAAAGAGCCTAGGGTAGAAACACCCTAAAACTAGATGAAACCTAAGAGAGAAGGTGAGTGGAGGGAGAGAGAACACGGACCTAGGGTTTTGGACTCAAAAAGAATGTGAAAAAGTGCTTTAAAAACCGCTGCTATGTATTTATATAAAACAGGCTCGCTCGAGCGAAGGATTGGTCGCTCGAGCGACAAGACACAAGAAAGTCTCGCTCAAGCGAATGAAGTCTCGCTCGAGCCTAAAACTCGAAGCTTCAGGTCTGCAACCCAGAAGCTCACTCGAGTGACAGAATGCTCGCTCGAGCGAAGAACTCGAAAACATACACCTCGCTCGCTCGAGCGAAGGAAAGCTCAATCGAGCCAAGAAACATAGCTCTCAGGTCTATACTAGACGCAATCGCTCGCTCAAGCGAAGAGACCCTGGCTCGAGCCACCAGACACAAAATTCTACTCTCGCTCGAGCGACCAAACCCTCGCTTGAGCGAAGAACCAAAAACAAAAGCTCGCTCGAGCGACCAACTACTCGTTCGAGCGAAGGTCCAAAATTCTGGACAGCAACACTTGGTTTCCAAACCCAACCAACCTGTAACAAACCTGCCAACACATCCTATAACTCAAAAAAAGAAGATAAAGGACGACAACAACAATTATACAATGATAGGATTCACGGAACCTAAGTCCGGATACAACAGCCAACTAGGGAAAGACCGGGGTCGCTATACAATCTCCTCTCACTCAGCTTTACAAAACAGGATAGTGTCATCTGCAAACTGAAGATGAGACAACTTCAATTCTATAGACCCAATAATAGCTCCCTTAAATAAACCCAGACTCTTTGCCCTTTCCAACAAGATATTCAACCCTTCTGCTGCAATGTTAAACAGAAAGGGTGACAGAGGGTCACTCTGCCGCAACCCCTTCTTTGGACAGAATTCATCAGTTGGAGAGCCATTTACTAGAACAGATGCTCTTACAGTGGTAACACAGGTTTTCAGCCATCCAATCCATCTATCTCCAAACCCAAGATTAGCCATCATGGAAAATAGGTACTCCCAATTGATTGAATCGTATGTTTTTTCAAAACCCAACTTTAGAATGACCCCTGCATTTTTGACTTTTTATACCAATCTATAACCTCATTGGCAATCATTACTCCATGAAAAATATTCCTACTACCCAAGAAAGCCATCTGCACTTCACTAATGGCATCTGGTAGCACCTGTTTCAGTCCTCTTGAAAGCACTTTTGCTAAAATTTTATAAACAACCCCCACTAAACTTATCGGCCTATAATCTGTTAGACCATTTGGACTTTCCTTTTTCAGGATGAGAGTGATAAAAGAGCTATTTAGCCCTTTTACTAACTTACTATGCTGATAAACTCCTACATGAACTTAAATAGATCATTCTTCATAAACTTCCAACATTTCTGAATGCATGCCATATTGAACCCATCCGGACCAGGCACTTTATTCCCATCACACTCTTTGATGGCCTTCCACACTTTTTCAATATGAATTCGGACTCCAATACTGCCACAACCTTTGCGTGACCAATTTGCACAAAGTTTCCGAATAGCTTTGGCCTAGATGGCCAATCTTCAGCAAAGGCCTTCAAGAAATTCCTCTACACTTCACGTCGTACAAGCTCAGGATCATCAACACTAATACCATTAATTACCACTGAATTTACCAAATTCCTTCTCTGCCTCTTACTTGCAATGATATGAAAATATTTCGTATTCCGATCAACCATTTTGAGCCCAATTTAGCCTAGACTTCTGGAACCAAATCCAGGCATTCCTCTTCCTAAGTGTCCATATCAATTGTTTTGCCTCCCTTGATTTTTAGCTTTTCCTAAACTAGTTTTTATTTTTTGGCTTATTTAACAAGAAAAACAATATTTTTAGCTGATCCCCAATAGAAATATATGATAATGATACAGATTTGAGCTTAACCATATTCAATCGAATTTCTTTATAGTACAAAAGATTGTGAATTATATCGATGCATGGTAGATTTGAGAGTGAGGATTAGTTAACTTGTTTTTATAAAAAAAACCATCATTTGTATAAACGAATGTTTTTGTCTTGAATACTGAAATTTAGATGTGAATCCATTTCCAAGCAATCAAGCAATTTCATTGTTTTTCAATTCATTAATTGTGCTTTTTTTATTGGTGGTGTGATGGTGGTGTTTATAATTTCATATGACTTGGTCAATTGTTTGATTGTTAAACTTTGGCTCCCCTCAAACTCAAGTCATGGATCATAATCAATATTTTAATAAAGTTAATTAATATTTGTAATTTACTGAGTTGATGTGTGCAACTCTTCATTTTGTTTAAGACAACAATATACAAACACAAATTTTATTTTGTTTTTAAATTTAAAGAAGTACAATTAATATAATATTGACAATATTGCATTCATCATGAATATAGCATTTGTCAATAATACATTATGAGCATTTTTTAAAGAAAATTTTATCTATTTTGTAAAGCATTTTTTTTTAAGGGTCAGGTTTCTCTCTAGTCCAAGACGAACTAGACCGTACTATTGGGCCTGTGGGGGCTCACCACGGTTTCTGTTTCAATGATCTGAATCTTTTAATGTGTAAAACTTGCCTAGTATTTCATCCCTACAAAAAATCACGTTAATCAGATATCGACACTTACTTGATCAAATCATTCTGTCAACGGTAAATATGATTTTTAAAATAAATTATTAACAAAAATTCAATCCGATCAAGTAGTGATCAATATACAATCAACGTGCTTTTTTGCAAAAATGGAATATTCGACAAGCTCTACACATTCACGGTTCGGATCATTGAAACAGGACTCGTGATGAGTCCCACGGGCTTAAACAATGTACTGGAGAAAATCTAAGTCCTTTTTTTAAAGGTAGGAATCAAATGACTAACTTGTTCTTATTTACATTCAACAAAAATAAATATGAATATGTTTGTTATTTCCTATAAATGAAAAATAACAAACTATAAATATTATCAATTCGAGCTTTGGTCTAGATTGTTCATGAAATAAATAAGTTCGTTCCATCATACTTTGCTTGATAAGCTCTTAAGCATTTGAAGACTATAGGGAAATTGAGACTAATTGAGCATGCAATGAGAATGACTCAAGAAGAAGCCAATCAAAGATCATTCATGAGATAAACAAAGCAAAGATTGTTCTTTATTTGAGCCTCAATACTATTTTGAAGCATTTTCTACTTAGAGCATTAGCAATGGACTAGCTAAATGCTGTGTCAGTGTCAGTTACTAATTTTTGGCCAGCTCAAAACATTGCTTTGTATTGCAATGAAGTTGTTAACTTATGTATTAGTGTAGCACTTGTGCCTTTTAAGGCTTTTGGTAAATGTATTTGGACCCTTCATTCTATTTTGGGAACCTTTGGTGTGTTTGTTGGAAGTCCCACATCGGTTTCATTCTATTTTGGGAACCTTTGGTATGTTTGTTGGAAGTCCCACATCGGTTACAAGACACATTTTAAGGTGGGCAAACTTCTATATATAGATGCAAGTATATAGGGTTAGCTTATCAACTTCTATGGTTCTTTCTTGGTTTAATGAGCCATTACGAACCGAGCTTGAGTTATAAATTTTAGTTGCGCCGAGCTGGATTTTGGCCATAGTTCCATTGGGATTTTGGCCATAGTTCCTTCGCCAAAGTTGTGTTATTTCTCGAGGGCTTTGTGGTGTGTGGTGGAGATCGAGTTTCAACTCTTTTCATCTTCTCCGTTTGAGCTTCGAATTTGAGGTAGGGATAACCTACTCCTCTTTATGAGCTTTGTCTTTAAATTTTAGCATTTTGATATGTTGGGGGTTGTTGTGTAATTTTGGAAAAGTTTGGGGCTTTTGTGCAATTTTACAAAAGTTGGGGTTTTATTTATAATAAACCTATATGCATGTTTAGCATAGAGAAATGTTGGAATTGGGAATGTATGGGGTTAAAGGATGTAATGGGGCAATTTACTGTTCACCTAGTTGAAATGTTGATTTTATATTCATTTTGTGCATTTATTTTTTGTTTAGAAATAACTGTTTTTGGCTATCGGTGGAGGATAGTCTTGATTGTTGTAGACAATGCATGATGATTAGGCAAACTAAAACTAATCACTAGAATGTGTCGTTGAGTATGACGATTGAAAGAATACATTAACTTTATGTATTGATTGATGATGTGTATAATAATTGTTTATATGCATTGTGTTGTGTTGGAGGAGATAGGGGATGTACTCCACTGGTTTAGGGAAGATAGGGATGGACCTCTAAACCGGTGTTGTGGGAGGAGATAGGGATGGACTCGTGAGATACAAATTTCATATGCTTGTCTATTGATGTGATGATACAGCTCATATACTTATCTTTGGAAGTGTTGATATAACTCATATGCTTATCTGTTGCTGTGTTGATATAGCTAGTATGCTTATCTATTGTGAAATGAGAAAATGTTTAATATGAGTTACTGTCTCATATCGGTTATTTGGTCAGGTTCTGAACCATGGTTATGAATTGAGAATTGTAAAGGAATGGAAAATGAAACTGTAATGTGTTATGAAAGAATGTAAAAGTGTTAACCATCTATCAAATTGTTAATCTTTTAGTCATTGTTCATAGCTGGTTTAGTGTATTTCTACTGGTCATAGCTCACCCTATACGGAATATCATTTTCAGTGCAGTAGCATGCCACCTCCAAGGATATAGCTTGGGAGGCTTAAGGCGGGCAGACTTTATTGTCTTTCTTTCTTTTGATGTATTACATGTGGATTCAAGCCAAGGGCTTAATGTGTAATTGAGTTCGTACACTTTTTTTGTAACCAAGTGTTAACTTGGAAAGTTGTAAGCCCGTAGGGTATTTGTTTGTTGTTAACATGTGATATATTTTGTAATGGAATACTCTGATGAATAGAAGAATGAGGGTCTTTTATATATCAATGCATGTTAAAAGTGATGGGTTTTATGTATTATTTTGAGGGCGTGACAACTTGGTATCAGAGCGTACCGGGTTTGAATACTTTGGGTACGTGGGAAGTGATTAGTATCACAATGGGTTCGTCTCGTTTGATAGAGACTTAGCTGTACTGTTATATGCTTATGTGATAACATGTTTATGTGACTATGTGGGTATGGAATTTAATTTCTAGGATGTTGATTGGATCCTTGGGTTTCTGTGAGTCTTGTTAGAAAAGCACTTGATCAATGCTGTTTCTAACCGGAACTCTAGTAACGCCTCGGGACTATCATTATCCGGAAAGGAAATTCGTAAGTGCTTATGTGTTTATATGCTTACATGGAGTGAATTAAAGTTGTCCATGCATTAGGACGTGAGTGTTTAGTTTCGACACGTTTATGAATATGCTAATATTCTTCGTTTCCTTTATTAGGATGTCAGGATGGGGACGAGGACGTGGTAGGCCTGGGAGGCAGGGGGTGCCTATACCGGATGAGATTCCGGCAGTACAGGAGGGAGTTGGCCAGGCCAATATGGCCGAGCCAGCGGGTCAGCAGGCTATGGGTGCCTTGGCCAGAGAGATAGCAGGAGCTTTGGGTATTCTCAGAGCTGAAAATCAGGTTGCAGAGGCAGGACCTTCTTTCTTAAAGAGGGAGTTCTTCCGGTCTAATCCGGATGAGTTTATTGGGGACCCAAGGGAGCCACTTAAGCCAGATGAGTGGTTGGAACAAATAAGTAAGACGTTCGAGATGCTTGGCATTGAGGACGGAGCACTAAAGGTGACCTTGGCATCCTTCCAGCTGAAGGGAGATGCGGGTCAATGGTGGAAGTACGAGAAGGTCCGTGTTGGTGGTACATGGGAGGCTTTTGTAGGGGCTTTCCAGGAGAGATTCTTATCTTCAGCTGCTAGGGAGAAGCTGAGGGATCAGTTTAGCCGGCTTAAACAGCAGGGTATGTCTGTGGCCGAGTTTGAGGCTACCTTTACTAACTTGTCCAGGTTTGCACCTGAACTCGTGGCGTCCGAGGAACGCCGTTGTTCTGAGTTTGAAAAGAGATTGAGGCGTGGCCTCAAGTTGAAGATTGGAGGACCTTTTTATCGAGAGTATAGACGTTTAGTGGATACTGCTGCTCATATAGAGATTATGATGCAGGAGGAGGATGATGAGAAGCATCAAGGTTCCAAGAGGAGCCAAGATGGACAGAGTGATGGTAGGAAACAGAAGGGTTTTAACCCACAGCAGTCTCAGAGTAGCTTTACTAGATCGACCTTTCCAGTGCCGAGTGCAGGCTCGGGGAAAGGCAATCAGGCGGAGTTTACCTGCTACAAGTGTGGCCAGCTGGGTCACAAGTCTTCGGATTGCCCAAAGAAGGGCGGCGACGAGAGCAACACATCTTCGGCTCGATCTCGAGCCGAGTCGTAGAGACCAAATTTCTCGTGTTATCAGTGTGGTTAGGCAGGGCACATGAAGAGGTTTTGCCCGCAGTTGAGTGGCACATCTGGTGCATTTGGTTTGAGGCAGACTCAAAGTCATCACCACCACGGGCCAGCCTCGAGGGCCAATCAGGCTTCATCGTCCCAAATGCGGCAGAGTCTTATGCTCCTAGAGGTGAGCAAGTGGATCGAGGACCCAGGCGTGTATATTGTTACCACACAGGATCTAGTACCGGCTCCGTCAGTTGTGAGAGGTACCTTTCTATTTTGCAATTCGGTTGCTAGTGTGTTGATTGATACGGGTGCATCTCATTCTTTTGTATCTGCTTCATTTGCATCTGTGTTGGAATTGGAGTTAGCACTATTAACATCTCCTATTTGTGTTGTGTCACCTATCGGGGGTGAGTTGATTTTGAAACACGGATGTAGAGGTTGTGATATAGAGGTCGCCGATCATAGGCTTCCGTTTACTTTTATGGTTATGCCCATGAAGGGCTTTGATGTTATTTTAGGTATAGACTGGTTATCGTCATACCGGGTAGTTATTGATTGCTACCGCCAAAGGGTCACTTGTTGTACCGTGAGCGGGGAGTGTTTCCATTTCTTGGGGGACCGGGTTGGTAGTGTTTTGCCACCGGGGTATGATCCGCGAGGGCGGAGTGAGCTTAGCGGTCTACTTGCTGGCTTTGCGAGTGGCGAGTGTGATGAGACCCAGATTGTATTGCTGAGGGTAGTTTGTGAGTACTCGGACGTCTTTCTCGAGGATCTTGTTGATTTGCCACCTCACCGAGAGATTGAGTTCTCTATTGATTTGGTGCCTGGTACGGCGCCGATTTCTATGGCACCTTACCGTTTTGCTCCAGCAGAGTTGGTTGAGTTGAAAGTTCAGCTCCAGGAATTGCTAGATAAGGGCTTCATTCGCCCTAGAGTTTCGCCGTGGGGAGCACCGGCCCTCTTTGCTAAAAAGAAAGATGGTGCCTTGTGATTGTGTATCGACTACCGGAAGTTGAATTAGGCTACAGTTAAGAATAAGTATCCTATGCCCCGTATAGATGATTTGTTTGATCAGTTGAAGGGTTCCCGTTGTTTCTCTAAGATAGACTTGAGATCGGGTTACCACCAGTTGAGGGTCAGGGAGAAGGATATTCCGAAGAGGGCATTCCGTACGCGGTATGGCCATTATGAGTTTCTAGTGATGCCATTTGGACTTACCAATGCACCGGCAGTCTTTATGGACTTGATGAACCGGATCTTCCGGGAATTCTTAGACCGTTTTGTGGTCGTTTTCGTGGACGACATTCTGATCTATTCACCTTCAGAGGAGGAGCACGAGGAACACTTGAGAGTGGTGCTTAAGTTACTTAGAGCCCATAGGCTGTATGCCAAGTTTGGGAAGTGTGAGTTCTGGCTTGGGGAAGTCAAGTTCTTAGGCCATGTGGTATCCGGGAAAAGGGGTGTCTGTTGATACATCCAAGACTGAGGCAGTGCAGGATTGGGCACAGCCTAAGAGTGTGTTTGAGATCCACAGTTTTCTGGGATTAGTTGGGTATTACCGCCGATTTGTGAAGGATTTCTCCAGATTAGCTTCACCGTTGACTAGACTGACTCAGAAGGGAGTCCAATTTGTATGGAGTGAGACTTGTGAAAAGTCGTTCCAAGAGTTGAAGGTTAGATTGACCACCGCTCCGATTTTGATTATTCCGGAGAGAGGGTTGAGTTATGCTGTTTATTGTGATGCCTCACGAGAGGGTTTGGGTTGTGTGTTGATGCAGGAAGGGAAAGTGGTAGCTTATGGCTCACGTCAGTTGAAAATACACGAGAAGAATTACCCTACACATGACCTAGAGTTAGCAGCTGTGATCTTTGCCTTGAAAATCTGGAGGCACTACCTTTATGGTGAGAGATTCGAGGTGTTCTCGGATCATAAGAGTCTGAAGTATCTGTTTACACAGAAAGACTTGAACTTGAGGCAGAGGAGGTGGATGGAGTTTATTGAGGACTATGACTTTGAGTTACATTATCATCCGGGAAAGGCCAATGTTGTGGCCGATGCCCTTAGCAGAAAATCCATTAGTGATGTAGCTTGTGTAGCCATCCGGGAGTGGGAGATGTTGGGGGCACTTGGCGAGTTTGATTTGTATCTGGGCGAATCTGTTGAGGCTGCGGCCTTGTTTTCTGTTGTTGCGCAGCCTACACTTATGACTCGAGTGTTGGAGGCACAGAGAGGTGACCTTGAGGTAGAATCCCTCCGAGAGAAGATCTCCAGTAGGAAAGTTGAGAAGGGTTTGACGGTGTATCCCGACCTGAGTGTGAGATACCGAGACCGTCTGTTTGTGCTGGAGTCTTGCCGAGAGGAGGTACTCCGAGAGTTTCACCATTCGCGCCTTGCGGTGCATCCGGGAGGCACCAAGATGTATCGGGATTTGGGTCGCCAATTTTGGTGGCGGGGTATGAAGAGAGATGTGGCGCTGTGGTTCAAGTGTCTTACTTGTCAGCAAGTGAAGGCCGAGCATCAGAGGCCAGCAGGTTTGTTGCAACCCTTGCCTATTGCCGAGTGGAAGTAGGAGCATGTCACTATGGACTTCGTTGTAGGTCTTCCGAGGACTCAGCGGGGTAGTGATACTATTTGGGTGGTTGTAGACCGGTTTATTAAGTCGGCACACTTCATTCCTATGCGCGTGAGAGATTCGATAGATCATCTTGCCGACTTGTATATTCGAGACATAGTGAGGTTACACGGAGTCCCAGTGACGATCGTCTCAGAAAGAGATCCTCGTTTTACTGCAAGGTTGTGGCAGAGTTTGCAGAGTGCCTTGGGCACTAAGTTGACCTTTAGTACAGCTTACCATCCTCGATCGACGGACAACCGAGGCATTATTCAGATCCTTGAGGATATGCTTCGGGGTTGTGTCCTTGACTTTAGTGGGACGTGGGAGAGGCACTTGCCATTGGTGGAGTTTGCCTACAACAACAGTTTCCAGTCTAGCATCGGTATGGCACCGTTTGAGGCCTTGTATGGCCGACCGTGTAGGTCTCCAGTTTGTTGGGCCGAGGTAGGTGATGCACCTTTGTTGGGTCCGGAGTTGGTGAGGGAAACAACGGAGAAGGTTGAGCTTATCCGTAGGAGGCTTGTTACAGCCCAGAGTCGTCAGAAGTCATATGCGAACCGTATGAGGAGACCTTTAGTGTTTGAGATGGGTGATCATGTCTTTCTAAAGATATCACCTAGGCAGGGATTGATGAGGTTTGGGAAGAGTGGGAAGTTGTCCCCTCAGTTTATTGGCCCTTTTGAGACCCTTGAGAGGATTGGTGAGGTTGCCTATCGTTTGGCTTTGCCGCCGCAGTTGTCCGGAGTTCATGACGTGTTTCATGTGAGTATGCTTCGGAAGTATGAGCCGGATCCATCACATGTATTGGATTGGACCGACTTAGAGGTAGATGAGGATGCCTCGTATGAGGAGAGACCGGTTCGGGTCTTGGATAGACGGGATCAAGTCCTGCATGGCAAGACCATTCCTTTGGTAAAGGTTTTTTGGAAACATCACGGAGTGGAGGAGGCCACTTGGGAACGTGAGTTGGAGGTCCGAGAGAAATATCCGGACCTATTTGTGGATGTTTGAACGTATGTTATATATGTATTGTTGTATTATTGGACTTTAAGATCATTGAGTATGTCTTAAGTTGTAAAACATTGTAAATGTTTTGGTTTATGGAAATATTGTAGAACTACCTTGATATGGGAGTTGATTGTAATATTGCATATGTTGGCCATATTATAGAACTGGAGATGTATCATGAAAATTGTTTATGATATGAAATTGTGAACCATATATGTTGAAAATGGTTGAAAAGGAAAGGAAATGCATGATGAAATGTATTTGTTATGTCTCTTGACAAGAGATGGAATGACCGGTAATGGGTCGAGTTATTAAATGTTGAAATTTAACATTATTTAAAAACGGAGAAAAACTTATTTTTTCAAAAACTTGTCCTTAATTTCGGGGACGAAATTTCCTAAGGTGGAGAGGTTGTAGCACTTGTGCCTTTTAAGGCTTTTGGTAAATGTATTTGGACCCTTCATTCTATTTTGGGAACCTTTGGTGTGTTTGTTAGAAGTCCCACATCGGTTACAAGACACATTTTAAGGTGAGCAAATTTCTATATATAGATGCAAGTGCATAGGGTTAGCTTATCAACTTCTATAGTTCTTTCTTGGTTTAATGAGCCATTACGAACTGAGCTTGAGTTATAAATTTTAGTTGCGCCGAGCTGGATTTTAGCCATAGTTCCATTGGGATTTTGGCCATAGTTCCTTCGCCAAAGTTGTGTTATTTCTCGAGGGCTTCGTGGTGTGTGGTGGAGATCGAGTTTCAACTCTTTTCATCTTCTCCGTTTGAGCTTCGAATTTGAGGTAGGGATAACCTACTCCTCTTTATGAGCTTTGTCTTTAAATTTTAGCATTTTGATATGTTGGGGGTTGTTGTGTAATTTTGGAAAAGTTTGGGGCTTTTGTGCAATTTTATAAAAGTTGGGGTTTTATTTATAATAAACCTATATGCATGTTTAGCATAGAGAAATGTTGGAATTGGGAATGTATGGGGTTAAAGGATGTAATGGGGCAATTTACTGCTCACCTAGTTGAAATGTTGATTTTATATTCATTTTGTGCATTTATTTTCTGTTTAGAAATAACTGTTTTTGGCTATCGGTGGAGGATAGTCTTGATTGTTGTAGACAATGCATGATGATTAGGCAAACTAAAACTAATCACTAGAATGTGTCGTTGAGTATGACGATTGAAAGAATACATTAACTTTATGTATTGATTGATGATGTGTATAATAATTGTTTATATGCATTGTGTTGTGTTGGAGGAGATAGGATGTACTCCGCTTAGGGAAGATAGGGATGGACCTCTAAACCGGTGTTGTGGGTGGAGATAGGGATGGACTCAGAGATACAAATTTCATATGCTTGTCTATTGATGTGATGATACAGCTCATATACTTATCTTTGGAAGTGTTGATATAACTCATATGCTTATCTATTGCTGTGTTGATATAGCTAGTATGCTTATCTATTGTGAAATGAGGAAATGTTTAATATGAGTTACTGTCTCATATCGGTTATTTGGTCAGGTTCTGAACCATGGTTATGAATTGAGAATTGTAAAGGAATGGAAAATGAAACTGTAATGTGTTATGAAACAATGTGAAAGTGTTAACCATCTATTAAACTGTTAATCTTTTAGTCATTGTTCATAGCTGGTTTAGTGTATTTCTATTGGGCTGTTAGTTCACCCTATACGGGAATATCATTTTCAGGTACAGGTAGCATGCCACCTCCAAGGATATAGCTTGGGAGGCTTAAGGCGGGCAGACTTTATTGTCTTTCTTTCTTTTGATGTATTACATGTGGATTCAAGCCAAGGGCTTAATGTGTAATTGAGTTCGTACTCTTTTTTTGTAACCAAGTGTTAACTTGGAAAGTTGTAAGCCCGCAGGGTATTTGTTTGTTGTTAACATGTGATACATTTTGTAATGGAATACTCTGATGAATAGAAGAATGAGGGTCTTTTATATATCAATGCATGTTAAAAGTGATGAGTTTTATGTATTATTTTGAGGGCGTGACAATTAGTGTCAGTTGTTAGTATTGTGTGTTAACTGTGGCTACCGTTTTAGCTAGCGAGAGAGAGAGAAAGAGAGAGATGGGGAAGTGTCGTGGGATCGTCTAGCCGGATATCCAGTCGGTCATCCTCTCGGACGTCCGAATCCTTTAAGTAAAAAAATAAAAAAATAAATAAATTTGCATTTGACCAGTCGATTGTTTTTTTTTTGGTTGGCCGACTTTGTTTTTAGTGTCAGATGCTAAGTGAACAAGCAAAGAAAAAGAGAAGAGAAAGAGAGAGAGAGAGAGAGAGAGAGAGAGAGAGAGAGAGAGAGAGAGAGAGAGAGAGAGAGAGAGAGAGAGAGGGGCACTGACAGTGCAATCGAGTGGGGCCCACTGTACTTTTCAATTATTATTTATTTTATTTATTGTTTATATATATATATATATATTTAACACACATCTTAACATATCTATTGCACCACCACTTATTCTTTAAAATTAATAAACTCTTAACACACTTTAACACACATTTTTGAATCCCACATTTATCACTTTTTATCATATAATACACACTTTTTTAACTACCCCATTGTAAATGCTCATAGTGACTTGTCTTCATCAATACTTGTCTAAATTATTAATCATCGAATAACGCAACTTGTCGTCCATATAATGGTTGCACAGGCCTGTAATTATTCTTACATGTCGATAGCAATGGAGCCTTCAAAGCATTTATTTGGTCTATAGATATTGATCTCTCCTGCATTTTGTACAAGGATAAAGGTTGTCATTTCGTAAATGCTTTAGAAGTGATAAAAAAGAACTCAAAAATACATAAAAATGTTTGGAAACAGATTTGAAATCTATCAAAATTTGTAAAAAACTAATAATTGATTAATTAAAGGGGAAATATCAAATAAGTAGTATTATAAACTGCCAATAGGTCCTAATAGTTAGACTTAATTCCCATAAAGTCGTATTGAAAATAAGTCTTGGTAAAATTGTCGCTAAAAATAATTTTTTTGTGACAATTTTTTATATGTCGCTAAAAATTGACAATTAGCGATTTTTTTTTTTTTTTGTCATGATTTTTATAAATTGTTGCTAAAACTTACAATTAGTGATATTTTTTTACGACAAATTTTTCTTATAGGACCTACTAGACAATAAGTCTACTTATTAGGACTTACACGTAAGTACTAATAATTATAATTATAACATTTGTCATTAATATATAATTATTTGTTGAAAAATCCATTGAGGTGTAATTGCCCCTTAATTAAACATATTGAGATTTATATAGTCATCCATATAAAAGATTACTATTAAGTATTGTCTAATAACTTAATTTTATTAAATATTAAATACAAGTGTAAAAGATTCTTAAAAAGTACGTACAATCCCAACAAAATAAGATCTAAAAATTTACTTGGATAGTTATAATAATATTATTATATATATTAGGAGTAACTATATTTATTAAAATATGCTAAAATAAAACCTGTCATTTTTTTTTCCTAGGAAGAAACCTTTATGAAAATTCCAAATTCATTTCAACACAATTCATTAGTTCAATATGTTGCACTGCATGTTGATGTGTTTTGTCATATTCTAGTGTATTTTTTATGAAGACACAAAGATTTTATTATTATACTAGTATTTCCTTCGTTCTTTTTAAGAAAAGGAAATATTATAATTATTCTAGAAGAAGCAAATGAAAATTTTGTTGATGAAATGAACTAGCTAGTACCTCGCCCAAGACATGCCAGATAACATTCTCAGTGTATGGAGGAGCGGTGATAGAACCAAGATATCTATAATACTTGTCCCTTTTTTTCCACAATTGCGAGGTGTTAAAGGTCCCAATAGCAATTTCAGCTGTTCCATTACTTGCTCACTCAGCTAATTGACTTTGGATCTGCAACCATGAAGCACCACAAATTAGGAACTTGTCAAACTTTTTCATTTATTTTAAAACCATATAACAAATTCAATATGAAGTTTTCTCAGTCACTTCTATTTTTGGCTCTAATACTACCACCAAACTGTGATTAGGGATGCCAATTTCTCTCTACTCCATCCATCTCTAATTATATTTGTTAAATCTATTTGTTTGTATATAATATATATAAATTAATTTTCTAAAATATAATATTTAAATATAAAAATATTGGAAAAGATTATGGTACACACTCCTAAAACTATATGTATCATATGCACCTTATAACTACAGAAAAAAAAATGACATGACTCTATACTTTCTTCTAAGTCATAAATAAATAAATAAATAAGTCCTAACCAAATTTCATTGTTCCTTCTAAGTAGTATTCCAAATATATACCCTTAATATGATTCTTCACTTCTATATTAATTAATAGGGGCATTTGGTAGTATTGGTGCAAGATTAATTTATATTTAACAAACATTATACTAAATTCTATATATTTGTTCCAATCAGTAGCAAAATCCTTTTAAAATTCAAGAAAAATATTAGACATTTACTACATGGTGTAAAACATAGATGGACACTTTACAATAATAATTGTACTCCATCATTTGACTGTATGATGAAAGAAATGAAGAATTTTTTTCCTCAAAGTAAAACCGAAAGTGGGGAAAAAGTATATCATAAATCATCAGTGAAGCTGGTAAATGAGACAAAGTAAACAATAAACTGTCCAATAGCTGGTAACACTATTGGACAAAAGTAAACAAAGTAGACAAAGTAAACAAAGTAGACAAAGTAAGAAGTAGGGGTGTGTAATAAATAGAGAGAGAACAAAAAAGAAAACATAACTGAAAATCTGGACCACTAGTTTCTGTTAAAACTAGAGCAGAAACAACTTTTCATGGTGACAAGGTATTGGATTGTGGATTGCACTTTTGAATCTTTGATTATGTACCAACAACAAAAAGGTTAGAATGCAATTTTGGTGAGCTAGAATCTCATACAAAGTATACACAACTCAAAATCAAATTATACACAACAAATTTGCGTTTTTTGAAATTCATGTAAATGGTGAGAATACAGATAATTAAGTGATTTAAACAAATGAAAATTGAAAATTTACTCAAAAAAAGCGGCAAATGAAACATTGGATTTAACTACAGAAACTACATGTAACAGAGAGTACGTATTTGTAGCATTGGAAATCAAACAGATAAGTTACTCCAAGTCTACAATACCGAAATTGGAGAGAAGAATCTTTACTTGATCAACGAAGTCTGAGCCTATTGCATACTCTGTCAGCATCCTAACAGCAAAACCAAACATTGCCCATCTACTCAAAAAATAAATGAATAAATAAAAATACAGAAAGATGAAAAATATATATATTAAGAAATTGACTTGCCTCTGACAATATTGAATTGATTTGTGTATGGAAGCAAAATTTATATTTATAAACAATTTGAGCGACTAATCTATACTCCAAATTAGATGAGTTTGTTCAAACCAATTTAGGACAAGAAAATCAGCAATAAAACTTCAATACTTGTCAAATTATAGAAACGCCATACATGCTCTGTGTATACCCATCCACAAGTAGCGTTGGAATTCAAGAGTGATGGATTGTAATCAGTGTATACCCATATCGAAAAAACCTAATAAAGAGGATTGAAAATAGATAAGCCTCTGTAGTTGAAGATGTAAAAGAACCAACCTGGAGGGGGATACAAAAAAACTACCCTCGCAGGTGATTTGATGAAACAAAGAAAACAAAACAAAAATAAAATTCATCTCTATTGTGAAAACACCTGGCTTTGGAGAAATACGACTGAAGTTTGTTTTTTTTTATTTTGTGAAACACAAAAACAAACCCAAAAACTAGAAGACTTTGACAAACAGATTATTTGCAGAAACGGATACAGAGAAGCGGGGATGATATAGAAGGGGGGGAGAGAAGAAGTATAAAACGTAATCAGAAAGTAAATTGTTTTACAAAAACACTTTCACTCATTTGGTTTACTATGAATTGTATAGTGTTTTTCCTCACAACCTCTTTCTCCAACCTCACGAAATCAGAAAAAGCCCTAAATACCTGTAATCTGAAAAAGCCCTAACGTAATCAGAGCTTTGATTACGAAATCGACAGAAAATGAAAAAAAAAAAACATTTCAAAACCCTCAGAACTCGTGAGCCACGGGGATGGAGAGGGAGAGAGATACAAACAGACAGACACAGATCGATAGAGAGGGAGAGAGAAATACCTGTAATCAGTGGTGGGCCGGACTGCAATGTTCGTGGTCGCGAGCGCCGGTGATGAACGACGGTGGCCAGCGGCGCAGAGCTTTGGTATCGAGTGCTCTGGATGGTGTGTGTGAAAAAGAAGAAAAATAGTTCTTGCTAAATGTAGGCGCCAACATTAATGAGTTTCCCTCTAAAAAAAATTTTGGAAACTTCAGCGACTAAATATTTGTTTTGGTCGCCAAAAAGCATCAAAAAGTCTCCCAATTTTTTGGCGACAAAAATATTTGTCGCGAAATGACGAAATTTAACTTTGGTAGCGTAAAGTGGTTAAAAATAGCGACTAAAAGCAATTTGGTCGCCAATAACACTATATGGCGACTAAAACATTTTGGTAGCTAAAAAGTATGAACTGAACGCCGACTAAAATCGATTTTTGTCGCCCAACACCCTGTTTTTGGCGACTAAAATTGGTTTGGTCGCCAATTTTAGTCGCCAAATGTGCTGTTTGTTGTAGTGAAAACACAAAAAAAATCATAACCAAATATTTCAAAATAATGTCATAACTAAAGAAGAAAATGGTATAATTAAGAGTGCATATAGTGTGGAGAGTGTGTATGATAAAATACTCCCAAAATATTACACTCAATGTTCATTTTTATTTCTTTATCTGTAATATATAATTCTCATCACTTAACAATTATTATCCATAATATATTACATCATCTTTCATTTTTATTAATAGTGTCATTTCTAAAGCTGTAAAATTATCCCCCCTACCGCTCCACCTCTGCCACCTCCTTGTATTTGCCCTGCCCTCCTCCCATCCAAAATATGATTTGAGGCGGCAGCGGGCACTACAAACCCGTCTCCACTTCCATCCCTAGTTGTGATTGATCAAATATGATGAAATGCAAGATATATTCTATCTTTAATAATAGGATCAAGTTTGCTGCCAAGTTCATAAAGGATGGCTATAACTGAGATGCTAGCGTCGCTAGCCTTGTGGACTAGATGAAGCTCTGCATCGAATCTGTAATTATCAAAATTTAGCCATAAGATTTTTTGCTTCCAAAAACTTTAGCAGTGTAACTAGTTGAAAATATCTAGGGAAATTTCACTTTACCCGCTTGTGGTTTGGTCCATGTGGGATTATCCCTTTTATTTTTGTAAAAAACCACATAGCCCTTTTGTGGTTTGTGAACTGACACTACAGGAAATGACATTTTTGGCGACTAAAATATTGGTCGCCAAAAGTCCCATGTTTGGTTGCTGAAACGATTTAGCCACTAAAAAGTTCTGTCCCCAAGTTTGTTGCCTATACCCTGTTGGCAATAGTATTGGTGACTAAACTTTTCTTTGGTCGCCGAAAGTGAAACATTTGCCTACTGAATTTGTTTTAGTTGGCAAATGTTATCTTTTCGCGACTAAAACCGTTAGTCGCCGAAAGTGAATTTTTGGCTACTAACCTTCGGTTAGTCGGGAAAGGTGTGTCTTTTGGCAACTAAACTATTGGTCACCGAAAGTGAACTTTTGGCTATGAAACCTTAATTAGTTGGCAAAGGTGACATTTGGGCTACTAAATTGTTTGTCATTGAAAGTTCTACCGTAAAAATATTTTCAGCTATTAGAGGCTAAAGTGTTAGCCGCCAATAGAACACATATATTTAGCGACCATGGAATTTAGTCGTTGTGACTTTTTTCGACAATAGATGTTAGTCGCCAAAAACCTCTTAAGTTTCACTTTATTATTTTTTACCACCAAACTTTTTAGTCGCCAAAGGATGCCGTTTTTTTCGTGACTAAAAAATTTAGTGGGCAATAGTTTCTTTCTCTCATTCTCAATTGTTTTAGCTACTAACTATTTGGTTGCAAAAACTTATTTGGTTCTGTTTTTGCTACTAAATTATTAGTCGCCAAAACATTTGATTACGTATTTGGCTATCAAAATATTTAGTGGCCAAATACTATATTAATTATTATTTTATTTTTTTTAATTTCTGAACCACCTGTATCCATTATTAGTACAACCTGTACCCTGTATAAACAATATAATCCATCAACTCTGAATATATTGTCAACCATTCAACAATTCAACAACGTGCATACATTTCACTTCCAACCATCCAAAAAATTAATATTGAACGTCCAATTCTAAATATAATACAAATTCCGTACGAACCAAGTCTAATCCAACGTCAATAATTTAATTCCATACATAATAGAGGAATAACCAAATTTAATATCCAAAAGGACTTATGTACCACACCAAAAATTTAATCTGTACTGCCCCAAAACTATTTTGTACCACGTCCTATGCTAATTTCTACCATGCCAAATTTTAGATATTTACCACACCAAAAAAGTAATTTGTACGAACCACTATATATACGAATAGAGGTATAAAAACAATGCCCTTCCGTACTTGTCAAAAAAAGTCATATCCACATTTGTATGTCCAAGACCATCTGCACAAAAAAAATAATAATAATAAATAAAATAAAATAAAATAAAATAAAATTCATTAGTTCGGTGCCTATAGAGGCACTTCTGGAGGACATATAGCAACTGTAAAAGTTTTCAAACATTGAGAGTAATAGTGTGTGTTACAAAGACACCCAAACTCTCTGAGATTAAATACTACAAATATAACCATAGATGGACTGGTAGACGAGCATCCATTCTATGAATTAATGCCAAAAGTCATGTTTATGGCAATTAAAAGGGCCATAGTCAACAAAAGCACTGAACTGAAACCTACAGGAATTTATGGCAAATAAAAGTTTAAAACAATTTACCAAAAATATTGTTCTACATAAACTAATAAGGAAAGAGTTAAACAAGCTATAGTTTAAGATGGTAAAACCAAAACAGTTATCCACGACATGGGCATTTCATGTTTTACCACATAAACACATTTTCGCCCCCCAAACGCCTTTTTTCAATTAATTTTATGACATTTTCAACTCGAACTCCCAACGTAAGTGTCCTATTTACGTACCGTCTGTCCCTACATGTCACATTTGGCACCGGGAAGCTTTCCATTATGTAAAAATAGTGGTTCGGGGGTTGTTTTGCATTTTCTCCCCCCGAACGCCTTTTTTCGACTAATTTTATGACATTTTCAACTCTAACTCCCAACCTATGTATCCTATTTACGTATCGTCTATCCTGACATGTCACATTTGGCATCGGGAAACTTCCTGTTACTTAAAAACAATGGTTCGGGGGCTGTTTTGCAATTTCACCCCATGAATGCCTTTTTCGACTAAATTTATGACATTTTCAAATCTAACTCCCAACGTAGGTGTCCTATTTAAGTATCGTATGTCCCTACATGTCACATTTGGCACCGGGAAGCTTCCCGTTATGTAAAAACAGTGGTTTGGGGACTGTTTTGTATTTTTTCCCCATTTGAACGCCTCTTCAAGTGTAACTCTTTACGTATTCTCATGTCCTCCAAATCTAAGTGTGCTTTGTCCGTGTCCTTGTTCTTTCCATCTACGCTCAAAAGTGTCCCAACAACATTGTCACATATATTCTTCTCAATATGCATGACATCAAGGTTGTGTCGAAGCTTGAACATTTTCCAATAGGGCAAGCCAAACATAATGCTTCTCTTGGTCCAATTCAAATTTAGATTTTCATTCCTTTGTCGTTTTCGATTTTGTGGGTGCTTTCCATATGACTTATAAGTCCCAGAATCAATTTGTTCTAGTATTTGTTCCCCCAATAAGTCCAAAGGTTTGGACCTATACTCAAATTGACCGTCGAGGAGCTTACTTGTTCACCAAGTGTGGTTCTTAGGCAAGTAGCGACAAGCACCCATAGACCTTATTTTACTTCGTAAACCCTGGGACAATGCATTATTGTTACAATTAGGGCAAGCCAAGTAACCCTTTGTACTCTACCCTGACATGTTACCATATGCAGGAAAGTCATTTATGGTCCACATTACCGCCGCATAAATTCTAAAAATTTGCCCATTCGATGCATCATATGTTTGCACACTATGCTCCCACAAATTCTTCAATTCTTCTATTAATGGTTGCAAGTAAACATCAATGTCTCTTCTAGGTGCCGAACGTTCGGGAATAAGCAATGACATCATGCAAAATAGCTCTTTCATATATTTCCACGGTGGGAGATTGTAAGGCATTAAGATTACAGGCCATATGCTATATGATGTGCTCATATTTCCAAATGGATTGAAACCATCTGTTGCCAGCCCTAGCCTTACATTTTGAGAGTCATCAGAAAATGTCGGATGTTGCTTATCAAAGTCCTTCCATGCTTCACCATCAGCCGGATGCCTTAATATGTCATCATCCACACGCTTCTCATTGTGCCATCTCATATCTGCGGTTGTTTTTCTTTTTGTTGACATATACAGTCTTTCCAACCTCGGTGTCAAAGGAAAGTACCGCAATACCTTGTGTGGAATCTTTTTACCACTATCATCGTTCAACTTGTATCTAGGCTCGTCACATGTAGGGATTTCTCCAAATTTTCACTCTCCTTCCAAAATAATGCACAATCATTCTTGCACAAATGAATGGTTTCATATCCCAAACCCAAGTCACGTAAGAACTTCTTAGCATCATAGAGTGTCCATGGAACAATTTGATCACATGCTAGTATAATGTCCTTAAATACCTGCATAACCATATTGAATGACTTGTTGCTCCATTTGTTGTACACCTTTACATGAAGCATCTTAATGACGAATGATAACATAGAGAACTTTGCACATGTCAGGTAAACTTTGCATTGCGCATCTTCGAATAATCTAATGAACTTATGCAAATCCTCCCTCTCCAAACCACTAGGTTCCTCGTCGGTATGATCATCTATAAGACCACTCATATAAATTTCTTCCAACATAATAGGCAATCCACCCATGAGCGGATCATCGATATCTGTCATACTTTCGCCACTACCTCTACATTGGTCATTTGATACACTAGGATGAGACACGGGAACATGTTCCCTGTGGTGCACCTAAGTTATATACGAAGATGCCATTCCTCTTCGGATCAAGTGCATCCACAGAACTTGTTTGCTATATTTTGCGCTATTAATGCAATCGACACATGGACACCTAATTTCATCCTCTACACCTAAATTTTCCGTAGCAAAGTCAAGGAATGACTTCATCCCTTCTTGATACTCTTTACTTGTCAACCTATTATTTATCGTCATCGAACTCTTGTCCATTTTTTGTCACCTACAACTCAAGCAAAGATTAATCGAGGAACAAATGGGAACACGCGTTTCAAGTTGTGTTGAGATAGATTATATTGTTTTTTCATTCACTATTTGGCTTGTCACATAAATCTCTTTTAGGATGGGACCAAATGAAGCGATTTGTACCGTGAACTGAGTAATTATGGAAATTAATTTAAGAAATGATCCCTAATTTTGGACCACTAGACAGCATAACTAGTAGAGCACTACTACTAGTGAAACCATATGGTCAATAATAAAATGATATATCAAAAGAATCAAATTCTTTTCATGCTTTCAGCAGTGTGCGTGCATGATATGTTTTTTCTTCGCAAATATAATTGGACCACCTTGCTGACTTAATAAAACTTCTAATGTCTCTTGTCTTCTCTGTTCTCTTCTTTCAATTCTTTTTTGGGGTCAATTTTTATTTTTACTGTTTTATTTTTTTTTCCATGGGAAACACCACTCAAATTCACATAAACAATTAATCTAAAAGTATAAATCCAAAATTAGCCCCTCTCAATTTCACAATAACTAATGCCAAAGTTATTGTGAAGTGTTCACTTTACATGTTTAAGTTTGAGTTTTTTCGTTGCAAATACAAGTTTCATTCACAATAATTAGTTTGTCATTTTGCTCATAAGCTCAAGTAGTAAGTTGCACTAAACACGTTGACATAAACTCTGATAAAAAATTACATATCACCATATGGCCCAAATATTTCAGCTCACTCCAGTTTTCCAGTTGGAAACAAAAAATGTAATTGTGTGAAATAATCAATCGAGCTAATATCTCGTAAGTTGAAAGCCTTGCATTGTTGCGACACACAAATAAGTTTCATGGTTTTATTACCCAACCATCTCTTAGACAGATCATGACATGATTAATAGACAGATCAATTTATATATACACACACAAACATAGATACAGTCCCTCACACACTTTTTTAGCCTATTATTTACCAGTTCTCAGACTGATAGAAGTTTAATTTTGTTATTATTATTATTGTTATTATTTTTAGATTTTCTTTTACAGCATATGGCAAATGATATGTCCACAATTTTGGGCAAATTAAACTGTTTATTTATTTATAATTTACAACATATGGTAAATGATTGCCCTAATTTTAGCATTTCCGCAATTTGTATACCCAAATTCAATAACATCACCCTAATTTCAATAACATCTTACCCCAAGCATTGCCCTAATTTTTAATTTCAATCACATTTCAATAACATTGCCCTAATTTTCAGCATTTCCTATATGAGTTATGTGTATATATATGCATGTATGCGTGAGTATAAATAGAGACAGAGAGAAAAAGAGAGGGAAATCGAGAGGGAGACAGTGAGAAGGAGACAGAGAAATCGAGAGGGAGAGAGAGAGAGATGCGAAATATAGGACATACCTGGGAGGGAGACAAAGCGATAATCCAGCAACCCTTGCGATGATGGCGATGGAGACAAAGCTATAGAGAAGAGGACAGAGGCATGAGTGAGAAATAGTCACAGAAACGTGAGTGTACCAGTGTATAATCGATTATATATGGGATCAAGGTTGTGTATATATTATTTGTGTGTGTGTATATATATATATATGCATGTATGTATGTGTGTGTGTGTAAATAGAGAGAGAGAGAGAGAGAGACAGAGACAGAGAGAAATTGAGAGGCCTCTGTGAGAAGGAGACAGAAATCGAGAGGGAGAGAGAGAGAGAGAGAGAGAGGACATACCTGGAAGGGAGACAAAGTGATGATCTAGCAACCCTTGTGGTGATGGCGATGATGACAGAGCAGTGACAGAGACGGAAGTGAGAGAGAGAGGGTAATGGACTATTTAGCCAATGTTTTTCATTGAGAATAAAACAAAACCCATTTTTTTCCCGACCAAACAAAATTTTCGTTGCTAATATTTTTAGGAATAACACGAAAAATTTAATATTCCCTCCAAAAAATTTCGTCACGTTTGGCTACTAAATTATAGTCAATAAAAGTGAAATAAATACTGACTAAATTGTTTTCGTAGCTAAAGATTGCAGATTTAGCAACCAAAATAATATTTAGTCGCCCAAAACCTTAGTTTACACGACTAAAACACAATTAGTAGCCAAAAATGAATTTATAATATCTAAAGATTGGACATTTAGCAACCGAAATATTTTTTAGTCTCCCAAAAGTTTATTTTCCACGACTAACACACAATTAGTAGCCAAAAATGAAATAAATACCAATAAAATAAATTTATAATATCTAAAGATTGTGCAATTAGCGACCAACTTAATTTTTAGTCGCCCAAAATGATATTTTTAACGACTAACAAGTAATTAATCGCCAAAAGTAAAGAAAATACCTACTAAATTTATTTTTAGTAGCTAAATAGTGGACTTTTGCCGACCAAATAGTTAGTAGCTAATGCATGTACCTTTGGCGACCAAATATTGTTTAGTAGCTAATGTGTGTACCATTGGTGACAAAAAAAAATTTAGTAGATAATGCGTGTACCTTTGGCGACTAAATTTTGTTTAGTTAGCAAAATTAGTCGCTGAATGTGTTAGTTCTTGTAGTGCACCGTTAGGCCCGTTAACGATTTAATAAAGAAGATTAAAATACCCCTGTATATAAGTAACTTAAGTATGCAAACTATGGATATTTTAATCATTTGTTTAGAAGGCAAAGTGCACCTTAACCTTTTGTGTTTTATTCTATATGTGATTTATCCCCTTAAAATTTGAAAATGAGCATATAACCCCCTTATGTCTGCCACGTGTTTCACACTTACTGTTAAATTGGACAGAATATTTGATGATACACTTAAATCCACAAAACACAATGGGGTAATCCGCACATGAACAAAAGCACCAAGGTAATCCGCACATGAATAAAAGCACAAGAAGGTAAAATGAAATTTGTCCAAATATTTATCGTAATTGTAACAATTATGGGACTTATACAAAGCTCAAAAGAGAGAAAACATATGAGGCATTATTAATTGTGTGCTCAGAACAAGTATGCCAGTGCATTTGCCGCAAGGTGTAGTTTTTTCCATTTCCAATCAACACTCTTGCATTTCCAAATTCCATCTACATGCAAAAATTCTTCATTGAGCAATAACATACAATTCTTAATGCCACAAAAACCCTTTTTTTTTTTTTTTTTTGAACCATTGCGATTAGTAGAGATTCTCCATTTTTGAGAGGTCTTATTTTCTTCTACCTAGAAACTTGATATTTTCATTTATATAAATAAACAAATGTGCAAGAGGTCTCGTGAAAACCTCATAAGCCTATGTTTACGAAGACCACATACGAATTCGTTAATGGATTATTTACATGGGGACTCCTAAATTATTGAAAAATATTACTTTTACCATCTGAACTATAAAAACATACAAATGAATCCCTTAAATTATTGAAAAGTATCGCTTTACCCCCTTAAAAAATCAATAAATACACTTAAAAAGTATAATATTTGTGAAAAAAATCTTTAAAAAATTTACTAAATACCAAAAATATAAATAAAAAAATTTGAGAATTCAATATATTTTTTATATTCTTGTATATTTATTGATTTTTTTTAAAAAACAATACAAATATTTTACTTTTCAATTACATCAAAGTAAGGTGCATGTAAAAGAGTAAAAAAATTGCTTAAAATTTTAAAAATATTCACTAAAAATAAAAAAATTAAAAAATTAATTTTTAGAAAATTGAATCCAGAAAATTGAAACCAAAGACACTGATTGGTACATTTTTATAATTTAGGGGGTTTCTTTGTATTCTTTTATAGTTTAGAGAGTCAAAGTCATACTTCTTAATAATTTATAGGATCTATTTATATATTTTTATAATTTAGAGAGCCAAAATAATATTTTTCAATAATTTAAGGAATTATCATATAAATAACCCTTCATTAATTGAAAGCCAACGTTACAGTTTGTCACTTCCTCGCACACTCTTTTTTTTTTTTTTTCACCATTTACCTATTGTGCTTGCAAATGAGCCACCCAATATATATAATTGCCAAGAATGTAAATAAATAAAGGAAATGAATCGTCAAATACATGAATTTGCTATAAATTCATATTAAAAATAGAGAAATATAACATTTCCATCTAATTAACTTCAAAAATTCCGTTACAAATTGGACAACTCAAACCTCAAACGTTGGAGGATAATAGATAAATCTTTTATGTTTTCCTAAAATAATTTCAAATTTTTATTGACTATGACGATGGGTAGCATACAATGTAGCCATTGTTAACCAACGTAGCATTTACAGGGTAATATTGTCTTCTTAAGGGCTTCAAGGTTTTACTGGCAACAGCTTTGTCCTCCACAATGTTAATTGGAAACTGTGATTTTCCGTTCGAGCATGCCTTATAATCAGGGCTCAAGCTTCCCTATTTGTCAGGGCCAGTGTCGCCAGAGTAGCTAAACGCAGCAGTTGTTTCAAGCTCTGGAAAACAAAAAAAAATGAATCATTGTTAGCTGGATTATGAAAACATTTTCTCCTCCTAGCGATTGGCAGCGGTGATGGTGGTGAAAAATGCGATAGTGGTAGAGGTGGAGTAGTGATGGTGGTGGAAGCAGTAGTAGCGTAGTTGTGGTGGTAGAGGTGGTGGAACTCGTTTAAATGAATTTAAATGAATATTCATATTTAACCCATTTAAATTTAATTTTAATTGGATTTTTATGATGTAATCCAAATCCATTAAACGATTTATATTAGTCTAGGTTCCAACTTCATATAGAGGAGAAGCATAGAAAATATATATATATATATATAAGAAGTGGAGAGAGAGAGAGAGAGAGAGAGAGAGAGAGAGAGAGAGAGAGAGAGAGAGAGAGCACCCTCTAGCTGTATGGCTGTAGGAATGGCAAAGGTGTCGACAAAGAAGAATGCAGTGGCTATAATGACGAGGAAGGTGAGTAGGGCAGCCATTGAAGGTGCAATTCTATTTATAAAGAGTTAGGGATACTCTTTTGAGATCCCTCAGTTGTGTTTGGATAATGAATTGGGAAAATTGTAATAAAATAGAACTACAACATATAAAAGTTTTAGAGATTAAATGTTCTGGTCTTTAAAAGTGAAAATTTTGTTGCAAAAGACATTTAGAAATCAATTTTTATCGTCATGAGGATAGTCGCTAAAAGGTCGTCCCGAAAAGTCATAAATAAGGCTTTTAACAATAAAATTTTGAAAATGTCATTAATAAATAGACTTTTAGGAACAAAATATGATCTCAAAATGGTTTATTTTTTGGGATAAAAACTTTGGTCCCAAAAGAATAATAATTCAGCACTAATATCCAATTTTTGTTGTTAAAAATATAATAACGACACTTTTTGCAACAAAATTATTTGGTCACTAAAAATTAATTTTGCCCTTAAATTTTGATCTCTGAAACCTTAATTTTTTGTAGTGTGGTATAAACTCAAAATAATTTTTAAAAAGATAAAAATATGAGACTTAATTGCACAATCTAATCCATAAAGAGGATATAGGATATTTTCGGTTATTTAATTAAGTGGAATGACACAACAAAGTTAGGTATAATCAATAATATAGGATATAGGAGTAGGGATGGCAATATAGGAGACTTTTCAATGTTTAAGTAGAATAACACAAAGTTAGGTATAATAATATAACCAACTTAGTCTAAAGAGAAAGTGGGACACCCACAATCTATAGGAGACAGGGAGATTGTATTGTTCTAAACAAAAAAAATTATTTTTATTATTATTGTTGGCACCATCAATAAATAATTTATTTTTAGTAGTATTATTATTGATAAATTGCAGGACACATGGTATTCTCATACTCATTTGAAGGTTATGAGAACTTATAAATTATTAACACATGTGAAAAGATGATGGAGAATGTGGAGGATCATAGAGCATGAATTGGAGGTTAAAGGAAGTTATGGAGACATAAAGATGAAGTGGAAGATCATAGAGTGTGAAGTTTGGGGAATGGAAGAATGTAGTAGTTATTAGGTAGTTTTTTTCCTACAAATGTTTGCCTATAAATAGCCATTCATGGCTACATTGTAAGGAGATCAAACTCAAATAAAAGACAATTGATTTCTATTTTTTCTTGTCATTTATATTTCCTGCACTTTATTTTCAACACTTCATTTCCGAAGCATAGGAGTAGAGGTAATTTTATGCACTTCCTTTTCAAAGCATAGGAGTATAGGTAATTAATTATTACTTTAATTGTTCACTCAATCACCCTGATTATTCACTCAATCACCCTGATTATTCACTCAATCATCTTTCTCTGTCTCTCCCCTTCTTCTTTTAATTTTTCTTTTATCTACACTTGGCAATTTTGAAATCCTCTTCATTGAAGCAAAAGAACGGTCAACACAATTCCATGATAATTGGCTTGAATTTAATCTGTAAGGATTTTTCAATCCTTACTAGCATGCTCGCATTTACGATGTTTTCCTTCGTAAGAAAAATAAGCCAACAATTATTATACCTACTTTGTGTTATTCTGCTTAAATACTGAAAAGTCTCCTATATCATATATTATTAATTATACCTAACTTTGTTGTGTTATTCTACTTAAGTAAATAGCCGAAAAGTCTCCTATATCCTCTTTAGAAAATAAAACAATGTGGGGGGTTTATACCTCTCTTTGTGTTATTCTACGTAATTATCAAAAGGCATATCCACCCCGGAAATCATTCCCAATAGCTGGATGCTCCCTACATTGTATAGTAAGGCTTCTATATCAACGTTAGGGAGCAGGATCTCAACATCGTGAACTACTAAATCGACTCCTCTTGTTGGCGAACAAATAGCCTTTTTGCTTTCTGGGCCCGAGCCAATTCTTTGTCAAGCACCAATTCAATTCTTCCTTTAGTCGATCAATTCCTTTTAGGGATCTACTACGGATAGCATTTGAATAAAACCGATATCGATTAAGCATGTTGACTATCATCAAGCATACCAGCTTCATCGTGGACTATTTCCATTACAACCCAACAAAAAAAGAGGGGTTCTAGTGGGACAGAACAAATGATGTCGAGCCAAGATCACCTTCATTCCTATATAAAATGATGGATGTAAGAATCCACAATGGATCATGTTCTTCAAGTCGTAAATTGCTTTCTACCACATCGTTTCAAACGAAGTTTTATTGTAACATTTCACGGGAATTGTCCTGATTGTCGGATATCATTGAGAAATAAATAAGAAGAAGTGTTATTAAACGATTAATTTCCTACAATTCTTCCCAGTAGGGAATGACTAAAAAATCAAGCTACAAGTATCGATCTATACGAAACGCACTAGTTTTTTTGTGTTTCTTTCTATTTCTTTGATAGCAGAAACGCCTTACTATATAGGGGAGCTAGCGTTTGACTAATAGAATATCAAAGGGGCCTGAAAAATGTAATAGGCTGCTACTCTAGGGTCACTTCACTTCTTGAAGCTCCTCTTTTTCCCCCTATTTTGACCTTTTACCCTTTAAGTTTTTTTTCTAATTTAAGCTAACTTATATTCAAAATTAGACAGAAAAATGTCAGGTTAGAAATCACATGACACAAAATATATTAGTATATTAGGGTTTGGGTTTGGATTTGTGTCAGCGGTGTAAGTTATATATAATAAAATAATTTTTTGACACGTGGTTGTCAAAGTATCATTTTCTATCTAATTTTGAACATAAGTTATCTTTCGGAGTAAATTTATAAAAAAAAAAATGAAACATGAGAGGCCAAAGTGGGGGAAAAATTTTGGATCAAAAAAAGTAATGCTATACAAACAAAAAAACTCATACATAATTTTTATATACAAACAAAACACTATTGAAGATTGATTTACTCACAATAATGGCATTACTACATCATTCTTGTCAAGTTTTTTGTATGAAATTTATGTTAAAAAAAAAAAAAAAAAGTCATGCTAGAGACTCCAAATAATCTATCAAAATTTTTACCAATTCTCTCACATAGGTGTGGGATCCACACAAACCCACATGTGTGTGGGTTCCACACCTATGTGAGAGATTGAATAGATTATTTAAGGTTCATAGCATTTTCTAAAAAAATTTCCATAAAACCAATTTCCAAAAAAAAAAATGAATGGGTAAATTATGTATCTTTTTCTTGTTTAGTCCACGTCTGTGTACTCACCATAAGTTTCACTTTAAGAATCAGTTAATATTTTAGACCCCTTGTGTAGATTATTCAAAAAATATAATGGGGCATTTATATAGCGATCCTGGTTTTCCCTCTCTTTATTTATTGTATTCTAGACTCGGTTCTGTGGATGTGTTGCTGTCTCATTCTCATTTACATCCTTTACTCTTTCTATTTGAGTATGGTATTGTGTTGGGTAGGTGTGAAACAGGTTGGTTGTGCTTTGAAACCAAAAGTTGATGCCCAGAATTTGGCTTTCACGCTCGAGCGGGGCTTTTGACGCTCAAGCGGGTCCTTTATTGTTGCTTCTTCGCTTGAGCGGGCATTTTGACGCTCGAGCGTGAATTTCCATCTCCCAGTATTTTTCTCTGCAGGTCTTCGTTCGCTCGAGCGGGAGTTTTGACGCTCGAGCAGGGATCATCGCTTGCAAAACTTCTGCAGGTGTGCAATCGACGCTCGAGCGGCGCTTTTCACGCTCGAGTGGGAGTTTGTGTCTGACGCTCGAGCGGGGGTTTCCACGCTCAAGCGGGGCGACTTTTATATCAGTCCGAGTTTTGACTTTTTGGATCATTTTTTGATTTCCTTTCTCTCTCTTACTTTTTCAAAACCTCTATTGGAGAGCTTCTCTCTCTAAAACTTCACATTCTCTCTAAGAAATCATCTAGCCCTAGTGATCTCCCACCTTTGGGCCTTTGTAAAAAGTGTTGATCTTGGTATGGGCTTCATTGTGATCTGGAAATCTTGGGATTTGGAGCATCTCGAAATTCTTTATCTTCTCCCTTTGAGCTCCGAATTTAAGGTAGGGATTCCTACTCATCTTCATGATCTTTAACCTAAATGTTGAGTTTTTTTTGTATAAATGGTTTGGTTTGAGAAGTTAGGGTTTGTAATGTGTTATATTGGAAAGTAGAGTTTTGTTCTTTTGATTCAAACTCATGTGTTTTGGGTCTAAAAAGGAGGTTATTGATGTTGTTGGTAATATTTGGACCTTTGGGTCAATATTGAGAAAAATTGAGAAAATGCCATGTTTGGGTATATTTGGGTCATTAGTGTAATTAATGACAATTATTATGGAAATATGAAATTGGGTTGGGAATAATGAAATTGGCTCATTATGAAATAGAATGGTGGAGTTGGATTTATTAATCACTCACTTTGAAAATGTTGAAATTATATATATCTGTTGAGGCATTTATTATCTGTTTAGAAATAATTGCTTTGGGCTATTGGTGGAGGATAGTCTTGATTGTTGTAGACAATGCATGATGATTAGGCAAACTAAAACTAATCAATTGAATATGTCATCGAATATGACGGTTGGAATAATACATCAAATTTATGTATTGATTGATTATGTATATGATATGTGTTTATATACATTGTATTGTGTCGGAGGAGATAGGGGATGTACTCCACGGTTTAGGAGAAGATAGGGGATGGACTCCTAAACCGGATATTGTTTGGGAGGAGATAAGGGATGGACTCCATCGATATAGCAATTATGTGTATCTATTGAAGTATTGATACAGCAAATCTGTGTATCATATATGAAGTACGGAAGCGTTTTATTTGAGATTGATACAGCAATTATGTTTATCTATTGTGGAGTATGAAGTGTTTAATTTGAGTTGTTATCTCAATTGAAATGGAAGTATTGTTGATATGAGATGAAATCTCATTTAAATTGTTTGGCCAGGTTCTGAGCCATAGTTATGAATTGAGAAATTGAATAGGAAATGGAATGAAACATGGACACATTTGTCATGTAATTGAAATGGGTTAACAATTGATTTATATGAGTTAAACATTTATCAAATACTAATGTTTTAGTTATTGCTCATATTATGTTTAGCATATCTTTACTGGGCGTTGGCTCACCCTATATGGGACATCATTTTCAGGTTCAGGTATTATGCCGCCTCTGAGATCATAGCCTGGATGGTTGTGGGAGTCGAAGACTCTTTTGTTTATTTTTGGTGTATTACATGTATATCAAGCCAAGTGTTTATTTTGTGTAGAGTTAGTACTCTTTTTTTTTTTTGTAACCAAGTGTCGGCTTGGAAAGTTCTAAGCCCGTGAGGCATTTACTTTTGTTGTCAACATGTAATACTTTTGGATTAAATACTCTAATGAATAGAAATATGTTTATTTCTCTTATGTTTATGGATGTCGCGAATGCATGATTTTTGGATTTATTTTGAGGGCGTTACAACTTGGTATGAATACTTTGGGTACGTGGGAAGTGATTAGTATCACAATGGGTTTGTCTCGCTTGTTAGACACTTATGTGTAATGTTATGTGCTTATGTGATGACATGTTTATGTGACTAATTGGGTATGAGATTTAGTTTCTCGGATGTTGATTGGATCCTTGGGTTTCTGTGAGTCTTGTTGGAAAAGCACTTGATCAATGCTGTTTCTAACCGGAACTCTAGTAACGCCTCGGGACTATCATTATCTGGAAATGAAATTCGTAAGTGCTTATGTGATTATGTGCTTACGTGGAGTGAATTACAATTGTCCATGCATTAGGACGCGAGTGTTTTAGCTTCGGCACATTTATGAATGTGCTAATGTTCTTCGTTACCTTTATTAGGATATCAGGACGAGTACGAGGACGTGGAGGTAGACGTGGTAGGCATGGTAGGCAGGAGATGGCTTTACCAGATGATATTCCGGCATAGCAGGAGGGTGTTGGTCAGGCCAACGTGGCCGAGCCAGCGGGTCAACAGGCAATGGGTGCCTTAGCCCGCAAGATAGTAGGAGCCTTGAGGGAATCCATGGGCATTCTCAGAGCTGAGAATCAAGTTTAGGCGCAGGTTGTTGATGCAGGGCCTTCCTTTTTGAAGAGGGAGTTCTTCCGATCTAACTCGGACGAGTTTTTGGGGAATCCGAACGAGCCACTGAAAGCTGATGAATGGCTCGAATAGATGACGAAGACATTTGAGATGCTTGGCATCGAAGACAGGGCTTTGAAGGTGACCTTGGCATCTTTCCAGCTTAAGGGGGATGCGGGTCAGTGGTGGAAGTACATAAGGGGTCGCATTGGTGGCACGTGGGAGGCTTTTGTAGATGCATTCCAGAAGAAGTTTCTATCTCCAGTTGCCAGGGAGAAACTGAGAGACCAGTTTTGTCAGCTCAAGCAGCTGAGTTTATCAGTGGCCGAGTTTGAGGCCGTATTTACCAGTCTATCCAGGTTTGCACCTGAGCTTGTGGCGTCTGAAGAATGCCATTGTCTGGAGTTTGAGAAGAAGTTAAGGCATGGCCTCAAGATGAGAGTTGGGGGTTCTATGACTTGGGTTTATGGGCGCCTGGTAGATACGGCAGCCCATATGGAGATTATGATGCAGGAGGAGGAGGAGAGACAGAGGGGCTCCAAGAGGAGTTAGGATGGCCAGAGTGATGGCAAGAGACAGAGGGGTTCTAACCCTCAGCAGTCTCAGGGTGGTTTTACTAGATCTACCTTTCCAGTGCCGAGTGCAGGCCCTGGGAGAGATAGTCAGTGAGACATGACTTGTTACAAATGTGGTCAGCTGGGCCACAAGTCTCCAGCTTGCCCGCAGAAGCGTGGAGGGCAGAGAGCAGCTTCATCTTCGGCTCGACCTCAGAGCCAGAGTCAGGGCAGAGGCCAGCCACTCTCTTGTTACTAGTGTGGTCAGGTAGGGCACCTGAAGAGGTTTTGCCCGCAGTTGAGTGGCACTTCTGGTGCATTTGGGCAGAGGTAGATTTTTCACCCAAATCGGTCGCCAGCCTTGAGGCCCAATCAAGAGCTTCGTCGTCCCAAATCAGGCAATGCTTTTTGCTCCTAGAGGTGAATAGGTAGATCAGGGGCCTATAGGGCGTGTGTATGCTGTTACTGCGCAGGATCTAGTACCGACTCCATCTGTTGTGAGAGGTACCTTTTTGTTTTGTAACTCGGTTGCCAATGTGTTGATTGATACGGGTGCATCCCATTCTTTTATATCTGCTGCATTTGCATATGTTTTGGGTTTGGAGTTGGCATTGTTAACATCTCCTATTTGTGTAGTATCACCTATTGGGGGTGAATTGATTTTGAAACAAGGGTGTAGAGGGTGCGATATAGAGGTCGCCGACCGCCGACTTCCCTTTTCATTTGTAGTTATGGCTATATCGGGTTTTGATGTTATTTTGGGTATGGACTGGCTATTGTCATATCGGGCTGTTATTAATTGTTACCGCTAGAGGGTCACAGTATGTACCTTGAGCGGGATTGTTTCCATTTCTTGGGGGATTGGGTTGGTAGTGTTTTGCCACCGGTGTATGATCCGCGAGGGCGGAGTGAACTTAGTGGTCTTCTCGCTAGCCTTATGAGTAGTGAGTGTGATGAGACTGAGGTTGAGTTGCCGAGAGTGGTTGGTGAGTACTCGGACGTCTTTCCTGAGGATCTTGTTAGTTTGCC
Source organism: Camellia lanceoleosa (assembly GCA_025200525.1). Lineage (NCBI taxonomy): Eukaryota > Viridiplantae > Streptophyta > Magnoliopsida > Ericales > Theaceae > Camellia > Camellia lanceoleosa. Next base: position 39,028,059 of record CM045761.1, on the reverse strand, counting down.
ACCTCATTGAGAGATAGAGTTCTCCATTGATTTAGTGCCTGGCACAGCGCCGATTTCTATGGCACCTTACCGTTTTGCCCCAGCCGAGTTGAGTGAGTTGAAGATTCAACTCCAGGAGTTACTGGATAAAGGCTTCATTCGCCCTAGTGTTTCGCCATGGGGAGCACCAGCCCTCTTTGCTAAAAAGAAAGATGGTGCCTTGAGACTTTGTATTGACTACCGGAAATTGAATCGGGCTACGGTTAAGAACAAATACCCTATGCCTCGTATAGATGATCTGTTCGACCAGTTGAAGGGGTCCTGTTGTTTCTCTAAAATAGACTTGAGACCAAGTTACCATTAGTTAAGGGTCATGGAGGAGGATATTCCGAAGACGGCATTCCATACGCGGTATAGCCATTATGAGTTCCTGGTGATCCCATTTGGGCTCACCAATGTACCGGTAGTGTTTATGGATTTGATGAACCGAATATTCCGGGAATTCTTAGATCGTTTTGTAGTCGTTTTTGTGGACGACATTCTGATTTACTCAGCTTCAGAGGAGGAGCACAAGGAACACTTGAGAGTGGTGCTTGAGTTGCTTAGAGCCCATAGGCTGTATGCCAAGTTTGGGAAGTGTGAGTTCTGGCTAGGAGAAGTCAAGTTCTTAGGCCATGTCGTTTCTGGGGAAGGAGTGTTTGTTGATACATCCAAGATAGAGGCAGTGCAGGATTGGGCACAGCCTAAGAGTGTTTTTGAGATCCGCAATTTTTTGGGATTAGCTGGGTATTACCGCCGGTTTGTGAAAGATTTCTCCAGGCTAGCTTCGCCATTGACTAGATTGACATGGAAAGGGGTCAAATTTGTGTGGAGTGAGACTTGCGAAAAGTCATTCCAAGAGTTGAAGGTCATATTGACCACCGCTCCGGTTTTGATTATTCCAGAGAGAAGTTTGGGTTATGCGGTTTATTGTGATGCCTCACGAGAGGGTTTGGGTTGTGTGTTGATGCAAGAGGGGAAAGTGGTAGCCTATGGCTCACGTCAGTTAAAAATACACGAGAGGAATTACCCTACTCATGACCTAGAATTAGCAGCTGTGATCTTTGCCTTGAAGATTTGGGGGCACTACCTTTATGGTGAGAGATTCGAGGTATTCTCGGATCATAAGAGTTTGAAGTACCTGTTTACACAAAGAGACTTGAATTTGAGGCAGAGGAGGTGGATGGAGTTCATAGAGGATTATGACTTTGAGTTGCACTATCACTCGGGAAAGGCCAATGTTGTGGCCGATGCCCTTAGTAGGAAATCCATTAGTGATGCAGCTTGTATAGCCATCCGAGAATGGGAGATGTTGGGTGCACTTGGGGAGTTTGATTTGCTTCTGGGCAAATTCGTTGAGGCTGCGGCCTTGTTTTCTGTTGTTGCACAGCCTACACTTGTGAATCGAGTGTTAGAGACACAGAGAGATGACCTTGAGATCGAATCCCTTCGAGAGAAGATTTCCAGTGGGAAGGCTGAGAAGGGTTTGTCTGTGTATCCCGACCTGAGTGTGAGATACCGAGACCGCTTGTTTGTGTTGGAGTCTTGCCAAGAGGAGGTACTTTGAGAGTTTTACCATTCACGCCTTGCAGTGCATCCGGGAAGCACAAGATATATCGTGATTTGGGTCGTCAATTTTAGTGGCGGGGTGGTATGAAGAGAGTTATGGCAGTTTTCATATCGAAGGGCCTTACTTGTCAGCAAGTGAAGGCCGAGCATCAGAGGCCAGCGGGTTTGTTACAACCCTTGCCTATTGCCGAGTGGAAGTGGGAGCATGTCACTATGGACTTCGTTGTAGGTCTTCCTAGGACTCAGCGGGGTAGTGATGCTATTTGGGTGGTTGTAGACCGGTTGACTAAGTCGGCGCACTTTATCCCTATACGCGTGAGAGATTCGGTAGATCATCTTGCCGACTTGTATATTCGGGACATAGTAAGGTTGCACGGAGTCTCAGTATCGATCGTCTCTGATAGAGATCCTCGTTTTACTGCTAGGTTATGGCAGAGCTTGCAGAGTGCTTTGGGTACTAGATTGACCTTTAGCACGGCTTATCATCCTCAGACTGACGGCCAGTCCGAGCGTACTATTCAGATCCTTGAGGATATGCTTCGAGGTTATGTCCTTGACTTTAGTGGGACGTGGGAGAGACACTTGCCCTTGGTGGAGTTTGCCTACAACAACAGTTTCCAATCGAGTATCAGTATGGCACCATTTGAGGCCTTGTATGGCCGACCTTGTAGGTCTCTAGTGTGTTGGGTCGAGATGGGTGATGCACCATTGTTAGGCCCGGAGTTGGTGAGGGAAATGACGGAGAAAGTTGAGCTTATCCGTAGGAGGCTTGTTACAGCCCAGAGTCGCCAAAAGAGTTATGCCGACTGTAGGAGGAGGCCTTTAGCATTTGAGACGGGTGATCATATTTTTCTAAAAATATCACCTAGGCGAGGTTTGATGAGGTTTGGGAAGAGTGGGAAGTTGTCCCCTCGGTTTATTGGTCCTTTTGAAATCCTTGAGAGGATTGGTGAGGTTGCCTATCGTTTAGCTTTACTGCCGCAGTTGTCCGGGGAACATGACGTGTTTCATGTTAGTATGCTTTGGAAGTATGAGCCGGATCTATCCCATATGCTGGATTGGACCGATTTGGAGGTTGACGATGATATCTCGTATGAGGAGAGACCGGTTCAGGTCTTGGATAGGCGGGATCAAGTCTTGCGAGGCAAGACCATTCCCTTGGTAAAAGTTTTGTGGAAACATCACGGAGTGGAAGAAGCCACTTGGGAACGTGAGGTGGATGTCCGTGAGAAATATCCGGATTTGTTTGTAAATGTTTAACCATGTATTGGGATTTTGTAATATTGATGAACTTTAAAAGCATTAAATATGTCTTGAGTTGTAAAACATTGTATATGTTTTGATTTATGAAAGTATTTTGAAACTTGCCTTAAAATGGTAGTTTAATGTAACATTGCATATGTTGAATGTATGGTAGAAATGGAAATATATCATGAACATTGAATATGATATACAATTGTGAAATATGTGTTGAAATTGGTAAATTTCAAGGGAAAGCATGCTTATAATGCATATTGAGTTATATATAGTGATTTGCCTCTTGAAAAGAGATGGGATGACCGGTATTGGGTCAAGTTGATGAATGTTGAGTTGTAATACTGTTGAGAATTGAGAAAAACGTATTTTTGAAAACTTGTACTTAATTTCGGGGACGAAATTTTTTAAGGGGGGAGGTTATAGCGATCCCGGTTTTCTCTCTCTTTATTTATTGTATTCCGAACTCGGTTCCGTTGATGTGTTGTTGTCTCATTCTCATTTACATCCTTTACTCTTTGTATTTGAGTATGGTATTGTGTTGGGCAGGTGTGAAACAGGTTGGTTGTGCTTTGAAACCAAAAGTTAATGCCCAGAATTTGGCCTCCATGCTCGAGCGGGGCTTTTGACGCTCGAGCGGGCCCTTTGTTGTTGCTTTTCCACTTGAGCGGGCGTTTTGATAGTCGAGCGTGAATTTTCATCTCCCAATATTTTTCTCTACAGGTCTTCGTACGCTCGAGCGGGAGTTTTGACGCTCGAGCGTAACCCTTTGTTTTTGTTCCTCCACTCGAGCGGGGAATTGACGCTCAAGCGGGGACCATCGCCTACAAAACTTCTTCAGTTGTGCAATCGATACTCGAGCGGCGTTTTTCACGCTCGAGCGAGAGTTTGTGTCTGACGCTCGAGCGGGGCGATTTTTATATCAGTCCGAGTTTTGACTTTTTGGATCACTTTTTGATTTCCTTTCTCTCTCTTACTTTTTCAAAACCTCCATTGGAGAGCTTCTCTCTCTAAAACCTCACATTCTCTCTAAGAAATCATCTAGCCCTAGTGATCTCCCACCTTTGGGCCTTTGTAAAAAGTGTTGATCTTGGTGTGGGCTTCATTTTGATCCGGAAATCTTGGGATTTGGAGCATCTCGAAATTCTTCATTTTCTCCCTTTGAGCTCCGAATTTAAGGTAGGGATTCCTACTCATCTTCATGATCTTTAACCTAAATGTTGAGTTTTTTTGTATAAATGGTTTAGTTTGGGAAGTTAGGGTTTGTAATGTGTTATATTGGAAAGTAGAGTTTTGTTCTTTTGATTCAAACTCATGTGTTTTGGGTCTAAAAAGGAGGTTATTGATGTTGTTGGTAATATTTGGACCTTTGGGTCAATATTGAGAAAAAGGGGAAAATGCCATGTTTGGGTATATTTGGGTCATTAGTGTAATTAATGACAATTATTATGGAAATATGAAATTAGGTTCGGAATAATGAAATTGGCTCATTATGAAATAAAATGGTGGAGTTGGATTTATTAATCGCTCACTTTGAAAATGTTGAAATTATATATATCTGTTGAGGCATTTATTATTTGTTTAGAAATAATTACTTTGGGCTATCGGTGGAGGATAGTCTTAATTGTTGTAGACAATGCATGATGATTAGGCAAACTAAAACTAATCAATTGAATATGTCATCGAATATGACGGTTGGAATAATACATCAAATTTATGTATTGATTGATTATGTATATGATATGTGTTTATATACATTGTATTGTGTGAGAGGAGATAGGAGATGTACTCCACGGTTTAGGGGAAGATAGGGGATGGACTCCTAAACCGGATATTGTTTGGGAGGAGATAAGGGATGGACTCCATCGATACAGCAATTATGTGTATCTATTGAAGTATTGATACAGCAAATCTGTGTATCATATATGAAGTACGGAAATGTTTTATTTGAGATTGATACAGCAATTATGTGTATCTATTGTGGAGTATGAAGTGTTTAATTTGAGTTGTTATCTCAATTGAAATGGAAGTATTGTTGATATGAGATGAAATCTCATTTAAATTGTTTGGCCAAGTTTTGAGCCATAGTTATGAATTGAGAAATCGAATAGGAAATGGAATGAAATATGGACACATTTGTCATTTAATTGAAATGAGTTAACAATTGATTTATGTGAGTTAAGCATTTATCAAATACTAATGTTTTAGTTATTGCTCATATTATGTTTAGCATATCTTTACTGGGCTTTGGCTCACCATATATGGGACATCATTTTCAAGTTCAGGTATTATGCCGCCTCCGAGATCATAGCTTGGATGGTTGTGGGAGTTGAAGACTCTTTTATTTATTTTTGGTGTATTACATGTATATCAAGCCAATGACTTATTTTGTGTAGAGTTAGTACTCTTTTTTCTTTTTTTTTGTAACCAAGTGTTAGCTTGGAAAGTTGTAAGCCCGTGGGGCATTTATTTTTGTTGTCAACATGTAATATTTTTAGATTAAATACTCTGATGAATATAAATATGTTTATTTCTCTTATGTTTATGGATGTCGCGAATGCATGATTTTTGGGTTTATTTTGAGGGCGTTACAATTTATATGAACATACACTCCATTAAGTTCTAATTGAGATTTTTTGGACTTTTAAGTCCCATTAAATTTTTAATAGTTACAATTGCCCTTCAAACAATAATTGTTTATTATTTATGATTATCAATGAAAGAACATAATGATTTGACATTTATTTTGATTTTCAAAACTTTAAAACATTAACTTTCAAATTGAAAAAGTAAAAAAAATTATGTGCAAAAAAAAAAAAAAAAAGACTTTTTTTTTTTTTGAAAAGTTTGAATTATTTTTTTGTACAAAATTAGAAATTTTGTATCTATACATGATGATAGAACATTGATGGGCAAAACTGGAAAAAAAAAATTAAAAATGAAAAAACTGATAATGTTCTCAATTTTAAACTGGAAAAAACTGTTAATATTCTCGGTTTTATTGGATAGTTGAAGCAAACTAATAAGTAGAAGGGCAAAAACATTCAATCTCACTCTGTTTTTTTTTTTCATCAGTTAGTGAAACAATTATCTGAAATATAACTATGCAAAATTGATAATTTTCTTAGTTTTAAAAATTGATAAAAACTGATAAGATTCTTAGTTTTACTAAATAGGACTTATTGATTCAAAAAATCTTAAATAGGACCTAAGCTACCTAACATTTTTAAATACGACTTTTAAATAATTAACTCAAAAATAATTAATTAAATTAATTCGATAATTACAATTACATAATTTTATTATATTTATTTTTTTAAAGAAAATGAATGAATTATTTTCAAAATCACAATTATTGTTCACTTTTTTAAAGAAAAATGTGATGCAACAACATGATTTATTGATGGGTATGATTTATTTGTTTGTCTTCATTTCCCATTTTGCTCTCGTAAAAAATTAAGAAATGTATTGTTGTTTTTACAAAACTGAGATTATATTGATCTTTGAGCAAATTTCATTTATACCTCTACACTTTTACATGATTTTCAATTACACTCCCAAACTTTTAGTATTTTTAATTTTATCCCCATGTTATATAAATTATTATCAATTTCACCTTGCCGTCTATTTCTGTTAAGGAAGTGCACGCAATGAATGACGTAGCCCTCTATATTTTTGGATGGAGGGAATATACAATGGTTTGGCTCAGCACAATCAATTTTGGAATTTTGAGAGTAAATTGAAAACCCTACTTCCGATTTCAGAAGTTCTCTCGCTCTTTCTCTCTCATCATCTTTCTGTCTTCTCTCCACTGCTTCGATCCTAAACAAATACACATGACCAGACTACTCTATCGTCCTCCTGCAGCGTGTGGTGGACCGCCGATTTCTCAACTTCGATCGTGTCTCAGTTGTTGGATCAGCTCCAATCGTGTCTCACTACCCACTCTTACTCCATATTTACTTTCTCTCTCTAGATCTCATCTGAAAACTCTAGATCTAGGGTCACCGCCGATATCCTCCGTCACCTCCTGTTGGTCTAGATCATCATCCCCTACAATATTGGCCTCAGCCACATCGTCGTCGCAAGTGAAGGCGATGTTGTCTTCTTGGACGTTGCCGACACGGCGGTTGTGCTGTTGATTGATTTTATGAGAGGAATTACTCTAGGGTTCTATCTCTCTCATCAAGGATTTGATATATATATATATAGTTTTATGTATTTTGAACCCTAGAGTGATATGGTAACAGTGAGAAATGTTGCAGCAACAGAGGTGGTAGGGTTTGAATGCCTACAAGTTGTTTGAGGAAATGCCACTTAAGTGTGTGAGGTCTACATTCCCTTTGTTCTACCTTCACAGCCTTCTTCTCATTCTCATTGTATTTGTATTGTACACAGTAACACAACATACACACACAACACAAACACACAAATAAATCTGGATCTGTAGAGATCTCAGATCAGTTTTTTTTTTTTTTTAGTTGATTGTTGTTGTTGATGATGTTCATGACGATGATGATGAAGAAATAAATTACAACAAATAATCAAATTTGGTCAGATATTTGAACAGATGAGGAAAAAAAATAAACAGATAATTAAATTTTTTGAATAGATAGTAAATTTGGACAAATAATTGAGCAAAACATCTTGTCCACACCACTTGCGTTTAATCTCCCTTGATTTCTTGAGTTTCGATTTTTTCTCATTTTTTCTTTCCCACTGATTTAATTGATTTTTGATTTTTGATTTTTATTTTATTTTATTTTTTATTTTTTACATCGATCTATGTTTTTGTAGGTTAAAGGGAATACAAGGGAATGTTAGGTTTTGGCAAGAAAGTCTTAGGTAGCGTTTGGTTTAGTTTTAGAATTATGATTTTAGTGTGGAATTATATTTTGAGTTTGTGAGTTTTGGAACTATGATTTGAAAAGAGAAAATTTGTTTGGTTATGTTAGTTGAAAAGAATTTTGAATTGAATTTTGAATTGAGTTGTGAATTTTTGAAATGAATTTCGAAATAAGAAAATTTGTTTGATTATAAGTTTTGAAAAGAGTTTTCGAAACTTAATTCAAAAACTTATAACTCATTACCAAACAGTCAAAAAAAATTATCCAGAAGGATGTCGGGGCAGACGAATCATATTTTGAAAATTCTAATTAAACAGAGGGTTGGAATGTGAGAGTAGAATCATGGTGTGAGAGGCAAACCAAACAGAGCCTTAATTTTGCCTCCATCCAAACGTATAAGGGGCCACGTCACCCATTTCGTCTATTTCCTTGATGGAAATAGACGACATAGGTGAAATTGATGGGTGAAATTGATAGTAATTTACATAGTATGGAGGTAAAATTAAAAATACTAAAAGTCTGGGGTGTTATTAAAAATGATATAAAAATATAGGAATATAAATAAAGTTTGCTCTTGATCTTTTTACACTGATGAGTGATAGCTTCTGTCAATCCACATCATTCTTTACTTTTTAGAGTTCAATTTTTGACTTTTAACTTTTTTGTTTTTAGCTAAAAAGCTACTTTTTCAAACAAGCCTTGAGCCCAACAAAGAGTGTAGAAAAAATAAAAAAATAAAAAAAACTCTCATAATAGCACAGAAAATTTCTAATCTTCACAATTTTGTTTGGTTTGGTTTTCATAATTTTTTAAATTTTTTTTATAAAAAATAAAAAAATACTTATTATTTTTATGAGAAAATATCATTTTACCTCCTAAATTATCATGCGTTTTTCAATTTGATCCTATACTTCGATTTATTGCAATTTAGTATATGAACTTTCAACAAATTGACCAATTTAACCCATGCTATTACATTCCGTCTATAATTTGATAGAATGTGCTAATGTGACACCAAAGTTCATTTAGAGTAATTTATCTCCCAAACTATGCCTTAAAAATTAATTTACCACCCAAATATAAAAAAATAAAATTTAAATATTTAATAAATATTTTTTATCTCAATAATGAAAAAATTAAATTTTAAATAACATATACTTTGCAAAAAAAATAATAAAAAAATATAAAAGTCTTCATTTAGAATTATCTTGAGATTATGAAGCATGGATACTTTGACAAATATGTTGTACCCATATCGATTACTTACTAAATTCTGAAAATTTTTTCCCACTTAATTTTGAAATTACTATTAGTCGATCAAAACTACTGAAATTAATTTGGGTAATAAAATAATTACAATTGCGCGCGGCTCAATAAGTTTCTCTTGAATCAACTCGAGATAATTTGAGACCTATGAAGCACAAGTATGGGTGTAAGTATTGATATTAGTACGATATGAGTATATTGACATGGTAAAATCTTAAAAACAATAGGGTACGAGTACAGGTATGGTTTAATACGTTTGTAAAAAAAATATTTATTTTTAATTTGAAATAATACAAAAATTGGTTAAATGGTTTAATTTGTTAAATTCAACATACAATTGACATTTAATGCCAAAGCCATAGGTATAAGATAAAATTAAATATTATTATATTAAATAACTTACAAACCATAACTTAATTTTAAAACCATGTTAAGCACAAAACTAAAAATGAAAAAGAATTATTTTTGTAGTAAAAAGAATTTTATCTTTGTAGTAGAAGAAAAATCATAATGTTTGGTTCCATTTTTTTGAATTATTTTTTCAAAAAGTGATTTGAAAACTCTATTTTAAAAAAGAATCTTTGTTTGGTTTTCAAAAAAATGCATTGTTGCAAACTCAAGTTTCCCTTCAATTTAAGGAGAGAGACAATCGGAAAAAAAAAATTAAAAATTTGTCATATCAAAAAATACTCTCATGTTAGTTTTTAAAAAACTTTGTCTGGTTTTCAAAATAACCAACCAAAAACTCCAAAATTTTCAAAAAAATGAGTTTAGAAAACAGAAACCAAACACAATGAATATTTTCGACTGAGGTACAACACGACTTGAATATATATTAGATATGTCTGGGTAGGCCAAAAATTAAGAAATAAAAATTTGACTACATATTTTGTGTACTCGGTACGTATGTAGAAATATCATACGTCGGTTAGCACTCGGTATGGGTGTAACATGTTTGTCGAATAATCCATGTTTCATAGTCTCAAAATAATTCAAAATGAGAATTTATATATATATATATATTTTTGCAAAGTATATATTATTTAAAATTTAATTTTTTCATTATTAAGATAAAAAATTATTTATTAAATATTTAAATTTAATATTTTATATTTGGGGGACAAATTGATTTTTAAGGTATAATTTGGGAGGTAAAATGAAATTCCAAATGAACTTTGGTGCCACGTCAGCACATCTCGTCTAATTGTAGACAGAATGTGACGGCATGGGTTAAATTGATCAATTTGTTGAAAGTTCAAGTCCTAAATTGAAATTAATCGAAGTATGTGGGTCAAATTGAAAAACGCGTGATAGTTTCGGCGGCAAAATGATATTTCCTTTATTTTATTTTTATATAGTTTGATCTTTTGAGAGGATAAAAATAATTTTTAAGAAATTTAAAATATTTTTTTAATATTTATTTTCTTCAAATTAGTTTATATTTAAAAAAGAAAAAAAAAGAAATGCAAACCAAACATCTCCTAATCTCATTAGTAGAAGTGTACCCCAATTGATCAAATTATGTGTGCTTGCTCTTAGTTTTTGACAATTACAAGATTGATTTTGTCCTCGTAGGACTACGGATGTTCATCACTATAGTATTTTTGTACATTGTTTGGGTGTCAAAATGAATAAATTAACAATAATAATAATAACAATAATATACAAAGAAAATTTTGGTATAAAATATTCATACACAATAATGTAGTCATTTCATTTCATATCCAAGAACCAACTCTTATTAATTGTAACTTTAAAAATGTCACTGTCATTGTCACATCATTCTCGATGATTTTTTTGTTTAAAAAAAATCTAGATATAAATTAATGACTAACTCAGTTGGTCACTCCTATACACTGTCAATTAAAAGGTCAAAGGGTCAATCATTGTTAAACAATAAGTAAGGTATCTTGTCTAAGCAAATTTTTTAAAATGATACCTTTATAGTTTAATTAAAATTGATAGATGTTGTAAAAAAAGGCGGTGGATGTAACATTTCCATCATATTCTTATTAGACAACATCCTTTTGCTAATGAAGCAACTCATTTAAGTTTCATTTTGTGTTTTTCACTCTTATTTATTTATTTTTAAAATCTTAATCTTAAAATCCTAATTTTTGATCATCTATACTTGACACTAAATGTATTGATGGTTTCTGTCACGTTCAAGTAGGGTTGTCATGTGTTGGCCATACCAATACGTTTTTTTAAAAAAAAAAAAAAAAAAAAAAAAAAAAAAAAAAAAAAAAACAGCAACAACTATTGTAGGAAATTGGGCCGGGTATTGGACTCGGATTTGGGCGCCCATGTGGCATGACTCGTGACCCTTATCAAATCATCTAAATAATTTGAATTATTTGGATAACCCACAATCAGTATGTAAATCTACCATATCTTATCAAGAGATATGGATAGATGATCAGATACTCAGCCTATATATCTGATACAATATATGGGATATGGGATGTATCAAATAACGAATTATTTTTCCCATACTCTCTCTTTCTCTAACTCTCTCCCATTAAAATAACGATCAAGCTTTTGTACTATGACTGGTGTGGGTGATATTCATACCGTGGTATCACTCCATTGTTGGGTGTTCGTAGTTCATGGTTTGAAAAGCACGTGATTTACCCACAAGGTTCTTCGTTTCAGATTCTATCACTTAAGGTTAGAATTGTTTTTTTTTTTTTTACCCGCTGCGTTATACATGATTTACATTGGTATCAGAGCATTAAATAGGTAATTTTGTGCTTATTTTTATGCATTAAAATATGTGTATAATTATGTATATATATACATGATATATGCATGAAAATTAATAATTTTTTGAACTATCTCCGGTCAACCCGAAATTTATATATGTTGTAGTATATTTTATGTAAAACATATTTGCAAAGTTTCATGAAAATTCAACGGTTAGATTTCAAGAAAAATGGAGACCCATTTTATATCCTTGAAACTTTACATGCATGATGGTTTTACATGCTTTAATTTCAGTCTACAAATCTTACATATTTAGAATCCTTATTTCGAGACCTTTGAAACCATATATTATTTGTTAGATTTGGAGTTACGGTTGATGAGATACATCAAACCCTAATTTGGGCTCGTTTTGAATTTTTGATGGCTTAAGGAAGAAGATGAAGTGCAGAGTTTCTGCACTTCCACTCTCATTAGAGAGAGAGAGAGTGTGCAATACACATCATCATTTATGTTTATTAGATGTCATTTTTGAGACCACCATTGTTTTTTATTTTGAAAAATGAGTCCGACAGTACCAAAATCAGTCCAGAAATCATTCCGAAAGGCGGCGCGTGTGACTCACGCGCTAGCTAGCGTAGCCAAAGCTTGCCACGCGTCTCACCCGCCAACCACACGCCAGGTGGGCGACATGTGCCCTTCCCAAGCGCGCTAAACCGCTGCTTCCACATGCGTGCCATGCGCGTCGCCGTCTTATTAGTCGAAGCCGCAGCGCCACATTTTTCCACGCTTTTTGGCGCTTAGCTTTGGCTAGATGTTAAGGCACTGTTTGTTTTTTCCTTAAATCCTAAATCGCGTTAAATGGTCATAAATAATTCATTATAACTTTGTTTTTAGTGTGATTCGTACTGTTGAGTTTAGAATTAAATTTTTTATCTACTGTAAAATTTTCAAAATTTTATAAAAATAAAAAATATTTTTCCTGAGATAATAATTCATTATTTCTACTTTAAAATGCTTCTGGTGTTGCATGATTAAGTTTCTAGGGCTAAAATTTTTATTGTAGACTATTGTAATGGTTTACTATTTACTAGTATGATTGTTACAGTTTACCAGATTCTGGAATATTTATTTATGATTTTATGTGTGTTTATTAATTATTTAAAATTCTAGAAAAATTTAGAATGATGTACTTTCCGTTATGGCATAATTTGAATATTAAAAACAACATATTGTTGTTTTTTTTCCTTAGAGTTTGTAATATGTTGTGATTAGAGAAGCATGATTAGTTTATTTATTTATTTACTTATTTAAATTCCATTATTAAATGAATATAGCATGAGTTAATTGTAAATTTACATTAAGATGCTATTGTATGGAATTTATCATGCTTTGTACATGCCATAAGTACTAGGAGGTTTTTTTTTTCTTTTTTATTGCACATGGAATTAAATTAAATTTTGATAATTGTCACTAGAGGTGCAAGAGATGATTATGAGCCTAGCAAATTTTTGATCTTGAGACATGTGTAATATTATCATTATTTAATTTAGATTCTTTTACTGCAAAATAATTTTGTGTTACTAACATTAATATCCCTTGCGCAGTTATTCTTCCTTTACTCTGTGTATAGAAATGGCAGCTAAGACAGTGGTAGCAGACTTAACTAAAGGAGAGAAATTGGATGGCGACAATTATGACATATGGCGCCGTAAGATCCAATACCTCCTCAATGAGCAAGAAGTGTTGACCACACTTGAACAAGTGATGGTTGAGCCTAAGCAGGGAATACAGCTCAATATCATTGTGATCTTGAAGTCTTTCAGACTTGGCGTAACAAAGATCGGTGTGCGCGCTTTACCATGTTGAGCAGCATGCACAACAACTTGATTAGTGAGTTTGAGCATTGTCCGACTGCATTTGAGATGTAGGAAGCTCTCAAGCAAAAGTTTGGCATCACCTTTTTGGCAAAGCTATGTGGGCTGAATATGAAGTTTGACTTCTATCAGAAAAGGCACATCACTTGATGAAGCAGCATTTCAGGGTCATGTCAGCCATGATACGTGAGCTTGCGGCTACTGGGCACAATTTGACTCAAGAGCAACAAGTACAAGCTGTGATTCGCTCTCTGCCAAATTCTTGGGAGCAGATGAAGCAGAACATGATGCATAATGAGTGTGAAAACATTTGAAGACATATCGCATCATTTAAAGCTAGAGGCTGAGCACCTAGAGGCGGCTAAGTCTGATGGTTCTGCTATGGTGGTTGAGTCAAACTCACATAGGACTTCTCAATTCAAGCGTGGAAAAGCAAAAGGTGCTCCCAGGAAGTAAGCAACAGTTGCGCTTAAGCCTAACAATGCTAGAAATTTCAAGCGTAGGGGCAAGAGAGGTGGCAAGAAGGTAAAGGCTAAATTGACATGCTTTAACTGTAACAAAGAAGGACACTTTGCTCGGGATTGCCCTAAGCAGAAGAAAGTACTCCCTTACTTAATTTCTTGTATTCAATGCTTTGTTTCTAGTCAAGCATTAATTCCTCATTCTCCTCATTTTTGGGTTGTAGACTCTAGAGCAACAGACCACATTGCGAGGAACAATGTAGGGTTCGTTAAGTATTGCTGAGTACCTGCTGGGAGCAGAAAAGTTTACATGGGGAACGAGTCTAGTGTGGAGGTGCTTGGCATTGGCACATTCAAGCTGGAAATGCGACAAGGGCGCACATTATATCTTCGTGATGTTCTTTAAGCTCCGGATATTCGACGAAACTTAGTTTCAGTTATTAGCATGATGAGCCTTGGTTTTAACTTTTGTTTTGAGAATAATGGTGTTAGCATTTATTTGGGAACAATTTTTTTTGGTTTTGGTTATCTTTAAGATGATTGTTTAGTTTTGGATGTGGATGATTCTAGTTTTAATAAAAATGTCAATGGCTCTATTTCTAATGTTGCATCTTTTTGTGATAATGATTCTATGAGATGGCATGCTAGATTAGGCCACATAGGGCAAGACATGATGACTAGATTGGCTAGAGAAGGTCATTTAGGCCCACTCGCTAGAGTCACTTCGTCTACTTATGAGCACTGTCTTGCTAGAAAGGCAATAAGGAAACCATTTGGGAAAGCCAGAAGGGCATTTATCCCATTATAACTTATTCATTCTGATATATGTGGACCAGTGAATGTGAGGGCAAGGCATGGAGCCCCTTCTTTTATCACATTTATAGATGATTGCACGCGTTTTGGCCATGTCTATTTGATTTCTCAGAAGTCAGAAGCATTGGATTACTTTAGACAGTGTGTTAATGAGATTGAGAATCAATTAGACAAGAGCATTAAGGCTCTAAGGATTGACTGGGGACGCGAGCATTTATCTGAGCAATTTAAAGTGCTTTATGAGGAAAAATGAGTTATCAGGCAATTGATCATTCCTGGGACTCTGCAGCAAAATGGTGTAGCGGAGAGAAAGAATCGCACATTGCTTGACATGGTTAGATCTATGATGGCGCAAGCTAATCTTCCCATTTCTTATTGGGGAGATGCTTTGTTGACTGCTGCCTACATCCTTAACTGTGTGCCCTCCAAATCAGTTCCTTTCACCCCATATGAGATGTGGACTGGTAAAAAGCCTGATATGGGCAATTTGTGGCCTTGGGGTTTGGCAGCTTACATACACAATGCTTCTCATAAGTTTGGGAAGTTGGGCTCTAGAGGAAAGAAGTGTATCTTCATTCGCTATAGTGAGCATTCTAAGGGCTATGTATTTATTGGGGAGCATTCGAATGGAAGTGTGACTAAAATTGAGTCACGAGATGTGGATTTCCTAGAGGAGGATTTCCCTAGCAAATGTGAGGTAACTAGAGATGTAGAACTCTATAAGATGGAGGATCTACTTGAAGGTGCACCTAGTAGCCTAGTAGAGAATGAGGAAATAATCCCTCAAGCTCCTAGAGACAATGGGAACAATTTACCTACCTATGGATTAGATTCAATGGATGAGGATTCTCAGGATTCTCAACTGCGTAGAAGCAAACATGGAGCTATACCCTGTTGTCGTTTTGATATTGAAGGGGAAGCATTCATGATTGCTCCGAGTGATGAGATGGAGCCTAAGAATCTCAAAGAGGCTCTCTCATCCCCTACTAGTAAAGAATGGAGTGTTGCAATGGATGAAGAAATAGAGTCTATGAAGAAAAATCATGTCTGGGACTTGGTTGATTTGCCGCTAGGGCATAAGACTATTGGGAACAAATGGGTTTTCAAAATCAAGTGCAAGGCAGATGGTTCCATAGAAAGGTATAAGGCTCGCCTAGTGGCGAAATGTTACACCTAACGAGAGGGTGTGGACTATGATGAAACTTTTTCACCAGTTGTGAGGTTTGCCTCTATTCGCCTAATTTTGGCCATAGTAGCTCAGTTGGACTTAGAGCTATATCAGATGGACGTTAAGACTGCATTTCTCAATGGAGAATTAGATGAAGAGATCTGTATGGATCAACTAGAAGGCTTTGTGGTAGTAGGTCAGGAGCGCAAAGTTTGCAAGCTTCAACGATCTATTTATGGCTTTAAGCAATTATCTAGACAGTGGAATATGAGATTTCATTGAGCCATTGTTTCTAATGGGTTTATGATGATCGATAAAGATCACTGTGTGTACGTTAAACGGTCCAAGGAAATTTTTCTGATATTTTCATTATATGTGGATGACATATTATTGGCTGGAAATGACAAGGAGATGATTGTTGCCACTAAAAAGTGGTTGTTCTCTACATTTGAGATGAAAGACATGGGTGAAGCAAGCTATGTGCTCGATGTTAAGATCCTTAAGGATCACTCTAGGAGACTTCTAGGTTTGTCTCAAGAGACTTACATTAAGACTATCCTAGAGCGATTCCAGATGCAGAGCTACAAACCCATTGACACTCCTATTGCGAGAGGCGAGAGCCTAAGCCTTGATATGGGTCCTAAGACTCCAGAAGAGAATGAAAAGATGGGCCGTGTTCCCTATGCAAATGCTGTTGAAAGCTTGATGTATGCTATGATGTGTACACGCCTTGACATTTGTTATGCAGTCGGATTGGTGAGTCGTTACCAATCTAACCTAGGACCAGCTCATTGGAAAGCAATTAAGAGGATATTACGATATCTTAGAGGGACTACAGATTATACACTTTGCTACCAAAGTTCAGATCTACGTCTAGTTGGCTATTGTGATGCTGACTGGAGAGGAGACTTAGATGAGTGTAAGTCCACCTCAGGATATGCTTTCATGCTTAGTGATGGTGCTATTTCTTGGAGCAATGAGAAGCAATCATGTATCGCCTTATCGACTATGGAGGCTGAGTTTGTGGCTTGTTCATCTGCCGTTCAGGAAGCCATTTGGTTAAGGAGATTCCTTCAGCATTTGGATATTGTCACAGACACTTCAGACCTTGTGACTATCCATTGCGACAGCATGGCTGCGCTCACTTACTCTAAGGATCCTAAGTACCACGGGAGAACCAAACACATTGGTGTGAGGTTCAACTTTATCAGAGACATTGTGGCATAAAAAGAAGTGATCCTGGAACACATCCTTATGAGTCGCATGGTTGCGGACCCCTTGACTAAGCCTATTGCCAGAGATGTTTATCTTACTCATGTTAGGGCTTTAGGACTACGTAGGTGGTGATATATATGTGTGTGTGTGTATTAAGTTGAACTCTCATTTATTTTGGGATATTTATGCCATTAGTATTCATATTTGTTTATATTGCACATTTATGTTTACTACTTTTTGCAATGGTTTGTGAATTAGCATACACAGAATAAATAAATTGATGTTAGTAGGCAAGATTGGCTCACTCACACGAGCAATTTCCCTTAGCGCTAGGTAGCGAGCAAAGATGAGATTAGTGGCTTATTGTATCTGGAGCCAAGAGAGAAGCTAAAATTATTCACTAGCTATGTCACCTTGGTTGGAGCCAAGATGAGGTCTTGTTAGAGACCGACCATGGATATGAGAGTACTCACTTTTCCATGATGTGCCTGTTATAGATAGCCAGATGCAAGATCTCATTTGATACTTGAGAGGTGAGTAAATAGAGAATTCGAGTTATACGCTAGACAACGACTTATACACTTAAGAGCGACTAGAATAAGATCTATATGGTGTGTGAGTTTAATATCATTCTTTGGAAGAGTTATGCCACTATAACATGCATTCGTATTGCATGTGCTTATCGACCCGTTAGCGAGGTGAGAGAATGGATCCCTATTTCCTCACCATGTGAGTCCTAAAAATCATTTTTCCAATGACTTCACTTTGTGCCTTTTTGTGACCTTTGACTATGTCATAAGATGAGGAGTTGATGTTCAACTACTTTGGTATATTGCCTGCGGTCATGTTTAATTCATCTTTAAAGGACATTATTGGGAAAGCGGTCAATTCCGAATTAAATGATATGAGGGTGAAGTGAAGATCATCTAGTTTTACATCTCTACTCTATATTCACTGTCGACAACTCACATCACTCTCTATGGGATGCTGATTGGGTGTGAATATAATGCGGGACCTAGGAGGGTCAAACATGCTCTTTGAGGGATTAGAGATGTTTTGGACCGATGTAGCTAGATGGGTCTACGTACATGAGACACTATTTTTATTCTTTTTGGGTTGATGTCTCTATGCTGGCTTATATTGAGTTTCTAGTATAGAGCTCCCACATGCAGGTGTTCTCAGTGGTTGCACGATTCATTAGCTAGTATGAGATTGTTCAATTTTTAGGGAGATTGAGATAGAGATGTGGCAGTGCCATTCCAACTCATGTGCGAGTGGGAGATGTAGGAAATTGGGTCGGGTATTGAACCCGGATTTGGGCGCCCATGTGGCATGACCCACTACCCATATAGATCATCTAAATAATTTGAATTTGAATTATTTAGATAACCCACAATCAATATCTATATCTACCATATCTTATCAAGAGATATCAATAGATGGTTAGATACTCAGCCTATATATTTGATACGATATATGAGATATGTGATGTATCGAATAATGAATGATTTTTCCCATACTTTCTCTCTAACTCTCTCCCATTAAAATAACGATCAAGCTTTTGCACTGTGACTGGTGTGGGTGATACTCATACTGTGGTATTACTCTATTGCTGGGGTGTTCATAGTTCGTGGTTTGAGAAGCACGTGATTTACCCACAAGGTTCTTCACTTCAGATTCTATCACTTAAGGTTAGAATTGATTTTTTTTTTTTTTTTTTTACCCGCTGCATTATACATGATTTACAACAACAAAACAACAACAAATGTTGCTTAGCTTTAAAAGGGAATCAATTGAAGCATTTTTTTATGTCACGTTTGTTTTAGTCCATGGGCTAGGGATTGGATTGGCAATCCCATAGGTCTCACACACTTCTAACCACTCAAACTTAGCATAAATAGCATATAGATACAATCTCAACTAATTTGCATAAGCATACCGTCCAAAGTACAATATTTTCATTTTAGTTTTGATGAATTAATGCTTAAAAGTGCTTAGTTATTCCATTAATAGAATACAACAACAACAATTGTGCTGCTCCATTGTTTTTGCAGAGGCCACTTCTGCCACTACTGATGTAGAAGCCACAAATCCCTTGATAGTGCAATCCATTATAATAATAATAATAATAATAATAATAATAATAATAATAATAATAATAATAAGAAGAAGAAGAAGAAGAAGAAGAAGAAGAAGAAGTTACCAATAGACCATCAAACCCAAAAACAAAAACAAAAAAAGAAAAAGAAAAAAAAGGGAGAGATACCTACTTATCAGGTTCACATCTCTAATCCTAAAATAAACAGAAACAAAAGCTAATAAGTAAATAAATAAGTAATCAATCAATGCATGTTGGTGCTTCTTGCTCATTTGAAGTGCCCTGTAGATGTATGTGGAGTGTGTTCAAGCAATGAAAAATAGCTACCACTGTCTTCTAGGTTATTCATTAGACTAAAGAAAATTAATAATAGCATATGATTCAACAATCACTATTCAGTCACCAAACCAACAAATTACTATATGATTTTATGTCCTTGATTTTATTATTTTTTGAAGTTTATTCACTGTGTTTGGTTGGGGGATTTAGGGAGGGATTTGGAAAAGGAAAGAGAAAATGTGTGTGAAACTAAATGAAATGTATGTATATATTATTCATATTTCACCTACTTTTTCCCTTTCCCTTTCCATTTCTAAATCTCTCCCCAAATCCCCCAACCAAAGATTAATGTCTGAGAAATGTCACCATTGGATTTGGTAGAAAGTAGAACTTCTAAACCAACCTCATGTGAATCTCTAAACAAAAAACTATAAATAAAAAAATAAAAAAAAAAGAAAAAGAAAAAGAAAAAACAAACAAACAAAAAAAAACACTCATATCCTACTTGTTAGGTTTTTATTCTTGGCAATCTCGTTTGACAAAACTTCTTTCATTTATAATTTTGTTCGGCTTTTATTTTAGTGAGGTTATGAGTTTTTAGATGCGAATCCAACCCGAATTGTGCCTTGTAGAGATGTTTCAAGAGTTAATTCTTTCATGTTTGCCATTTCGCTGACTACGCCGAAGTTGCTTGTCTGCTCGAACGGCCATTTGTGCGCTCGAGCGGAGAATCTTTGGTTCCAGAAGTTTGAACTATTTGTGTGATGACCGAGTATGCTTTTCGTCTCGTTCCCTTTGAGTTATGATTGAATTTACTCTTGTTATAGTGTAGGGTTTTAATGCAAAGTTTTTTTAACCGTTGGGTTCATTGTTTTTGAAAACTTACTCTCAAAATTCTCGTTCTTACTTACTTCGATTTTGAGTTTCACTTGCTTCGGAAGGTGCGAGGAGGTGCGAGGTTGGATTCGAGGTGTCTATAGTGTAATTGGTAAATTTTCTGTCTGGAAGCAGGGTTGCATGTGCAGAGGTGAGAGCCGCACGTGCAGGAGAGGGGCCTTACATGCAGGAAGGGAGGCCGCATGTACGGTGAGGGAGGGATTTTTGGGTTTGGCTACTACAAAATATGTAGGTGTGGAAGGAGGTGCGGGGGAGGCGCCGTACGTGTAGGGATGAGTGTCGCACGTGTGGGAGGCACGCGTCGCATGTGCGGGAATGGGTGCCGTACGTGCGGGACTCTGCTGAATTCGAAAATCTATTTTTTCCTTCCTTCTTGGGCTGTGTGTATACCACTTTTTGTATATCTCTCTCTTCACAAACCCATTTCTCCTCATTCTCTCTACATTTCTTCTCCCAAACTAGTTTAAATCCTTGATTTCTTCAAAAACCATTAACATTTTGATCCTAGTCCTTTGATCAAAGTTGGATAACTTCTCAAGGGCTTCGTTATGTGGTGGAGATCAAGTTCCCACACCGTTGATTTTGGCAGTTTCATCTGATTCCTTCTTCAAATTTGAGGTAGGGATTTTGTTAGAGTTATATATGCATTTTTGCAAGACTATATTGATTTAGAACAAATTTTTGGGAGTATGGAAACTTTATTTCAACTCATAAGTTGAATATGAATTTTTTTTTTTTTTTAATGTGGGTTTCCAAAATCTTCTATATGAAATCTTGAGATTTTGAGTTATGTTGTTGTTGGAAAATGTTTTCTTGAGATAATAAAATTTTTATGAGAAGGAAACCTCATTTATGGAAACCCTAGAAAATTAGAGATTTTCTTTTGAGAAATATTATGATGTGATGGTATTGATGAATGTTGAAATGAGGAATTTCTTAGTGTAAGAGTGTTTGTTGATTGGGAATTGTTGTTAAAAGAAAAATGTGACATAACCATAAAATGATTAATTTGTTGAGAACACTTGAATGTGGAAATTTTATTGCTCTTAATGGGTTTATATGGATATATGGTGACCTTGTGTATTTCATTGGAAAGGGAAATGGAAATTGTGATCACGAATGGAACAATTGTGTGGAAGTATTGTAAATGAAAGAATGTTGTATTGCATGGATAATTGTTGCATTACATGGGTAATTGTTGAATTGGCATGTCAATCCATTTTGTTATTCCAAGTTTTTGTATAAAGAAAATGAAAGTTTGCATTTGTAAAGGGAAATGTTTGTGAAAGGAGATCTTCATTGATTTGTTTGGGGTAAATATGTTGGTAAGTTCGGATAGGGGGTATAGATGAAATTGATTAAGTTGGCCTAAGTGTCTAGGGTGAAAAACCAAAAACACGCACGGAGTAGGCACCATGTGCTTTTTGGTTAGCTACCGGTAAAGTGGGGGATTGATAGTGCTAGTTATGCCTACTTGCAGACACCAACCTAGGGATTACCTGAGTCGTATTTACCGCCCCTTGGATTTGATGTAAAACTATGAAATTGTTAAAGTTTCAATATCACTATGTATGAAGATTTTTCTTTAAGAGAATAAAGGTACGAATATCTTTCAAAGACATAGCATGGCATGTGCATTTCATTTCATGAGAATTGTATAAAATGTATATACTTTGTTAAGAATTTCATATTAGGCTTTATGCTCACCCTATGGGATCTTGGTGTAGGAAAAGACGTGGTGAATCCGCCAATCTAGGGCGTGGATGTATATGCTGAGAGCACAATGCTCTTGTTTTGTTTTGTGTATATTTTGCTAGCCAAGGGCTATACCTGTATGGTTCCGAGCAATTTTTTTTGTGTAACCAGGCTTAAGCCTTGGAAGTTGTAGCCCCTGAGAGCATTTGATTATTTTGAGTAAAAGTTCTACATGCTATATATTCATGTACTAGGAATCATTGAATGTATATTTGTATGTGGAACTATTTTGTACAAACCTCATGAATGTGTATTGCATATATATTGAGGATTCAATTTCGGTTTATTATATGGGATAGTGGCTGTTGGGTTATCATTATGTATAAATTTTGGGGCGTTACAATTTGCAAAAGTACTGGAAGTTGTGTTTTTACGCTCGAACGGAACTTCCTACGCTCAAGCGTCAGTTCACTCGAGTGGAGATCGCGGAACAGTTTGCTATAAAAGGTGCGGTTCAGTCAGATTTCAGGATACGGCTTCCAGATCTTCTTCTTGGGTATTAGGGTTTTTATCTGGAGCTTCTTTGCTAGTTTCTTTGATATTTATTTGAGTTTAACTCATGGTTTGAAAAGTATACATCAAAGGATTGTTTGTTTCATTCAATTCAAAAAAGAGAGAGTTGTTTTTCGGTTAATTCCATGGAATTTGAGCTTGAAGCTTTGGTGGATTCTGGAGTGGCTCATCGTCATGGATTTGACATCGGCGTTGTGGATTCAACGTTGGGCAAGACAATTCCGAGGTGAAGACCATGGTAGAAAAGGCATATAGGGGTCGGTTCAATTCAGGCGTGGATTCGCTAGGCAATTGAGAGTACACTTGTGTAATTCCTATTGTCTTCTTAATGGATTGTTTTGTGGCTTTGGCCCATGATTTTTTTTTATCACAATTGGAGACGCTCCAATTGTGGTTTTTCCACGTTAAAATAGTTGTGTCAATTTCTCTTGATTGTTTGATTGGGATTGTTATTTACTGCTTAAAATTGATACATAATCACAAATCTATATCTAGGGGATTTCTAGATTTTTCACTACTCATGTTGTTTCTAGTTTTGAAGTCTACTAACCAAACAATTGGAGCAGATGCATTAGAAAGTGGAAGATGAATAAAGTTAAGTTGTAATCATGTGTGTTGTGTATATCTGAGTTGGAATTCTTGAACCATATCCTACTTTTCTTCCCCTTTGTGTGGCAAGTTTGGTCAAACATCATTTGAGTGGTGGGGATTATGCTGGGTAGCACCAGGGTCAATTGAAAGTTTGATGCAATGGTGGCTGGGCTGGAAATTCAGGAAGAGGGAAATGCAAGTATGGAGAGCTATCCCCATCGTAGTGATTTGGTCTATGTGGAAATATAGAAATGAGTGCATTTTTACTGATGATACTCAACCAAATCTAGAAGAATTATATGACCTAATCAAAGTAAGAGTGGCCCTTTGGATGAAATCACATGATCTAGGTTGCTTCTACTTTGTAAATGAAATTGTGATAAGCATTCAGCAGGTGAGGAAGCGCATCTGAGAGCTATGCTGCAGAGGAAGAACAAAGGAGATTCAGAGGTGGCTGCTGTTATATCTTTATATGCTGCAGTGGTGGCTGCTGGTTTTGATGACTGCTAGCTATTGTGTTGCAGTGTTGAGAACTATGATTGTTTGTCTTTTTCTTTTCCTTTTCTATTGGTTCTTAACAACCTTTTATGCTTGAGCTAGTATATGATCGGGTTGGTTCTTACCGACTTTCTGCTCTTGCCTCTACTTTATTGATGTAATTTTATATATACCGTATGTTTGATTTCATTAATAAAGTTCATTTTTTTGTTGATAAAAAAAATGAATAAAGCTAACCTCAAAGAGATAATGAAAATAAAGCAATTTAAAGTTGGGTTATAACATAAACATGTCTATCACCGATTTACTAGGAACCAGGTCTTAAAAGTAATTACTGCAACAGCGGCCTTAAAACCCCATACACGACTTGGGTGACATCCCACTTACCCTCAATCTGATCATGTAATAACCACGATCCGTAATTAGCTACTAATCCGTATTTAAGCATGCTGATGAGAGGATTAAAATGAATTATGTGTTTATTATGTAAATTGCATGATTTTGGCTTTCTATCTGTTACTTATAAAAATATCTGTCTGGAATTCCACTCAAATATGAAAATTGAAAGCCTTATCGGCATCTGAATTTGGAATTGATTACATCGATATGTTATTTGGAATTTTTGGAATGCTATGGCAAATTTTATTAAAAATTAATTCAGTTTAGTAAAAATCGCATGTGATTGAATTGAGCCTTGATAGGGACTATTTTGGATTAATTGAATTTCGTGCTAACCGGAATAAATTAAGGTTACTTATGTTTGATTTAAATAATACATGATTGGTACCAAATCTAATCCTTTTAGTGATCCAAGATGTAATTGAGTGTATAATGTGTTGAGGCGTCTTGTGGTGTTGGGTGTAGGGGATTAAAACCCTTGTGTGTGTGTCTTGGGAGGTTGCATGTGTGTGCACGTGTAGTGTGCTCAAGAAGTGAGGTGTGTGTTGTGTACTTCAGTCGAGTGAGAGAAACTTGCACCATTCTCTTGCCCCCTTTGGTCCTGTGAGTTGAGAGAGTTTGGCTTTAGAGAGAAAGGGTGTAGCTAGAGAGTGGGAGAGTGAGCTCAAGAGGTTGAAGAAGAAGAAAGAAACTAAGAAGATTCACCCCCACACTTCTGAAATCAAGCTCTAGGTAAGAATCCTTAGCATATTTTCTGCAGCTAGCTTCCATGCATCATGATTTCAACTCATCTTTGGGCCAATTTCATGAAATTAACAGGAGAAGTGGGTCTTTGGGGCTTGTAGTTGACTTGCATGTGCATTCATGGTGGAATTATCTTTGATTTGATCATGTTGGGTTTGAGTTTTGGAGTCCTTGCCTATATGTGGGTTTGAGTATGTCCATAGTTGTAGAATCCATGAGCTTGTTGTTCATCCTTGCATGTTTTGAGAAAATCAAGAACATGGTTTGAAAATCCTCCATGCATGAGCTTATAAGTTCACTTTCGCTAAATCCATGAGTTTTGAGCTAAAGGTTTGAAAATGATCATGTATCTGTGTTTTTGAAAGGTTTCCAAGTGTTTTGATCAAGTTTTACATGAGCATGGCCATTGAAATCACATTTTGAAACTCAACCTCTGTTTTTGAAAACCCAGAAAATTACAGTCCGCTCGAGCGGGGAGGCATGCGCTCGAGCGAAGATTTCGAGCTCTCAGTATATTTTTCAGAACATGAGCTCTCCACTCGAGCGACCACTTGGGAGCTTGAGCGAACCCTTTGCATGTTGTTGATACGCTCGAGTGTGGGAGTTGTAGCTCGAGCGTGGTTTTTGACCAACCAGTACTTTTTCCAAGTTTGCAGGTCACTCGAGCGAGGGAAGTCACGCTCGAGCGACCCCTCTCATTTTGCATGTTCGTTCGAGCGAGGAAAGCCATGCTTGAGCGTGGACCTTATTTTCAGAAATTTTGTCAAAGTGTTCCAAGGCATGTTTTGGCACCCTCATTGCATCTTAGGCATTCCTAAGCCTTAGTTAAGCCTTAGTGATGAGGTTATGGGTTAGAAACACACTAAGAAATGAATGTACTAAATTTCGAGACTGCAAGTGTGTGTGTGTTTTAGGTAATGTGACAAGATAGAATCAGGACCAATATAATGAAAGCTAAGCCTTAATGGCCACTTGAATGAGTAATGATAAGACATGCTTGTGTTATGAACTTTTGTGATTGTAGGTCAACGTCTGGAGATTGATTGACTGTCTACTGGAACCACTGTGAGTAACGTTATCGTAAAGATACGTTCATATGAATTATGTTCCAAATGAAATGTGATAAGCTATGATTTCTGATATGATATCTGTTTTATGTGAACGAACATCCCAAGTTTGAAATCTATTATGGCATCCATAGATAGTCCCAAGTCATGGGGGATGGCATGAAAATGCGGGTCCATGACGTACAAGTTTACGAGATCTCGTTAGCCACTTCATTGTGGTGATATGTGTTTGATCGGTATCCGGAACTAGTTACTCTAGTCGGAAGACGTTATGTGATATGTTCTATGGGATGTACCATTATTATGTTCTGATACAAGACTGATTATACTCTGTTCTGTTTTATGAATATGATATGTACGGATTTCGTTCACTAACCCCTTTACCTTAATGTTATTCACTGGGCTTTAGCTCATTGTTTGTATATATATGTATATAGGTGAGCATTCTAGAGTTCGAGCCCGAAGGGCTTGTCTAGCCCGGTGTTCTGTTGTCAGCCAACCATTGTGCCTCACGTGGAGGTTCCCAAAGTATCTTGTATTCGAGTTCTGTTGGTCCTGTACATATTTAAGACTTGTTTTGTATTCTTGCTGGCTGTACTTAAGATACTATAATGTGTGTGGGTATAATATAATGTATGGTTGACTTATGGTTATGTATATAAAGTTTTAAATATTCTGTTTCATATAAGTCAGCACAGCTCATTGGACAACTATAATTATGTAATTGCTTCCGCTAGCCCCTTAATTTTGTTAATCTGTTCAAAGGCCTTCAGTAATCCAAGGATTACTGGCCGGTTACGATGCTAAACTCATAGGGGCGGATTTGGGTCGTGACAGATCAGTCCCTAATTAGCACAAACCCAGGAATACTACGACCCATATTATGACTATACTGAACTCAAATTATGCCATATATGGTCTCATTAACTATTCTACTGTTGGGAAAAAGGCCTAAGAAAGGCCGCCAAATAGCAGATCTCTTCTTAGATCTATTGTTCTGTTAGAGCTATCTAGTGATCAAGTTCTTCAAGTACTGGTATTATAGGTGGTCGTAAATAATTATCTGATAACAAATTTAAGGGAAAATTACCTACACCTCCCTTGAAGTTAAGTTAAATTACAGATTTTCCCCCCTGAGGTTTTAGAAATTACATCCCATCCCCCGAGGTTATATTCGCATAACAATTTAATCCCTACCGTTAACCAAACGTTAAGAATGGTTAGCTGACATCATCAAAATATAAGTTGATGGACGATATTGTTCCTGCTAAAATCCCTTTGATAAATCAACAAATTTTACAAAAGAATTACGTTGGATGGGGAAAAAAATTAAGTTTTTGGAGCCATGTTTGATTTGTTGTTTAGAAAAAAAATTCAAAATTTTAAAAAAATAAAAATAAAAACTAATTTAATAATTATTATTTTTGTAAAAATTAATTTGTAAAAAATATATTATAAGAATGATATTTAATTTGTAAAAAACTATTAATGATGTAAAAATATATTTAATTTATTTATAAGAATGATATTTAATTTATAAGAATGATATAAGAATGTAAAAAACTAATTGAAAAAATATATTTAATTTCTAAAATTATTTCTAACCTCTCAAAAGATAAAATGATATAAAAAAAATTTATTTTTATTTTTTATTTCTTAACCAAATTAATTTTTTCTATTTTTTTTTAAAAATTAAAAATAAATTTCTAAAAATCAAACCAAACATATTCTAAGAATTTTTTGACAAGCCATTTCTTGTGTTTTTAGCTTATATAATTATTTGTTAATTTTATGATATTTTCACCATCTAACACTATAACATATAAGAGTTTTAAAGACCAATTTTTTTGGTCTCTAAAAGTAAAAAAATTTTTGCAAAAGATATTTAGGGACTAATATCTATTGTCGTAAGAATAGTTGCAAAAAGGTCGCCCTGAAAAGTCATGAATAAGGCTTTTAGCAATAAAATTTCAAAAATGTCAATAAAAAATAGACTTTAGGGACAAAATAATTTGGTCTCAAACTGATTTATTTTTTCAGACAAAAAATTTGGTACCAAAAAGATAATAATTAATCACTAATGTTCAATTTTCGTTGCTAAAAATATAATAACAACACTTTTCGCAACAAAATATTTGGTCCCCTAAAAATAATTTTGTCCCTAAATTTTAGTCTCTATAACCTTAATTTTTTGTAGTGTGATAAGTGTTTTTCCATTTTAATTTTGCATTTCATAACTTATTTAAAAATGATAAATTTATCTAAACCTCAAGGGGAATCTGTAATTTAGCTAAACCTTAGAGGGAATCTGTAATTTAGCTAAATCTCAAGGGGGTGTAACTAATTTGCCCTTCTTTGTCAAAAGGACATTTTAGTCAATTTATGATATACGTTTTAACGGCGTTAATTGCGATGGGGCAGGATGTAATTTTAAAACCTCAGGGGGGAATCTGTAATTTCGTTAAACCTCAAGGGAGGTGTAGGTAATTTTCCCTAAATTTAAATACAAAGAATGTCAATGCTTATGAAATTATAATATATCACATAAAAAAGCAAGTAATCTGACAGGCATACATAAAACAAATACTTACAAAATACTTTTATTCCTTCAAATCGGCAATACAACTGCTTGATATTACAAGGAAGAGTGGAGGAGATGCCAAAAAAAAAAAAGATTAAAATTGTGTGTGCTTCAACAAGGGTGAAGCCTTTCCTTTTATAGCCAAATTTTAAAATCAAAAGAGATAATGGTGAAAACAGGTGGCGTGTCCTGGATAGATTAGAGTCAATCATCCTTATCTTCACTCAAAAGCAAATCTTATCCTTTTTGTCATGGATCAAGAAAGTTGTGAACTCATTTTCTGGATGGCAGGCAAAGAATCTGCTTTTCTGAAAGTTGCATTATATGTTTTTACTGTTGGTTGTCGCTTTATGCCGACGCTTATTTGGAAAGAAGTGCTGGTAGCGAGAAATCAGGCTTTGCCTTTTCCCTTCTTGTCTTTTGCTAAGGCATCAGATATCATGCCTGTGAGAGAATCTCAAAAATCTCCAATGTTTTCGGCAACAATGATGTCGTCATTTGGATTTTGTGATTCTCCAACTAAGACTAGGTCTTCACTGCTACACACAGATCGAGCAGCTAGTGCTGTTACTATTTCTTTTTCATTTTCATCACTATGTGCTGACACAATGTGTATGTATGTATCATCTCTGGATTAGGATTGGCTGGTAATGGTCTGAAGAAATTTCTCCTTCATATAATCCATACCTTTGACAATTAATTATGTTTGTGAGATATCTAGAAATTGTTTACTAAGAGCTTCTTGGATATCCAAGAATGGATTGCTAGATGATACTGAAGGTGGAATGGCCTTGGGTGCCATATCCCAACAAGCGTTAGTGTTAGCTTTGATTTTCTGGATAAGTTCATCCTGGTGAGGATCCATACCTTTACACTATCACTTGGCATAAAACACTCTTTTCAAGAGGGGAATATTGGTTTGCAAATAATTGCACTGAAAATCACATTTCCAGATCCAAGGGGTTCCAAAATTAAAAACAAAAATGACCCAAGATTTGGACATGGTAATTTCTCGGTTGCCTAGATTGTGAGAATAGGCTACCTGCCATTCACTAAATTCTGGCCGAAGTATTTCTAGTAAGATATCCATGGCTGGACCAAATTTATTCCACCAAAGATAGAACCAATTAGGTATACTAGATTTTAACACATCTTGGCAGATTTTGAAAAATCAAGAATGATTGTTAACTGAATTCTGATAATAAAATGCTTTAGAAAAAGCATCGATATAATCCCAACAACCAAATTTTTGTTTTTTGGATTTAATACTGAGTTGTCTGGTAGTTGGAGGATATACCTCCCAAGCGAAAATAGACATGATATTTTTGATGATAGCCTTACTAAATCGAAGAGGGTTATTTGTCTAGTGTGGTTCCACTAGGGTGTGGGTAAATTCAACGGAAATAGTGTCAATGAGAATTTGCTCATAGACATAGTGATACTAGTCAAAATGAGGTGGAAAAACTTGAGTGGTAAGATACCGCCTTTTAATTTCCCATGGATCCCTCGTCCATTGTTCATCCTATTTCTCAATAATGAGTATTGTTTCTTCTATAAGAGGTGTTAGTAGAAAAGTGTTTTCTGGATTAGAAAGAAGTGCTTCTTTCATAGTACTGGATTCTTCCTGAGGAGTTTTACTAGATTGGCCTTTTGGTTTAATTATAATCCATGGATACTCAGTGGTATCCTAGAGGTTTAACTCTTAGGTAACAGTCCCTAGAATGATACCTTGGCATGATATTACCTTTCCAAAAAAATGGAAAAAACCAAATGCTATCCCAACAAGACCTATTGTACGTCTAACTCTCGACCAGGTCATCCAGACACAAGGAGGAAATGTGTATCTCCAATTCTGTCATCCTTTGACTAAAAGTATGTCTAGACCTAGCTCCAGGTTTACACCATCATATATGGTAGATTTACCTGACTCTTCTAGACAATTTACTTTAGAACCTCCAGAATCTGTCTTACAAGGTATGCCTTCTAGGCCACCTAGTGAACCACCACTAGAATCTATAATTCAGGGAATTCATATTTCTAAAAACCAAATACCCTATGGAGTGTATAACACTAGTAGGCCGTCGTATGATAGAGAAAGCCCTATGGCCAGCAATATGAATTTTGAGATTTAATAGATTTTACTCCAGGTAGAGAAACTCGTCATCTTATTAACTAGGAATTCATGCAATCTAAATACCGGGAATTTAGAAAGTGGTACTTTAGCTATCCAAATCCTCAACAGCTTAAGCGATTAAAAAACCCAGTATTGCTTTCATCTAGAACAGCAACAGAAAATTATTCATTTTCCTAAATTGTATTTTGAATTTGCCACTGTCATAGACCTTCTTCCAGAACCACAGCTTAGTGTCTTAGATGATTTACACAAGACTTGGCTGACAACAGAAGGAAAAGTATCAAATCAATACATCATCCACCACAGTCTTTCAGTTCTAGACTAGAAAAAGATATTCAACCAGTTAATATCAAACCACCTTTAGAGGTTTCAAACTTTAAACTTAAACCTCATAAACAGCATGATGAGCTTATTGACGCAATTGTCAATAAAATGAAAAACATTAGAATAGGATCTT
Source organism: Camellia lanceoleosa (assembly GCA_025200525.1). Lineage (NCBI taxonomy): Eukaryota > Viridiplantae > Streptophyta > Magnoliopsida > Ericales > Theaceae > Camellia > Camellia lanceoleosa. Next base: position 38,996,855 of record CM045761.1, on the reverse strand, counting down.
CCAATCAACAGATTAATGTACTTTCTTAACAACAACCTAATCCTCCATCAGACAATAAAGAAAATGAGGACACCGTGCCATCACAAATCTTTGAAATTCAGAATAGTTTCCATGAAATGCAATATGTCAACAAGACTTATTTCCCTCAACAAACCGCTTGAATGGCCTTAACCAGACCAAATAGATATTACTATTCCAGACCTACTTCCCATGATATACTTTATGAGGAAGATTTTCTTTACACTTAGAAATCCTATCATGGGAAGATCATTTATGAATGGAACATAGATGGTAAATCAGAATACTAGAATTTTGAGACTATCCACTAGATACTTATGTACGGTATTGCTTGTAATCAAAATGATAATACAGACAGCCAAATAGCACGATACATTGTGAATGGTTTTACCAGCATTCTTAAAGGATAGTAGGACTATGTTCTCACACATACTCAACAGAATGAAATCCTCAACTCGGTTGAAATAGAAACAGATCCAATTACTAGTACCACCAAAAATAGAGAAGATTTTGTTTACACCCTAACCCAGAATAGTGATCGAGGTCGCGAACTTCTCTAGAACTTAAGATGTTCATCGTTAACCCATTTTCAATGGTATAAAAATGTTTTCCTGCTCAAAGTTATGCAACGAGCCAATGCTAACAGTGACCATTGGAAGGCCAAATTTATCGATGGCCTCCCTAATCTCTTTGTAGAGAAAATTAGAAAAAAACCTCAAGGATCGTCACAATGGTATGACTATTCCCTATAACCAGTAGACCTATGGCCAACTTATTGGTCTTCTCATTGAAGAAGGTCTATCTTTGTGTAATGACCTTAAACTCTAGTATGTAATGAAAAAACAAAATCTTACAGGCAAAAAAGAGCTTGGTGAGTTTTGCGACCGATTTGCCTATGATACCAAAATCCAGTACCCTTCTACATTTGAGAGACCCATGTAAATTAAGTCTTACAAAAAATCTTCAAGAAAATCCTATTCTACGAAGTACAAGGGTTCATCTAAATTCCCTTACCAGCAAAAGCCTAAAACATATTATAAAGGCAAACAAAAATCTAGTTCTCAATATAAAAAGGACAGATCTACAACAACTTGCTACAAGTGTGGCAAAATCGAACACTATGCTAGTAAGTGTCATACAACACAGAAACTCAAAGAGCTTTCTTTAGATGAAGGTCTTAAACAACAGTCATACAAGCTTTTGTTTGACTCTTCTGATTTTGACTCTGACTCTGCTCCTGAATCAGAGCTTGCTGAGCTGTATTCTGCATCTGAGTCTTATGACTCTCCTGATGATATTCAGTGTCCCTGTACCAACAGTCATCTAAATCTGATTACAAAATTTAATTATTAGAAAGCTATCAGTGAAATGAATGGCCTCAACATTGAAGGCCTAAGCATCAACGTTTTAACAGATAACCAAAAATCTATTTTAGATTTAATTAACCAAGTTAAAGATCTAGAAATGAAATTAAAACTTTTAGAAGTCTGTTATCAAACCCAAAAATCTGACGAATTTCTTCCTATAAAACATTATAGTATGCGAGAGATTATGGATCGAATGAGATACTCTTTCTCTGAGAAAAAAAACCCAGTAACAATGCAATATCTCAAAATGAAAATTAATGTCTTGAAAACAGAAGTTAAAAATCTAAAATCTTCTTACCAGACAATTAATTCCAAAATCCTCAAAATTAACAATCAGTTATCTCAAATACCTCAAAAGAATAAGGGTATAATTACAGGAGAAACTCTAGAAAAGAAAGATGACCAGTATTTATTACTAATGAATCAAGTCACTTTCCAAAAATGGTATATTAGAATTACGTTTATCATAAAACCAGGCTTCATCCTTCAAGATGTTATAGCCTTAGTGGATAGTGGAGCTGATATGAATTGTATCCAAGAAGGATTGGTTCCAACCTAGTATTTTGAGAAAACCACCAAGTTGCTCACCAGTGCAAGTGGTAACCAGATGAAAATTAAATACAAACTTCCAAAGGTTCTTATCTGTAATCAAGGGATTTGTCACCCTGCTTCTTTTGTTCTCATCAGAAACATGTCCCAGACAATTATTTTAGAGATTCGTTTCTTATGTTCATTGATGCCAATAGACAAGATTGATTCAGTAGGTATCTATACCACTATTAGTAACCAAACCATTGTGTTTGAATTTATTATAGAACCTTATACTAACGAACTAGACCAAATCAAGGATCTGGTCAATTTCGAAGAAAAACAGATAAATTTTCTCCAGAAAGAAATTGTTTCCTTAAGTATTGATCAAAAGTTACAACAATCTTCCCTCCAGAATAAAGTTAAAATAATCGAAAAACAATTCCAATCAGAAATCTGCAGCAATATTCCCAATGCTTTTTGGAATTGTAAAAGACACATAGTCACTCTCCCGTATGAACCAGACTTTGATGAGCGTCACATTCCTACCGAAGCTTGCCCTAGTCAGATGAATAAAGAGTATTTAAAACTCTGCCAAGCAGAAATTGCAAATATTCTTGAGAAGAAGTTAATCAGAATAAGCTACTCCCCTTGGAGTTGTACAACATTCTATGCAAACAAAAATGTAGAAAAATAAAGAGGTGTACCAAGATTGGTGATTAATTATAAGCCTCTTAGGCCCCGTTTGTTTGGAGTCATAGAGAGGGGATTGAAATTGATAGTGAGGTAGGACCCACTATCTTTGTGTTTGTTTTGAGAGATGGAAAGGGAATTCGTAATCCCCTCCGGATTATGAATCTCCGTGGGGAGGGGATTTGGATGCGCCTCGAACACTTGATATTAGAAAATAGTCTGCTAGACTATTTTTAATTTAATTTAATTTTTATTTTTTACATGTTGGGCTTTTTTTTTTTTTGAACATTAATCTTTAATATTTTTGTATTTTTTTGTTAAGTAAAAATCATTGTTTTATTTGTTTTATTTTTTTTTCTATTTTTTAAAATTTTTTACATTTTTCATTTTATTTTTTACATGTTGGCCATTTTTTTTGAATATTAATGTTTAATGTTTTTGTATTTTTTTTATTTGTTTTATTATTTTATATTTATTTTATACAAAAACAATTTAACAATTCCTACACCAACAACTATCATAACAAACACAATTTTACTTAATCCCCTCACGACGAATCCCCTTCATTCTACCTTTGAAAACAAACAGGGCCTTAATGATGCCTTAAAATGGATCAGGTATCCTCTCCCTAATAAATAAAAAAAATCTTTTAGATCGTCTTTAGGAAGCTGTTATATTTTCTAAGTTTGACATGAAATTAGGGTATTGATCGATATAAAACTACTTTTACAGTACCTTTTGAGCATTGAATGGAATGTTATGTCATTTGGCTTAAAAAATGCACCTTCTAAATTCCAAAATATTATGAATGATATTTTTAATCCATAAACAGAATTTACAATTTGTTATATTGATGACGTTCTGATCTTTTCATCTGCTATTGATCAACATATTAAACATCTTAATATTTTTAAAAAAAGTTGTTTGTAGGAATGGTTTGGTGATTTCTGCACCCAAAATGAAACTTTTTCAAACAACAATTTGCTTTCTTGGCCATAATATTTATAATGGCACTATTATCTCGATAGATCGCAGTATTGAATTTGCTTCTAAATTTCTAGATGAAATTAAAGATAAAACTTAATTCCAGCGATTTCTTGGTAGTTTAAATTATATTACTGATTATTATGAACATTTGGCACAAGATGCAATATTCTTTATTTCAGATTACGAAAGAATCCAAAACCTTGGATTGAAGCGCACACTGGAGCCGTCCAAAAAATCAAGTTTAAAGCTATGCAACTTCCTTGTCTTGATGTTGCTTTAGCAAATCTTGCATGGAAAAAGATAGCGGATACAAATGCCTCTGATATAGGATATGTGTCACGACCCGCTCCCCGTACCCAAGGGTTAAGCATCATGATGGCCAGTAACTAAGGTTACCTACGGCCAATTCAAAACAGATTAATAAACGCAAGCGGAAGAAATATTTAAATAAGGGTACCAAAATAATCACTGGAGCTTCTATTTTTATTATAAAATTTATTGACCAAAAAGGCCGATATTTACATATAAAAATATCATAAAAATACTGTGCATGTGTCTATTCTGCAACCCCGCGTCTAAGACTTTCCAAAAGCTATTCCCTGAAAATTGGTAAAAAACTATAAGCACATGGTAAAGTGAGAAATATTATACCAAGAGTATAAGGGACACGAAATAACCATGGATCGTTAGATAGGCCAAAACATTTATATAACAAATCATTTGAGTAGCAGAAATCATTTGAGAAATAAACCTTTAAGTAATAAAACTGAGATTATGCTTCTTCAGAACAAATAACCTTTTATTGGTAACCAAATCATTTAAGTAGCAGAACTGAAATACAGAAGTTATGTAACCACAACCACAGTACAGAACAGAGGTCACTGAAGTGACAGTCAGAACAGAGGTACGGATTCAAGAGGTGGCTCGTACGGATTCTAGAGGTGGCTCCCACAATAGTGTAGCACTTAGTTCCGCACAGCACTTTGGTCCGCACAAAACAGAGGTCAGTGGATCTATGACAAACAGAGGACCACAAAACAGAGGCCAATGGTTATTTAAGTCCCCCAGGGCGTGAGACTCCCGTGGTGGTACTTACAAAACATAATTATATATAAGGTCATAGCCAAATGTTCTTTAAAATATAAACAGACATATCCATGGGTTTCCTTTTAAGCAAATAGAGTTCAGAAATAAAACCACGTAACTGAAACCTTTATAAAACATAACTTTTATTAATATATAAATAAAACATAACTTGTGTAAAACAGATTTTGGTAAGTCAAAACATACGTAAAATACATTTTGGTGACTCAAGGTATAATATAACTCACCTTAACTTCAATACCTTACTCTTCCTTTTCACTATCAAATACCCTTTCAACTTCCATTATTCTTTCCTTTCTTTTCCTTCTTTCTTTTCTTTCTCTCTTTTCTTTTCTCCTTTCTTTTCCTTTTCTTCTTTCCTGTTTCTTTCCTCTTTCTCTCCAGCGCCTCCGTATATAGAGGCGAAGGGGCGCTACGTGGCAGATTTCACTAATGATTACAAAGATTTAATCTTATCTTTAATAGATATTTAAGATAATTACCTTTTGATCCAATATTTTAATATAATTATATAAATAATTTAATTCTTAAGTAAATTATACTTTATCATATACCAACATAAAATTAATTATTTATTTTTATACCACACTCATTATTATTATTAGTAATATTATCTATATTATTATTTATATTTTGACCCCTAAACTTTTAATAATTATATTATTTTATAAAATTACGCATAGTAATATATAATAGATCATATATTTTCTTAACTGAGATTAAATAATATTAGTATAAATTCTATAGTATAATTAAAAATCTAGGTTGTTACAATATGGAGGTTTCCTTAAACAGTCAAATCCAAATATAGGCAAAGAAGAACTTTTAAGATGTGTTTGGAAAAATGCTTCTTTAAATTATCCGACAATTAAGAAATAATGTTTTTCCATTGTTAAAGTGTTCTTAAATTCCAGGATGATTTATTAAATTAACATTTTTTTAATAAGAATTGATTGTAGTTCAGCCAAGGCAGTCTTAATCATGGATGTTAAAAACTTAGCCCATAAAAATATATTCGCCACCTGGCAAAGCTTACTTTCAGTATTTGATTTTGATATTGAACATATTAAAAGAGTATTTACTTCCAACAAAAAAAGAGACAAGGATGGTGAAAGACGGAGAAAGTTAAAGAGAAACTTTCTTCTTGAGAGCTAGAAGGGAAAATTAGAGAAAAGAAAGAGAAACGGGAACAAAATCAAAGGGAATTCAAATTCATCTTTTTGTACTTAAGAATTGAACACTTAGATGATTTAGAAAACCTTAAGTGAGGTGCTTCAGTTAAACTAAGATCATTAAACTATAATTACTCAGTAAGTTCTTATTTTTAGAGACTAAGCAAGATTAGTTTGAGTTAAACTTGGTCACTTAAGCTAATGAAACGATTAGTACCCCAAACTAATTAGTTCATACAACAAAAGAGAGAATGATGTAGAAAGACAGAGAAAGTTAGAGATAAATTTTATTCTCGAGAGCTAGAAAAGAAAGTTTGAGAAAAGATAGAGAAATAGGAAGAAAATCAAAGGAAATTCAAATTCATTATTTTAGACTTGAAAATTGAACACTTGGACGAGTTGGAAACCTTAACTGAGGTGCTTAAGTTAAATTAAGATCATTAAATTATAATTACTCAGTAAATCCTCTTTCAAAGAGACTAAGCAAAATTTGTTTGAGTTAAATTTGATCACTTAAGCTAATGAAACAATTAGTAACCCAAACTAATTAGTTCCAACAACAAAAGAGACAAGAATGATGAAAGACGAAGAAATTTAGAGAGAAGTTTCATTCTTGAGAGTTAGAAGGAAAAAAAAAAAAAATTTATTCCATTCATAGAATACAACAACAATTGTGTTGCTCCATTGTTTTTGCAGAGGCCACTTTTGCCACTGCAGATGTAGAAGCCACAAATCCCTTAATAGTGCAATCCATTAAAAAAAAAAAAACAATAGAGCATCAAACCCAAAAACAAAAACAAAAAACGAAGGAGAGATACCTATAGGTGGCTAACAAGTAAATAAATAAATAATCAATCAGTGCATTTTTTTTTTTTTGATCGGCGAAAAAAGAAACTTTATTGATGCAAGAATCAAGTACAAAGTACAAATCAAATTACATCAATAAAGAAAAGGGAAGTGCAAGAGTATCACAATGAGCTAAATCATCCTAACTAGGTTGGCACCAAAAAATCCATCCTATCATTTGCTAGCACCCCCAGTGTTGGTGAGAAACGAACGAGAAAACAGACCAAAACCAAAGCAACAACAGCACAGCTGAGTAGCCAGGACAAACACACCCACAGGAGAACACACCGGAGTCCATCACAGACCTGAGCATATCAGTCCAGCATCAACCAGCAGAACTAACAGCGGAGAACAGATGGTGGGGTGTTTCTTGGGCAATGCCTAGATCAGTGAAAGTATTTTCAATCCAAACAGCAACACAGCTGGATCTCTTTTTACATCTTCCAAATCAGACCATATCAGTCGATTGCTGAGAAGACCAAACATAGCAATATGGCTGCCGAAGCATCAGCTAAAAACAATCCAAACAAAATAGAACCTGAACCAGCAGAGCCAAAAAGACAGCAGGGCAAGACAAGCAGAGTCTGAGGCAAAACGGCTGCAATTCCACCCACCCAGGTTCACCCAGGTTCATCTTCCAAATCAATCAGTGCATGTTGGGGTTTCTTACTCATTCGAAGTGCCCTGTAGCTGTATGTGGATTGTGTTCAAGCAATGAAAAATAGCTACCACTGTCTTCTAGGTTATTCATCAGACTAAAGAAAATTAATAGTAGCATATGACTTCTCAACAATCACTACTGAGTCACCAAACCAACAAATTACTATATGATATTATGTCCCTGATTTTATTATTTTTTGAAGTTTCTTAACGTTTGAGAAATGTCACCATTGGATTTGGCAGAAAGTAGAACCTCTAAACCAACCTCGTGTGAATCTCTAAATAAAAAAAAATAAATAAAATTTAATTATCTAAAAGTCTTATTTATAAATGTTATGGTAACTTAGGTCCTATTAAAGATTTTTTGAACCAATAAGTCCTATTTAGTAAAACTAAGAATATTATCAGTTTTTTTTTTCAATTTTTAAAATTAAGAACATTATCAATTTTGCATAGGAATGTTCTAGATAATTGTTTCACACTAACTGATTAAAAAAACAGAGTATGAGATTAAATGTTTTTACCTTTCACTTATTGGTTTGATTTAACTATCCAATAAAACTGAGAATATTAACAAATTTTTCAAGTTTTAAAACTGAAAACATTATCAGTTTTTTCATTTTCAAAGTTTTTTTTTTTTTTTTTCTTTTTAGTTTTGCACATCAATGTTCCACGATCATGCTTCTTTATATATACAAAATTTTCAGTTTTGCACAAAAAGATAATTCAATTTTTTCAAAAAAAAATTAGTTTTTTTTTTTTTCACAATTTTTTTATTTTTATTTTAGTTTTTGTAAATTTGAAAGTTGATATTTTAAAATTTTCAAAATCAAAATAAATGTCAAATCATCATGTTCCTTTATAGAATATTATAAATAATGAACAAGAGTAATTCTGACTATTAACAATTAAAGGGCTTAAAAGTTCAAAAAATTTTAGTTAGGACTTAATAGAATATAAGTTCATAAATTAAGACTTGTGTGTAAATGCCCTAATAAAAAAAAAAGAAAAAGAAAAAACAAACAAACAAACAAAAACACTTATATCCCACTCATTTTGTTCCTAGTTCTGAAGTCTTATATTTATGCAGTTCTAACCAAACAATTGACGCAGATGCATTAGAAAGTGGAAGATGAATAAAGCTAAGTTGTAATCTTGTGTGTTGTGTAAATTTGAGTTGGAATCCTTGAACCATATCCTACTTTTTTGCCCCTTTGTGTGGCAAGTGTTGGAATTATGGTTTTATAGGCTTATTTTGGGCTCTAAAATTGAGTGGGTCCCACACGTCTTTTGGGATGGGTCTAAAGAGGTGACGTGTTCCTTATCGCATGGCAAGTCACACGGTGAAGACGGTTCGTCAAAACCATTTATGAGTGAATGGAAAGTTTATGTCATTTTCGAGTTTGTGGAATAGACTATTAAAGAAGAAAAATATGGATTTCCTTGAAATGGGTATCCAACATTGATAACTTAAAAGAACTTATGTGTGTATATATGTTCTAGCTGACAACACTTGGGTTGGGCCCCAAGTGGCATCCCAAGTTTGTAGAAGGGAGGAGTTATGGACAAATTGAACCTTGACTCAAACCACCACACGCGCACCGCTGGGCACTGGTGTGGGTTGTGGGTTGAGTCGATTCTAACATTAATTTTTTGGACAAAAAATTTATTTGAATTTTTTCAAATTCTAGCATGAATTTATTTGAATTTCAAAATTAAATTAATTCAAATTTGAATTCAATTTTTTTGTCCAAAAATTGTGCCTCTTCCAAGTCTGAATTCCATAACAGATTAAACTGTCCAAACAGTTTTTTATCCTGTTTTGCACCGGACAAGTTCAGTTATTCCCAAACAGATTTAAATCTACCTAGGCAGATTTGAACAGATTCAAACTGGGTTCAAACAGATCTTGCACCTGTTCCAGTTTGAAATCATACCTGTTCAAGTTTGAAAACGTACATGTTTGGCCCTATAAATACAAACCATCTTCCAACATTTTTCTTCATTTCAAAAATCTGTTTTCTTCCCTTCCTTTGTGCTCTTTTGCATATATATTCTACATATTATTTTAGGAAAATTTCTGAGAGTATAGAACACAAGTTTGGTTCACCGTACAAATTGTTTAGAGTGCTACTACAATTTGTGAAGATCATTGTTGTAAGTACCACAACGGGAGTATCATGCCTTAGGGGACTTAAATACCCATTAGCTTCTGTTTGACCACTTTGTGGTCCTCTGTTTGTCAGCAAAGTGCTGTACGGAGATAAGTGCTACACTATTGTCGGAGCCACCTCTATAATCCGTACGAGCCACCTCTTGAATCCGGACCTCTGTTCTGACTGTCACTTATGTGACCTCTGTTCTGTTCTGTTCTGTACCGTACCCTGGTTATGGTTATTTATTTACATAATTTTTGTATTTCAGTTTCTGCCACTTAAATGAGTTATGTAAATGTTTTGGCTTAACTAACTATCCATGGTTATTTCGTGTCCCTTATACTCTTGGTATAATATTTCTCACCCTGTCATGTGCTTATAGCTGTTTACCAATTTTTAAAAAATAATGCAATTCAGAAATAGCTTTTGGGAAGTCTTAGATGCGGGGCTGCGGAATAGACACGCACAGCACTTTTATGATATTTTTATATGTAAATATCGGCCTTTTGGGTCAATAAATTTTGTAATAAAAATAGAAGTTCCGATGATTATTTTGGTACCCTCATTTAAATTTTACTTCCGCTTGCGTTTATTTGTTTGTTTAAGAATTGGCCGTAGGTAACTTCAGGTACTGGCCATCATGATACCTAACCCTTGGGTACGGGGAGCGGGTTGTGACATGTTGTGTCTTGTTGTCTTCCAAATGAGGTCATTTCCCTTTATATAGTCATCCACTTCCTCAATGGATGGCTAGGATCATTTTGATCCAAGGGCTATTATCAACCCTCTAGAATATTCTAGCATATACTCCTACTTTTCTATATTGTAGAACTCTCTAAACTATTCTAGTATATAATAGTACTTTCTATACTTCTAAAATATTCTAGAACCTTCCGGAACCTTCTAGATTTCTCTAGATTTCTACAACCTTCTCTAATGTTCCGGAATCTTCTACAATGTTTTAGAATCTTCTGGATTTCTTTAGATCTTTCTAGAGTCTTCTAGATTTTTCCGGAGTCTTCTAGATTATTCAACATGCACTTAATAGCCTAAATAATTCTAGAAAAGTCAATGATGACTCTTAACAGATGTGTTCATGGCAATAGGGTCTTTGTTGCTATTATTATTCTGATGGTTGTATAGTTTTTACTCTGCTGCTACTACTCTGCTGCGAATACTCTGATTACCCATGTGAGCTTTTTACTGTTGCATCAGTCTATAAATTGAGTGGCTCACTTCTAGGACCTAAAACAGATGCTATGCTTAGAGTTCATGGCAGCAGAGTTCATTATGTAGTGCTGTTGTTATGCTGTAGTTCATGTCTGCGCGGGTCTTATTGCTTACTGGGCTCCTGATATTGCTGCTGTTATGTTCTCTCACTTTATTGATGGTGCTCGAATTAGTTTGAATCAACAACTAATTCATCATCAAATCACAATTTCAAGCATTGCCCTCTTACTAGGAAGTAATCAAGCTGCTACCGATTACCTAAGAAAGTGCATATATTTAGTTGGAATGGGGAGTTATGATTTCATTAACAACTATGTATTGCCTCAGTATTACCCCACAAGTAGCCTTTATACCCCAGATCAGTATGCAACAATGCTAAGTTAGCAGCAGCAATTGGGGTTTGGACCTGGTTCTTGGTTTTGTCTTCTTTGATTCCTAATTTGTTGGGTGGTCTGGTTATTATCTGTCCTGTCTTTGGCATTGTCAGAGATCAATTCACATTTCCCGATGTGGTGTTTATTCATCTGTTGGGGTTGCTGCTGCTTGATTTAGGTTCTGTTTGGAACTGATATGCTGCTGGATTGCTAGGCTCAACAATGGACTACTGTGTCATTATTGTTGAGGAGTTTTTTTTTTTCTTTCTGTTTTATGTGGTTTTGATGGGAAGAAGTTGGCTGCAAGTCTTGGTGGTTGATAAAAGGGAGATGCGAACTGCTTTGTTGGCTGATGGTGGTTGATATGTTTTGTTAGAATGCCAGTCTTGGTTCTGTTTTGGTTACAAGGGGCCTAGGTTAGTTGGTGCAACATCAGCAGCTTTCAGTGGTTTGCTGGGCTATGGATGACCTTCATTACAGTAGCTTTGTGGGTCAAGGCCTCGCTATTATATGTGGAAGCTTCTGTGAATGATCTGGTGTATAATCTGCAGCAGGTCAAGTTTTGCCTCAGGTATGGTGGTTGAATATGTATTAGAATCAGGTCTGATGGCTGAGCTTGTGTTTGGTCTGGTTGCTGAGGTTAGTGTCTGATCTGGGTTGTGCTGTCAGTGTTTGATCTGTTAGTGAGGTCTGGTGGTTGAGCCTGTGTATGGTATGCTTTTTGAGCTTAGTGTATGATCTGGGTTGTTATGTTATCTATGCTGTTATGTTATCTGTGCTGATCTTATGTTCTGCTACTGAGGTATTGCTTTGCTGGTTGAGGTATGTGCAGTCCTGTTCTGCTCCTACAGCCTGCTGTTTTCTGTGTTGCTTTGTTCCCCCAGATTTGGGTTGTCTTTCTTGGGTGTTGCTCTCTGTTGGGGGTGCTTAGCAGATGATCGGATGGGTTTTTTGGTGCCAACAGAGTTGGAATGATTTAGCCCATTATGATGCTTTGTGTACCCTCCTTTCTTTATTGATGTTTTGATGTTTTTGTGTTTACATCTTGTACCTTTCATTGCCATCAATAAAGTTTTCTATTTTTGCCGATCAAAAAAAAAAAAACTAAACTAAAATGCTTTCAAACAAAAATTGTGATCAAAATTTTATTCAAGAATATAAATTGAGCCACAAATCTAGCATTGATGTAACTAACACAAACTCAACAACCTTTGGATTGTAATGAATAAAAACTATACTGAATTATGGGCCTGATGCTATATAGTTGAAGCAGATCTGCAATTTATAATGAGTTTGCATTGTTAGATTTTTCAATACTATAGCCAAAAATTTAAATGTTTCAATGCAAAAAGATGTTACTTATGACAACTAGCTTTGATGGCTAGTTCATTGTTCACGATTTATAATGAAAGAAGTTGAGTTAGATTGGCCAGGATGTGGAAAAATCATTGTATCTGAATGAATGAAAGTTGGATAGGATGACCTTTGCATAAGAATTATAAAAGGTCAGTGATGATGGGGCATAGGAATTAGTTCTGTGGTTCCAACACAATTAGACCCACCTGAGTTGAAGCACCAGCAAAAATGCATCTATATTGCCTAAGAATTGGAAAACATCACATCTAAATGCTTGATTATTTTCTACCTCCATACTCTTTGAAGCATGTGAGACTATCTGTCCAAAACATCACATCTAATGTTACCTTTTCTACATGTGCACTTTATCCTGTCTGTATTTACACCCCATTCTATTTATTTGCCTCTCCTCCGCACATGCAAAGGGGGCACACATGGAGGTGGAGTGTGAGAACTTGACATATATTATTGGGCCAAGTCAATAACAACTCAAGCTTTTGAGAAACTAGTTTTCTAGCAATGACACACCAAATAACTCATTTCTCATTTGCTTATAATGTATAAGGGGTGATATTACCCTTGATGCTTTTTCTACACAAGTAGCACCCCCTTGGTGCCCCTTTTTTTTTTTATTATAAAAACTCACCAGATATATACATGCATATAACAACTATGCCTTATCACCATGTGAATGTAAAACGATAAGTGAAATTCTTGAAGCAAGCAAGTTCCATAATATAAATAATCTGCAAACATTTCACTATAGAAAAGAAGAAGAAAAAATCCCATATAGGGTCCGTACTTTCCATTGAACTGAAAGCAAGTCAACTGCTGCTCAACGGTATGCAATTTCAAATCGGGTTGTGCGGCCATAATCTAATTACACAGAAAGAAAAAAAAAATGACAAAGAAGAGAGAGCAAATCAGTCTTTGATAGGAAGAGTACAAGGTCAATATGCTTTAAAAGATTTGGCATACCTTTTCCATTAGTGGGGTAAACATGTCATCTGCAAGATATGCCAAGGTTGTACCACTATAAATTACCACTGCTTTCCCAGACTGACTAATCCAATACATCTGTGGGAAGTTGTAGAACATCATGACCTACCTCAATTGCCTTCAAAATAACATTGTAATGTGCCCAAGATAAGAAAAGAACTGTAATTTAGACAAGATTCTTGAACCGAGATCAAACCTGATTGAGGAACTATAAACAGACAAGAATAATAAAAGAATGTTATGCAGTAGCAACTAGCAAGTCCATTAAAAATAGATTTAAAATTAACAATCATATGCTATATTAATATCTCTTTCTTCTAAAATTGAAAAAATAATAATAATAATAATTACTAATAGATGAAAGAAAATAGATATAGTGGCGGATCATTTCTTCATAATCTAATTGCTAATGCAAATAGAAACTTAATTCTTGAGTAAGGGTGTTCCTTGCATGTTATTTTATTCCTTGAAGTAAATTTAACAATCATTGCCCAAGATTTAAATACTCACTTCTTTTCATAAGTAGTTGTGGGATAACTTTTTTTCTCACTCATTGCCTGAGAAAGTTACTAGAAAGAATAGCATATAGTCCTTGACAAAGTGGAATGGCAAAAAAAAATCATGTAGCCGACCCCACGTGGTTAGGACACAGGGCGTAATTTGACAAAATTTAATAAGTGGTTACTGATGTATCGAATAGTATGGAAAATCTAAGGGAAAAAAAATTATGTACAATACGAAAAGTTTTTCTCAAAAAACAAAAAAACAAAAACATAGAAAGGGGAACCTATGGTGGTCAAGGGAGAAGTGGGAGGTGTCAGTGTTGTTGGTGGAGATGGTGGTTGATTTCCTGTTAAGCATGGCAGAAATTATGCATCGCCATTGATTCAATCTTCTATTTTTTTAATTTTCGTCTCAACATAAGCACAAAGCCATTCGTTTAAAAAACAAAGCCCCGACATGTCACATTAATCTTACAAACCACATCGATGTTGAGCCTAAGATAGGTCTAGATTGTTAATCGCTTGGAGAGAGAGTGGGAACAGAAGGTTCAGACTTGAAGTCAAGAAATTGGAGCTTAGTGGTCCAAACTAAAGCTCATTGATTTAATTATATCTAGCCATTGTAGCTTAAAATTGGTGGATCCTAACAGAGTTGATGTGTCTTGATGAAGCTGATGTAAAGGTGGTAGTCTTGCCATGGTGGTTCATATGGTCGTGGATAACTTTAATTGGGTTCATAGGAAAGAGATAGACACAATAGTTGAAAACGGAGTCATTTGCTTTCGGTTGCCATCAACCAATAATCTCTAATCATGGTGAGGCAATTAAAGTGACACAGAAAGATAGTTCAGAGGTAGAGAGGGAAACCAACGGTCTTTGTGATGGTTTTTTTGGGTGAATTCTTTGTGATGGTTGGTATGACAATATTTTGGTTATTTTACAGTGTCATCGAATATTATAAATGTCTTTTAATATTACTCAACATGAGGGGAAATAGACAATTTAAAGCGTCAAATTGGTGAACTTGAGTCAGATACTAAAATCCAAGCTAAATAACCACTTCCATTCTGTCAAAAGGATGCAAAAAGTACTTCAAATACCAGTTTTGTAATGAAGACAAAACTCATCCCAAAATTAAAATATCTCATAGTTTCACTGCAAATTAGAAATCATGATGTAAAATCATATACTGGTTTGGGACCAACGGAGTTGAGTTTAGTTTTGGCTCCACCAGTTGTCCAATAGCAAAGATTCCACCTCCATTAGTACCATCCAAGCAATGTGCAAACATTTTTTTAACCTTTCCAACCGATGCAAGCTGTGATATCATGGAAGAATTTGCTAGTCCAAAACCAAGGATGCCATCAAGTGCTTGAGAAGATGAACCTAGCTGACCGGATTGTTTAGCTCCACACCTGTCTTAGATTAGAAATATTTATATAAAGAATAAAAGAAACATTGTACATAAACTGTGCTAAATAATTATCAAGTTTTCAACACTAATCAGACCTAAGCAAGGCACACATATTCGAAACTTGAGAGAACATGCCAAAGATAATATAGATTTCACTAGTAAATCTGACTTGTTAATGACCATTTCATCTAAAAGCTTAAGTTGTTACAAAGGGTTTAACTTAACTATCAAGATCATTGATGCTGCCTCAAGTGTGGGCACTCTAAATGAATGAGCCAAACATGTACAAGTATTAAATTTATTGGGTAGAATGAATAAACAAAGGAACTTCTATAACATCAAAAGGACATATGACACTGCTCACCCAAAATAACCCACATAACTCTTTTTATATTATTATTATTATTATTATTATTATTATTATTATTATTATTATTATTATGTATCTTGGTTACAATGACTCATCAATGACAACACAAATCACAAATTATTAAAGAATGTGCCATATACAGTTGTAAGTAGAATGGACCATGGGTCAGGGGTTCACTGTGGAGTGAAATAAGGCGCTAAAATTTTTCTTCATATCTAAAATCTCTCCTCCAAGATGGGAATGCTCAACCTTATTCTCCACACTACACTACCCCACCAAACCTCACTCCCTTTCTTCCCTTCCCTTCATAATTAACCCTACATTGAAGCCTTTTTAGTTCATTTTCCTTGCTAGAAGATAAGTTTTCTTCTTCTTTTTTTTTTTCTTTCTTTTTTTTACCTTAATAGCTTCACAAATCTCCTCCCTCCCCAAATTAGTCGATTTCTTCAATTCAATTTTCTCAAGACTAGTGCAGTCATTGATCTTCTCATCCACCCTTTTATCACTATTATCAAACAACTTTCTCACCTTCTTAACTACTTCACTAAACTATTCATAGCTCGAGCGACCACCAATAACTACAACCAATGTTTTTGTCTACCTTCTGGAGAATAAAAAGGCCTCTATCATCAATTTCAAATGACACCTCAGAACCTCGAAGCTTGGTCCTACCCTATTTCTAGCCCCATTTCAAACCCCAGACTCCCCTCCACCCCCTGCAAAATGGGGAGTTCATATGAAAAATCCACTGCCCGTTCTTCAAATCACTTCTACCTCTGCTTGCCCTTTCAAATTATTCCTCCAATCACTAGAGAGCGAGAGAGAGAGAGAGAGAGAGAGAGAGAGAGAGAGAGAGAGAGAGAGAGATCTAAAAGAATGTGTTATATAAAAGTTGGCCACATGCAAAACGTAACTTTAATATAACCCTAATCTCTATTATCTTCTCCTTTTGTCTAAACCCCCTACTAACTTGGTGCATCAAAGGACTTCTTTTGTAAGAGCCTGTGAAAGAGGAGGTACAGTCCACAATCAACCCAGTCCCACCCATAGACCTTTGATAATACTCTGTTATCATCAGACTACATGCATATCTTTTTTATGGTTTTCTCTCTACCTTTATTATTGTTTGATTTATTGTTTATCAAATTTTAATTCTTTTTTTTACGAGAGAGAATGGAAGAGAGTTTTATGGTAGAAATGAAATAGTTGGTGCTCACTGTAAAAATAAAAATAAAAAAATCAAGAGAAGAACTAGAAGCCTAGTCTCAATGAAATACATATTACATGTCTAAAAGTCAGAAAAACCAAAATTAGCAAGGCCGGCCTGGCTGGTATGCATTAGCAGCCAAGTATCGAGTCACATCTCATCACCATATTCTCAAGAATCAAACAAGGGACAAAATTTTCTCTATCCTATACATACAGTCAAATGCAAGCAAGGCATCTTAAATAATATTGTCTACACCCAAAAAACGACGGAGCAAAGTGTCTGAACTAACTTACTGGTCCCTTCCAACACTGAGAATCCATTGAGCAAGATGAGTTAAATATGGCTGGGCTTGAGAACTGCTGCTCAAAATTGTCCCGAGACTCTCAAGCTCAGAATTAAATTCCCTCTCAAATTTCCTGCAGATTATTACAGCATATTAATGAGAGAGAGAGAGAGAGAGAGAGAGAGAGAGAGAGTTGCATTAGTGATTTATCCTTACAGAACATGATCAGTGACTACTGCATTTTCAGTGGCTAACTTCAGTGCCTGGAATGTCAATGGATTTAATGATGTTCTATATTACCTTACTTGTTTTCTGGCTAACTTCAGTGCCTGGAATGTCAATGGATTTAATGATGTTCTATATTACCTTACTTGTTTTCTCCACGTTAATATGTGCTAAGCATACGCTAGCATTCAAATCTCAAAACATATGAGAAATCCAACACATTTATTATATCTGATCTGACAAATAGTATGTGTTTATTCAGGAACAATTTTTCCTATACAAGTACTATGAACTCCAATCCAATTAAACTCTTGCACAATCAAAAAACACTAAATGACAAGGTTGATCAGACAATTTGCTAATATATGGGAAGTGTTCACAGAAGAACCAACTTAAAGATTAATAAACTCAGGTGAGAGAAATATGGAACAGAGACCCATGCCTTGAAATGTTAATCCCAGGTTCAGATAATAAAATTAAAAAAAAAAAATCTGATCTCCAATGCCATGTAATGGAGTGTTTTGACACCTTTTCCATTGCCTTGTCTACTGTTGATTCTGATTCTGTTATAAGCCTGAATTAATCTGCTGCTACATGGGAGCAGAATTTTTGTCCGCCAATGGAGTTCTTGTGCTGGGCATGAACTCAACTGTCGTCGGAAGAGAGAGTGGTCCAGTCTTTGACAGCATATTTGGTGAAACCTGCTGGCGGGGAAAAAGGTACTCCTTAGAGAAGGATGATGAATATATGGGGGCTTTGTCATTTTCAGCAAAATTGTCACCAAGGTGGGAATGAGAGCAACCCCTCTTCCCTTCGAGCTCTATCACCACGCCCCTGTTGAGATCAATGACCTCCAAACATCTATTTAAACCATTAACATGATCTCCAAAACTAGGTATGTTTTCTTTTTCGTTGTCATGAAGTGAATGAGGGTCATTCTCAAGAGGGCGCCTGCTGGCCCTTTCATGTTCTTTCGTCATTGGCCTCTTGCTCTCTCTACCCATTTCATATTTCAATATCCCTTCTGTTCGTTTCCTTTCTGCCTTCAAACTATAATGCAGGCCTAGTTTTTTTGAATTATGTCCCCCATCAATAACTTTACTAGATCTTGAGCAATTTTCTCTGCACAATTGAGGAGATGTATCAGTCTGACCTTTTGAAGTTTTCCCTGGTAAATTTCTCGAGGTTGCAGACGTGCTGGACATTTTTGGGGAATTTTTATCTAGCTCTTGATTCTGTGTTGCATATCTGCGAATGACATTCGAAGAAGGATTTATCACTCCATTTTACACAGAACCAAGCTTTGTATCCCCATTCTCTAGTAAAATTCTAGTAGTCTGAAGTTTATCCGACCTTTTTCTATTTGTCACCCCAATGATATTAGGCAAAGCACTCTGTGCTCCAAAATGAAACAGGAAATCTCTACCTACCGTCGACATCATAGCTTTGTCCTGCCAAAGCAGATAAGCTTTACTTGATTGAAATACTGACTTCACAAGGTAATACTCATAACATAGAACTAAACAAATTGGAAGAAAATAAAACTACCTCATCAAAGAACCCAATCCTTGGTGATGGCATTCGGAGACCCGAAGGTTTGAAATTTCTGGTCGATTTTGCAAGATCATTAGCAGTTCCCCTAACTACTTCAAGACATAGATTTGGAAACCTTGTTTGATGACTTTCTTGATCATCAAAACATTCATCATGTGGGAAACTCTGAAAATTTAATGCTTGGGTGGAATCATTTCCTAAACAAGCTCCTCTGGAAGTATTGGTATGAAAACTGACCTCTAAATAGTTGGAGCTTTGGTTGGCAGTTGATGATTATTCTGAGGACCATCCCTCAATGGAGCTAGCAGGTGATTCATAAGAAGAATGGTTTGACATGGACAATGAAGGGGTTGACAAACTAGGATTTTCCAACACAATTTTGTCTCCTAGTGAGCACGTGAGAGGAGTCTTGGAGGTTGAACCAGAGGTAGCAAGACTACTTTTCCTGGAATCTGCTTTTCTTCTCGAGTTTGAGGAAGATTTTAATGATGAAGCACTACTGGTAGTGACAGAAACTGAAGAAGATGATTCAAGGGATGTTGTAGTGCTAGTGGAACATGAGTTTCCCAATCCAGATTTCTTGGATAATATAAAATCTTTCCCTATAACAGTCAATGCATTTTGACGTAAATTCCATTAGAAATGGAAGAAAGGAACTTTTAAATTATATGAAGGTTCTTACCAAATCCAAGGGTTGCAACTTTATTTCCCATTTTGACATGGTCCGCACCTAAGGAAATCTTTTTTCTTTGTCCTACTGACACCATGTTCTTTTTAGCATCCTGTATTGATCAAATTAATTTGAGTCAGTTAATTCATATGCTAGAGTTAAAATTTCATTTCCTTACACAATCTTGTGTCTACATATCCAACATGTTAGACTACCAAATGTTGGACAAACTTGTGACTTGTAAGTAATAAATAATAATGCAGCCTTTCAATTTGAGCAATCGAGATGAACACTTATGCATACTAAATACTAAAAGGAACTATATAATCTCATTGTCTTTGATTTATACATGCCTGGACAAACTTGTAACTTGCAAGTTATAAATAATAATGCAGCCTTTCAATTTGAGCAATTGAGATGATGAACACTTATGCATACTAAATACTAAAAGGAACTATATAATCTCATTTTCTTCGATTTATACATGCTTGGACGATTTGTGGATGGACAACCTCCTTAACTCTTTTTGATCCTTGCATATAGACGCTTTGCCTTCCAGAAGTTGGTGTGGATTTCACCTGATATTTAGATACAAGAGAACTTAATTTCTCAATAAATGCTAGAACAATTGCAATGAAAGACTACAATCAATAGCACATACCCTATTTCGAGAGATGTCATCAAGTTTCTTCAAGGCTGAAAAGAAGCAACCATAGATATTGAGCATAGATTTGTGATAAACAGATGCATAAAAAGGGAGACCATATAACATTTTTCACAAGACACTAAGGCTAGGTACTAACCTCCTAAACACAAGATATTATGCTTACTAAGCCTAAGAGTAAGAAAAGAATTTAGGACAAGTGAGGTTTCAATATTTCCTGGTGCAACAATAGCGGAAGGCCTGATTACCCATTAAATCTCTTTGGGATACCTTAAATGCAATCACATTGCAATTCACATACAAAATAAACAGGCAAAAATTTCTTCTTCCATTCACAATAAGATTTGTTCTGAATTTGCAATATACTTACAGTGGGTTTCCCGTTTGTGGGCTTCTCCAACTCCTAATTTGCAAACTGACTTGCAAGTATTGGACATTATATTGGATTTCTCAATGGATGCTCTTATTTCTTCAAACAAATCAACCTCAGTGCTTTGGTTGCTATCCAAAGAGAAGTCATCACTATCTAATGTAGATTCTGAGTCTGCATATCTCCTCGTACACAGATCTTCTTGAGTTACGGGTAATAGGTGAGCTTCAACCTTCTCAAATCCTTTATTTATAATAAACAACTTTTCTGGATCTAGAAATCCTGATCACGCATGAAGCATTAATGACTTCGAATTTTAACTTGCTCTAACCATATGAAATGAGTTAACATTGGCAAAAGGCACCAAATATTTTAGATTTCTTGTAAAAGCATACCTGCACTGATGAAAAAAGCAGTATCCCAATCTAAACTTTTGCGCAAGTTGCTTGCTCTTCCCAACTCAGTGGATTCATGAAATAAGACCTTTTGCTCCCTTTGCTCGAGTATTTCTACTACATTTTCAGGTTCACGAGAATCTGTGGTCCCAAACAGCTTGAAACCTTCTTGCTCATCTATTTTCTCCAACACTACTGTGAAAATGAATTCAAGAATAAAATGTTTCAGGCTAAAATTGAAAATGGAAGAATGTATATGTTCAAGTAACTGCAAAATTGTTCCTAATGTTGATGCAGAAACTAAGATCAGTTGGTGGTTTTTCATGTAGCCTAAGCAAATTAGAGTCCTTTAGATATTGATGTGTTAGTTATCAGAAATTAGGAGAGTCAAAGATGATGCAGAACTATGAAATATCTCACAAATAAAATGATATCAGAAATTCAGACCTACCATAAGGGAACTACTATAAAATATTAAGGTTCTTAAAATTTTGCTCCCATCCACGAAAGTAACTGAAGAATTAGAAACACAGGTCTATTCTAATGGATTGATTACTAGTCTTAACACTATGATAAACAATAAGGCATGAAAATTAGAATTAGAATATAAACATGCCTACATGGAGCAGAGAAATATCATTCACGTACTATATAACCTACAATTAGATTATTACAGAGTATTTCTTCCAATATACTTGTGTTATCTCACATTAAGACATAAGTACAAAGTATTGTATTGGCAGAGATTAGGTGACTAGTTACAATTTATAAAGCATGGCTAGAGGGATACAAGATAGAGGTATGACACAATATGGATACATCAATACAAATTCTAAAAAAAGTAGGATATGGATCATGTTAAAGGATACAACCATAAATAAAAATATATATAAATTAAAAAGTAATTGTCATAAATCTTTTAGGATAAACTATTTTTCTTTATTTATCTACAATTAGGAAACACTCTAATTTTGGCGAAGCTGAGTCAGACTTTAGATTTCTAGAAAAAGTTGAATAAAAATTGATTAATTTATTCAGATGGTGATAATTAATCAAATCATTTGAGAGTCACATAGTTATTTCATATACACAGTTACATAACTGCCATGAAGTATGTAAGCTCTCTACTTCCAGTCCCATGCTCCGCATATAACTCCACTATCATCAAGAGTTGCAATGCTTCCCTACGATGTATTCAAGCACATCAAGTATGTGTTGACTTTCTAGTCTACCAAATAGTCTTAATTTCAAACTACTAGAAGTCACGGCATGCAAAAAAATTCAAAGTGTAGTATTGGTAGAGATTAAGTGACTAGTTGAATCTATAAAGCATGGAATGGGATACATGATAGAGGTATGACACAATATGGATACATCGATACAAATTCTGGAAAAGTAAGATATGGATTATGTTAAGGATACGACAATATATAAACATATATAAATTTAAAAAGTAATTTTGTGAAGACTGTTTTTCAAACTACTAGGAGTCATAGCAAGCACAAAGTGTGCATAAATCATTGAAAGACAATAACAATTCTAAATATAAAATTTATGGTATAAATGAAATGTTACCAGAAATGATGTCAAATTACTTCAAAAGATCAGCAACCCAGTAATTTTTTTTAAAAAATGGACAAAAAGAAAAATAAAAAAGTAATCAACAAAATATTCAAAGTCCCTGTTAAATTTTATGTTTAGAATATCATCAATTTTTGTGGTTTTTTTTTTCATGGGATAATAATACCATCATCAAATTGAAGTTATTTAATCTCTTTGTAACATATTTGACATAGGAAATTAATAACAGTGAAAGAAATGAAAATTATAGGTAGATAGATCACTATATCTAGCTAAGCATATAGCGACAATGACTATGAAAAGCTTCATACACAACATCACACAAAAAAAATCAAAATAAATTTTATATATATACATACAATTTATGGTAGATGTATATGTACGTAAAAATGACGAAAAATCTTTTAAGTGATGTCATTTAAACCAAGGTGGTGGTGATAGTATAAAATTATTGAGCAAATCCAAGGAGATAATTGAATGTTCTTCTTCTCTATAATATTGGTTTGGAGGAATTGGAAAGTCTATTCCTCTTTGATAGAGCAAATATGTATATTCCTCGTATGGTACTTCTGCATACGTACTGACCGGGTACACAACACATACCCAAGCTTTTTCTTTTTAATTTTTGGCATACCTAGACGTACCTAGTATATACCCAAGCCGTACCGTACCTCATTTGAAATAATATTTTCTTCTACTGCAGAGATAAAACTCCTTTCACTAGACTTCTTTTTTATTTTTTGTTTTACACTTAGCATGATTTTAAAATTAAACTATGGTTTGTAAGTTATTTAATATATTGACATTTAATTTTGATTTATACCTTTACTTTTGACATTAAATGTTAATTGTAGGTTGAACCTTAACAAATTAAATCATTTAATTAATTTTTACATTACTCTAAATTAAAAATAAATATTTTTTTACAAGCGTACCAAGCCTTATCCGTACCATATTTTACCCGTATCGTACTAGTACTAGTATTCGTATTCGTATTCGTACCTGTACCCGTGCTTCATAGGCAACAATGACTATGAAAAGCTTCATACACAACATCACACAAAAAAAGTCAAAATAACATTTATATATACATACAATTTATCAAAGATGTATATGTACGTAAAAATGAAGAAAAGTCTTTTAAGTTGTAAGATATAGATAACGCAATGGGTAAAAGGATTCAAACCATACCTTGCGTAAAAAAATTCGAAACGAAGAACCTTGTTGGTAAATCACGTGCTTGACAACCATTAACTATGAACACCCAGCAATTGAGTGATACTACAGTATGAGTATCATCGACACTAGTCACAGTGCAAAGGCTGGATCGTTCTCTGATGGGAGAGAGTTAGAGAGAGAGTATAGGGAAAAAATGTTATGGGTAAAAAATCACATCACGTATCTGATGTTCTACATATTAAAACATATAATCAGATATATAACCATATATATCCATCTATCCATATCTCCTAAGGATAGGATAGATGTAGATAGATAGAGGGTTATCCTAACATATAGGATAATCAAGAAATCAAATTCAAATTACATGGGTAATTTGAATGGGCCATGGGTCATGTCACATGGGCGCTCAAATTCGGGTCCAATACCCGGCCCAATTTCCAACATCTCCTACTCGCACATGAGTTGGCATGATACTGCCACATCTCTATCTCAATCTCCCAAATATTGAACAATCCCATACTAGCCAATGAATCGTGCGACCGCTGAGAAACACTTGCATGTGGGAGCTCTATACTAGAAACTCAAAATGAGCCAGCATAGGGACATTAACCCAAAAAATAAAAATAGTGTCTCATGTACCCCAGACCCATCTAATTACATCGGTCCAAAAACATCTCTAATTTCTCAAAAGAGCATGTTTGACCCTCTCAATTCTTGCAAGATATTCACACTCAATCTGCCTCTCACACAGAGTGATGTGAGTTTTGGCAGTGAATATACAACTGTGATGTAATACTAGATGATCTTCCCCTTGCCCTTATGCCATTTAGTTTAGGATTGACCGCTTTCCCAGTGATGTCCCTTAAGGCCGAATCATACATGACCGCAAGCAACATATCAAAGTAGCAGAACATCAACCTCTTACCTTGTGAGATAGTCAAAGGTCACAAAAGGGTACATAAGTGAAAGTCATATCAATAATGACACGTAAGACTCACACGGTGAGGAAACAGGGATCCATTCTCTCACCTC
Source organism: Camellia lanceoleosa (assembly GCA_025200525.1). Lineage (NCBI taxonomy): Eukaryota > Viridiplantae > Streptophyta > Magnoliopsida > Ericales > Theaceae > Camellia > Camellia lanceoleosa. The sequence continues at coordinate 38,971,912 of CM045761.1, read as the reverse complement.
ATTACTCGGTCGCCAAGCACATAGAGTATGAATACATGCTACGGTGGAGTAACTCTTCCAAAAGAGTGACGTCATACTCGATACACCGTACAGATCTTAGTCTAGTCTCTTTCTAGTGCCTAACCTGAATTCTCTATTTGCTCGCCTCCAGGCGCCAAATTAGATCTCGCATCTGGCTAATCATAATAGGCACAACATGGAAAGTGGGTACTAACATCCATGTTTGGTCCTTAACACAACCTCATCTTGGTTGTAACCAAGGCAACATATACAGTGGATAATTTAAGCCTCTCTTGGCTCCAAATAAAAATAAACTACTAGTCTCATCTTTGCTCGCTCCCAAGCACCAAGGGTGATTGCTCGTGTGAGTGAGCCAATCTTGCTTGCTGACATCATCATCTGCTAATCATTATGACACAAACCATAATAGTGTCATCATCTCACAACAAATAAGTGATCGATTTTAAAAAAAAACATGACCACAGTCTGCGCAATTCTGGATTCCAAGCATAAACCTTATCAGCACCTCTTGTGATAAGCATATACAACGGAATCCACCATACGCACCTCACATGAAGTGGTTCAAGATCACTACCTCTTGCGTAATTACCTCTCTAAAGATATTTTGGTGACCAATTTACGTTCATTCAAGATGCACCCAACTAGCGCATTGAATCTTACAAAGGGCAAATTTATACACTACCAGTAAAGCATCCTATCCACAGTCTAATGAGCAAGGTCAAGGTCTAAAACTACTCAGTTAACCATCTAAAGAGATAGCACTCATTATGCCGAATATGCCCACATAGCATACTTTAGGCTTCCACAAAAAAACAATCAAGGAATATAGGTCATTTGTTTCTCCCAAAGACAATCCGAGGATTCACTCAATAGCTAAGGCTCTAGCTTTTACCGATAGGTAAGTCAATGGGTTTGCAATTTCGCATTTAGGATCATTCTAGGATATTCCTTATGTAAGTCATTAAAGACAAACCGAGAATTCTCCCAGAACAATCTCTAAGGATCTTACATCCGAGCATATAAATAACATCACCCATGTCTATCATGTCTAAAACAGAGGACTGCCAACCCTAGGTGGCGACAACCGTATAAATTCCTGGCTCATAATGACTAAGTAAGGAAAAACTTCTTTTGGACCATTGATCATGCCTCAGTGGTCTTCATCGATCATCATTGGCCTATCATGGCTCAATGAAATCTCAGAACCACTATTTGGGTAACTGTTTTAGGCTGTAAAAGATTTATTCGAACTAGCAATCCTTTTTGCGCTCCTAACTTTTCACCATAGAAGCAGAAGGTAAATCCCTACGGATCTACTTATCCAATTCTCCAATGAGAAGTTGGGTCACAACGTCCACAAATCAAAATTCCGAACTCATGTCAATCATAGCCTAAGTCAAAGTAACCTTACTCCCCAGGAGAAAGTCTTCTCATGGTCTACACCTTCCTCAATGGTGCGACTTTTCGGTATCTAGCGAGCCTTATGCCTCAAAAAATGACTATCCAAATCGCGCATAACTTTAGAACAGTTTCGCGTCATAGCGGAAAGTCAACCAAATTATAGAAATGGTTAATCCTCAAAGACTTTGTCTTAAACTGCGCAACATTGATCCACTTTTCTAAAAGTAGGGGACTAGAGAGCCTTTGGCATTATCCTAGGCTCTTTATCATCTTGCGGAGCAATCATGAATGTTTCCCTCTCAATCACCCAGTGATGACGTGGAAAATTTTCACATTCTCTACCACGCAACTAAGAATGTAGAGTATTCTTCTCTAATGGGGTAATCCACTAGTAGGCACATCGCTTCCACTGTCCCTAGGATATTGGAAATTTCTTTCCATTCTCAACTAGGCTACATAAACCGCTATACTTAGAATTCTCTATTTTATAGAGTTCCAAAACTCTATTCACGTCACCTTTACTAAGAAAACTTTATGTGACTTAGTTACACTCCCACAAAGCTGCTTATCTATAAGCACTTGACCTGGAGGGTTTACATGACTGCATACAATAATGTGCCACATGACCCTAAGTTTTTACAAGACAGCATACAATAATACGCCCTAGATCTTTAGGTCTTAACTTCGCAATCTTAAGAGAAGTAAAATAAAGATAAGCTGCTTGATGGTTACAGATCGCCCACAAATGGCTCTCTGCTAACCTATTACTTAAATGGAGTGTAAAATCTGATATGGAGGGCACCTAGTTAGGGATATAGGCAACAAACTAGTGCAATTCCCAATTGGCAAACATTTTGCGCCATCATCCACCTAACATAAACAATACTTAATTCCTTATCTCTATTACACCATTGTGTTGCTGAGTACTAGGAATAATCAATTTTCTAAGCATCCATCTCTCTTCACAGAGTTTTAAAAAAAAAACTCAAATAGATACTCACCACTTTGGTCAAAACTAAAAGCACAAAAGCTCTTATCTAATTGATCTCAACCTCATGTGTGCAATGTCAAAAATCATCTCAAAACTTTTGACTTATGGGAGATCAAATAGCCTTGACTAAGATGCGTATCGTAATCTATAAATGTGTCAAGATTGAGGCTAGCTATCATATCCTTACACATATCCAGTCACAAATATCATAGTGGTCTAAATGCGCCAATACAAATGCACTTCTACAGCTTTCCTACTTACTTGTGCGCAACCATTGCGAACAAAGTTACACATTCACATGAGAGCAAGATGTCACAAACGAGTGGGCCCGAGAGGGCCTACTTAAACCATCTATGTCATCTTCTCATTAATGTGATTAAGTATAATAAGCCACCAGTTCATGACCAATGTCATAAACTAATTCCAATCATTCTAATGTGTGAATTCTCGAAGACAAGTTTTAAAGGTTTTAGGCCCAACTAGGTAATGACTCACGACAAATTCATGTTCACTAGATCATAAAAGGATGTTATGGAGATATTAAGTGCACCTAAGTTGCAAATTTAACTAGTAAGTGCTAATCCCCTGCACCTTCAAGCCAATTTTATTCTCCATACACTTTACTGCATCTAGTTGAAAGATGACAATACTCCTCTTGCTATCTCTGTTTCTCGCTTCACAGTTACTTGCAATTAATTCTACTATCCACAATAAGGAGAGAATAAGCTATCAATCTATGACAACTCCCGAAGTAACTTAAGCGCGAATTAGGCTAAAGAGTCTAATTCAACACAATGCTCTCACGAGCCATGCGGCAAATTCTTAGAGTCATAACAACCTTGTCGGCCTTGACCTTTTCATTACTATGTTGCAACGTTTGCTAAGTGGTAAACGTTATTCAAAAGCGTTAGCCTAGCTAAGGAATCATACAAAGAAGCACCTCATCATGTCTCACACTCAAGTGTGGAAACAGTAAGTGTCCAGACTTAGACAAGTTGGCAACGCTAATAGATTTTGCAGTCACTTGGTGCTAATCTTTTCACTTAGTGTTAATAGATTTTTGCTGCTACTAAGCGCTAATCTTTAAACTTCAAGTGATACTTTAATGCACATTATTATAGTGCGTGAAATTTTTGCTCCATCCACTCCCAACAGTTGGGTAGAGAGCAAAACACTGCTCATACTGGTTACTCGTCTTACACTTAATGACTAATTCATTTAAGCTCGCATTTCTTGGATGACGTGACTCTTGAATGTTACTTCATCTAATGATGCAACATTATTACAAGTTAAATTACAAAGTCAATCCGCGCACCTCAATAGTCAAGATCATATACAGATCTATTGAGGGCTTACTAATTTCATAACTCCAAAACTCACCAATCAAAACTACGTAGCATGCCACTAACCATAGCGCACATATTAGTTTTTATTGTGCCAAACAAGGCAACAAAACTACGGCGACTTTGAGTCATGTTTCCTTACTTTGGCTCAATTAAACTCTAACCTAAAGTCTCCAAGACTTTTTGCTCAACTAAATAATAGGATTACATTGTTCACATTTGAACATCTCTACTATGTTTAGATCAACCAAATTAACTTCTATAAGCTAAGTCAATTTAGAGAGAAATTCGCATTGGGATTAATTTGATTAGCATAATATAATTTTGCTGCAAAAATCTAAATTAAATAGCGACAATATTACACAAGTTGCAAGATCGAAAATTTGCTATACTCGTAATCATCTCTTGCGCCACAGGTGACAATTATCCAAAAATTTAATTTAATTCATGCGCAAGTAATTTAATTTAATCTTTTGCACCAGTAAATAGTAAACCATTACAGTAGTCTACAGAAAAAATTTCAGCCCCAGAAACTTAGTCATGCAACACCAGAAGCATTTTAAAACAGAAATAATGAATTATTATTTCAGGAAAAATATTTTTATTTTCATAAAATTTTGAAAATTTTACATTAGATTAAAAATTTAATTATAAGTCTAACAGTACCAACCACGCTTAAAACAAAGCTATAATGAATTACTTATGACCATTTAAAGCAATTCTACATTTTAAAAAACAACAAACAGCGCCTTACACCCAGCTGCCAAACCAGACAAGCCAACGCTGAAAACAGCGTGGCTCGGCTGGGCACGCGGCGTGCGTGGACAACATGGCTGACACACGCGTGATGGCGCGTGGAAGCGCGTGGGAAGTGTGCCTGGCGTGTGATGGCACGTGGCCGCCGCTGACAGCGTCAGTTGGCACGTGAGGCACACGCGCTGCCTTCCGGTGTGTTTTCTAGTCCAATTTTGGTACTGCCAGACTCCATTTTCCAAAATAAAAACAATGGTGGTATCAAAAATGACATTTAACAAATACAAATAATGGAGTGTAGCACACTCTCTCTCTAATGAGAGTGGAAGTGCAGAAACTCTACACTTCATCTTCTTCCTTAAGCCACCAAAAACACAAAACGAACCCAAATTAGGGTTTATTTTTTCTCATCAACCGTAAGTCATAATCAGGCCCATAATATACCATTTTGAAGGTATCGAAACAAGGATTCCAAATATATAATTTTCTTAATTTAAAAATGAAGCATTTAAAACCAGCATGCAGTCAAAGTTACGAAAAATTAAATATGAATCTCCATTTTTCTCAAAATCCGACCTTTGGATTTTCATGAAACTTTGCAAATATATTCTACATGAAATATACTACAACATATGTAAATTTCAAGTTGTTCGGAGAAAGTTCAAAAAAATATTAATTTTTCATGCATATATCACGTGTGTATATATATATATATATATAATTATATACATATTTTAATGCACAAAAAACAAGCACGAAAATATCTATTTATGGCTCTGATACCAATGTAAGATACAGATAACGTAGCAGGTAAAAGGATTCAAACCATATCTTGTGTAAAAGAATCTGAAACAATGAACCTTGTTGGTAAATCACATTCTTGACAACCATGAACTATGAACACCTAACAATGGAGTGATACTACAGTATGAGTATCACCCATACTAGTCACAGTGCAAAGGCTGGATCATTCTCTTATGGGAGAGAGTTAGAGAGAGAGTATAGGGAAAAAATGTTATAGATAAAAAACCACATCACGTATCTGATGTTCTATATATTAAAATAAATAATCAAATATATAACCATATATATCCATCTATCTATATCTCCTACGGATAGGATAGATGTAGATTGATAGAGGATTATCCTAACAAATAGGATAATCAAGAAATCAAATTCAAATTACATGGGTAATTTGAATAGGCCATGGGTCATGCCACATGGGCACCCAAATTCGGGTCCAATACCCGGCCCAATTTCCAACATAAGTGATGTCATTTAAACCAAGGTGGTGGTGATAGTATAAAATTACTGAGCAAATCCAAGGAGATAATTGAATGTTCTTCTTCTCCATACTATTGGTTTGGAGAAATTGGAAAGTCTATTCCTCTTTGATAGAGCAAATATATATATATATATATATAATACACACAGAGACGATGTACTTTGCAACTCTGTTTTTTCCACTGCAACAAGAAACTGAATGACAATCATTATTTAATCAAAGACCCAACCCACCTTGAGGCCTTTAAGCAAAAATGTTATCCTTCAAGTTGCAACACTAGTAGGAGCAAGAAAACACTTTATCTATAATAGCACTTGCACTACATACATCCTCCAATTCATATAGGAAACCATTTGATTTGAAAGAGAAAGTTGGCAAGTGAAAAGTAGTTTCGGGAGAAGTTGTCAGGATGTGAATTTGTGGGAAGTTGATTTTAATGTTTCTAAGTGGAAAGTAGTTTGTGAGAATTTTGATTATTGCCCCATAACTTGATAGAAGGAAAATAATACACAACTTCAGTACATGATCAACACCAAAATGAGCCCCCTTTATATATTAATATTGATAATATATTCATATAAGATATATTGAGGGTTCATTATGTCCACTCAAACTTGGACCAAATTTGACATGCTTTCTTCTCAATGTTTCCCAATTCTTCTTACTTGGAAACTACTCTTGTATTTATCCTAACAATTACTCTAATGCTATGCAAGAAATACTCAACTTTCAAAATAAGTTACATGATCTAGACGATGTGGAACGTGATATATGGATTTTATTTATTTGTAATTTTTTTTAATTTATGTTTTTTTATTAATAATTTAATTAAAACCTTAGTATATTTAGTTACTTATTTTATTAGAGATTAGGCTTCCAAATAATGTCATGATTTACTTTGTTATTTTTAATTAGGGTTTCCTACGTTGCCTATATATATGGCTCTATGTATTAGTTTTCGGTTAGCTTTGAGATAATAGTATTGAGTAGTTAAAGGTTGTGGCCGTTTTTGTGAGATTAAGGTTTTGACCATTGTATTCTTCTTCACTCTTCTAGTTCTTCTCAAAACTTTTTGATCTTCTCTTTTAGATCAATTCTCCACATATTTTGATTTTAGGATCAATTGAATAGCCGATTTAGTACTTGATTGAAATAAAATAAAATAAACTTCAAATTATAGATACTTTTAAGAAGTATCAAATAGGTTTATGCTAGTATCCAAAAAGTATTGATACTCGATACAAATACAACTCTCATCTAGAAGTATCTGTATTTCATAGGTTGCAATGAATGTCAAATCTGGAGGAGAGGGACTCCAAAATCCGAATCAAATTGGGTGGAAGAAGTTCGGGTGAATGCTGGAATCTTTCCCAAACCCTAGAATGTTTGGTTTTGAAGAACATATATATATATATATAAACGAGTAGATACTAATATACTATCTAATCAAAGTTTGATTCTTTGATTTTGCTATTAATACCCACAGGCAACTTAACCCTTCAAGTACAATTTAAAGTCTTTCCCTTACATCACACAGTTAAATGACAAAACTCCAATAGAGATTTTTTCAAAAATAAATAATAATAAAAATTAAATAATCCAATCGAGATCAAGAAAAGCAGTTCCTTTCATACAAGAACATGTCACAATTCACAAAATCAAGCTTCATCAAGATTTTCACAATTAACAAACATCAAAATAAATCCTCAAACCCTAAACTTCGTTTAGTTTCGGAATGAATTGGAAATTTGAAACTTGTATAACAATTGTATATAACCGAGATAAGCAAACACAAACATAAATATTGACATAACTACATATAAGAAGGAAGATAAAGGAGAACCTAAAAGTCGAAAGTCTTGGAAGCTATCACAAATAAGCAGCAATAAGAAAATAATTTTCTAAAGAAATATCGAAATATTTTAAAAACAAACCAAACAAGACCATAATATTTTTAGCATTTATTCTAAAAGCACATATTAACTAGACTCTTGTAATAAATAAATGATAAAGAGTGATGTTAGGGATCCCAATTAATCTACTAAATTTTCTGCCAAATCTCTCACATATGTGAGTTTGTGTGGGTCGAAGTTTGGTAGATTATTTGGGGTTCGTAACATTTTCCAATAATAAATATAATTTTAAAATATACTACAAAACAAAAAGGAGAATTTACCTATATATCCTATATGGGGAAGTGTTGATCCATTTAGTCCTAAGAGTTTTCTTATGGACGGATTGGTCCTAGTTTTTTTTGAAAAGGCGTATCTCTTGACTAGAATACCCTTTTTAATGATTCATTTTGGGAACAAATTGCTCGGTGTGTGAGATTAAAACCATATTGGTTTAAATATAAGAACACATTAAAACGATAAAAACGCTAGAAAACCTTGACAGAACAATGTCCATACACATTGACAATATAACCACTACTTCTTATTTTCATATCGTTCAATGACACAGTTGAGTACGGTGTTAATGCCGTGTTATATAAGCAGATCCAACACATCTACAGTTCCATAACACAGGACACTACACCTAGGTTGGCCAACATGTAATGCCAAACCACATAGACATTAGGATCACATAACCAGGACCACATTTTGGTTATATGGTTTAATGTGTATGTGAAATTCTCATATATCACCCATTAACATCACAATCCAATTGCAAAATGTGCCACCTGGATAATACCCCAACCTAGAAGTGAAAGAGAAACACAGAATGGTTGATCCTACCAAAAAAAACAAAAAAAACCACACATCAACACAAGATTGAATACCAGATGATGTTGCCAAACAATCTAAACCCAACAAAATTCAAAAATCTAACAGTGGTGGACCATATACCAAGCACATACCACAAAAAAGGCATACAACATCAGTATTAAACCCCAACGTTACAACCCCTAACTATACGCTAGCAAACCCTATCAATGGGCCTCGCATTCCCGACTCCTTTTCAAATAAACATCACTAACTTGGTTGTGGCGTTGTCATCTCCGCAACACCCATTCAACAATACAAATTCAACGTCTGCTGGCTCTAACACCCAATCCCTCATTCACACAATGTAGGGTTTCTGTATCCTAATGTGCCTCAATCTCATGACTTCTGGAAGTTGCAACGAAGAACATTGGAACCCAATGTCATATTAACTACGCAACAATTCAACATTGGGAATACAAAATATTTCCTACCCTGATAGTGTGAGATTCGATTGCAAAGAAGGGAAAACACAAAAAAATCTATAGTGAGCTTGGTGTAAATGTGTAATGTCAGCCTATTGCAAAATCCCACATTCACCCTTTGTTTTCCACACACGCGTGTTCTGCCCCCATCCCTTAAAGTAATTTCACTTATAACAGGACTTTTGGGTTCGTAAGAAAAACTGAGGGACTAATCAGTTCACAAAATCTAAATTTAGCATTTATTGGTACTTCACCCAAACAAAAATGACGAAATAATATAATAAGCTGAGATGATATGATTGTAAATGATCCAAATTAAAAATAAATAAATAGGATGAATCATCTTATTTTGAGCTCACATCAAAATATTGGACAATTCAATTCTTTCCAAAATAAATAATTAGAAACATAAAAATTGAATATAAAATTAAACAAAACCCTTTTACATGAGATGAATCTCACTTTTTATTAATCCTACATCAATTCAGCCATATATTTTTGTGCAGGTAGAATAATTATTGTTTACAAAGGTTAGTGACACAATCTTAACTAATAAAAAAATATGTATAATTATTAGGGTTTAAATTAGTAAAATGGTAAATAATGGTTTTAGGTTATACTAACCAGAAATACCGGTAGTGCAGTAAACAAGGACGAAGATCATGCCGCCGAAGGCCCATGCGATGCCGAGGATGCCGACACCGCCACACTAGTTAGGGTTCTTGATGGGATCAATCTGGCTCTTGTAATCGATGACGGTGAGGACGGTGATGTAGAGGAAGAGAAGTGTGGCTATGAACTCTGCAATGATAGCTGTGTAGAATGACCATTTTGTCAGCTTCACCACGTCCACTAGCGGAGCTGGAGGCGGGTTGTGGTAGTCCTTGGCTGAGAACTCCTGCTTTGTTACTATTGTTTCCTCAACTTCCTTTGCCATTCTAACAAAAGACCCTGTGTGTGTAGAGAGAGAGAGAGAGAGAGAGAGAGAGAGAGTTAATGTAGGATGTGGAAGGTCAGGAAGAGAGGGGTAGGTATTTATGGAGAGAGAGAGATTGCAGGGAGAGAGAATTTTGGACCCTGTTCGAAATTGTTTTCAAACTATGATTCAACCTCTTTATTTGCATTGGATGTTTGTTTATAGTTTACAAAGTTAATTCTACACTCAGTTTTGAAAGCTTTACCAAAGGTGGGAGAATTTGGACTAACCGATCGTCTGGCCGGTTGACCAGAACAATGCAAATTTTTATTTATTTATTTTTATTTTTTTTGTAATTGACATATGTTAATTATTATATACTCAAAAAAAATATTTTTTGAATTTTTAAATTTTTTTTATGTATTTTAATAGAATTTTGAGTTGGATGTTTGGTTATGAGTTATAAATTTTTGTATCAAATATCATATGTCACATCAAATTTCCCTACTCAATTCAAAAATTCTTTTCAAAACTCTTTCACCAAACAAATTTTCCACACTCAAATCATAATTCTAAAACTTACAAACTCAAAATACAACTCATACTCTCAAATCATAGTTAGAAAGCTATACCAAACGCAACCTTCAATTTCAAGAGAGAATGAAAGTTGATTAACGAATTTAATTAAGGAATTAGTTATGAAAATTTTGGAAAGAAAAATAGATTCTAGAGAGAGAATTTTGAATTTCAAGAGAATGGAAGTTGATTAATGAATTTAATTAAGGAATGAGTTGTGAAAATTTTGGAAAGAAAGATAGATTGCAGAGAGGGAATTTTGAATTTCAAGAGAATGAAAGTTGATTAATGGATTTAATTAAGGAATGAGTTATGAAAATTTTGGAAACGATTGATCTGACAAGAAAAATAGATACACCATCTCCAATCATTTATTAAATTTTTATTTGATTTTAAATGAGTTAAAAAATTGTGTTGATATGGGTTATTCCAATCTTTCATTAAATTTTATCAAAAGTTTTTAAAAAATTACTTGTTCATCTTAAATTTTATTATTCTCTCCATCCCACTAAAAATATAAGTCTTTTCTTAAAAATTAAGGACTAAAATAATATAAATTTCTTATTTTGTTCTATTTTTTTTTTTGAATTTATTAACAACACAAAAAAGTATAATTATGATAATTGATATTTCCTAAAAAAATATACTGTACTATCAAAGGATAATTTTGAAAATTAATTTTTTTAAATGTAATAATTGTATTACTAAAAAAAAATTAAATTCTCCAAAATAGACTATTATTTTGGGATGGAATCAAATTTAAAAGAAAAAAGCTTATTGAAAATTTAGTGAAAGATTTGGTTCATCCTTAATTTGACAAAAAATTTGGCTGCGTTTGGAGAAGCTCTCCAAACACATTTCCACCCATTGATTTCAGTGTAGTATTTGTTTTGAGTTTTTAAATTATAATTCTACACCCACTTTTGAAAACTCTTTTCTAGGCGGGAAAATTTGGCTAATCCGGACGTTCGGCCGATTGATCGAAACAATGTTCGATTTTTTTTTTGTTTACACCTATTATTTTTATATTTTAAATCAAAAATATTTCTAGAATTTTTTTAAAATTTTTTATAAGTCTTGAATAGGATTTTAGGTTATGTGTTTTTTAATGATTTTTTTATTGTTTATTTATTTTTTTTTTAATCTTTTATGACCTTTTTCAAATTTTTTCTAAAAAAATTAATTATTTACATTCTATTTGACTAGACAAATATAAAAAATTAAAAAAATATATATAAATATAATTTACCCCACCATTTGATACCACTACAAAATTGAGTGAAGAAGATGAAGAAACTTCAAACCCCTTTCCAAGTATTTATTTTTGTGAAATTTCATTTATGAAATTGTTTGAAATTTGCTTGAAATTAGTTGATATTCTTTTTGCTTTGTTTGAGATTGCTTGAAATTTCTCTGAAATTGTTTGATTATTGTCTTTGTAGTGATTGTTGTTGTTGTTTTCTAAATTTGTTATATATATATGTTCTGTTTTGTGGGTGGGGAGGGGGGGGGGGGGGTGCCTCTATCTCCATCTCCATAAATCTAGAAAATAGTATTTTTTATTATTATTGCATTGCTGCTCGATTTTTCCCAATGTGTTTGTTTGTTCCATAGAAATTTTGGAGCCAAATTCTATTTACTTGGATGATGATTGCCAAATTTGACAGAGAAAATGGCATTTGTCAAATTTAACAAGGGTTATAGCAGTCTACTGGAGTAAGATTTTTGGAGACTATTGCTAAATTTTGGCAATGGCAGCTCCAATAGCTTGCCATTGGAGATGCTCTAATGTGTGATATTCATCTTTAAGGAATCTACCTCAAACCCACTTATCATACCAAAACTTGATTCTACTCCCATTACCAGCCTTTATCTAATACTTCCCCACAAAGAACTCCACAAGAGGTTGATTATGATTAGCAATTGCAAGAACATCTCCCCAGATTCTAGAAAATCTAGCTAATGAGTTTATACGTGGGAGCCAATCAACCTCCTTAATCATGTACTTGCTGCACAACATTCTTCTCCAAAGAAAATTTACTTCACTTCCAAATTTCCACCACCATTTAAGAAGTAAGCTTGCATTGACATCCTTAAGTCTTCTAATTCCCAGCCCACCTTGATTCAGACTTTTAGAAACTTCAGTCCATTTCACCAAATGAACCTTCCTCTTCAAACCATTCCCACCCCAAAGAAAAGAAGCTTCAAGCCTTTCAATCTCACTAACCTCTCCACAAGGCGTTCTGAACAAAGATGTTTAATAAATAGGAAGGCCTCAAAATGGAAACTTTCATATGCAAAAAAAAAAAAAATAAATAAAAAACTCAAAACATTTGCTACAATAGAAGATATATATATATATATATAAATTAGTAAAATTAGGCCATTGATTTTTACTCAAGGTGACATTGAAGTTTTTCAAATTCATAAGTGCTTGTGGTTAGCTAATCTCGTCAAATAGTTCAACTTGTCGCCCATTAAGTGATAGCACAGGCATACAGAAACTCATAGCATTTTTCTATAAATATATGTGAAGCTAATGGATTTTTGGGTAAGATACTTTAAGAAATTAAGAAGTAAATGTAGTTAGTATATTCAGTTTGAGTCATCGTAGAGTTCGGTATTGATTTTTGAGTGACTTTTTTTTTTTTTTTGGGGGGGGGGGGGGGGGTGTGGATGTATTTTGGCAATTGCTACAATTTTTTTTGGTTGGTGGGAAAATTGACTCTTAAAATTTTTTTTTTTAAGTTGATTTTTAGCTTTTCCTAAACTAGTTTTTAGTTTTTGGCTTATTTAACCAGGGAAACAATTTTTTTAGCTGATCCCCAATAGAAATATATGATAATAATATAGATTTGAGCTTAACCATATTCAACTGAATTTCTTTATAGTACAAAAGATTGCGAATCATACCGATGCATGGTAGATTTGAGAGTGAGAATTAGTTAACTTGTTTTTATAACAAAACCTTCATTTGTATAAACAATGTTGTTGTATTGAATATTGAAATTTAGATGTGAATCCATTTCCAAGCAATCAAGCAATTTTACTGTTTTTCAATTCATTAATTGTGTTTTTTCATTGGTGGTGTGATGGTGGTGTTTATAATTTCATATGACTTGGTCAATTGTTTGATTGTTAAACTTTGGCTCCCCTCAAACTCAAGTCATGGATCATAATCAATATTTTAATAAAGTTAATTAATATTTGTAATTTACTAAGCTTTTTTTTTTTTTTTTTTTTTTTTTTATCGGCAAAAAATCTTTATTTGATGAGAACATACAAAGTATGATAAGGTACATCAATAAAGAGGAGCTTGGAACTAGCTCAAGCTCGAAACTCTAGTTGGTGAGAAACCAACAGATAAAGCAAAGCAACAAAACCAAAAAGCCAACAAACACAAAACCCAAAGGATTCAGATTCTGCTAAGCAACCAGCTTCTACCCAAGACTAACAGCAGACTGACCAACCAGCTTCTACCCAAGAATAACAGTAGACTAACAGAGCAGGAAAGCAGAGCAGAGTTGATGTGTGCAACTCTTGATCATTTTGTTTAAGACAACAATATACAAACACAAATTTTATTTTATTTTTAAATTTAAAGAAGTGCAATTAATATATTATTGACAATATTGCATTCATCTTGTATGGGCTCACATTAGCTTTTGTCAATATTACATTCTGAGCATTTTTTTAAGAAAAATTTCTCTATTTTGTAAAGCATTTTTTTTAAGGTTCAGGTTTTTCTCTAGTCCAAGATTGAACTGAAGCATACTATTGGGCCTGTGAGGGCTTACCACGGGTTCTGTTTCGATGATCCGAATACTTTAATGTGTAAAACTCGCCTGGTATTTCATCCCTGCAAAAATTACATTAATCAGATATCGATACTTACTTGATCAAATCATATTTCTGTCAACGGTAAATATGATTTTTAAAATAAATTGTTGACAGAAATTTAATCCAATCAAGTAGTTATCAATATCCAATCAACGTGCTTTTTTGCAAAAATGAAATATTCGACAAGCTCTACACATTGAACAGTTCGGATCATCGAAACAGAACTCGTGATGAGCCCTATGGGCCTAAACCGTGGACTGAAGAGAATCTGGGTCCTTTTTTAAAAGGTTGGAATCAAATGACTAACTTGTTCTTATTTACATTCAACAAAAATAAATAAGGTAAACTACCAATAGGTCCTACTTTGGAGACTTATTACTCAATAGGTCTTACTTTAGAGACTTATTACCCATTAAGTCCTATTTGATATAATTTATTAAGTGATAAAGATAAATTTATCAGTCTTTTTTTTTTTATGAATAATTTCATAGTGATAAATTTATCAGTCTCTTTGTTTTATGAATAAATTTTTAGTGATAAATTTATCACTATTTTATTTTTATAGTGTTAAATTTATTAGTTAGGACCTGTAGGTAAATAAGTCTAGTTAACAGGACTAATTGGTAAGTACCCCAAATAAATATAAATATGTTTCTTATTTTCTATAAATGAAAAATAACAAACTATAAATATTGTCAATTCGAGCTTTATTCTAGATTGTTCATAAAATAAACAAGTTCGTTCCATCATACTTTGCTTGATAAGCTCTTAAGCATTTAAAGACTATAGAGAAATTCAGATTAATTGAGCATCCATTGAGAATGACTCAAGGAGAAGCCAATCAAAGATCATTCATGAAATAAACAAAGCTAAGATTGTTCTTTATTTAAGCCTCAATACTATTTTTAAGCATTTTTTACTTAGTGACTTGTCTTCATCAATACTTCTGTAAATTGCTGATCATCGTATAACGCAACTTTTCGCCCATTTAATGGTTGCACAGGTCTGTAATTATTCTTATTTGCCGGTAGCAATGGAGCCTTCAAAGCATCTATTTGGGCTTGAGATATTGATCTCTCCTGCATTTTGTACAAGGATCAAGATTTTCATTTCAGTGTGTTGGTTCGATTAGCATGGAATGTTTTGTAAATGTTTTAGAAGTGATAAAAAAGAACTCAAAAATACATAAAAATGTTTGGAAACAGATTTGAAACCTATCAAAATGTGTAAAAATCTAATAATTGATTAATTAAAGGGGAAATATCAAATAAGTAGTATTATCAAAAAATAATTACAAATTTTATAAATATTAATAATTATAATTATAATATTTGTCATTAATATATAATTATTTGTTGAAAAATCCACAGAGGTGTAATTGCCCCTTAATTAAACACATTGAGATTTATATAGTCATCCATATAAAAGATTATTAAGTATTGTCTAACAACTTAATTTTATTAAATATTAAATACAAGTGTAAAACATTCTAAAAAAGTACGTACAGTCCCAACAAAATAAGATCTAAAAATTTACTTGGATATGTAGTTATGATAATATTATTATATATATTAGGAGTAACTATATTTATTGAAATATGCTAAAATAAAGCCTGTCATTATTTTCCCTAGGAACAAACCTTTATGAAAATTCCAAATTCATGTCAACACAATTTATTAGTTCAATATATTGCACTGCATGTTGATGTGTTTTGTCATATTCTAGTGTATTTTTGATGAAAACACAAAGATTTTATTATTATACGAGTATTTACCTTCGTTCTTTTTAAGAAAAGGAAATATTCTAATTATTCTAGAAGAAGCAAATGAAAATTTTGTTGATGAAATGAACTAGCTAGTACCTCGCCCAAGACATGCCAGATAACATTCTCAGTGCATGGAGGAGTGGTGAGAGAACCAACGTATCTATAATACTTGTGCGTATTTTTCCACAATTGCGAGGTGTTAAAGGTCCCAATATCAATTTCCGTTGTTCCGTTACTTGCCAACTTATCTAATTTACTTTTTATCTGCAACCATGAAGCACCACAAATTAGCAACTTGTTAAACTCCTTCATTTATTTTAAAACCATATAACAAATTCAATATGAAGTTTTCTCATAGTCACTTCTATTTTTGGGTCTAATACCAAACTGTGATTAGGGATGCCAATTTCTCTCTACTCCATCCATCCCTCATAAGTCCTATTAAGGCAAGGATTGGTTTTTCTTCCCGGATTAGGATCCCCTTCAATCTAGATTTTGAATTGAAAGGCCTTGTTTGGACCCGTAAGACCCACCACAAGTCTTGTTGTTCATTTTGTCAGACATTTTGTCTATTTCACTCACACAAAAAATTAGGTCAATCCAATAACTGTAACTTGTTTAATTTATTGTGTTTGTCACTAAAGAAACGTATTGTTTATTTTTAAAAACACAATTGTTATCTATTTTTTTGGTGAAAAATTAAACAAGTTACAATTATGGGATCAGCCTAGTTTATTTTATGGATGAAATACACAAAGTGTCCAACAAAATGAACAGTTTAGATCATAGAAATGGGACCCGTGGTGGGCCTCACTGACCCAAACAGTACCCTCCAATCCAAAATCTGGACTGGAGGGGATCCTACTTTTTTCTTCCCAACCCCATTCTACCCTACCTCCACCCTGATTATATTTGTTAAATCTATTTGTTTGTATGTAATATATAATCTAATTTTCTAAAATATAGGGTTAAAATATCAAAATATTGGAAAAGAATATAGTACACACTCCTCAAAATGTGTATCATATGTACCTTATAACCATAGAAAAAAATGACATAATTCCATACATTTTTTTAAGTCATAAATAAATAAATAAATAAATAAGTCATAACCAAAATACAAAAAAAGGTCATAATCAAATATTTTAAAATAACATCATAACTAAAGAAGAAAATGACGTAACTAAAGGTGCATATAGTATGAGGGGTTGTATGATAAAATTCTCCCAAAATATTACACTCAACATTCATTTTTATTTCTTTATCTCTAATATATAATTCTCATCACTTAACAATTATTATCCATAATATATTACATCATCTTTCATTTTTGTTAGTAGTGTCATTTCTAAAGCTGTAAAATTATCCTGCCTACTGCTCCTCTGCCACCTCCCGGATTTGCCCTACCCTCCTTCCATCCAAAATATGATTAGAGGCGGTGGCGGGTACTACAAACCCGTCTTCACTTCCATCCCTAGATGTGATGGATAAAATATGATGAAATGCAAGATATATTCTACCTTGGTAAGAATCGGATCAGGTTTGCCAAGTTCATAGAGGATGGCTACAACTGAGATGCTGTCATCGCTAGCCTTGTGGACTAGATGAAGCTCTGCATCGAATCTGTAATTATCAAAATTTAGCCATAAGCTTTTTTGCTTCCAAAAACTTTAGAAGCGTAACTAGTAGAAAATATCTAGGGAAATTTCACTTTATCCGCTTGTGGTTTAGTCCATGTGGGATTACCCCTTCTATTTTTGTAAATAATCACATAGCCCTTTTGTGGTTTGTGGTTTGAAATGTACCGTTAGGCTCGTTAATGATTTAACGAAAAAGACTAAAATATCCCTATATATAAGTAACTTAAGCGTGAACTTTGGATATTTTCATTATTTGTTTGGAATGCAAAGTGCACCTTAACCTTTTGTCCTTTATTCTATATGCGATTTATCCCTTTAAAATTTGAAAATGAGCATATAACTCCCTTGTGTCTGTCACGTGTTTCATACTTACTGTTAAATTGGATGGAATATTTGATGATACACTCTAATCCACAAACCACAATGGGATAATCCGCACATGAACAAAAGCACGGGTAATTCGCACATAGATAAAAGCACAAGAAGGTAAAATGAAATTTGTCCAAATATTTATATGACATTGTAATTGTAACAATTATGGGACTTATACAAAACTCAAAAGAGAGAAAACATACGAGGCATTATCAATTGTGTGCTCAGAACGAGTATGCCAGTGCATTTGCTGCAAGGTGTAGTTTTTTCCATTTCCAATCAACACTCCTGCATTTCCAAATTCCATCTACACGCAAAAATTCTTCATTGAGCAATAACATACAATTCTTAATGCCACAAAATCAATTTCTTTAACCATTGCGATTAGTAGAAATTCTCCGTTTTTGAGAGGTCTTATTTTTTCCTACCTAGAAACTTGATATTTTCATTTATATAAATAAACTAATGTGCAAGAGATCTCGTGAAAACCTCATAAGCCTATATTTACATGGAGACTTCTAAATTATTGAAAAATGTTATTTTTACCCTCTGAACTATAAAAACATACAAATGAATCTATTAAATTATTGAAAAGTATCAGTTTACCTCCTTAAAAAATCAATAAATACACTTAAAAAGTATAATATTTGCGGAAAAAAAACTTTAAAAAATTTACTAAATACCAAAAAAAAAAAAAAACCCCAAGAATTCAATATTTTTTTTATTCTTGTATATTTATTGATTTAAAAAAAATTAAAAATATTTTACTTTTTAGATACATCTAAGTAACATGTATCTAAAAGAGTAAAAAAAAGTGTTTAAAATTTTAAAAATATTCACTAAAAACAAAAAAAAAAATGAAAAATAAAAAATTCAATTTCTAAAAAATTGAATTCAAAAAATTGAAATCAAACACACTGATTGGTATGTTTTTATAATTTAGGAGGTTTGTTTGTACTATTTTATAGTTTTTAGAGTCAAAGTGATATTTTTTAATAGTTTATAGGATCTATTTATATATGTTTATGATTTAAGAAATCAAAATGATATTTTTCAATAATTTGAGGAATCGTCATATAAATAACCCTTCACTAATTCAAAGGCAAAGTTACAGTTTGTCACTTCCTCGCACGCTCCTTTTTCCTTTTTTTTTTCTCCCTCCTATTGTGCTTGCAAATGAGCCACCCAATATATATAATTGGCAAGAATGTAAATAAATGAAGGAAATGAACCGTCAAATACATGAATTTGCTACAAATTCATATGAAAAATAGAGAAATATAACATTTCCATCTAATTAACTTCAAAAATTCCGTTACAAATTGGACAACTCAAACCTCAAACGTTGGAGGATAATAAATAAAGAGAAAAGATAAATCTTTTATGTTTTTGCTGAAATAACTTCAAATTTTTATTAACTACGACGATGGGTAACATACCTCAACATTGTAGCCATTGTTAACCAACGTAGCATTTACAGGGTAATATTGTCTTCTTAAGGGCTTCAAGGTTTTATTAGGAACAGCTTTGTCCTCCACAATGTTAATTGGAGACTGTGATTTTCCGTTCGAGCATGCCTTATAATCAGGGCTCAAGCTTCCCCATTTGTCAGGGCCAGTGTCCCCAGAGTAGCTAAACGCAGCAGTTGTTTCAAGCTCTGGAAAAGCCACAAAAACAAAAAAATTAATCATTGTTAGTTGGATTATGAAAACATTTTCTCCTCCTAGCAATTGGCAGCGGTGATGGTGGTGAAAAATGCGATAGTGGTAGAGGTGGAGTAGTGATGGTGGTGGAAGCAATAGCATCGTGGTTGTGGTGGTGGAGGTGGTGGAACTCGTTTAAACGAATTTAAATGAATATTCATATTCAACCCTTTTAAATTTAATTTTAATTGGATTTGTAAGATGTAATCCAAATCCATAAAAATCCATGTAATTAAACGATTTATATTAGTCTAGGTTCCAACTTCATATAGAGGAGAAGCACAACATATATATATATAAGAAGTGGAGAGAGAGAGAGAGAGAGAGAGAGAGAGAGAGAGAGAGAGCATACCCTCTAGCTGTATGGCTATAGGAATGGCAAAGGTGTCGACAAAGAAGAATGCAGTGGCTATAATGACCAAGAAGGTGAGTAGGGCAGCCATTGAAGGTGCAATTCTGTTTAGAATTCAATTGCATGTCTAATATCTTCCACTACTACTGCTATTTATAAGAAGTTAGGGATACCTTTTTGAGATCCCTCAGTTGTGTTTGGATAATGAGTTGGGACAATTGTAATAAAATGGTATAAACTCAATTTAAAAAAGATGAAAATACAAGACTTAATTATACAATCTAATGCATAAATTGCTTGTACTTTCATGACATTACAATTATTTTGAGTTGGTGTCATTTTTATTTTATTTTTTTGCAGTTTTCCCTAATAAATTTAGATAAAAAAAAAAAAAAAAATAGCAATGGCTTTTATGTTTAGTCATTTTTTCACGTTGGTCCTAGTGGTGTATAAGGAAGCACCAAACCTTCCCCTCTCCTTTCTTTGGTGTATTATCATCCTGTATGATCTTATTATCAATGAAGGTTTTTCTTGGCTGCTTCAAAAAAAGGAAGCACCATGGTGTGAGGTTCATTCTCTCTCGCCTTTTGACGCTTTGTTAGAACGCTCTTTCGTTCCCTTCAGTTGCCTTCTTGTGGTCCTATAAGACTACGGGCTGGGGAGGGGTATTCCCATAACCCCCCGCCCCCCTCGCTCACCCCTTCAGATACTCCTACTTATCAGGTTCACATCTCTAATCCTAAAATAAACAGAAACAAAAGCTAATAAGTAAAGTTTTGTTCTTCTCTTTGGGTGTTTTTGATTGGTTCCTCACCAATCCTAGGTCGATTGCTTAGCATATAATTGCGTTTTTTTTGCAGTGCCAACCTAATTGGGATTGTTAAGTTTAACTATCATATTTTCTGCACTCCCCTACTTTGTTGATGTAATTTTGCATGTATTATGCCTCTTTTATTAATAAAGTTTTGTTTTGCTGATCAAAAAAAAAAAAATTTGTTGATGTAATTTTGCATGTATTATGCCTCTTTCAGTAATAAAGTTTTGTTTTGCTGATAAAAAAAGAAAAAAAAAAGTAAATAAATAAATAATCAATCAGTGCATGTTGGTGCTTCTTGCTCATTTGAAGTGCCCTGTAGCTGTATGTGGAGTGTGTTCAAGCAATGAAAAATAGCTACCACTGTCTTCTAGATTATTCATCAGACTAAAGAAAATTAATAATAGCATATGACTTAACAATCACTACTTAGTCACCAAACCAACAAATTACTTGAAGTTTCTTAATGTTTGAGAAATGTCACCATTGGATTTGGCAGAAAGTAGAACATCAAAACCAACCTCGTGTGAATCTCTAAATAAAAAAAATAAAAAATAAAAAAATTAATTACATAAAAATCTTATTTATAAATATTATGGTAGCTTATGTCCTATTTAAAATTTTTTGAACTAATAAGTCCTATTTAATAAAATTGAGAATATTATCAATTTTTTCTAATTTTTAAAATTAAAAACATTATTAATTTGGCACAATAATGTTCCAGATAATTGTTTCACTAACTGATTAAAAAAAAACAGAGCATGAGATTAAATGTTTTTACCCTTTTACTTATTGGTTTGATTCAACTATTTTATAAAATCAAGAATATTAACAAGTTTTTTTTAGTTTTAAAACTGAGATTATTATTAGTTTTTTCATTTTCAAAGTTTTTCTTTTTCTTTTCAATTTTGCACATCAATGTTCCATCATCATGTTTTTTTATAGATACAAAATTTTCAGTTTTGCATAAAAAAATAATTCAAAAATTTCAACAAAAAAAAAAATTTTGCACATAATTTTTTTTTTTTTTTTAGTTTTTTCAATTTGAAAGTTGATATTTTAAAGTTTTCAAAATCAAAATAAATGTCAAATCATCATGTTCCTGTATAGATAATTATAAATGATGAACAAGGATAATTCTGATTATTAAAAATTTAGTGGGACTTAAAAGTCTAAAAAATCTAAGTTAGGACTTAATGGAGTATAAGTTCATAAATTAAGACTTGTGTATAAATGCCCCAATAAAAAACTATATATAAAAAAAAGAAAAGAAAAAGAAAAAACAAACAAACGAACAAACAAACAAAAAACAATCATATCCTACTCATTTTGTTCCTAGTTTTGAAGTGTTATATTTATGCAATTCTAACTAAACAATTGGAGCAGATGCATTAGAAATAGGGTTGAACAAGGAATCTGTCAAATTCGTAATTCGATCTGGTCCAATCCAATCCAGTAGGTTTGGATTGGTTTTTTGAATCTGTAGTTCAGTTCCAGATTGAAAAATTAAAAATCCGTAGTCCATGGATTGGTTTCGGATTGAACCCCATAGCCTTGGATTGGAACCGATCCGGACCGTATACAAATAGCCTATATTTATATTATGCACCATCTCACATAGTATCTTCTCTTATTCCATATAAAACCTAAATCCAAACCTAAAGCTGCATAGTATCTTCTTTTATTGCTTTTGTTTGTTGGTTTTTAGTGTTAATTTGTAATGGTATAAATATTTGTAGTGGAGCCAATTTGCTTATGATTGTTTAAATTCTAGGACAGTATGTCACTATTATGGAAAGACATGTTGCTATTGTGGAATTAATATGATACTATGTTTATATTTTTATGAAATTAAAATGTTCTCTATATATATATATATATTTTTGTTAATTTAATTATGTGAATCCGTAATCCTAAACCAATCCAATCTGTGTTTAAATGGATTGGTTCAGATTTGTTCCACGATTTAAATGGATTAGATGAGTTTCAATTTTTTAAGAACCGTAGATAACGGATTGGTCCTGATTTTATCCCAATTCGGACTAATCCAGACCTGCTCACCCCTAATTAGAAAGTGGAAGATGAATAAAGCTAAGTTATAATCCTGTGTGTTGTGTAAATCTGAGTTGGAATCCTTGAACCATATTCCACTTTTCTGCCCCTTTGTGTGGCAAGTTTGGTCAAGCATCATTTGAGTATAATTAATAATAAAAAATGTTTGAGATCTCTAAATGAGGAGCTCTAGAAGTGGGAAGTGGGCCTCACCTGATGATTTGATATTTTGGCTTGTGATGTTGCATTTTTTTTTTCTTTTTATGTATTGCCAAATCACTAGAGTTGGCATTAGAGCTCCAACTCTAGTGCTCTCTATCATCACTCAATTAATAATATAAGATATAGGAGACTTTTCAGTATTTAAGTAGAATAACACAAAGTTAGGTATAATAATATAACCAACCTAGTCTAAAGAGAAAGAGGGACACCCACCCTCTATAGGAGATTGGGAGACTTAGGCCTCGTTTGACAACATTACTTTTTAGCCTAAAAGTTAAAAAGTCACTAAAAAAATTAAAAAGCCAACAACCTATACCAAAAGTTAAAGATTTTATTTTCTCTTTACTTTTTGCACATTTTTTCGTAAAAAACTAAAAATTCATCCCAAACATATTAATTTTTTTTACATCATATTTTAGCCAAAAAACTAAAAAGTTACTAAAAAAACATATTTCCAAATGAGGCCTTAGTATTATTCTAAAGAGGGGGACCTTAGAATAATATTTTTTAATTTTTCTAATTTTTTCAAAAAAATAAAAATTAAATGATAAAAAAATGAAAAAAAAAAAAAAAAAAGAAATGCAAACCAAAGATCTCCTAATCTCATAAGTAGAAGTGTACCCCAATTGATCAAATTATGTGTGCTTGCTCTTAGTTTTTGACAATTACAAGATTGATTTTGTCCTTGTTTGTAGGACTACGGATGTTTATCACTATAGTATTTTTGTACACTGTTTGGGTGTCAAAATGAATAATAATAATAATAATAATAATAATAATAATAATAATAATATCCAAATAAAATTTTGGTATAAAATATTCATACACAATAATGTAGTCATTTCATTACATTTCGTATCAAAACACCAACCCTTATTAATTGTAACTTTAAAAATGTCATTGTCACTATCACATTATTCTCGATGATTTTTTTGTTTAAAAAAAATCTACTTATAAATTATTTTTCATAAATTAATTAATTTATTATATTAACTTAGTTGGTCACTCCTATACACTCTCAATTAAAAAGTCAAAGGGTCAATCATTGTTAAACGACAAGTAAGATATCTTGTCTAGGCAAATTTTTTAAAATGATACCTTTATAATTTAATTAAAATTGATAGATGTAGCAAAAAAAGGTGGTGGATGTAACATGTCCATCATATTCTTATTAGACAACCTACATCCTTTTGCTAATAATGAAGCAGCTCATTAAGTTTCTTTTTGTTTTCACTTTCATTTTTATTTTTTTCATCTTAATCTTAAAATCCTAATTTTTGATGATCTATACTTGACACTAAATGTATTGCTTCCTTGGAATTAAAATCATGATTTCTGTCACGTTCAAGGTGGGTTGTCATGTGTTGGCCATACCAATACATCTTTTTATCATAAAAAAAAAAAAAAAAAAAAAAATGTAAAAAAAAAAAAAAAAAACAACGACAACAAATGTAGCTTAGCTTTAAAGGGGAATCAATTGAAGCTTAGCTTAGCTTGGATTGGCGATCCCATGGGTCTCACACACTTCTAACCAACCGAACTTAGCACAAATAGCATATAGGATACAATCTCACCTAATTTGCATAAGCATACCGTACAAAGTACAATTTTTTCATTTTAGTTTTGATGAATTAATGCTTAAAGTGCATAGTTATTCCACTAATAGGAAAAAGAAAAAGTGTGTAAAATTAGGTGAAATGTAAATATATTTTATTCATATTTTACTTACCTTTTCCAAATTCCTCCCCAAATCCCCCAACCAAACATTAATGTTTGAGAAATGTCACCATTGGATTTGGCAGAAAGTATAACTTCTAAACCAACCTCGCGTGAATCTCTAAATAAAAAACTATGTATAAAAAAAAAAAAAAAGAAAAAAAAAAGAGAAGAAAAAAAAAAAAAAAACACTCATATCCTACTCATTTTGTTCCTAGTTCTGAAGTCTTATATTTATGTAGTTCTAACCATTATATTTATACAACAAAAGTAATCTATGGTAACGAAAAGTAGTGAAGAAAATAAATTTTGTCACTAAATAAGAATAATCCGTGTCGAATTATTAAATTTTGTCACGTATAATAAAAAATAAAAATAATAGGTGACGAAATTTGTTTTTGTCAACAAATATTTCTTTTTAGGTGAGGAAAAATTAAGTTTTGTCACTGAAGGTTTTCCCACTAATTTTTTTTTTTGGTTGGCGCCAAAATTTGAGACTTTTGGCGAGAAATTTTTTTTGTCACCAATTATAAAATTATTAACGAGGAATATATTTTCGTCACCAATAATTTTGTATATATATTTTTTGAGAAACTTGCTTTAAATATTTTAAGACCATTTGGTGAGAAATATATTTTTGTCACTAATAATTTTTAATATTTTGAGACTTTTTAGTGAAGAAATTATTTTGTCACCAATTTTGGAGGAAAATTTTTGACATATTGGGACGGTAATGGAAGAAATAGACAACTAACTTTTTTCCAGGGCCATGCTACAGACCTCCAGTGGGGTGACCCCCACTGACAACCCCCAGTGAGGTGTCACCCCCCCATTGGCTGGAAAAAAGAAAGAAAAGGAAAACAGTTTTTGAGCCAATGAAAAATCAAAGGACTCTAAGGTACCCCCTGGGTGTTAGGCATTTTTCCTTTTTTCTTCTTTTTATTTTTGTTTTTCAATTTCTCTCTCTCTCTCTCTCTCTCTCTCTGAAAACAAAACACAAGTTAATTAACTCTCTAAACCTATGGTGACGAAAAGTAATGAAGAAAATATTTTGTCACTAAATAAGAATAATCCGTGACGAATTATAAAATTTTGTCACATATAATAAAAAGTAAAAATAATAGGTGACGAAATTTATTTTCGTTAATAAATACTTATTTTTAGGTGAGGAAAAATTAAATTTCGTCACTAAAGATTTTTCCTCTAATTGTTTTTGGGTGGCGCCAAAAATTTTGAGACTTTTAGTGAGAAAAAAATTTGTCACAAATTATAAAATTATTAATGAGGAATATATTTTTGTCACCAATAATTTTAAATATTTTTAAAAAAAATTAATTTTAAATATTTTAAAACTATTTAATGAGAAATATATTTTTATCGTCAATTCACCCAAAAAAGAAATATGTAATAAAAAAAAACATATACATCAATTGAGAGAGGAGGGCATCCAAGTTTTTAATTTTTTTAATTGTTAAACCAAAGACAAAAGTAATTTTTAAAGTGGAAGAAACTATTCGGCTACAATGGGTTAGTGTGAGAAGCTTTGCCATTTCTCTAGAAATTCCTAAATTTCTAGGGTTTCAATATCTCGTTGATGACGATGGTATCGTCATAGTTTACAGAAGGGGTTTCTTCTAGCACTATGGAAGGGGCTTTTCTTGTATGACGTTGATGGAGGCTGGTGAGTCAAATGAGGAGGGCGCAGAGACAGAGATGTTCAATGCATGACTACGATTGAGGTTGATTCGGCCGCCAATCGCGTGTTGCGAGGCTGTTCTCTCTGAATTCTGGGATCGACGTCGATGAAGCCAAGCCTTACGCCGAGTTCTGGATGGGCACTCACGAGTCCGAACCCTCCTTCGTCCTCCAAAGCTTCAATGATAGTGTTGATTGGTTCAGACTGTGTGGGTTTGAGTTTCAACTCGTGGATTGCCAAAGTCCTTAGTGTTCTTTGCGATAATGTTATTCAGAAATGGGGCGTTACTCTTCCTTTTATTTTCAAGGTAAAAATACTCTGATGTTTTTGCTTTGATTATGAATTTCATGGTCTGTGTATTAAAGTGATTGAATAGATTTTTGATTAATTGGAATGTGTTAGGTACTTTTAGTTTCAAAGGCATTGTCGATATAGGCCCATCCTGATAAGGAATTTGCTGGGTTTCTGCATAAGACTCTGCTTGATGTCTTCAAGGAGGATAATTATAAGCCTGAAATGGCTTTGGCACTAACAGAATTCGAGGCCCTTTATGGGTTTATTAGTCTCAAGGTAACGTGCTTAACCATTATTTGTAACTTGTTTGATTGTGAATGACTATTGATTATTTAATTGAGGTTAAGTTGGAGTTTTGATCTGAATAAATTTTGATTTCTGGTTTAGAGAATTCAAACTAGTTATTCCAAAATGTTTTGTGATTCGATTTGTGAGAAATTTGAACAGCTTTTAGAAGTCTTGGATGTAAGTCTTTAGGAGTCCCTGATGGATGAATGTAATCTCTTGGTGATAGCTATACTATACTATACTACACATATTTGTTAAATTTGTTTCACTTGGCATCTTCTTGAAATGAATGGGATTTCACCTTTCTTCTCATTGGATACTTGATTCTAAGGTGTGTGCGGTTCACCCAGTCTGTGACTATGGGAGGGCTATCACTTGATGGGTTTTTGTTGGAGGTTTCCTATTTCTTTTCATTTTTTAGCCATTCATTTCTGCAATTAGCAATACCATAAGTTTTACTTGCATTGTATAACTGTTGTGATTGTATCGATTAGTTCACACATGAAGTTCTACAGTTAAAAATCCAATATGCAAAAAAATTTACAAATGTAATGTTATTTGTTGATCTGGAGTTATCTTTCTTTTTCTTTTTGGTTGAATTTTGATGGGCTACACACAATGGGGGATTGCCCTCTCCTTGACCATGACACTCCCCACCCTAATTATCATGTTTAAAAATTTTAAAAAAAAATTTTTGTCCCCTTATCACAAGTTTATTAATGATGTGATTATGTTGTTATTAAGGCTATAGAATGTGCTGAACTACTGGAGCTTGGTTCAAGAATGACTAGATTTGCACCTTTTCAAACTCATCAACATGATTAGGATTGTATTGTCAAATTTTATTTTTATTTGAGGAGTTTTCTCTTTTTTCTAAACAATTTGTGTAAGTTACAAAATGTTGATTTTCATAGGTTAGAACTAAATCACATAATATTGGATATCTAAAAGGAAAAGTGCTTTCTTGGGTTGGAATTCCTACCTCGGTTGTCCTACTATTTGGAGTTTTCGAGAAAGTTCTTTTAAACGGTTTAAACCAGGTTTTCCTCATCTCAAAATATTTCACATATCACTATTGTAGTTTGTTATTGCACTCTTCATTCAGTAACTTCTAATGTTTCCATTTGGCATAGGATTTTTATTTATTTATTTATTTCCAATTATTTCTTAATAGTAGACACACCAACTGGGTGAATTTGTGTTTGTTTTGATCCTAGATTGCCGGCCTTGTTTTAGATTGTTGTTCTAGCCAAAAAAAATGTGAAAGAAAGAATCAGTCTGTTGCTACTTCACACAAAAATTTGCTAAGAAACTCACTTTTTAATTAATGGTATATGGGTGCCTTGATATTAAATAAAATTTCCCTTTTGTTTGTCTGTGTCAGGCTGATCAAGCTGGAACAGTAGTTAAGGTGCTTGCAAAGGATGGGAAACCAATTAGTGTGGACACGGTCTCTCTCTCAAATAAATTTCTTTCCTTGTTTCTATTTCTTTAATTATTCAATGCAGAGTCGATTGTTGTCTAAAACATTCCATTCGTTTTTTGCAGCCTCTATTTACCATTGAGCCATGAAGAATTAAGCCTCTATTTACCATTAACAAATTGCAAACAATAACAAAACATTTCTACTGGTGCACGGACATTGGTGTTACAGAAGGATATCGTTAATGGTATTGACTCACATATATATTATCAAAATTTTTTTTTGGACTTGAAATCAGTGTTAAAAGTTTTATATGTTGCTTGATAGTTGCTAGGTCTCAATCAGATTCAGATGTAGAAGTTTTTGAAGCTGCCGAAGCTGCTGTAGAAGGAGGTGATCTTGGGATTATTGGTGACGATGTATTTGCTTTTGGGAACAGGAATTTTAGTCCAGCTCCGGGAGTGGAAACTATCTGTTTTTTCCCTAAAAATCCTTCGCCATGTAAGAATTCCATCTGTCATTATCAATTAATTTTATTTTTAAGTAAAAAATGTTATCTTTTCCTTTTTTGGACTAGTGTTTTTAATAGCATTTCTTTCTTTATGCAGTGGTAACAGCAGTGGAGGAGGGTGAACTAATAGTTGGAATGAAAAATGAGGGTGATATTCTTATTTTATTGATTTTGTGTGTGTGTGGTGCAAGACATACACTATTATGGTTTTTATGAAAATTTGACAACTCCTCGTGTCAATGTATGGCTAGTAGTTGTATGCTCTTCAATAATATCATGCATTGTTTTTCCTGCTTTTTGTATCAACAGTAGTTCTTCTTAGCCTTTTGTATTTAGTGGTATCTAGTAGATAGCATATCTCACTTGCTCTTGAATGATGACAACAGAGGAATCAAGTGTGAATGTCATTGCAGTCAAGGCCATTGTTCATCTTAGTTTTGATATATATAAACTTCTTATTAAATCTTCCTTACAAACCTATTTATATATATTATTTAGAACTGTTTCATAAACATTTTAAATTAATGGATATCAATATTTCTTATGAAAATAGGCTGCTTCAGATCCATGGGGAATTTATGTTAGCTTTATCAGTGTAATATTGCTACCAATTGTGGAGAATGCAGCAAAACATGCTGGATCAGTCATATTTGCTTTTAAAAACAAGTTGGTATGTCACAAATATACATATGTATTTTTAATATGTTATCTTTATAGTTTTGTCTCTCTGAATATATGACAAGTAAATTTTTTAATTTTTTATTAATTTTTTTTTCTCTGTCATGCAGGATATCTAACTGGGGGTGGCTTTGGGTTCAGCAACTCAAATTTCAATGTTTGTGGTGAGACTTGAAATTAATAAATAACTAAGTAAATAAAACCCAAGATGAAATTATATATAAATTAAATATTAAATTAACTTGTTCAATTTTCAGGTTCCCTTATGTGTGGTGGTTGCATGGATAATGGGTATACATATGGATCTTGACTTCAATCTCCTAGAAACTGGTTCCCTGGCTTTCTTAATTATAGTCACAACTTTCACTCTCCAGGTTCTTTTCTATTAATCTCTCCAATAATGATATTTCGATTAGCATCATTATTCTATTTGCTGCTTCAATAATGCTATACACTGCATATAAATGTAATTACAAATATATGAAATAAAAAAAATTGTAAATTACAAGAATATGACACCTGTACAGAACCCATAACACTCGCAATTAAGGTTTATAATTTTAAAATTGCCAATATCATGTTACTCAAGATAATTTTTTTTGGTACAAGAATTTATCTTTGCTGACGTGTTTATAAATTCTTCTGGGAGTGAGCAACTATAGGAAACATTTGGTTATTTTTATTTTTATTTTTAACTAAATGAAATATGTGTTTTGACTTATGTTGTGAAGATACACCTATTTTTGCAGAAATTTTGCAATTACTCTTGACTGAATTGTTGCTTTTGGTGCAATATATTGATCACTTGTTTCGAACAATGTAAATAAGAGCTAAGGGACTTTTATGGTTGACACATTGTGCAGAAAAGCTGTTAATCTGATCTGAGAAGTTAGAGATTTTTGTTGGATCAATTGTTAAGAGGCTTTTGCTTTATAGGAAAGACCACTTTACACATTAAGAAAAATATGCATATTTTATTTTTTGACTATGATTTATTAAGATTGGCATGCAAAAGTTTGATTCTTGATTTTTAACTTGTGAGAGAGAATTAGATTTGGTGGTTGTTTTCAAAGATTAGAAACCAACATGCATGAAAAACCCATTGTCGCGAATCAAATGTACCTCAATGCTACGTGATATTTTGGAGCTATTATATATATATATATATTCTGCCATTAGTGATAGTGATATATGGTATTCTTGCAATCTTTTGGCATCTTATGCTATCCGTGTTGCTTTATCATCAAGGATCACCTCAACTCTTTGAAGTTCTGATTTGTTAGATGCATTTCTACTAAATTGGTTTATAAAATAAAAGTATTTATATATGAGTTTAGATGTAATTGATAATATATTAATGTTTTCTTTGTCTATTTTCTTTGCAGATTGGTTTTTGATGACGTTTGGAAGTATACTTGCAAATGAAGATCAACTGTTGAATTTTGTTTCCTGAACTGATACTTAGTTGTAGTTGCAAATCAAGATCGAGTGTTGATTTTTTTTTGTGGATTCCACGTTAGTTCATTTTGGGATTTGCTTTGGTGGTTTTTGTGTTATACTTAATGGTTTATATTATTAAAGTTGTTTGATGGATATATTTTGATTTATAATATAAATTGTTTATTGATTTTTTTTGTGGAGTGATGTATAATAGCTAGTGATTTCTTAGTACAATTAAAAGGCTATTGGGATATGAGCAGGGATATTTGTGAAATAATAATTGAAATTGAAATATAAAATATGAAACAGGTATAGTGACGAATTTGTTTCGTCATTTGTACTTGTTATTATGACAAAGTGATTATTCGTCATTAATTAACAT
Source organism: Camellia lanceoleosa (assembly GCA_025200525.1). NCBI lineage: Eukaryota > Viridiplantae > Streptophyta > Magnoliopsida > Ericales > Theaceae > Camellia > Camellia lanceoleosa. The sequence goes on along the minus strand of CM045761.1, from coordinate 38,940,248 downwards.
TTTTTGTGACAAAATTTATTGCAGCGCATATATGAGAGTTTTCATTGATTTTGTTGTTTGGTGACGAAATATATTTCGTCACGTATATAAATATATTTGTAACGAAATATATTTCGTCACCCATGTATGACTTTTGGAGACGAAAAATTTCCACCTTTACATCTTCTTGTGTGAAATTATTTCCTCATCAATGATCAACATTTGTGACAAATTTATTAAATCAACTAAAATTATAAATATGATATTGAATAATTATTTAGTGACGAAAATGAGAATTTTTGGCGACAAAATCTTGTTTTATCGGTGACAAAAAATTTCGTCACTAAACTAATTTCATTGGTGACGAAATTATTTTTCGTCATGGTGGTTTTTAGTGACAAACATTTAATGACGAAGTTGGTGACGAAAATATTTCGTCACAAATATCTATAGTGACGAAATTAGCTCTTTTGAGACAAAAATTTCGTCATTCATGACCCAACTTGTTGTAAGTTCTAACCAAACAATTGGAGCAGATGCATTAGAAAGTGGAAGATGAATAAAGCCAAGTTTTAATCCTGTGTGTTGTGTAAATATAAGTTGGAATCTTTGAACCATATCCTACTTTTCTGCCCCTTTGTGTGGCAAGTTTGGTCAAGCATCATTTGAGTGGTGGGGATTGTGCTGTGTAGTACCAAGGTCAATTGAAATTTTGATGCAATGGTGGCTGAGCTGGAAATTTAGGAACAAGGAAAGGCAAGTATGGAGAGCTGTCCCTATAGTAGTGATTTGGTCTATGTGGAAATATAGAAATTAGTGTATTTTTACTAATACTCAACCAAATCTAGAAGAATTATGTTGTTAGGTCCCTTAGTGTTGTCAATCCCGCGAACAAACTTGTGTGATTGAGTTGTAAATTTCCTTGCTGTTTTGTCTTCCTCGCTCGAGCAAAGACTGCGTTTAGCAAAAACCTGAAAGAGATGAATGTGCGCTATAGCGAAGCTTGCGTGGTTCGAGCGAAAAAGTGTGTCTGCATAAAAACCTGAAAGAGTTAATTGTTCGCTCGAGCGCAGGATGCGTGGCTCAAGTGAAGCCACTTATGGAAATCATGCATGTTAAGTTCCTCGCTTGAGCGAGAGGAGCTTCGCTCGAGCGAGCTTCATAGTCCAGGATTTCTCTAAGTAGTTGTTTTACTCCTAAATTAGGATTAGGTTTTTTAGATCTACTTTGAGGTTTTTTAAGATTTTCTTTTGGAGTATTTTTGTGAGTTTTCCTTGATAATTTGAATGAGTATTAAACTCATGAGTTGACAAGCATAGATCAAGGAGGTTGATTGATTACATACAAGAGTGTTCTTCTTCGGTGGATTCCGAAGATTCAAACGTGGAGTTTCAAAGGAGTTTGATTCTGTATGTAGTCGTTGATTCGACAAGTGAAGTTGTGGATTCAACTTCAGATTAATCAGTTTCGAGATAAAGGCTTGGTGAAAGAATTACAGAAGGTTTGAAGACAAATTGGATGAGTTGGGTAATTTGTTTGTTATCTTTGTAATCTTTTTTTCTTCAGTAGTGGATTGATTAGTGGCGTTTCGCCCGTGGTTTTTTATTACAATTGAAGGTTCTTCAATTGTGGTTTTTCCATGTAAAAATCGTTTGTGTTGGTTTATTGTTTATTCCGAAAAACAACAATCTAAATCACTTTCATAAGTGCTTGATGATTTAGATTGTGTGTTTTGAATAATTGGGAATTGAAATATTTAATTCTTGATCTAATCACGAATTACTTAGGATTTTCAATTGGTATCAGAGCAGGTCACTCTTTGTTTTTATCAAAACTATAGGAGTGTGATTTTGTGTGATTAAGTGATATGGATTCAATTCTTGAAGGTAACTCGACCCATAGACCGCCTTTACTCGATGGTACAAACTATTCTTGTTGGAAAGCTCGTATGAGAGCGTTTTTAAAATCCATCGATGAGAAAGTTTGGCACTGCGTGATCTATGGGTGGTGTGAACCTATTGTCACCATTGATGGTGTTGATATTCCTAAACTCCCTGATAAATGGGACACAACCGATTACCAAAACTCGAGTTGGAATAGTAAGGCTCTCAATTCCCTTTTTTGCTCTGTCACACCTGAAGAGTTTCGTCATATCTGCATGTGTGAGGTAGCAAAAGAGGCTTGGGACATTCTTGAAACGATTCACGAAAGTACTACTTCTGTCAAAAGGTCTAAACTTCAACGTCTCACCTTCGCCTTTGAAACTCTTTTTATGCGCGATGATGAGACGTTTGATGATTTCTATGCAAAACTTAGTGATATCGTGAATTCCTGTTTCACACTCGGTGAAAAAATCCCTGAAGCTAAAGTTGTTGGTAAAATTTTGAGGTCATTACCTGAGAGGTTCCAATCAAAAGTGACAGCCATTGAGGAGGCTCAGAATGTTGATACCCTGAAGCTTGATCAGTTGGTTGGAAACCTGCAGACTTATGAAACCCACCAGATTTCTAAGGAAAAACAAAAAGATAGTGTGGCTTTCACTAGTGCTCATGAGACTGGAAAAACTCCTGAAACTGAGTTTGATTTAGAGTCTGATATGACGGCTATGTTTACTAAACAGTTCAAAAATAATTTTTAAAAAAAGAAGCCTAATTTCATATACTCTATTTCAAAAGACTAGTAATGAAAAACCCAAAACTTTTCTACCAAAACTTGCTCCAAAAACTGAAAAGAAGATTATAAAAGGACAAGGGGTCAAGTGCTATGAATGTTAAGGGTTTGGCCATATTGACCTTGAATGTCCTTCGAAAAAGAATCAAAAGAAAGTCTACACAGTGACTTGGGATGATGAAAGCGGGTCGGAGCAAGAACCCAAAAAACCTGAATCCAGTGAAGACGGAGATAGAGCTTTCATGGCATTTTGGTCCACTTTCACTCAACCTCTTCCAAAGCCAGCAGAATTAGCTCGTGGTCAGAACATGCATCATGCTCCCACCTTTGATGGGAGTAACTTCTTGTATTGGAAGATCAAAATGAGGGCGTTTTTGAGAGCTTGTGACCCAGAAGGCTGGCAAGCCATTGAAGAAGATACAGAAAGTGCTGACAATCCGAGCAATCAGAGAGCCTTGATTACTATTCGTGGAGCAATTTCTGATGAAGAACAACAACGGGTTGCTCATTGCACAAAGGCTAAAGATGCATAGGAAATTCTGAGCCAATTTCATGAAAGAGGAGATTCACCTTCACCACCATCCAACAACTTTCCTGCCTTAGTTGCTAGATTGGATGAGGTAAAGGAGAACGAAGAGCAAAAAGAGGATGAGGAAACATCAGAAGACAATGACGAGATTAATGGCGATGAACTACAACATGTTTACGAAAAGCTTTACGAGGAATCTTTGAATTTGTCCAAAATCAATGACAAACTCTCTCTCAAGCTCAAAGCATGTGAAAGTGTCACGACCTAAACCCGCCCCTATGGGTTTAGCATCAGAATCGCCAAGAATCCTAGATTACCAAGGCACGCTAACGAATAATAACGATATCTGATGCAAAAGCCAAAAAAAAGAATTAAAATATGTCCAATGAGATGTGACAGTCTGTATGCAAAAGACTTTTCATTCATATGCACATTCATAACAGAACAGTCTATACATACATGAACAATCATCCAGGACAGGGACCTAGTCCCTATTGATACAGTGCAGTGCTAGTCTATACAGTAATACAAAACCGGTATAGAGACAGATGGGGGAAGATTAAAACACCTCAAAAGCCGTAGCTTGACAGGCTCGGAACCTCGCAGTGAGGCACAGTGGTTGGCTTTGACAAAAGGGAGTCTAACCCACGCTCTTAGCTCTGGTCTGGTGCCTGAACACCTACATATATATATATATATAAACAGTGAGCTAAAGCCCAGTGAATAACATAATATGTAAAGAGGTTAAGAATGACTGTCCTTTCAATATTGAAAACAGTCATTTCAATCAATATATCAGTTATTCAGTCATAGTTATTCAGTCATAGCAGTCATATGTGGTACATCCAATAGCAAAACAGTACAGTGGGTCTTAACAGACCGAGCAGACAGTTGATGGCCATCATATCTGTAAACAGTAGTGGTTCCAACACGGGAACTGACAGAGATCTCTGTAACAGTAGCAGTAACAGTAAAGTAGTTGCTAAGGATGCCACAATATAGTTCAGAATAGAGGACAGACATTCATACAGTTAACAGTAAACAGTTCGGAAAACAGTTCAGTTGATCATTTAGAAAATATTCATTTCTGAACATATCTTTACAACATTGTTACTCACAGAGTTCTGGGCTACAGATAAGCTAGAGCATCTCCGAATGCCAACCCTACACAGTTACAGGATGAATACATACTAAGTTACACATTCGGGAATCAAAGACTTAATCCCTAATTGACTCGGTGTGGTTCTATATCAATATCCTCATTAAGATGCTTTAAACTAGGCCTAAGAATGCCTAGAATGAAATGATGATGCAAAGATGCACTTTAAAAACATTTTCAGAATTTTCAGAAAAATAGGGTCCTGCTCGAGCGGATATGCAGACAAAGGTTCCCGCTCAAGTGTCACTTACCATGCTCGAGCGGACTACAAAGCATGGCAAAAGTACTGGATGTGCGAAAATCACGCTCGATGGGCGCTCGACACCCGCTCGAGCGTGTGATACAATCCCCCGCTCGAGCGTGCATTTCCTCGCTCGAGCGGACTGTAAAACAATGCAAAGTGCTGGGAGTACGTATTCCACGCTCGAGCACCAATTTTCCCGCTCGAGCGTGAGTCCAAATTCTGGAAATTCCAGATTTGAACCTCAAGCTCAAAACCAAGTTTCAATGCACCAAATTCGATCCTCTTGGGCTAATTTTCTAGAAAACACTTCGAAACTCATAATATAACATGTTTCAAAGATCAATTTGAGAAATCAAAGCCCAAAAGTAGTTCAATGAAATCCAATTTCAAGCCAAAGTTCAAGAACATGATGTAAAACATAACATGCATGGATTTTAAACAACTCAAGCTTCAAATACATGCTCAAATGAGCCAATTTCTCCATAAACAAGATGAATTCATGGTCCAACGCAAAAATATGAACATGCATGTGGAATTTCATGAACAATACTATTCAAAACTCAACAATGGCAACATGCATGTAGGATATATGCAATAATTCAACATTACAAGACCAAATATTGACTTTAAAATCCAATATGACAAGAGCCATGCAAGAACTAACTCAATTACATGAACAAGAAGGTGAAGACTCTACCTTGAGTCTTGAATTATAAGAAGGGAAGCTTAATTTGCCAAATTCTCTTCAAAACTACTAAGTTTCCAAGCAATGCAAGATGAAGACAAGTTTCTCCTAGCTCTCTCTCTCTCTAATCGGTTGAGTCTAAGGAAATGGCTGAGGAAATGTTTTGCCTAAGTGTATTCAAGCCTCAATATGTGTAAGGAAGTGGGCCACTAAGTGGCAAAGTTGCAAATAAGGCCAACTCTTGTAATTTATCAACATTTGATCTATTTAATCATACCAAATCACATTTCAATTAAATATGCCATAAAATCACATAAATTATGATTGACACATATCACTAATCAATTTCATATTCGGCCCCCAATAAGGCCTTCAATTTACAGTTTAAAACATAAAACATGAACAGATAGTTTAACAGTCGAACAGATAGAGATGCACTTAGCAGTCTGAGACAATCAATCGGCCCAGATTTTGATCGATCACTCAATTAACATGTTTAGTCTCGCTTAGCGATGTCGGTGGTTAATCGAACAAATGATGAGGGTTGTCACAGTCTCTCCTCCTTATAAAGAGTTTGGTCCTCCAAACTCGAATTACCTTCATTCTGGAAGAAAACGGGATTCAGTGGAAACAGTTCGGGATATCTCTTCAGCATATCATCTTCTCTTTCTCAAGTGGCATAGACGCCACCATGGTTTTGCTAGTCGACTTTTACTAACAGAATCTCTTTGTTTCTCAACTTTTTAATCTGTCCGTTTACAATCTGAATAGGTCGTTCCTTGTAAGTGTAGTAATCACTCAGCACTACACGAGTAGGCTCAATCATATGGAAAGGATCCCGGAGGTAATCCCTCAACATAGAAATGTGGAAGACGTTATGCATATGCTCCATTTCAGGAGAAAGCGCTACTTGATACGCCACCGGATTGATTTTCTCAATAATCTCATACGGTTCGACATATCTCCGCTTAGCTCACCCCGACTCCAAAGAAGTCCGCCTTTCATTGGTGTCACTTTCACAAAAACGTGATCACCTACTTCATACTCTCTGTCTCGCCTTCTGACATCCGCATAACTTTTCTGTCGGCTATGTGCGGTTTTCAGTCTCTGTTTGATCAGTTTTACTTTTTCTGTAGTTTCTTGAACAATCTCGGGCCCAAGTAAAGGCCCATCTCCAACTTCTGCCCAGCAAATCGGAGATCGACATTTTCTGCCATACAATGCCTCGAAAGGCGCCATTCTAATACTTGAATGGAAGCTGTTGTTGTAGGCAAATTCAGCTAAGGGTAGATGACTTTCCCAATTTCCCTAGAAATCAAGAACACACATTCGCAGCAAATCCTCCAGAGTCTGGATGGTTCTTTCTGACTGACCATCTGTCTGAGGATGGAAAGCACTACTCAGTCTCAGTTCAGTACCCAATGCTATCTGTAGGCTTTGCCAAAATCTCGATGTAAACTTCGAGTCCCTATCAGAAACAATGGACACAGGCACTCCATGCAATCTAACAATCTCATCAATATATATCACAGCCAATTTATCCGCATTATAAATTGTTTTGACAGGTAATAAATGAGCAGATTTAGTCAGTCTATCAACAATAACCCAAATTGAATCCATACCTTTACTGGAGCGAGGTAAACCAACAATAAAATCCATGGTGATATGTTCCCATTTCCACTCCGGTATCGGTAAGGGTTGCAGTAAACCTGCGGGTCGTTGATGTTCGGCTTTAACTTGTTGGCAATGAAGACATTTTGACACAAAATTAGCAATCTCTTTCTTCATTCTCAGCCACCAGAAATTCAATTTCAAGTCTTGATACATTTTCGTATTTCCTGGATGGATGGACCGTTTCGAATTGTGGTCCTCTTGCAGAACTCTTCTTTTCAGTTCAGAATCATTCGGTACACATAATCTTCCCTAGAATTTCAACACATTATTTTCAAATTTGAAATCCGACCTCGGTTTGGATTCCCGTTCTTCGATGATCTTCTTCAAGAAGTCAGTCTGTTGCTGTTTCTCTTTAATTTCTTCAATCAGTGCCGGTTGAGTAGAAATAGCAGCTATTGTTCCACCTTGTTCTCGCAAAACAATCTCAATTTTAGATTTCTCAAGGTCACAAAGCAACACTTTCTGTCTGGTGAGTAAACAGGCTGAATTTCCAATCGATTTCCGACTCAGTGCATCGGCAACGGTGTTAGCTTTTCCTGGATGGTACAAAATTTGCAGGTCATAGTCTTTTATCAGTTCTAACCATCTCCGCTGCCTCATGTTTAGTTCTTTATGTGTGAAGAAGTATTTCAAGCTCTTGTGGTCGGTATACACTTCACACGTCGCCCCATAAAGGTAGTGACGCCAAATTTTCAGTGCAAACACTACTGCAGCAAGTTCTAAATCAGGGTCGGGTAGTTCTTTTCATGCGGTCTCAGTTGTCGGGAAGCATAGGCAATAACTCTCCCATTCTGCATTAAAACACATCCCAAACCCTTATGAGAAGCGTCACTAAAATGGTAAAACCATCCGCACGAAGGTAGGGTAAGAACCGAAATACAAGTCGAGTTTTCAACTCTTGGAATGCTGATTCTCTTTGGTCAGTCCAGTCAAATGATATCCCCTTCTGAGTCAACTGTGTCAGTGGTAAGGCAATTTTGGAGAAGTCTTTGACAAATCTTCTGTAATACCCGGCTAACCCCAAAAAGCTTCGGACCTCTGTAACATTTGTTGGTCTAGGCCAATTTACCACGGCTTCAACTTTCTGTGGGTCGACTAAAATGCCATCTCTACTAATAACATGTCCCAAAAACATAACATGATCAAGCCAAAATTCACATTTACTCAATTTCGCATCCAGTTTCTGTTCTCTTAGGGTCTGTAAGGCAAGTCTTAGATGATGTTCATGTTCTTCTCTATTTTTAGAATAAATCAGAATGTCGTCTATAAATACAACAATAAAGTCATCGAGGAATGGTTTAAAAATTCTGTTCATAAGGTCCATAAATGCAGCAGGTGCGTTGGTAACTCCGAAAGGCATAACTAGGAATTCGTAATGTCCATACCTCGTTTGAAAAGCAGTTTTGTCAATGTCCTCTGGTTTAACTTTCAACTGATGATATCCGGATCTGAGATCAATCTTAGAGAACACTTGAGCACCCTGTAACTGATCAAATAAGTCATCAATACGCGGCAATAGATATTTATTTTTCATAGTTACCTTATTCAGTTCACGGTAATCAATACAAAGTCTCAGTGAGCCGTCTTTCTTTTTCACAAACAAGACAAAGCGCCCCATGCATGGCATCGGGCCTGATGAACTTCTTATCTAATAGTTCTTGCAGTTGCACTTTCAATTCTTTCAATTCAGTCGGAGCCATTTGGTCAGGAGCTTTAGATACTGGCTGTGTACCTGGAATCACATCAACGGTGAACTCAATCTCCCTATCAATTAAATCCCCTGGCAGATCATCTGGAAAAACATCTGGGAATTCTCTGACTATAGGAATACTGTTCACATTAGCATTAACATCAGTAGATACAGTCAATACAGAACAGAAATACCTTTTACACCCCTTTCTAATCAGTTGGTATGCTTTCATAGAGGAAATCAAATATGGGGGAGATACCACTCCACTTCCGTTAAACACAAATTCGGGTAGGCTAGGTGGACGGAAAACAACTTGTTTTGTCACACAGTCTATAGTAGCACGATATTTTGTTAACCAGTCCATTGCCAATATCACGTCAAAATTATCAATGTTCAGAGGCAGTAAATCAATATACAGATGCATATCCCCAACAATAATTTCACATACAGGGTACATGTAAGCACAAGTCACAGATCCCCCAATAGGTGAAGATACAGCTAACAAGTAATTCATGGGTTCCAATGGTCTATTCAATTTTCGCGAAAAAACATGCGATGTATATGAATGTGTAGACCCCGAATCAATCAAAACATATGCATTTTGGGTACAGATTAAGAGTATACCTAACACAACGGTCTCGGTATTCTGCACATCTCCCGGTACCAGTGCGAACACTCGGCCCTGCCTTATAGGCTCTTTTCCAGTCACTTTAGGGTTGGGTTTTGGTGGGGCAGTTGATGCTACTGCGCTTGGTGCAGCTTTACTATTGCTCTGAGGAGTGGAAGGGCAATCTTTGACCATGTGGCCCACCTTGCCACACCTGTAACAAGCACCTAAAAGTTTATAACAAACCCCTTTGTGTTTCTTACCACATTCAAAACAGGGCGGTATGGAACCACTTCCCTGACTAAAGTTGGTGGTTGACCCTGAGTTTTGCTTTTTGTTTAGTGGGTTGTTTCTACCTTTCTTGAAATTAAAACCCCGTTTCTTACCACGCCATTCAAACGCTGGTGTTTCAGTGCTTTAATATTTGATTCAGCTATAATGGCCCGGTCAAGAACATCCACATACTTGTGCAATTTCAACACATTAATTCATTAAGTACTTGACATTAAGGCCGCCTTCAATTTCCTAGCCATCTTATTGTCGATGTCCACCATGTGTGGTGCATATCCGCAAGTTCAGTAAATTTCGATTCATATTCAAAGAATGCATATGGTACCTTGCCTCAATTGTTCAAATTCAACACGTTGCCTCGGACACACTGTGGAAAGTATTTCTCAAAGAAGGACTCATTAAATTGAGCCCAAGTCACAACTGTGTTGGTGTCACGGACCAGCATCCACCACCTTCTAGCCTTTTCTTGTAAGGTGAAGGTAGCCAATGGCACTTTGTGTGCTTCAGAAAATAGAATGACTTCAAATAATTTTTCTGTTTCAAGAACCCATGCTTCATCCTTTAAGGGTTCAAGGCCTCCCTGGAATGATGGCGGTTTCATCTTACTGAATTTCTGTGTCAGAGCTATGATATCATCATTCATAGGTGGCTCTAGTTGTACTGGAGGAGGTGGGGGCTGTTGGTTCTGTTGTTGCTATTGCCTTAAGGCTTCAGTCAATAGCTTAACAGTTCTTTCTAATCTCGCCATTATGGCGTCAGATGATTTAGTTTCATCAGTAGTCCTTGCCGTATCAAGTTCACTATATGCAACACAGTAATAATAAACATAGGAAGTTGTATACTTTAAACATATTAACACATTAGCACATGTAATCATGTCATGGCCACACACATTTTTCAATGCTCATGCAATGGCTTAATCACTTTCTAGGACATCTTATAGCTCATTTGGACACGTAAAGCGGTATAACTCGTGGTTTAGTATCGCTCGATACCACTCACATGACCCAAACCCGCTCCTATGGGTTTAGCATCAGAATCGCCAAGAATCCGAGATTACCAAGGCCCGCTAATAGTAATAACAAGAATATGTAGTATGTGGGCTGGCGGAAGCCAAAACAAGAATTAAAATATGTCCAATGAGTCAGGATCAGATGCAAAAGACTTTTCATTCATATGCACATTCATAATGTAATGCCTATACATACATGTACAATCATCCAGATGTGACCTAGTCCCTATCGACATCAAAGGTTAGTCTATACAAAGAATACAAAATCGGTATAGAGACAGATGAAGGAAGATTAAAACACCCAAAAAGCCGTAGCTTGACAGGCTTGGAACCTCGCAGTGAGACACAGTGGTTGGCTTTGACAAAAGGGAGTCTAACCCATGCTCTTAGCTCCGATCTGGTGCCTGACCACCTACATATATATATAAACAGTGAGCTAAAGCCCAGTGAATAACATAATGTGTAAAGAGGTTAAGAATGACTGACTGTTCTTTCAAAGATGAAAAACAATATTTCAATCAAGATATCGCTTATTCACCATAGTTATTTAGTCATAGTACTCATATGTGGTACATCCAATAGCAAAAAGATAGTGGGTCTTAACAGCATCGAAAGCGAGATAGTTGATGGCCATCATATTCAGAAATGAATGGTTCCAACATGGGAACCGCAGAGATCTCTGTAAAGAGCGAGAATAAGAATAATAGTTGCTAAGGATGCCACAATATAGTTCGTAATAGAGGACGACATTCATACAAGCTTAATGTGAAAAGCAGCTTCGGTTGATCATTCAGAAAATATTCATTTTCGAACATATCTTTACAACATTGTTACTCACAGAGTTCTGGGCTGCAGATAAGCTAGAGTGTCTCCGGATGCCAACCCTACACAGTTACAGGATGAACACACACTAAGTTACACATTCGGGAATCAAAGACTTAATCCCTAATTGACTCGGTGTGCTTCTATATCAATATCCTCATTAAGATGCTTTAAACTAGGCCTAAGAATGCCTAGAATGAAATGAGGATGCGAAGATGCACTTTAAAAACATTTTCAGAATTTTCAAAAAAATAGGGTCCCGCTCGAGTGGATATGCAGCCAAAGGTTCCCGGCTCGAGTGTCACTTACCATGCTCGAGCGGACTGCAAAACATGGCAAAAGTACTGGATGTGCGAAAATCACGCTCGATGGGCGCTCGATACCCGCTCGAGCATGTGATACAATGCCCCGCTCGAGCGGACTGTAAAACAATGCAAAGTGCTGGGAGCACGTATTCCACGCTCGAGCGCCAATTTCCCTGCTCAAGCGTGAGTCCAAATTCTGGAAATTCCATATTTGAACCTCAAGCTCAAAACCAAGTTTCAATGCACCAAATTCGATCCTCTTGGGCTAATTTTCTAGAAAACACTTCGAAACTCATAATATAACATGTTTCAAAGATCAATTTGAGAAATCAAAGCCCAAAGGTAGTTCAATGAAATCCAATTTCAAGCCAAAGTTCAAGAACATGATGTAAAACATAACATGCATGGATTTTAAACAACTCAAGCTTCAAATACATGCTCAAATGAGCCAATTTCTCCATAAACAAGATGAATTCATGGTCCAACGCAAAAATATGAACATGCATGTGGAATTTCATGAACAATACTATTCAAAACTCAACAATGGCAACATGCATGCCGGATATATGCTATAATTCAACATTACAAGACCAAATCTTGACTTTAAAATCCAATATGACAAGAGCCATGCAAGAACTAACTCAATTACATGAACAAGAAGGTGAAGACTCTACCTTGAGTCTTGAATTATAAGAAGGGAAGCTCAATTTGCCAAATTCTCTTCAAAACTACTAAGTTTCCAAGCAATGCAAGATGAAGACAAGTTTCTCCTAGCTCCCTCTCTCTCTAATCGGTTGTGTCTAAGGAAATGGCGAGGAAATGTTTCATGAAGTGTATTCAAGCCTCAATATGTGTAAGGAAGTGGGCCACTAAGTGGCAAAGTTGCAAATAAGGGCAACTCTTGTAATTTATCAACATTTGATCTATTTAATCATACCAAATCACATTTCAATTAAATATGCCATAAAATCACATAAATTATGATTGACACATATCACTAATCAATTTCATATTCGGCCCCCAATAAGGCCTTCAATTTACAGTTTAAAACATAAAACATGAACAGATAGTTTAACAATAATGAGATAGAGATGTATTAAATGACATGCATAATCAATCAGTTCTAGATTTTAGTCAGTCAGTCAATTAACATGTTTAGTCTCAGTTTAGCAGTAATCAGTGGTTAATCAGTAAACAATGGTGAGGGTTGTCATAGAAAGCGAGAATGTCAAGCTAAAAGCAGAATTTGTAGCAGCAAAGCAGAATGTCATCAAAATCTCAAGTAACAGGCAAGACCTATGTGGAAAACTTCTATCTTGTGAAACTGAAAGGAATGAACTTCTAAAAGTGTATTCCACATATGAAGAGAAGCTTGCAAGTCTTGAGATGTCACAAGCTACATTGGAAGAGATAGTCTATCAAAAAGATGAAGAACTCCGTATTGCTAGAGCCACAATTGCCATGTGGAACAAAGGTTCCAAATCATTAGAAAACATCATCGGGTCTCAACAAATGGGTTGTGACAAAAGTGGGCTATGGTGCGACAGCTCACAAGGGACAGGTCTCTACTTCACATGACCTGAAGACTCAAGCAAATGGAAAGTTGAAGGTAGATCAAGGTGACCCCTTTCTTCATCTACCTAAAGGGGGTAAGATCAACAAAATGGAGGTAAAACCTGTTTTTATTTGTCATCACTGTGGTAAGTATGGCCACATTCGTCCTTATCGTTTTGAATTGTTTGGTAAGGTGTCTCAAAAGGGTAGAAATTGGAATAGTTTTTGGGTTAGGAGACAACCTTACATGTCTAGGCAGAATACCAAGATTCATGAGGGTGTTCACAACGCCAAGACATTTACCAAGACCAAAAAGATTTGGGTGAGAAAAGATGATTTGACTTGTTTAGTTGTTCACACTGCTCTAAAAGCACGTGACTCACACATGTGGTATCTTGATAGCGGGTGCTCTCGTCACATGTCCGGTAACAAATCCTACTCCACATCCCTTGAAAAATATGAAGAAGGAATTGTTACCTTTGGAGATGGTGGCACTTCTAGAGTCATTGGTAAGGGCTCTATAAGTATTGCTGGTCTTCCCAAGCTGGAAAATGCTCTACTTGTTGATGGTCTTAAAGAAAATCATTTGAGCATTAGTCAAATGTGTGATTCCCACCATGAAGTATTGTTTTCAAAAAATAAATGCGAAATTTTGGATAAAAAGGGAAATACTGTCTTGCATGGGGTTCGCACATCTGATAACTGCTATGGGATTGTTACTACTAATGATCTCACTTGTCACTCTACCATCATAAGTAACATTGATTTGTGGCATCAAAGATTAGGTCACATGAATTTCAAAGACCTAACTAAGATAGCCAACAAAGAGCTTGTGAGAGGAGTACCTAAATTGGGTAAGAATCTGAATCATGTGTGTGGACCATGTCAACTTGGGAAACAAACCCGTGCCCTTCATAAAAAGGTGAACAACTTTACAACCAAACGTCCTCTTGAATTGGTTCACATGGACTTAATGGGACCTACTCACACTGAAAGCATCGGAGGTAAAAGATACATTTTTTTAACTGTTGATGATTTTACTCGTTTTTCGTGGGTAAATTTTTTAAGGGAAAAATATGATACGTTTGATGCTTTCCAAAACTTAGTCCTTAAAATCCAAAATGAACAGGGTGTTTCCATTGGGCATATCATAAGAATCCGAACTGATCATGGTTGTGAATTTGAAAACAGTTCGTTTTCAGATTTTTGTGATATGCATGGTATTAAGCGTGAATTTTCTGCACCTATTACTCCACAACAAAATGGAGTGGTTGAGAGGAAGAATAGAGTTTTTCAAGAAATGGCTAGGGTCATGCTCCTTAGTAAGAAACTTCCTCCAAAGTTTTGGGCTAAAGCCCTAAATACTACTGTTTATGTCATAAATCGTGTGTATTTAAAGCCCGGCAGTTTACAAACTCCATATGAATTGTGGAAGGGTTTGAAACCTAATGTAAAATACTTGAAAACTTTTGGGAGTAAGTGTTACATTTTCAAAGAGAGAGAGCCTTTGGGAAAATTTGATTCCCGAAGTGATGAAGGTATTTTTCTAGGATATTCAACCACTAGTAGGGCTTTTCGAGTCTATAACCTGCGAACTTCTTCTTTAATGGAATCTATCAATGTGGTTATGGATGACACAGGTTCACCTACTCCAGCAACACATGAGGATGACAATAGTGAGTCTCTAATCTTGGATACTGAACCACAAAGTCAAAGAGAAGCTGAGGCCTAAGCACAAGAAGTTGAGACAGCACCATCCTCACAGGTAAGTCAAAGTCCAAAGAGTGCACAGAGAGACATCACTCCTGATGCTTCAGAAGTCCCGAGTTCAAACCATCAAGAAGGGTGAAACCAATCATCCAAATTTCAACAGGTGATTGGAAGTGTATCAGATCGAATGAAAACTCGAAGACAGATTCAGGATAAGGTATCACATATGTGTTATGTTTCATTAATTGAACCTAAAAATTTGAAAGAGGCCTTGCTAGATGATAGTTGGGTCAATGCTATTCATGAAGAATTAGGTCAATTTAAACGTAACAATGTTTGGACTCTAGTTCCCAGACCTAGAGACATGAATCTGATAGGTACCAAGTAGATCTTTAAAAATAAATCTAATGAGAATGGTACTGTGGTTAGAAATAAAGCCAGGTTGGTGTAGACACCCCATTTTTGACCGCCCTCAAGACTTGGACGTCATCGTTTGAACATTCGATGATCATCCATGTTCGTGTTCGTTTTGAGTTCCCGGAGGTCTTGGCCGTGCGCCTTGCCTCAGGATCTCTTAACTTGCCTGTTCTATGCTTGGTTGTAGACCAAGAACTTGTTTGCTTTTGCTTCTGAGGGCAGAGAATGGCTTGTTGGTCATCCCCACACCTCACCGGCCTTGGCTTGAGGCCATCGGCCCTGTTTTATTGCTACCGGCCATTGGTGATGGCCGGTTGGCATTGTTTTTGGTCGGCCGGCCATTTGTTTGGTCAACGCCATATTTTCTAGGGACTTTTTTTCCTTTTTTAGGCATTGTGCATGCTAGCTAGGCTAATCGGAGCACACAGTTCGCCCTCCATACACGTATAGAGGATTTGCACCTTTGCACCCTTTTGCTTTAGCTTCTTGAGGAAGCTTGAACCCTTTGCTCTAGCTTCCTCAAGAAGCTTGAACCTTTGTCTTAGCTTCCCCAAGAAGCTTGAACCTTTGTTCTAGCTTATTGAGGAAGCTTGACCCCTTTGTCTTAGCTTCTCCAAGAAGCTTAGGCCCTTGTTTTGTTCTATAAAAGAGGGCCTCCCTTCTCCTTTAGAGGGGTTGAGCAAATCAGAGATATATATCACCCCCTCTCTATACCTTCCTCTCTCTCTCTCTACATTTGTGTGTGGAATAGTGTTCAAAAGTGTGTTTTGTTCTTATTTTTGCACTAAAGCACCTAGTGTTACACTATACCTTGGTTATTGAGGTGTTGAGAGGTTGTTCTTGGAGTTTTGAGTTGGTTTTGATTAGAAGGAGGGGGCTGGAGTTGCTGTTCTTGAAGTGTTCTTCAAGGGTGAGCACTATTGCTTTATATTCCCCCATTTTTGCACTAGCTTTTAGCCTATCTTGCATGCTGTTTTGAGCTTAGTGTATATCTGATAAAAGTTATGTATTTTCATGCTTAAGATGTTTGTTTAAGGTCATTTTGGTGTTGGGGGTCGTCTTCCCCCTCTTAGGCCTTGTTTGGCCTCTTTTTGTGCCTTCTTTGTTGAGCTTTGGAACTTTCGTGTATTGGCCTTCTCACCACTTTCAGTGGTGGTGAAGTGGTTTTGAGGTCTTGTATAGGGGAGGGACACCCCTCTCCCTTTGTGTCTTATATGCTTGTGTTTTTGGCTCATAAGGGTAGCATGCATGCTTAGTCAATTTTGGCTCCATCTCAGTGGGTATTTAGTGATATTTGGTCATGGTTTACCTCTGTTTTAGGTTGTTTTGTTGACCCCTTGCATGCACCATACACTTGCCTTGCATTCCTCTATTTTGCTTAGAAATGCATCATGCATTTAGACCACCATGCTTGCATGTTTTGACTTAGCTTTGTGAATTTTTTAGTCATATTTTAATGTGTTTAAGTTCTGTTTGGTGTCAATTTGGTCATGCTTGCCATGCTTTATATAGCCTCTTTGCATTCTAGCTTGTTGGCTTCGGGTGTGTGAGTCATTAGCATGATTCATTTGAGCTATTTTAGTGATTTGGCATCACTTGTCATCATATTTTAGTCCATGTTTCGTGGCCACACACTTGCATTTATCACCTATTCTATACTTTGGAGAGTTGTTGTTTCATGCTACTTATTTGGACCATTGCATGTGCCTCCATGATTTGGTCTTTGGAAGACCTTCTCATTGGGTTTTGGGGTTTGTTTTGGTGTATTATAACTCTGATTTTATTTGCCTAAGTCATGTCATGTTCGGTTGTAGGAGGTGTAGTGCATTTGCCCTTTTGGCCTTGTATGCGTCTTGTTTTGTGCCCTTCTTTACAGCATGTTTTGGCTTTGTTCCATATGAGTTTTAGCTTCATTTTGGTCTGCCTCGGGACTGTTTTGAGTCGCTTTGACCATTTGGGGCTTGGTTGACATAGTCATGGTTCAAGTCTCGTAACTAGCTTTGAGCTTTAACTCCATTAACATGCCATGTTTGCATTGTGTAGTCGATTTGGCATCATTCTTCATGTGATTTCAGAGTTTATTGTAATGCCATATCCTCATATTTATCACATCTCGCTCATGTTTGAAGGTTGTGCATTGTGGCCTAATTGATGGACCAACATGTGTACATGTTTATCTCGCATTTTTGTGCCTTATTTTTGGTATTTTGGCCACTGTTTTGGGATTGGCTGAGGTCCTCCCATTTCGGTTTAAGTCCATCCTTGTACATAGTTGCATGTTTGGTATGTTGCATCATGTTGCATTCGTGTGCTGTTGCATACTTGCATTATACCATGTTTGCGTGTTTATTGTATTGCATGTCATTTAGCTAGTTGCATCACATAACCTCGTTGCATACTTGGTGTGTTTGTGTTACATTAGCTTAGCTTGCATGTTAGGTCGCATTGCATTGCATCTTGCATGCTTAGCACATTGTACATTTGCATGTTTAGGTTGCATTGCATTTGGCATGCTTTGCTAACTTAGCCTCATATTACATACATGAGCCATTTTGCATATTTGAGCCATATTGCATACATGCATTGCATTGTGTTTGGTTTGGGGTGTCAAACCAAACATGAGGAATGAGGTGCGTTTGTACTTAAAGTGACGAAACACGCCTCAATCCTCGGTCGCCGACACTCTTGATCTCAACATGATAGAGTGTGTAGCGTTCATTTGTTTTGTTGCATTCATTTACATTGATTTGCAAACTTGGTACCTTTGGCCATCATGCATCGAAATACGTGATTGGTGGCCTGAGGACCGAGGGCCATACTCCCTTGAGTTCATTACATGATAGGGAGAGTGGCTATGCACACATTGTCTTGAAAATGCTTTGCCATGCACTGTCTATCCTCTGCTGCAGCAAAACCAGTGCTCTGCAGGAAGAAATGGCCGGTCGGCCACTTTTAGCGCTGGCCGGCTACCAAAGTATAGCCGGTGGTTCCACTTTTGGTCGATAACTGTATTCCAGTGGCCGGTGGACTTTCATTATAGCCAGTGACATCCCACAGTGCTATGGGAGTGTTCCAGAAGCATCACAAGTATTTTCATAGTTCTCAGAGGTGCAGAACAGTGCTAACAGAGGCAACAGTGGCATGGCGACGGGTTTCCGAGCTAGGTGAATCGAGCATACATCATCCAAGCATTTCGAGGTGGGGCTGCAGCGGCCTCCCTTTGTAACTAATTTGTTAATTAATTTAGGGTTTTGTAATATTTAATTAGCTAGAGTAGTTAATTATTTATTCAGTTTGTATTATTTATTCGGACCCTCTATCGAGAGGGCGAATTTGTAATAAGAGTGCATGTGTGAATGTCTTCCAACCCCACGTCTTTCTCCCTTTTACTTACTTGCTTTTTATGGTTAGTTTTGGGTCATCTTTCGATTAGCATACCTCATGTTAGCATGTTTGCATACATTCATTCGTATTGCACGTACCGGGCTCGACACATCATACTAACTGCATCGTATTTCAATTCCAAGTTGAATACATGTTATCTGTTGCATCTCATATGCCATCTTAGAATAGCTGAGCCTATTGTAGTTGCATTTTTGCATGTGTTGCATTAGGCATTTCAGCATAGTTAGAATTCATGCATGTTTTCTAATTAGCTTCTTTCTTTGGCTTGGAGTACTCGGTAAGTACTTATGCTTTAGCATCCTTGCATGCGTGTGAGTGACTACTATGATAGCATGCTTACCATGAGGCTATGTGCTTATGTGATATAACTACCTGAATGCCTATGGGTGAAGGTTGGATTACTTGAATTGGGACAATTCATTGAAATCCACGTTTTAGCCTACTTGCGAGTAGCGAACCGCTTTCAAAAATAAACATGAAATGTTTTGTTCCAATTTAGGCGACCTGGTCTATACTTGTTTGCTGTGCGCATCACATAGTAATTCTAGGCTAATAACCGGAATAAGAGCACATAATGTTTTCAAAACTCGATATCATGGTTAGTAGAGGCCGATCTTTGATCGGGCGAGCGGAGGTGCTCATAGATGACCTTCCCCACTCGTACCCAAGTTCCCGAGCCGAGGCAACTTTGGTGATGACGGACACGTGGCATTAGGCAGCGAGTTAGGGTTTCCTAAATTTCCCATAAACAAAATATTTAAGTGGCGACTCTGTATCTGGCAAAGCAGTCCATGTTTGGCACTTCTTTCTAAAAATCTATTTTTCAAAACGATTTGCCAGATTTGGACTCTTTGGTAATTTATCAGTCTCACATTGCATTTTGCGGGATTAGATTCAGAACCATGACATATTGAGTCCTGAACTGTAGTGAACCCCAATGAACAAAACGGGATTCCCTCCCGGGACGTTCGGGGACGTCTACAGTTGGTTGCTCAAGGCTACACACAAGTAGAGGGTGTTGACTATGATGAGACGTTTGCCCCAGTTGCACGTCTCGAATCTATTCGCATTTTACTTGGTGTTGCATGTTTTCTTGGTTTTAAATTGTTTCAAATGGATGTGAAAAGTGCCTTTCTGAATGGGTACTTGAAAGAAGAGGCATATGTTGAGCAACCAAAAGGGTTTGAGGACCCTAAATGTCCAAATCATGTCTACAAGCTAGACAAGGCTTTGTATGGGTTGAAACAAGCCCCGCAGGCTTGGTATTATAGACTTACTACCTTTCTTCTTGATAATGATTTTCAAAGGGGTAGTGTGGATAAGACTTTATTTGTGAAACATACTAAGTCTCATATTCTTGTTACTCAAATTTATGTTGGTGATATTGTGTTTGGATCCACTGCTGATCATTTTGTGAAATATTTTTCGGATTGCATGATATATGAGTTTGAGATGAGCATGATAGGAGAGTTGTCTTATTTTTTGGGTCTTCAAATTAAACAGTCTCCTTCAAGTATGTTTGTTTCTCAGTCTAAGTATGCCAAAAATCTTGTGTCAAAGTTTGGTCTTGAGTCTGCCAAACATGCACGCACTCCCATGAGCACCAGTTTTCACCTTTCCAAAGATTCCTCTGGTACTGATGTTAATCCTACCCTATATAGGAGTATGATAGGGAGTCTTCTTTACGTCACAGCCAGTCATCTTAATATTGCCTTCAGTGTAGGTGTTTGTGCCCGTTACCAAGCCAGTCCTAAAGAGTCTCATCTTCTTACGATCAAACGCATCATCAAATATGTTAATGGGACATTGGGGTATGGGGTTTGATTTTCTACTGATACTACAGCTAAAATTACTGGTTTTTCTGATGCCAACTGGGCAGGGTGTGCTGATGATAGGAAGAGTACATCCGGGGGGTGTTTTTACCTTGGCAATAATTTGGTTTCCTGGCATAGTAAAAAGCAAAATGCCATCTCTCTTTCGACTGCTGAGGCTCAGTATATAGCTGCAGGGAGTTGTTGTGCACAAATGCTATGGATGATGCAAATGCTTCATGATTATGGGATAGAACAGAACACTCTCACTCTTTTCTGTGATAACACAAGTGCTATAAACATTTCAAAAAATCCTGTCCAACACTCTCACACCAAACACATTGACATTCGTCATCATTTTATTCGAAAGTTAGTGGAAGAGGGCCTTGTTGTTCTTGAACATGTACCCACTGAGCATCAAAAAGCTGATAATTTTACAAAACCCCTCGATCTTCTTTGGTTTGAGTTCCTTAGAAAGACCTTGGGTGTCATGCTCGATCACTAGAGAGTTACTTGTTCCTTGAATGGGTGTGAATGTTTGGCTTTATGTGTGCTTGGATGCTATAATCTCATTGTCATTGATTCCTGTTTTTCTTGCATCCAACTTTATATGTACACTCTTCATGCTGCTTACAAGATCTCATTGTTCTTTGTTCATAGCTCATTTTGAATGCCCATGCTCATTAACCTCATGATCTCATTCTGTACACATCCTTGAGATAAATTATTGCAGGGGTTTCCACACAAGTGATCAAAGTTCTCTATGGATCACTAACATGTTTCTTGTACTTTTACAGTGGAATTGATCGATACTAGTATATCATGGGTGATGTTGAGTCTCTTAACCATCTACCATCATTTTTCACTTCCACGGTTTCTCCCTCAGTTTCTTGAAGTCTGAGCATTAGGAAAAGGCTACCTCAGAGGCACCAACCAGGCCATCCTTTTTTATTTCATTCTTCTCTGGTTTGGTTTCCATACTCTTGAGCGTGAATGCCACCAGTGAGTGCCCACAAGAAAGAAAAAGTCTGAAAAACAAAATGAAAAAAAAAAGGGACTCATTGATTGAGGGGGAGCCTCCGCTTTTACTCAACAAATACCCCGTGATTCCTAGAGGTTTGACTTTTCTCTGTGATGTTTAGTTACTCTTGACGGAGGTCCAGCCATCCGATCACTACGAGGATTAACTCTAGCTCAGTGGCCTCTCAAGGACTACACACACACCTTCATTTTGTGAGCTCTCATGTTGGATTTTGAGTTGTACATTCTCATGTAGCTTATGACCACTGATTATATTTTATCTACTTTGCTCATGATCACAAGTGTCATATTGTCAAAATTGCAGGTTTCATGGTTTGTAGATTCTTTCATCTTAGTATCACCTTCATGCTCTTGTGCTCACTTCCTTCTGTTTCAGGTTTCTTGACCTAGTGTGAGTATTTGTTTTCATTTGAAAAAAAAAGGGTTTTTTTTGGTTTTTTTTCTTCCTTTCGCTCGAGCGAAGGTTTTCTCGCTTGAGCGTGCGTCTGCTTCTAATTTAGACCTGAGAGCATACTTTTCTGGCTCGAGCAACACTATCTTGGCTCGAGCGACCCCTTGCACTTAAGTGTCCTCACTTGAGTGAGAGAGTCTTCACTCGAGCGACCTGTCATGGTTTAAATACTGCTATTGTGTCTCTTCGTTTCAAGTTTTGCCCTCTTTTTATCAAGTGTTGTCCCTTTCACTTCCCGTGGGCGATTTTCCTTCCCTTCGTGTTCCTCCTTTGGTTTTTTGCTCGTGTTTGAGGGTTCTTCTCTTCATCTATCCCGCTTTGCCATTTTTTGTAAGTTTTTGTTTTCTTTTCTCTTTGTTGTTTCGTCTCCTTTTGTAGTATGATTGTGAATCTGTTCTGTTTTGCTCTAAGGATCATCATTGTTGATTTTGGTTACTTACTCATGTTTTAGGGTCTCTCTCATGCTTCTAGGGTTACTGGATTCGAACAATGTACTATGCTTTACTACTAGGGTTTAATTTGAGGCTTTATTTAGTGTTTAATATCTTAACCAGTGTGATCTTAGTCCATTGATTTTCTGATTATTCTTTTTTTCATCCCATTCCTATTCTGCTACAGTTTTCTGTTTGTTTTTCACTAATGGACTACTAATGTTTTTGTTTGTGCTCTGTTGTTGGGATTTGGGGTTTTCTATTTTTTTCCCTTGGGTGTCTTGTGTTGTGGATTGTGGGTTGTTTAGTCATGGTTGAAACCTCCAAACGTCGTAAAACCACTATTTCCCGTTCCCCATTCAACACTGATAAGTTCGAGTCCAAAGAAAAGGCTAAGTTGTTTAGGGAGTTTTATGCCACTCGGAAAGTTCATCTCGAGTGCAATGTCCTCCCTAGTGCCTTTGAGGTCCTAACCATTCGGTCCTTGTTCGATTCATTAGGCGGTGATCAAGTGTTGCATTTTTCAGAGCCACAAAATCTGAGTCTTATTCGTGAATTTTATTTCAATATCCACTCCATTCGCAAAGAAATTTCGGCATCTTTTACCACTTGGGTTAAGAAGAAGTCTCTCATTATCACTGGGGATGTTTTTTGGATGTTTCTTGATCTTCTCGAAGTCCTGGATTTTTGTTTTCCTCTCCTTACTCGTACTGGGATTAATTTTGATCAAATTGCTTCTGAGCTTTGTGGGTGTTCCCAGACTTGGTTTGTCGGGGCACTCATTCAACAAAATGAGTTGCTTCCTAGGTTCCGTCTTTTGAATATCATTGTTTGTGCTAATCTTCATGTGACTTCTCATTCTTCGCACATTACCCAAGATCAGGGTTATGTGTTGTATTGCATTGATCAGAGGCTTCCCATTGACTTACCCGAGATGATAGTTTCCAAAATGATTGCGGTCTTTGAGGGTAGAAAGTCTTTAGGGCTTCACTATGGGTGTTTGCTCACTTGTTTTCTCACTTCACTTAATGTACCTGTTTATGATGATGATGAGTTTGCTTCCCCTATCAAACTTGTTACTAAATTAACAGTCTCCAAGAGTCAAGCTCATGTATGCGGCCGGGGGGGGGTGTGTCGGGGGTTGGGAGTTCTGGTGCAGGCGATGCTCCACTGGCTGAGGAGGAGGTTTGATCGACCACTTCTTGGTGCCACAGATCTGCACTGAGATGCGTCCTAGATCATTTTGTGGCCAGCTGTAGCAGTTTGAGCAGTCTGTCTCGCATCGGCTTGACCAGTTGGATGCTAGGATGGATACCCATGACAGTCGCCTTGATGAGCAGAGCACTATGCTTGCACAGATTCTCTCCTTACTCCAGATGCAGCAGCCACCTCCACCTGATTCTTAGTTCTTGACAGTCCTTGGTTCATTCCTTATGGACAGTTTTTCTAGTTTCTATTTTCTGGACAGTTTTGGTTTCTTTATTTGGATAGTTTTTTCTAATGGTGTATATGACTGTTTTTTGGGTCACTCCCGGACAAAAAGGGGGAGTATGGTATACTCATATGTTTTGTTTTTGGGGGCATATATGTTTGGGATAATCATATGTTTTTGCAGGCAGCACTTGGACTTATGGGCAACAAGTTTGTTTTGTTTATATTGGAATTTAAGTTGCTAATGATGTTGATATTGGTTTCTGTTTTCTTTTAGTCTTGATGGTTTCTTATGATGAATAACAATTCTCTCCAAGTTTACGTTATGCAGATTGTTTGTTTTGTGCAGATTGTTCTTTCATCAAGATTACTTTTATAGTTGGTTCTTTTTCTGGTTCTATAGTTGGTTTGTTTAGTTTGTTCGTTTGTTTAGGAAATTTTGTTAGCAAGTTTTGTCCGGGTATTGACAAAGGGGGAGATTGTTAGGTCCCTTAGTGTTGTCAATCCCGCAAACAAACTTGTGTGATTGAGTTGTAAATTTCCTTGCTGTTTTGTCTTCCTCGCCCGAGCAAAGACTGCATCTAGCAAAAACCTAAAAGAGATGAATATGCGCTCGAGCGAAGCTTGCGTGGTTTGAGCGAAAAAGTGCGTCTGCATAAAAAGCTGAAAGAGTTAATTGTTCGCTCGAGCGCAGGATGCGTGGCTTGAGCGAAGCCACTTATGGAAATCACGCGTGTTAAGTTCCTCGCTCGAGCGAGCTTCATAGTCCAGGATTTCTATAAGTAGTTGTTTTACTCCTAAACTAGGATTAGGTTTTTTAGATCTACTTTGAGGTTTTCTAAGATTTTCTTCTGGAGTATTTTTGTGAGTTTTCCTTGATAATTTGAATGAGTATTAAACTCATGAGTTGACAAGCATAGATCAAGGAGGTTGATTGATTACATACAAGAGTGTTCTTCTTCGGTGGATTCCGAAGATTCAAACGTGGAGTTTCAAAGGAGTTTGATTCTGTCGTTGATTCGACAAGTGAAGTTGTGGATTCAACTTGATTAATCGATTTGAGACAAAGGCTTGGTGAAAGAATTACAAAAGGTTTGAAGACAAATTGGATGAGTTGGGTAATTTGTTTGTTATCTTTGTAATCTTTCTTTCTTCAGTAGTGGATTGATTAGTGGCATTTCGCCCATGGTTTTTTTATTACAATTGAAGGTTCTTTAATTGTGGTTTTTCCACGTAAAAATCGTTTGTGTCGATTTATTGTTTATTTTGAAAAACAACAATCTAAATCACTTTCGGAAGTGCTTGATGATTTAGATTGTGTGTTTTGAATAATTGGGAATTGAAATATTTAATTATTGATCTAATCACGAATCACTTAGGATTTTCATATGTGATGTGATCAAAGTAAGAGAGGCTTTTTGGATGAAATCACATGATCTAGGTTGCTTCTATTCTATAAATGAAATCGTGCTAAGCATTTCGCAAGTGAGGAAGTGCATCTGGGAGCTATCTTTGCAGATGAGAACAGAGGAGATTCAGAGGTGCATTTCCGTGTCTTTATATCTTTCCGTAGTCATTGCCTTGGTTTTGATATTATTTGTATTGTTGTGTTGAGAATTGTGATTGTTTGTCTTGTTCTTTTCCTTTTCTATTGGTTCTCCCCAACTTTTTAGCTTGAGCTAGCATATGATTGGGTATTCTTCTTGGTACTAACCCAGTTGGGATTAGGAAGTTATACTATGATGCTTTCTGCTCTTGCCTCTACTTTATTGATGTAATTTCATATGTACTGTATGTTTGATTTCATCAATAAAGTTTTTGTTTTTTTGGTTGATAAAAAAAATGAATAAAGCTAACCTCAAAGAGATAACAAAATGAAGAAATTTAAAGTTGGGTTACAACATAAGCACGTCTGTCACCAACTTATCGAACTGTGCCTTAAAAGCATTTATTGCAACAACGGCCCTAAAACGCCATACACGACTTGGGTGACGTCCCACTTACCCTCAATTTGATCAGTCCCTAATTAGCACAAACCCAAGAATATTACGACCCATATTATGACTATACTAAACTCAAATTATGCAATATATGGTCTCATTAACTATTCTCTTGTTGGGAAGGAAGCCTAAGAAAGGCCGCCAAATAGCAAATCTCTTCTTGGATCTGTTGTTACATTAGAGCTATCGGTGATCAAGTTTTTCAAATCTTTGGTATTATAGATGGTCGTAAATAATTATCCGATAATAAATTTAAATAGAAAGAACGTCGATCTTGATGAAATTATAATTTATCACATAAAAAACTAGTAATGACAGGGCATACATAAAAGAAATACTTACAAAATACTTTTATTCGTTCAAACCCGATGTCTGATTGCTTGATATTACAAGGAAAAAAGGGAGAGATGCCAAAAGAAAGATTGAAATTGTGTGTGCTTCAACAAGGGTGAAGTGTTCCGTTTTATAGACAAATTTTAAAATCAAAAGAGATAATGGTGAAAACAGGTTGCGTGTCCTAGATGGATTAGAGTCGATCATTCTTATCTTTAATCGAAAGCAAATCTTATCCTTTTTGTCATGAAGCAAGAAAGTTGAGAACTCCTTTTTTGGATGGCAGGCAAAGAATCTGCTTTTTTGAAAGTTGCATTATTTGTTTTTACTGGTGGTTGTCACTTTGTGCTAATGCTTATCCTGGAAAGAAGGGTTGGTAACGAAATCAAGCTTGCCCTTTTCCTTCTTGTCTTTGCTAAGGCATCGAGATCATGCCGTGAGAGAATCCTAAAATCTCCAATGTTTTCTAGCAATGATGTCGCCATCTGAATTTTGTGATTCTCCGGCTAAAGGCGGGTCTTCACTACTACATAGAGATCGAGCAATTAGTACTATTATTGTTGCTTCTTCAATTTCATCACCATGTGTTGACACAATGTACATAGATGTATCATCTCTGGATTGGGATTGGCTGGTAATGGTCTGAAGAAATTTCTCCTTTATGTAATCCATATTT
Organism: Camellia lanceoleosa; assembly: GCA_025200525.1. NCBI lineage: Eukaryota > Viridiplantae > Streptophyta > Magnoliopsida > Ericales > Theaceae > Camellia > Camellia lanceoleosa. The sequence goes on along the minus strand of CM045761.1, from coordinate 38,913,321 downwards.
TTGACAATTAATTATGTTTATGAGATATTTGGAAATTGTTTACAAAGAGCTTCTTGGATATCTAAGAATGGATTACTGGATGATACTGAAGGGGGAATGGCCTTGGGTGCCATATCCCAACAATCTTTAGTGTTAGCTTTGATTTTCTTGATAAGTTCATCCTGGTGGGGATCCATACCTTTACTCCATCACTTAGCATAAAACACTCTTTTCAAGCGAGGAATATTGGTTTGCAAATAATCACACTAAAAATCCCATTTCCAAATCCAAGGGATTCCAAACTTAATAACAAAAACGACCCAAGTTTTGAACATGGCAATTTCTCGGTTGCTTGGATTATGAGAATAGGGTACTTGTCATTCACTAAATTTTGGTGCAAGTATTTTTGGTAAGATATCCATGGGTGGACCAAATTTATTCCACCAAAGATAGAACCAATTAGGTATCCTAGATTTTAACACATCTTGGTAGAATTTGAAAAATCAAGAATGATTGTTAACTGAATTATGATAATAAAATGCTTTAGAAAAAGCATCAATATAATCCCAATAACCGAATTTCGGTTCTCTGGTTTTAATACTGAGTTGTCTAGTAGTATGAGGATGTATCCCCCAAGCAAAACTAGACATGATATTTCTGATGATAGCCTTACTAAATCAAAGAGGGCTATTTGTCCGGTGTGGTTCCACAAGGGTATAGGTAAATTCAACGAAAGTAGTGTCAATGAGAATTTGCTCATAGACATAGCGATACTGGTCAAAATGAGGTGGAAAAACTTGAGTGGTAAGATACTGCCTCTTAATTTCCTATTGTTTCCTCATCCATTGTCCATCATGTTTCTTAATAATGAGTATTGTTTCTTCTATAAGAGGTGCCGGTAGAAAAGTGTTTTCTAGATTAGAAAGAAGTGCTTCTTTCATAGTACTGGATTCTCCCTAAGGAGTTTTACTAGATTGGCCTTTTGGTTTAGCTGTAATTGTCAAAAAATTTGTTTTAGTAGGTTTATTTTGGGCCAACTTTGAGCCCAAAATTGAGTGGGCCCCAAACGTCTTTTGGGACGGGTCCGAAGAGGTGACGTGTTTTTTTGCCGCATGGCAAGTCACACGGTGAAGACAGTTCGTCAAAACCATTTATGAGTGAATAGAAGTTAACGTCGTTTTCGGGTTCGTGGAATGAATAGTTAAAGAAGTAAATGTGGGTTTATTTGAAATAGGTTGTCCCACATTGAAACTTTAAGAGAGCTTGTGTATGTATATAAGCTCTAGGCTACAATACTTGGGTTGGGCCCCAAGGGGCACCCCAAGTTTGCAGAAGGGAGGAATTATGGACAAAGTGAGCCTTAGCCCAAGTCGTCGCCGCCGCCATCTGTCCGGTTGTGCCATGGTGGGTGGTGGGCCAAGTCGATTCTAATATTAATTTTTTAGACAAAATTTATTTGAATTTTTCCTAATTTTCTTGCAGGAAAAATTAATTTAAATTTTGTAAATTGAATTTGAAATTCAAATTGTTGTCCAACAATTGTTTCTCTTCCTTTTATCCCATAACAGTTTTTCCAACCAGAACTGTTTTTTCAATCTGTTTAATTTGGACAGAATCAGATTCAAAAATCTGGACAATTAACAATTAGCAGTTGCAGATCAGTTTGAATAGTTTTGCACCTGTTCATTTAAATTCTTCAACAGATTTATTTTCAAACAGATTTAATTTGTTTTGACCGGTAGCAAACTATCAGAAACTGTTTCAAACTACACAGTTCAAATAGTTCCATCTGTCCAGCAGATCTGTTTGAATTGAAAACAACATCTGTTAAAAATCTGTTTCACACCTGTTCACTTCTTTTGCACCTGTTCGGATATGACCTTTTTTCCCTATAAATACCTATGTTTCCAGCAGTGTTGAGGCATCAAAAACAGTCTGAAAATTCATTTTTTCTTGTCCTAATTTCTGCACTATTGCATATATTCTTCATATTAGTTTTAGGAATTTTTATAGAAAGTATAGAACACAAGGTTTTAGTTCGCCAAACAAATTTGTTTGGAGTGCTACTACAAATTTGTGAAGGTCATTGTATCCTGGGTGATAGACGCCACTCAACCGTAAGCATCGTAGCGGGGCGAATCTGTCTTAAGGACAGAGTGTCACACACTCGACTTAGTCTTTTATTTTTCCATTCGGTTCCATAAAATAAATTCTGTAAGTTATTTACTTTATTTTGTTTGATTTAGTTTCAATTTATTTTATTTACACAGAAGATTGTTCCAACAATCTTAAGACAGAAATCTGTCTTAAGGATAGAGTGTCACACACTTGACTTGGTCTTTTATTTTTCCATTCGGTTCGATAAAATAAATTCTGTAAGTTATTTATTTTATTTTGTTTGATTTAGTTTCAATTTATTTTATTTACATAGAAGATTGTTCCAAGAATCATAAAAAAGCTCTCTTAAATGGTGAGTTAGATGAAGAAATTTACATGAAACAACCATGTTCCAGGAAAAGAAAAGAAAGTGTGTAAATTGGTTAAATCATTATATGGTTTAAAACAAGCACCAAAACAATTGCATGAGAAATTTAACAAGGCAATGATGTCAAATGGATTTAAAATTAATGAGTGTGGCAAATGTGTTTATATTAAAAATACAGACAAAGGTTATGTTATTGTATGTCTTTATGTGGATGATATGCTCATCATAGGTAGTAATAATGACATGATTAAAACTACCAAGAAAATGTTGAATAAACATTTTGACATGAAGGACATGGGCATTGCTGATGTAATTCTTGGTAAGAAAATTACCAAAAACATCAGATATAGCGACCCCGGTCTTTTCCCATTTGGTGGTTGTATCCGGACTTACGTTCCGTAGATTCTGTCGTTATATATTTGTTGTCGTCGTCCTTTAATTCCTTATTCTTGAGTTATAGGATGTATTGGGCAGGTTTGTTACAGGTTGGTTGGGTTTAGAAACCAAGTGCTGCTGTCTAGAATTTTGGACCTTTGCTCGAGCTAGGGTTTCTTCGCTCGAGCGAGAGATTGCGTCTAGTATAGACCTGAGAGCTGTATTTATTGGCTCGAGCGAGCTTTCCTTCGCTCGAGCGAGTTTCGAGTCCTTCGCTCGAGCGTGCTTCTGGGTTGCAGACCTGAAGCATTGCATTCTTGGCTCGAGTGAGACTTTCCTCGCTCGAGCGAGTCATTCTTGTGTCTGGTCGCTCGAGCGACCAATCCTTCACTCGAGCGAGCCTGTCGGGTATAAATACGCAGCAGCGGTTTTTAAAACACTTTTTCACCTTCTTTTTGACTTCAAAACCCTAGTTCCGTTTTTTCTCTCCCTCCACTCACCTTCTCTCTTAGATTTCATCTCTTTTTAGGGTGTTTCCACCCTAGGTTCTTTATTAAAAAGGTAGAGTGGGTTGAGGGCTTCGTTTTAATCTGAACGTTTAGCGGTTTGGAGCACTTTGGATTTTCGGTCGTCATCTCTATCTTCTCCGTTCGGGTTAATTACTTCGAGGTAGGGATTTCCTACTCCATATTATAGGTTTTGTTCTAAGTTCTAGTATTTTGATATGTTGGGAGTTGTTTAGTAATTTTGGGAAAAACCCTAGTGGTTGAAATAAATTAATTTGTATAATTAATTTAGGGAAAAATGTGGAATTGAGTTTAATTCATGGAATTGGGGAATTCAGTGATTTAATGGTGTGGTTGGTTAGTTTAATTACTCACTTATGAAAATGTTAAATTTACATTTGTTGGTACATTTATTTCCTGTTTAGAAATAACTGTTTTGGGCTATCGATGGAGGATAGTCGTGATTGTTGTAGACATTGCATGTGGATTAGGGAAAACTGAAACTAATCACATTGGTTAAGTTATTGATTTTGACTATTGAATTAATACAGAAAATACGTGTATTGATTGTGTGTTGCATATGCATTTTGTTTGGGAGGAGATAGGGGATGTACTCCACGGTTTAGGGGAAGATAGGGGATGGACCTCTAAACCGGATTTTGTTTGGGAGGAGATAGGGGATGGACTCCATTAGCATCACTATATGTGTGCTTATTGATTGAAGTGTTTTTACATGTTGTTGATACAGCACTAAAATGTGTATCAATCGGAAAGTATGGAAGTGTTTTGGTATGAGCCTTAGTCTCATTTGTTTTGTTGATATTGGAAGAAATGTTAATGTGATATTTAGTTCACTGTTATAGTTTGGCCAGGTTCTGAGCCATATTGATATAAATGGGAATAATGGAAAGTGAAACGTGTCATAGACATTAAGGTCATGAAAGCGTATGTTGGTTAAATGAATAGTTGTGTTAACCATCTATTGAATGCTATTACTTTATTCAATGCTTATATTTGGTTTAGTATATTTCTCTTTGAAATTTGTGGCTCACCCTATACGGGAACATCATTTTTAGGTCCAGGTGATATGCTACCTCCAAGGACTTAGCTTGGAAGGATTTGGACTTTGAAGAATTGTCTTTAGTTAGTTGTTATTATTTGAGATTACATGTAAACATTCAAGCCAAGGGCTTAATTTGTAATTGAGTTAGTACTCATTCTTTTGTGTCCAAGTGTAGGCTTGGAAAGATGTAAGCCCTTAGGGCATTGACTTTTGATGTTACATGTGATGTCTTTCAATAAAAGTACTCTGATGGATAATTTGATGATTTGTTTTATTTTATTAATGCATGTTAATGTTATATATTATGGGTTTATTTTTAGGGCGTTACAACTTGGTATCAGAGCGTACCGGGTTCGACTACTTTGGGTACGTGGGAAGTGATTAGTATCACAATGGGTTCGTCTCGCTTGATAAAGACTTAGATGTATTGTTATATGCTTATATGATAACATGTTTATGTGACTATGTGGGTATGGAACATACTTTCTAGGATGTTGATTGGACCCTTGAGTTTCTAGTAGTCTTGTTGGAAAGGCACTTGATCAATCTTGCTTCCAGCGAAACTATAGTAACGCTTTGGGACTATCATTATCCGAGAAACGAAATTGGGTGCTTATGTGATTATGTGCTTACGTGGAATGAATTACTGTTGTCCAATCCATTAGGACGCGAGTGTTATAGCTTTGGCACATTTATGAATGTGCTAACGTCTTTGTTTCCTGTATTAGGATGTAAGGATGATGACGAGGACGCAATAGGCGTGGTAGGCCGGGTAGGCAGGAAGTGCCTATACTGGAAGAGATTCCGGCGTCTGAGGGAGTTGGCGAGCCAATGTGGCCAGCGGTAGGGCCGATGAGCTATGCGCTTTGGCAGAGATAGCGAGGGCATTCATGGAGTCGAGGCATTCTCGAGTTGAGAATTAGGCTCGAGGTTCATGTAGCGAGATCTGGCCTTCTTTTAAGAGGAGTTCTTAGGTCTAACCCGGATGAATTTTTGGGTGATCCTAAAGAGCCACTTAAGGCAGATGAATGGCTTGAACAAACAACGAAGACGTTTGAGATGCTAGGCATCGAAGACGAGGTACTAAAGGTAACCTTGGCATCTTTCCAGTTAAAGGGGGATGCAGGTCAGTGGTGGAAGTTCACTAAGAGTCGTATAGGAGGGACTTGGAAGGCCTTTGTTGACGTTTTCCAGGAGAAGTTCATGTCCTCGAACATTAAGGAGAGGTTGAGAAGCGATTCTGCCCGACTTAGCGAATAGTTCTTCGTGGCGAGTTTGAGGCGCATTTACTAACTTGTCGAGTTTACAGAGTTGGTGGCGTCGAGAACGCCGTTGTATTGAGTTCAAGAAGAAGTTGGTAGCGACCTCAAGTTGAGAGTTGTAGGGACTATGATTCGAGATTATGGGTGTCACGGTGGATCTTTGCGGCCCATCTGAGATCATGATCTGAGGAGGAGGAAGGCGAAAGGCTCCAAGAGGTCGGGATGGGCAGTGATGGCGGAGACGAAGGGTTTTAACCCTCGGCGGTCTCGAGTTAGTTTTCTAGATCGACTTTTCTGTGCGAGTGCTAGATTCGGGAGAGGCGGTCGAGGAGACATTACTGTTTCAAGTGTGGTCATTTGGGCCACAAGTCTCCGATTGCCATGAGAGGAGAAATCTGAGACGACATCTTCTTGGCTCGATCTCAGAGCGAGTCAAGGTAGAGGCGGCCGCTCTCTTGTTTTCGATGTGGTCGGCGGGGCACATGAAGAGGTATTGCCGCGGTTAGTGCTTTATCTGGTGCATCTGGTTTGAAGCGGACTAAGAGTCATCAACCAGCTCGATGAGTTCGAGCCTCGAGGGCCAATCGAGAACTTCATCGTCGATCGTACCATGATCTTATGCTCCTAGGGGTGGCGAGTTGATCGAGAGATCGTCTGGGCGTGTATCTTTGTTACACTTGAGGACCTTATACTGCTCCATCGGTTGTGAGAGGTACTTTCTTGTTTGCAATTCGGTTGCTAGTGTATTGATTGATCTGGGTGCATCTCATTCCTTTATGTATACGCTACATTTGCATCTGTTTTGGAGTTGGAGTTAACATAGTTAGCATCTCTATTTGTGTAGTGTCACCCCTGGGGTGAATTGATCTTGAAACAAGGTGTTGGGGGTTGTGATATAAGTGCGCCGATCATAGGCTTCCGTTTCCTTTGTAGTTATGCCCATGAAGGGCTTTGTTGTTATTTTGGGTATGGTGGTTATTGTCATCTAGGCGGTTATTGATTGCTACAGGTCACTTGTTGTACGTGTGGGAGTGTTTTCATTTTCTGGGGGACCGGGTTGGTAGTGTTTTGCCACCGGGGTATGATCCGCGAGGGCGGAGTGAGCTTAGTGGTCTACTAGCTAGCTTTGAGAGTAGTGAGTGTGATGAGACCCAGACTGTGTTGCCAAGAGTGGTTTGTGAATAGTCGAACGTCTTTCCCGAGGATCTTGTTAGTTTTCCACCTCATCGAGAGATTGAGTTCTTTATTGATCTAGTGCTCGGCCGCGGCACGATTTCTATGGCACCTTATCGTTTTGCCCGGTAGGAGTTAGTTGAGTTGAAGATTGACTCGGAGTTGTTAGATAAGGGCTATATTCGTCCTAGTGTTTGGTGGGGAGCACCGCCCTCTTTGCTAAAAGAAAGGTGGTGCTTTGAGACTCTGTATAGATTACGAAGTTGAATCGAGCTACGGTTAGAATAAGTGCCATGCCTCGTATAGATGATCTGTTCGATCGGTTGAAGGGTTCGTTGTTTCTCTAAGATAGACTTGAGATCGGGTTACCAGTTGAGAGTCGAGGAGGATATTCGAAGGCGGCATTCCGTGCAGCGGTATGGCCACTATGAGTTCTGGTGATGCCATTTGGGCTCACTAATGCACCCGGTGTTTATGGATTTGATGAACAGGATCTTCAGGAATTCTTAGATAAACCGTAGTCATTTAAGTGGGCGACATTCTTATCTATTCACCTTGAGAGGAGGAGCACGAGGAGCACTTGACATTACTAAAACAGGGCCTTTTGAGTGAGTGCCGTAAATAGTACATTTAATCGACACAAAAGCGTTTTCTTGACGGCGTTTATTGACAACTCAAGGGTCGAAATTGGTGGGTCATAAATGTTTTTGAGTCGGCAATCTTAGCATAAAGGTTTTATTTTTTGTGACGACATCGTGCGACTCAAAAAGTGGTTCAATGTTTTAAGAAATTTAACCCATAATTTTCTTATAAGCGCCTCCCTCCCAAGTTTGAACCCACAACCATTTGGAAGCTTTGTGGGACCCAAACTCGTCACTCTAAATCCACTTAGCCACTCTACCTCTTTCCGTTATTAATTGACATATTTATTATTTATAGTATATACACTCAATTTTAATATAAAGTATATCTATAAATATCTATACATATAATTATAATTTCATTATTATGATATTGAAAAAATTATCTTGATATACAAATAAATAAAAGCGAATGTGCTTAATTACATGTATCGTACAAATTAAATTTATTTTTTTTATTTTTATTTTTATTTTTATCGATCGATTGATGTCTTAATATTAATTTATATTTAATTTTTTATTTAACATTAAATTATTTATTATCATTAAATTATTTATTTAACATTAATTATTTTTATTTAATCTTTTATTTATTTAACATTAAATTATTTATTTAACATTAAATTTTTATGCCTATATTAAATTATTTATTTAACATTAAATTATTTTTTATGTCTTAATATTAAATTATTTATTTAACATTAAATTATTTTTATTTAACATTAAATTATTTAATTTAAATTTTTATGCCTATATACACTATTTTCTTCTTAATCCAATCACAACATATTTATATTTAATCTTTTAAATAAATTTTGTATAATTCTATTTCTATATATTTTTATTATCCAAATAAAATAAAATAAAAATAAAATAAAATAAAATAATTAGAATCACTTTTAGTTTTATATTACTAATTATCTTTTAATTTAACTATTATTTTTAATATCGAAATGAGTATTAAATATAATCAAGTAAATATATATATCTTGGTTATAAAATATATATTTTTGCTACTGGCATCTATTGCCGACACAAAAGATGTAATTTTTTTTGCGGCACAAATTTGCCGACTCAAAAAGTATATCTGAAGCATAAAAATCTATCTTTTGAGTCGGTAAATACTAAACTCAAATAATGCTATCAAATATTAGTTTTTTGTGTTGGCCAGCAGTCTTGAAACTCAAAAGGTATGGTATTTCGTCGGTAACTCAGTCTTGCCCCTCAAAAGACTACCTTTTACAGCTTGTAGAAATTACCGACTCAAAAACCCGACTCAAAAGGCCTTGTTTTTAGTAGTGTCAGAGTGGTGCTTGAATTACTTAGAGCCCATAAACTTTATGCTAAGTTTGGGAAATGTGAGTTCTAGCTAGAGGAGGTGAAGTTCTTAGGCCATGTGGTTTCCAGGGAAGGGGTGTCTGTTGATACATCCAAAATTAAGGCAGTGCAAGATTGGGCACAGCCAAAGAGTGTGTTTGAGATCTAGGATTAGCTAGGTACTACCGGCGGTTTGTGCAAGATTTCTCCAGTTAACCATGCCGTTGACTAGATTGACTTCGGAAGAGTCAAATTTGTATGGAGTGAGACTTGTGAAAAGTCGTTTGAGTTGAAGGTTAGATTGACCACCGCTCGGTTTGATTATTCCTAGAGAGGGTTGGGTTATCTTGTTGTGTGATGCCTCACGAGGGTTTGGGTTGTGTGTTGATGCAAGAGGGAAAGTGGTAGCCTATGGCTCACGTCGATTAAAAATACAGAGAAGAATTACCCTACCCATGACCTAGAGTTAGCAGTTGTGATCTTTGCCTTGAAGATTTGGAGGCATTACCTTTATGGTGAGAGATTCGAGGTATTCTCTCGGATCATAAGAGTGCAAATATCTGTTTACAGAAAAGACTGAACTTGAGGCGAGAGAGGTGGATGGAGTTCATTAAGGATTATGACTGAGTTGCATTATCATCCGGGAAGGCCAATGTGGTGGCCGGCTTTAGCAGGAAATCTGTTGGCGACATAGCTAGTATAGCCATCTGGGAATGGGAGATATTGGGTGCACTTGGGGAGTTTGATTTGCTTCTGGGTGAATCTGTTGAGGCTGCGGCCTTGTTTTCTGTTGTTGCACAGCCTACACTTGTGACTCGGGTGTTAGAGGCACAGAGAGGTGACCTTGAGGTAGATTTCCTCCGAGAGAAGATCTCCAATGGGAAGGTTGAGAAGGGGTTTGATGGTGTATCCCACTGAGTTTGAGATCTGAGACCGTCTGTTTGTGCGGAGTCTTCTTGAGAGGAGGTAACTAGAGTTTCATCATTCACATCTTGCGGTACATCCGGAGGCACTAAGATGTATCGGGATTTGGGCCCGGTTTTGGTGGCGGGTATGAAGAGATGTGGCAATTGTATCTAAGTGTCTTACTTGTCGACAAGTGAAGGTTGAGCATCGAGAGCGTGAGTTTGTTACAACCCTTGCCTATTGCCGAGTGGAAGTGGGAACATGTCACTATGGACTTCGTTGTGGGTCTTCCAAGGACTCAACGGGGTAGTGATGCTATTTGGGTGGTTGTAGACCGGTTGACTAAGTTGGCGCACTTCATTCTTATGCGCGTTAGAGATTCGGTAGATCATCTTGCCGACTTATGCATACGGGACATAATGAGGTTGCACGGGGTCCCAGTGACGATCGTCTCAGATAGAGATCCTGGTTTTACTACTAGGTTGTGGCAGAGTTTGCAGAGTGCCTTAGGCACTAAGTTGACCTTTAGCACGGCTTATCATCCTCGAGGCGATCCGGCGTACTATTCAGATCCTTGAGGATATGCTTCGGGGTTGTGTTCTTGACTTTAATGGGTTATGGGAGAGGCACTTGCCTTTGGTGGAGTCTGCCTACAACAACAGTTTCCAGTCTAGTATCGGTATGGCACCGTTTGAGGCCTTGTATGGCTGACCGTGTAGGTCTCCAGTTTGTTGGGCCGAGGTGGGTGATGCACCTTTGTTGGGTCCAGAGTTGGTGAGGGAAACGACGGAGAAAGTTGAGCTTATCCGTAAGAGGCTTGTTACAGCCCAGAGTCGTCAGAAATCTTATGCCGACTGTAGGAGGAGACCTTTGGTATTTGAGGTGGGTGATCATGTCTTTTCTGAAAATATCACCTAGACAGGGATTGATGAGGTTTGGGAACAGTGGGAAGTTGTCCCCTCGGTTTATTGGTCATTTTGAGATCCTTAAGAGGATTGGCGAGGCTGCCTATTGTTTAGCCTTGCCACTGCAGTTATCCGGAGTTCATGATGTGTTTCATGTGAGTATGCTTCGGAAGTATGAGCCGGATCCATCACATGTGTTGGATTGGACCGATTTAGTGGTCGACGAGGATGTCTCGTATGAGGAGAGACCGGTTCGGGTCTTAGATAGGCGGGATCGAGTTTTGCGAGGCAAGACCATCCCTTTGGTGAAAGTCCTGTGGAAGCATCACAGAGTGGAGGAAGCCACTTGGGAACGTGAGTTGGAAGTCCACGAAAAATATCCGGACATGTTTATTGATTTGTAATCTTGTATTTAGATTTTGTAATATTGTCGAACTTAAGAGCTTTATGTCTTAAGTTGGAAAACATTGAGAATGTTTTGGGTTAATGACAGTATTTTGAAACTCGCCTCATAATGGAAGTGGAATGTAACATTTATATGTTGAATGTGTTGTATATATCATGAAATTGAATATGTTATGAAAATGGGAATCATGTACAAGGAAATTGTTAAAATTGGAAGGAAAATTGCATATTGATAATGCAGGTTGATATATATTGTGAGATGCCTCTTGATAAGAGATGAAATGACCAGTATTGGATCAAGTTGTTTATTATTGTAATGTAATATCATTGGAAGTTGAGAAAAACCTGTTTTTAAAAACTTATGCTTAATTTTCGAGACGAAATTCTTTAAGAGAGGTTATAGTGACCCGGTCTTTTCCCATTTGGTGGTTGTATCCGGATTCGTTAGTAGATTACATCGTTATATATTTGTTGTTGTCATCCTTTAATTCCTTATTCTTGAGTTATAGGATGTATTAGGCGAGGTTATTCTGAGTTGGTTGGGTTTAGAAACCAAGTCTTTGTTGTCGAAATTTTGGACCTTCCTCGGCCGAGCAGGGGTTTTTCTCGCTCGGCGAAGATGCGTCTAGTATAGACTGACGAGTATGTTATTGGCTCGGCGAGCATTCTCGCTTCGAGCGCGTTCTGAGTTGTAGACACGAAGCATTGCATTCTTAGCTCGGCGAGACTTTCTTCGCCTCGAGTGAGTCATTCTTGTGTCACGGTCGCTCGGCGACCAATCCGCTTCAGCGAGCCCGAATGCTCATCTGGCAGGCGGTTTTAAAACACTTTTTCACCCTCTTTTTGACTTCAAAACCCTAGTTCCGTCTTTTCTCTCCCTCCACTCACCTTCTCTCTTAGATTTCATCTCTTTTTAGGGTGTTTCCACCCTAGGTTCTTTATTAAAAAGGTAGAGTGGGTTGAGGGCTTCGTTTTAATCTGAACGTTTAGCGGTTTGGAGCACTTTGGATTTTGGGTCGTCATCTCTATCTTCTCCGTTCGGGTTAATTGCTTCGAGGTAGGGATTTCCTACTCCATATTATAGGTTTTGTTCTAAGTTCTAGTATTTTGATATGTTGGGAGTTGTTTGGTAATTTTGGGAAAAACCCTAGTGGTTGAAATAAATTAATTTGTATAATTAATTTAGGAAAAAATGTGGAATTGAGTTTAATTCATGGAATTGGGGAATTTAGTGATTTAATGGTGTGGTTGGTTAGTTTAATTACTCACCTGTGAAAATGTTAAATTTACATTTGTTGGTACATTTATTTCCTGTTTAGAAATAACTGTTTTGGGCTATCGGTGGAGGATAGTCGTGATTGTTGTAGACATTGCATGTGGATTAGGGAAAACTGAAACTAATCACATTGGTTAAGTCATTGATTTTGACTATTGAATTAATACAGAAAATACGTGTATTGATTGTGTGTTGCATATGCATTTTGTTTGGGAGGAGATAGGGGATGTACTCCACGGTAGAGGGGAAGATAGGGGATGGACCTCTAAACCGGATTTTGTTTGGGAGGAGATAGGGGATGGACTCCATTAGCATCACTATATGTGTGCTTATTGATTGAAGTGTTTTTACATGTTGTTGATACAACACTAAAATGTGTATCAATCGGAAAGTATGGAAGTGTTTTGATATGAGCCTTAGTCTCATTTGTTTTGTTGATATTGGAAGAAATGTTAATGTGATATTTAGTTCACTGTTATAGTTTGGCCAGGTTCTGAGCCATATTGATATAAATGGGAATAATGGAAAGTGAAACGTGTCATAGACATTAAGGTCATGAAACTGTATGTTGGTTAAATGAATAGTTGTGTTAACCATCTATTGAATGCTATTACTTTATTCAATGCTTATATTTGGTTTAGTATATTTCTCTTGGTCAGGCTCACCCTATAATGGGAACATCATTTTTAGGTCCAGGTGATATGCTACCTCCAAGGACTTAGCTTGGAAGGATTTGGACTTTGAAGAATTGTCTTTAGTTAGTTGTTATTATTTGAGATTACATGTAAACATTCAAGCCAAGGGCTTAATTTGTAATTGAGTTAGTACTCATTCTTTTGTGTCCAAGTGTTGGCTTGGAAAGATGTAAGCCCTTAGGGCATTGACTTTTGATGTTACATGTGATGTCTTTCAATAAAAGTACTCTGATAGATAATTTGATGATTTGTTTTATTTTATTAATGCATGTGAATGTTATATATTATGTGTTTATTTTGAAGGCGTTACATCAGAAGGATATGTTTTGTCACAATCTCATTACATTAAGAAAATACTTGACAAATTCAGCAAAGATGATGATCATCTTGCTAGAATACCTGTAAATGTTAATTTGTTTCTATCTAAGAATGTACAGGAAAGTATTTCCCAATTAGAGTATGCCCAAATTATTGGAAGCTTAATGTACTTGATGAACTGCACTCGCCCAGATATTGCTTATGTAGTAAGTAAATTAAGTAGATATACAAGTAATCCGAGGTAGAACAACTTTGAAAGCAATTATAAGGGTTCTAAAATATCTCCGATTTACTCGTAACATTGGGCTTAATTATACTAGATATCGTGATTTCAGAAGGATCTTTGTGATGCAAACTGGATATCGGATATTGGAGACTCAAAGTCCACTAGTGGGTATGTCTTTACTCTTGGTGGGGCAGTTGTATCTTGGAAATCTTCCGAACAGACTTGCATTGCTAGGTCTACTATGGAATCAGAATTCATAGCTTTAGACAAAGCAGGGAAAGAAGCAAAATGGCTTCGTCCCTTCCTTGAAGATATTCCAATATGGCCAAAATCGGTGCCTACTATATGCATACATTGTGATAGTCAATTAGCAATTGGTAGAGCACAGAGTCATATGTATAACAGTAAGTCACGACACATTCGTCGTCGACATAACACCGTGAGACAACTACTCTCTAATGGAATTATTTCCATTGAATATGTGAAGTCTAAAGACAACATAGCGGATCCACTAACCAAAGGGTTAGCAAGAGAGCTAGTTGAGAATTCATCGAGGGGAATGAGACTTAAGCCTATTAAATAAGAGTTACCTAGCGGCAACCCAACCTAATTGACTGGAGATCTCAAGATCTAGGTTCAAAGGGACAACCAAGTTGTGTATGACTCAGAAGGATCACTGGGGAGTTCAACTCCTACCCATTTCTAGGATGAAATAGTGATGTCTGCAGCGTTTTAGGTTAAGTAAAATTTTAATGATTCTTATATCTAGGTAAACCTAGTGGAGTATGACATGATACTTTTTATAAGAATCACCTATGTGAGTGTAAACTAGGCTGGTTCTATGAGATATGTGAAGGGCTACAATTCTCTAGAGCACTCATGAAAGACTAGGTTGTTCATGGCCAAAATGAACACAATAATGAGAACTAAACTGTGTCTGGGGATATACTGTGTGAGTTCTATTGTCTTGGTTTACACAAGCAATGAAACAGTTCAAGACATCATGTTCATTGGTTAGCTAGTAAATTCGATAGTGTCTCATGAGGAAGGTTCAAAGCCAAAAAGCTACCTATCATTTGAGAATATTTCCAATTTTGTATTCTCTGTAATTAGATCATGTTGTTGCATTTTCTCTCAAGTCAAATTCCATTCATGTGGGATTGTTGGAAAATTGGTTTTATTAAGCTTATTTTGGGCCAACTTTGAGCCCAAAATTGAGTGAACTAGCGTCTTTTGGGCGGGTCGAAGAGGTGACGTGTTCCTTGTTGCATGGCAAGTCACACTTGAAGACAGTTCGTTAAAAACCATTTATGAGTAAATGAGAAGTTGGCGTGGATTTTCGGTTAAGTAGAATAAATAGTTAAAGAAGTAAATGTGGGTTTCTTTGAAATAGGTTGGCTCACATTGTAACTTTAAGAGAGCTTGTGTATGTATATAAGCTCTAGACTACAACACTTGGGTTGGGCCCCAAGTTTGTAGAAGGGAGGAGTTATGGACAAAGTGAACCTTAGCCCAAACCCCAGCACAGCCACCATCCGTCCGTGAGCCAAGCCGTGTCGAACGTGAATGGTGCGTCGGGTCGGTTCTAATATTAATTTTTTAGACAAAATTTATTTGATTTTTTCCTAATTTTCTTGCAGGAAAAATTAATTTAAATTTTGTAAATTGAATTTCAAATTCAAATTGTTGTCCAACAATTGTTTATCTTCCTTTATTCCTAACAGTTTTTCCATTTCAACTGTATTTTTCAATCTGTTTAATTGACGAGAATCAGTTAAAAATTTGAACAATTAACAATTAGCGATTCTGCTGGTCTGTTTGAATAGTTTTGCACTTATTCATTCAAATTCTTCAAGATTTATTTTCAAGCAGTTTTAATCTGCTTTTAACTTGCCAACAAGTCAAAAGCGCCTCAAACTACACAATTCAAGCAGTTCCATCTATCCGTAGTCTGTTTGAATTCAAAACAAACATCGATTAAAAATACATTTGCACATGTTCATTTCTTTTGCACCTGTTCAGACAGGACCTTTTTTGCCTATAAATACCTATATTTCCAGCAGTGTTGAGGCATAAAAAACAGTCTGAAAATTCATTCTTTGTTGTCCTAATTTCTGCACTATTGCATATATTCTTCATATTAGTTTTAGGAATTCTTATAGAGAGTATAGAACACAAAGTTCTAGTTTGCCGGACAAATTTGTTTGGAGTGTTACTACAAATTTGTGAAGATCATTGTATCCTGGGAGATAGACGCCACTCAACCGTAAACACCGGAGTGGGGTGAATCTGTCTTAAGAACAGAGTGTCACACACTTGACTTGGTCTTTTATTTTTCCATTCGGTTTGATAAAATAATTTCTGTAAGTTATTTATTTTATTTTGTTTGATTTAGTTTCAATTTATTTTATTTACACAGAAGATTGTTCCAACAGTAATCTATGGATACTCAATGGTATCTTGGAGGTTTAACTCTTAGGTAGCAGTCCCCAGAATGATACCTTGGCATGATATTACCTTTCCAAAAAAATGGAAAATTCTAAATGCTGTTCCAGCAAGACCTATTGTACGTCTAAGTCTCGACTAGGTCATCTAGAGACAAGGAGGAAATGTGTATCTCCAATTCCGTCGTTCTTTGACTTAAAGTATGTCTAGACCTAGCTCTAGGTTTACATCATCATATAAGGTAGATTTACGAGCTTCTCTAGACAATCTACTTGAACTCCAAAATCTATCATACTTTGCTTTCGAGACCACCTAGTGAACCACCACTAGAATCGCAATTTAGGAATTCATATTTAAAAACCAAATACCTCATGGAGTGTATAACACCCAGTGGGCCTTCGTATGATAGGAAAACCCTACGACGATATGAATTTTGAGATATAATGGATTTTACTCCAAGTAGTGAAACCTGTGGTCTAATTTTGGTCCATCTCATATTTATTTATTTTTGTCATTTCCTTTTTCTTTTGAGCTATTATTTGTGCTTGAAAATCAAAGAAACTAAAAATTAGGCAAATTTGCATTTTGGACGACATTTGTAAGATCTTTTCAGATTTAAAATAATAAAAAAATGTATATTTTGGTGGAAATAGATAGCCTTTAATTTGAATAAATTCCCTTGTAAGCTGAATGACATTGATATTTTTCGTAGATTAATGTTATACAAATAGATAAAATTTATAAATTTATTTTACAAACTAACGTGGTTTTAAAATTTTATAACTACATTATATTTTGCTTAGTAAATAGCGTTCTAGTTTAATTAAAAGTGATAGATTTAGTAAAAACAAGGATGGTAGATATAACATTTCCCTCATGATATTAATGAAATCACAAAGACCATTTTATTTTAATTAAACATCCTATATACATCCTTTGGCGAATAATGAAGCAAAAGCTCATTACGTTTCTTTTTGTCTCTTTCACTTTTACTATTTTTTTTTTTGATCTTAAAATCTTGATTTCTGATTATTTATACTTAGACACCAAATGTATTGCTTTCTTGGAATAAAATCTTGGTTTCTGTCCGAGACTTCTATAATCACATTCATGCAACATTCACTACAGCATCTAAGAGTTTTAGAGACCAAATGTTTCGATATTTAAAAGTAAAAATTTTGTTACAAAAGACATTTAGGGACCAATTTTCATCCTCATGACGATAGTCGCTAAAAGGTCGTCTCGAAAAGTAAAAAACCAGGCTTTTAGAGACCAAATTTTAAAAATATCACTAATAAATAGATTTTTAGGGACAAAATAATTTGGCCTCAAAATAGCTTTTTTTTTAGACAAAAAATTTAGTCCCAAAAGGATAATAATTCATCACTAATATCTAATTTTCGTTGCTAAAAATATAAAAATGACACTTTTCGTATCAAAAATATTTAATCTCTAAAAAATAATTTTGTCCCTAAATTTTAGTTTCTAAAACCTTAATTTCTTGTAGTGATTGTCACGTGTTAGTTATACCAATATATTTTTTTAACATTAAAAAAAAAAAAAAATAAATAACAACAACATCACCAACAACAATAATAACACTCGGCTTTAGAAGGAATCAATTGAAGTGTTTTTTCAGCCCATGTTTGTTTTACTCCATGG